>CM040104.1:688815-1322982 GCA_022496805.1 Pohlia nutans | reverse complement strand
GGTTGGCACTCCATTGGATGTGAATTCCAAACTCGTGAAACTCACCGATGAGGAGTATGCATTAGAGGCTCAATCTATGGTGGATGTGCCATACAAGCAAGCTGTAGGGTCATTGATGTATGCTATGATTGCAACAAGGCCGGACCTTGCGTATCCAATCAGCGTTGTGAGTCAACACATGGCAAGACCGGGTTCAAGTCATTGGGTTGCGGTCAAGAGGATCATGCGGTACTTGAAAGGCACAAGTGATGTGAGGTTGTGTCTTGGAGGTGACAACATTGTGTTGAGTGGGTATTGTGATGCGGATTATGCGGGTGATACCAATGATCGTAGATCCACCACGGGGTACATGTTCAAAGTTGGATCGGGGGCCGTTTCATGGAATAGCAAGCGCCAACAAACCACGGCCACGTCAACGGTTGAGGCGGAGTACATGGCGACGAGCCACGGTACGAAGGATGTTGAAGTCGGATGATTGCGTGGGCTGAAGTTGCTCATAGCCATGCGCATTAGGTAGAGTAGATGATGCGAATGAGCTAGACATGCAACTAGAGAAGTGGTACTAGTTAGAGATAATGAGAATTGGGTCTCCCAAGTGATATGGGCTGATCCTAGTGTACTAGGAGTGGAGTATGGGCTGATGTCCCATATGGTTTGCCAAGGGGACTCCCTTGGGTGTGCTACTTAAGAGGGGCAGCCCATGAGTAAAGATCATCTCTTTCCTATGCATTCCAAGTGTTTGTGTGAGGCTTTGGCATTCTAATCTAACCTTCAATAGGTTATGGGCCCACTCATGTGTTTTGCGTGAGTCAAAGATTAGATTGCTCATTGTGTGGAGGTCGTGCGTTGGAGCGCTGATTTTGGAGTATTGGAGCGCTGATTTGGAACTTTGGAGGGCTGAATTCGAGCTTTGGTGGGCTGATTTCGACATTGGGAGGTATTACAATCTTCCTACCTTTGATCTACGTGTTGGAGGGCTGAATTCGCACTTTGGAGCTATCATTTGTTGATTTGGAGCTTTTGGAGCACTTTGGAGCACCTTTGGAGTTTATACACGTCTACAAGGGCTGAATTGGAGCTTTGGAGCTTATTGGTGCTTGTTGGAGTATATTGGAGCTGATTGGAGCTTATTGGAGCTTATTGGAGCTTATTGGCTCAATTTGTGCTCAATTTGTGCACTTGTGTTGTTGCAAGGCACTTTTATGCTTTGAGGCTCTTGGGGTGAGTCTACAATCTGATTTTGGTATTGCAATTCTTGCACAAGGGTTTGGAATGTGAGTTATGCCCTTGGAGTGCTCAAAATTAGAGTTTGGGTTAGTGAATGCACAACGGGGCTGATTTGATGAATTTCAATGCAATTAGGACTTGAAGGGGCTGAATTTGCGTTGATTTAGAGTCCTTGGAAGGCACAAGGGTGTCCATAGGGTGCATTACGTGTTGTGAAGCACAAGGGTGCTGATTTGAGTGGATTTGAGCCAACGAGTGCGCAATTCTCCTAGTTAGGGTGTTGTGGTATGATCTTGTGGAAATTCACTAAGAACCATCACGATTGAGTGTTGTGAGGTTGATGTGTAGCACAAAGGTGCTGATTTAGTGTTTGGAATTAGTTTGGAGGCATTAGAAGCACGTACGTGTGCAATTTGCCTCACAAATCACAAAATTGTCAAAAATCATAAAAACAATTTTTCTTAGCTTTCTAGGGGCTGAATTTTGTGAGCGTACGTCCTTCAATCAAGGATATGGCTACATTTGAGGGTGAAGGTGCTAAGGTTGTAGACAAGTTCGATGGCGTCAACTTCCACTTGTGGAAATTCAAGATGGAAATGGTCATGGCCGAAAAAGAATTGTGGGAGATAGTTGAGGGTAGTGAGGAACCGCCTTCGTCCGACGCCGAGGCTAGGGTACGAACTGCGTACACTCGGCGAGAGAAAAAGGCCTTTGCGATTTTGGCTCTTAATCTTTCTGATTCCCAGCTTTCTCATATTCGGTCGTGCAAGACTCCCGCCGAGGCATGGGCCAAGCTTTGCAATATTCATGAGGCAAAGAGCTTGGTCAATATCTTGTTTTTGAGGCGCAAGTTTTTCACCATCAAGATGGAAGAAAACGACGACATGTTGGCGCACATCAACAAAGTCAAGGCTCTTGCGGATCAGCTCAACGGCGCAGACGTCAACATTACCGACGGTGATATCGTTATGACGCTCCTCGAGAGTTTGCCGCCGTCGTACGAGTATCTTATCGTTGCTATGGAGAGTAGGCCCATTAGCGAGCTCACTCTTGACTATGTGACATCACGGTTGTTGCATGAACTCTCGCGGCGCAAAGAGAACGAGACTCGTGGCGATAGCGCGGCGCTTATGGCGAAGCAATCCAAGAGCGGTGCCAGTGGGAGCTCTACAGACAAGGTATGCTACTATTGCGGTAAGAAGGGCCACTTGGCAAAATTTTGCTACAAACGCAAGAGAGAGGAAAGTGCCAACAATACAAAGGTCAACGATGCAGGTGATGAGTACGCATTTATGACTAGCGTCTCTTCTTGTAGTGATGACGGGGACGAGTATGCAATGATGGCAAGTGACGTGTCATGCAATGGTAGTGTGATCGATTGGATTGTTGATTCGGGAGCCTCGAGTCACATGGCGCCCATTAGGACTTGTTTCCAATCATATCACGTCATATCTCCAAAGAATGTCATTTTGGGTGATGATACGGTTCTTCAAGCCGTGGGTAAAGGATCCATCGTCGTAGACACCGAGGTGAAGGGTCGTGTGAAGACAATTACCATCCATGATGTCCTCCACGTTCCCAAGTTGAAGGCAAATCTTTTATCGGTGCGACATTTGGTGATGAAGCATTTGCGAGTGGAATTTAGCGACCAAGGGTGTTTTGTGTTGTCTCCAAGTCGTGAGGAGGTGGCCATTATACACGAAGTCAACGGCTTGTACCAAATCAAGTTTTCCAAGATGCACGCGGCGGAATCCGCAACGTTGGTGCAATCGAGTTCAAACGAAGACAAGTTGGCGTTGTGGCATCGTCGTCTCGGGCATTTGAATGTCAAGAGTGTGAAAGCACTCCGTGGAATGGTAAGTGGCATGGATCTTGCACAATCACACGTCGCACCTAGTTCATTCACATGTGAGGGTTGTATTGAAGGCAAGCAACAACGCTCACCGTTTCCAGTTGATGGGGCAACTCGTGCAACCAAGGTTCTTGAGATTGTGCATTCCGACGTGTGTGGTCCAATGAAGACCACGTCTATGGGGGGTTGCAAGTATTTTGTGACGTTCATTGATGATTTTTCGAGGAAGATATGGTTGTATCCGATCAAAGCAAAGAGCGAGTGTTTTGAGAAGTTCAAAGAGTTCAAGGCGTTGGTTGAGAAGCAATCCGAGCACAAGATCAAGGTGTTTCGATCGGATAATGGCGGCGAGTTCATGTCCAACCAATTTGGAGAG
This sequence comes from Pohlia nutans, assembly GCA_022496805.1. Lineage (NCBI taxonomy): Eukaryota > Viridiplantae > Streptophyta > Bryopsida > Bryales > Mniaceae > Pohlia > Pohlia nutans. The sequence goes on along the minus strand of CM040104.1, from coordinate 1,319,527 downwards.
TTATTGAAGAAAGAAGGCATTGCTAGACAAACCACAACGCCATATACACCACAACAAAACGGAGTTGCAGAGCGTGCAAATCGAACAATTGTGGAAATGGCAAGGAGTATGTTGCATGCACAAAATTTGGGTTTGGACCTTTGGGCGGAAGCGGTGGTGACTGCGGTGTACACACGCAACCGATGCCCGACGAGTGCGGTTCAAAACATGACACCAGAGCAAGCGTGGAGTGGGAGGCCACCCCGCGTGGAGCACATGCGCACATTTGGATGCATCGCATTTGCAAAGGTACCCGATTCTCAAAGAACCAAACTTGAGGCCAAGGCAACAAAATGTGTGTTTCTTGGATATTGTGAAGGTACCAAGGCATACAGGCTCATGTCGCTCGAGACCAAGAAGATCATTCGAGCTCGTGATGTGACATTTTGCGAGAATTCCAAGGTTGAAGACAATTTGGACGATGGTCCAAGTGGGAGAAGTGGCGATAAACCGGCCATTGTGGACCAATCTTCCAAATCTCCCGTTATTGATATTGTTGATGAAGACGAAGATGACGAAGATGGTGGTGATGAGGAACATATTGAGGAGCGACCTTTGAAGACGAAGAATGGCGAGAAAAAGGCACAAGCAACGGCGGTTGAAGACAATGCATCCTCGAGCGATCGTCGTTATCCAGAGAGAAATCGTAGACCACTTGGCGAGTGGTGGAAGAATCATATTCTCCCTCAAGGTGAGGAGGAGCATGCAAACGTTGCACTTTTAGATGCTCCATTGACGATTCGTGAAGCGTTGAGTTGTGATGATGCAAACAAGTGGGAGCAAGCCATGCAAGAGGAGTACAAATCATTGATGGACAATGGCACTTGGGAATTGACTCCCCTCCCCAAGAATCGCAACGCTATCGGTTGTAAGTGGGTATTTCGTGCAAAGAGAGATGCAACGGGTGATGTGGTTCGTTATAAGGCAAGATTGGTGGCAAAGGGCTTTTCACAAATCGAAGGTGTTGATTTTCATGAGACCTTTGCACCGGTGGCGAAATTCACCACTATTCGATGCATTTTGGCCATCGGGGCTGCCATGGATTTGGAAATGCATCAAATGGATGTGAAGACGGCGTTCTTGAACGGCGAGTTGGACGAGGACATCTACATGGTACAACCCGAAGGATTTGTGCAACGAGGTAATGAGAACCTTGTTTGCAAGTTGAACAAGTCATTGTATGGGTTGAAGCAATCTCCACGCGCATGGTATCAAAAGATTGACACGTTTCTTGTTCATATCGGGTTCACAAGGAGCATCGCTGATCACAGCTTGTATTTCATGCAAAAGGGGCAACATGTGGTCATCGTGATCATATATGTGGATGATTTGATCATCCTTGCAAGTTGCATGAGCTCTTTGAAGGCATTGAAGGCAATGCTTGAGAACGAGTACGAGATGAGTGATCTGGGTGAGTTGCACTTTTGTTTAGGAGTTGAGTTTGTGCGAGATAGAGCAACACGCACCATAACAATGAATCAAAGCAAGTATGTTATGGATGTTCTCAAACGCTTTGGCATGGAGGATTGCAAACCGGTTGGCACTCCATTGGATGTGAATTCCAAACTCGTGAAACTCACCGATGAGGAGTATGCATTAGAGGCTCAATCTATGGTGGATGTGCCATACAAGCAAGCTGTAGGGTCATTGATGTATGCTATGATTGCAACAAGGCCGGACCTTGCGTATCCAATCAGCGTTGTGAGTCAACACATGGCAAGACCGGGTTCAAGTCATTGGGTTGCGGTCAAGAGGATCATGCGGTACTTGAAAGGCACAAGTGATGTGAGGTTGTGTCTTGGAGGTGACAACATTGTGTTGAGTGGGTATTGTGATGCGGATTATGCGGGTGATACCAATGATCGTAGATCCACCACGGGGTACATGTTCAAAGTTGGATCGGGGGCCGTTTCATGGAATAGCAAGCGCCAACAAACCACGGCCACGTCAACGGTTGAGGCGGAGTACATGGCGACGAGCCACGGTACGAAGGAGGCCATTTGGTTGAGGCAACTAATGGCGGATGTGAGATGCACTCAAGAGGAGGCTACAACAATCATGTGTGACAACCAAGGGAGTATGTCATTGGCGAAGAATCCAACGCATCACTCACGTACAAAGCACATTGATGTGCAATATCACTTCATTCGAGAGAAGTTAGAGATGAAGGTGATAGAGTTGAAGTATTGTCCAACGGAGCACATGGTGGCGGACGTGCTGACAAAGGCTCTTGCGAGAGATCGACATCAAAGACTAGTGATAGCATTTGGGCTCGAAGGCTTTGGCTATTTGCAAAGTGGGAGTGTTGAAGTCGGATGATTGCGTGGGCTGAAGTTGCTCATAGCCATGCGCATTAGGTAGAGTAGATGATGCGAATGAGCTAGACATGCAACTAGAGAAGTGGTACTAGTTAGAGATAATGAGAATTGGGTCTCCCAAGTGATATGGGCTGATCCTAGTGTACTAGGAGTGGAGTATGGGCTGATGTCCCATATGGTTTGCCAAGGGGACTCCCTTGGGTGTGCTACTTAATATTGAAGGTTAGATTAGAATGCCAAAGCCTCACACAAACACTTGGAATGCATAGGAAAGAGATGATCTTTACTCATGGGCTGCCCCTCTTAAGTAGCACACCCAAGGGAGTCCCCTTGGCAAACCATATGGGACATCAGCCCATACTCCACTCCTAGTACACTAGGATCAGCCCATATCACTTGGGAGACCCAATTCTCATTACTTCTAACTAGTACCACTTCTCTAGTTGCTAGTCTAGCTCATTCGCATCATCTACTCTAGCTAATGCGCATGGCTATGAGCAACTTCAGCCCACGCAATCATCCTACTTCAACACTCCCACTTTGCGAATAGCCAAAGCCTTGGAGCCCAAATGCCACCACTAGTCTTTGATGTCGATCTCTCGCAAGAGCCTTTGTCAGCACGTCCGCCACCATGTGCTCCGTTGGACAATACTTCAACTCTATCACCTTCATCTCTAACTTCTCTCGAATGAAGTGATATTGCACATCAATGTGCTTTGTACGTGAGTGATGCGTTGGATTCTTCGCCAATGACATACTCCCTTGGTTGTCACACATGATTGTTGTAGCCTCCTCTTGAGTGCATCTCACATCCGCCATTAGTAGCCTCAACCAAATGGCCTCCTTCGTACCGTGGCTCGTCGCCATGTACTCCGCCTCAACCGTTGACGTGGCCGTGGTTTGTTGGCGCTTGCTATTCCATGAAACGGCCCCCGATCCAACTTTGAACATGTACCCCGTGGTGGATCTACGATCATTGGTATCACCCGCATAATCCGCATCACAATACCCACTCAACACAATGTTGTCACCTCCAAGACACAACCTCACATCACTTGTGCCTTTCAAGTACCGCATGATCCTCTTGACCGCAACCCAATGACTTGAACCCGGTCTTGCCATGTGTTGACTCACAACGCTGATTGGATACGCAAGGTCCGGCCTTGTTGCAATCATAGCATACATCAATGACCCTACAGCTTGCTTGTATGGCACATCCACCATAGATTGAGCCTCTAATGCATACTCCTCATCGGTGAGTTTCACGAGTTTGGAATTCACATCCAATGGAGTGCCAACCGGTTTGCAATCCTCCATGCCAAAGCGTTTGAGCACATCCATAACATACTTGCTTTGATTCATTGTTATGGTGCGTGTTGCTCTATCTCGCACAAACTCAACTCCTAAACAAAAGTGCAACTCACCCAGATCACTCATCTCGTACTCGTTCTCAAGCATTGCCTTCAATGCCTTCAAAGAGCTCATACAACTTGCAAGGATGATCAAATCATCCACATATATGATCACGATGACCACATGTTGCCCCTTTTGCATGAAATACAAGCTGTGATCAGCGATGCTCCTTGTGAACCCGATATGAACAAGAAACGTGTCAATCTTTTGATACCATGCGCGTGGAGATTGCTTCAACCCATACAATGACTTGTTCAACTTGCAAACAAGGTTCTCATTACCTCGTTGCACAAATCCTTCGGGTTGGACCATGTAGATGTCCTCGTCCAACTCGCCGTTCAAGAACGCCGTCTTCACATCCATTTGATGCATTTCCAAATCCATGGCAGCCCCGATGGCCAAAATGCATCGAATAGTGGTGAATTTCGCCACCGGTGCAAAGGTCTCATGAAAATCAACACCTTCGATTTGTGAAAAGCCCTTTGCCACCAATCTTGCCTTATAACGAACCACATCACCCGTTGCATCTCTCTTTGCACGAAATACCCACTTACAACCGATAGCGTTGCGATTCTTGGGGAGGGGAGTCAATTCCCAAGTGCCATTGTCCATCAACGATTTGTACTCCTCTTGCATGGCTTGCTCCCACTTGTTTGCATCATCACAACTCAACGCTTCACGAATCGTCAATGGAGCATCTAAAAGTGCAACGTTTGCATGCTCCTCCTCACCTTGAGGGAGAATATGATTCTTCCACCACTCGCCAAGTGGTCTACGATTTCTCTCTGGATAACGACGATCGCTCGAGGATGCATTGTCTTCAACCGCCGTTGCTTGTGCCTTCTTCTCGCCATTCTTCGTCTTCAAAGGTCGCTCCTCAATATGTTCCTTATCACCACCATCTTCGTCATCTTCGTCTTCATCAACAATATCAATAACGGGAGATTTGGAAGATTGGTCCACAATCGCTGGTTTATCGCCACTTCTCCCACTTGGACCATCGTCCAAATTGTCTTCAACCTTGGAATTCTCGCAAAATGTCACATCACGAGCTCGAATGATCTTCTTGGTCTCGAGCGACATGAGCCTGTACGCCTTGGTACCTTCACAATATCCAAGAAACACACATTTTGTTGCCTTGGCCTCAAGTTTGGTTCTTTGAGAATCGGGTACCTTTGCAAATGCGATGCATCCAAATGTGCGCATGTGCTCCACGCGGGGAGGCCTCCCACTCCACGCTTGCTCTGGTGTCATGTTTTGAACCGCACTCGTCGGGCATCGGTTGCGTGTGTACACCGCAGTCACCACCGCTTCCGCCCAAAGGTCCAAACCCAAATTTTGTGCATGCAACATACTCCTTGCCATTTCCACAATTGTTCGATTTGCACGCTCTGCAACTCCGTTTTGTTGTGGTGTATATGGCGTTGTGGTTTGTCTAGCAATGCCTTCTTTCTTCAATAACTCTCCAAATTGGTTGGACATGAACTCGCCGCCATTATCCGATCGAAACACCTTGATCTTGTGCTCGGATTGCTTCTCAACCAACGCCTTGAACTCTTTGAACTTCTCAAAACACTCGCTCTTTGCTTTGATCGGATACAACCATATCTTCCTCGAAAAATCATCAATGAACGTCACAAAATACTTGCAACCCCCCATAGACGTGGTCTTCATTGGACCACACACGTCGGAATGCACAATCTCAAGAACCTTGGTTGCACGAGTTGCCCCATCAACTGGAAACGGTGAGCGTTGTTGTTTGCCTTCAATACAACCCTCACATGTGAATGAACTAGGTGCGACGTGTGATTGTGCAAGATCCATGCCACTTACCATTCCACGGAGTGCTTTCACACTCTTGACATTCAAATGCCCGAGACGACGATGCCACAACGCCAACTTGTCTTCGTTTGAACTCGATTGCACCAACGTTGCGGATTCCGCCGCGTGCATCTTGGAAAACTTGATTTGGTACAAGCCGTTGACTTCGTGTATAATGGCCACCTCCTCACGACTTGGGGACAACACAAAACACCCTTGGTCGCTAAATTCCACTCGCAAATGCTTCATCACCAAATGTCGCACCGATAAAAGATTTGCCTTCAACTTGGGAACGTGGAGGACATCATGGATGGTAATTGTCTTCACACGACCCTTCACCTCGGTGTCTACGACGATGGATCCTTTACCCACGGCTTGAAGAACCGTATCATCACCCAAAATGACATTCTTTGGAGATATGACGTGATATGATTGGAAACAAGTCCTAATGGGCGCCATGTGACTCGAGGCTCCCGAATCAACAATCCAATCGATCACACTACCATTGCATGACACGTCACTTGCCATCATTGCATACTCGTCCCCGTCATCACTACAAGAAGAGACCCTAGTCATAAATGCGTACTCATCACCTGCATCGTTGACCTTTGTATTGTTGGCACTTTCCTCTCTCTTGCGTTTGTAGCAAAATTTTGCCAAGTGGCCCTTCTTACCGCAATAGTAGCATACCTTGTCTGTAGAGCTCCCACTGGCACCGCTCTTGGATTGCTTCGCCATAAGCGCCGCGCTATGGCCACGAGTCTCGTTCTCTTTGCGCCGCGAGAGTTCATGCAACAACCGTGATGTCACATAATCAAGAGTGAGCTCGCTAATGGGCCTACTCTCCATAGCAACGATAAGATACTCGTACGACGGCGGCAAACTCTCGAGGAGCGTCATAACGATATCACCGTCGGTAATGTTGACGTCTGCGCCGTTGAGCTGATCCGCAAGAGCCTTGACTTTGTTGATGTGCGCCAACATGTCGTCGTTTTCTTCCATCTTGATGGTGAAAAACTTGCGCCTCAAAAACAAGATATTGACCAAGCTCTTTGCCTCATGAATATTGCAAAGCTTGGCCCATGCCTCGGCGGGAGTCTTGCACGACCGAATATGAGAAAGCTGGGAATCAGAAAGATTAAGAGCCAAAATCGCAAAGGCCTTTTTCTCTCGCCGAGTGTACGCAGTTCGTACCCTAGCCTCGGCGTCGGACGAAGGCGGTTCCTCACTACCCTCAACTATCTCCCACAATTCTTTTTCGGCCATGACCATTTCCATCTTGAATTTCCACAAGTGGAAGTTGATGCCATCGAACTTGTCTACAACCTTAGCACCTTCACCCTCAAATGTAGCCATATCCTTGATTGAAGGACGTACGCTCACAAAATTCAGCCCCTAGAAAGCTAAGAAAAATTGTTTTTATGATTTTTGACAATTTTGTGATTTGTGAGGCAAATTGCACACGTACGTGCTTCTAATGCCTCCAAACTAATTCCAAACACTAAATCAGCACCTTTGTGCTACACATCAACCTCACAACACTCAATCGTGATGGTTCTTAGTGAATTTGCACAAGATCATAGCACAACACCCTAACTAGGAGAATTGCGCACTCGTTGGCTCAAATCCACTCAAATCAGCACCCTTGTGCTTCACAACACGTAACGCACCCTATGGACACCCTTGTGCCTTCCAAGGACTCTAAATCAATGCAAATTCAGCCCCTTCAAGTCCTAATTGCATTGAAATTCATCAAATCAGCCCCGTTGTGCATTCACTAACCCAAACTCTAATTTTGAGCACTCCAAGGGCATAACTCACATTCCAAACCCTTGTGCAAGAATTGCAATACCAAAATCAGATTGTAGACTCACCCCAAGAGCCTCAAAGCATAAAAGTGCCTTGCAACAACACAAGTGCACAAATTGAGCACAAATTGAGCCAATAAGCTCCAATAAGCTCCAATAAGCTCCAATAAGCTCCAATCAGCTCCAATATACTCCAACAAGCACCAATAAGCTCCAAAGCTCCAATTCAGCCCTTGTAGACGTGTATAAACTCCAAAAGTGCTCCAAAGTGCTCCAAAAGCTCCAAATCAACAAATGATAGCTCCAAAGTGCGAATTCAGCCCTCCAACACGTAGATCAAAGGTAGGAAGATTGTAATACCTCCCAATGTCGAAATCAGCCCACCAAAGCTCGAATTCAGCCCTCCAAAGTTCCAAATCAGCGCTCCAATACTCCAAAATCAGCGCTCCAAAGCACGACCTCCACACAATGAGCAATCTAATCTTTGACTCACGCAAAACACATGAGTGGGCCCATAACCTATTGAAGGTTAGATTAGAATGCCAAAGCCTCACACAAACACTTGGAATGCATAGGAAAGAGATGATCTTTACTCATGGGCTGCCCCTCTTAAGTAGCACACCCAAGGGAGTCCCCTTGGCAAACCATATGGGACATCAGCCCATACTCCACTCCTAGTACACTAGGATCAGCCCATATCACTTGGGAGACCCAATTCTCATTACTTCTAACTAGTACCACTTCTCTAGTTGCTAGTCTAGCTCATTCGCATCATCTACTCTAGCTAATGCGCATGGCTATGAGCAACTTCAGCCCACGCAATCATCCTACTTCAACACTTAAGAGGGGCAGCCCATGAGTAAAGATCATCTCTTTCCTATGCATTCCAAGTGTTTGTGTGAGGCTTTGGCATTCTAATCTAACCTTCAATAAAGGAGGCCATTTGGTTGAGGCAACTAATGGCGGATGTGAGATGCACTCAAGAGGAGGCTACAACAATCATGTGTGACAACCAAGGGAGTATGTCATTGGCGAAGAATCCAACGCATCACTCACGTACAAAGCACATTGATGTGCAATATCACTTCATTCGAGAGAAGTTAGAGATGAAGGTGATAGAGTTGAAGTATTGTCCAACGGAGCACATGGTGGCGGACGTGCTGACAAAGGCTCTTGCGAGAGATCGACATCAAAGACTAGTGGTGGCATTTGGGCTCCAAGGCTTTGGCTATTCGCAAAGTGGGAGTGTTGAAGTAGGATGATTGCGTGGGCTGAAGTTGCTCATAGCCATGCGCATTAGCTAGAGTAGATGATGCGAATGAGCTAGACTTGCAACTAGAGAAGTGGTACTAGTTAGAAGTAATGAGAATTGGGTCTCCCAAGTGATATGGGCTGATCCTAGTGTACTAGGAGTGGAGTATGGGCTGATGTCCCATATGGTTTGCCAAGGGGACTCCCTTGGGTGTGCTACTTAAGAGGGGCAGCCCATGAGTAAAGATCATCTCTTTCCTATGCATTCCAAGTGTTTGTGTGAGGCTTTGGCATTCTAATCTAACCTTCAATAACTGGTACAAGTTAGAAGTAAAGAGAATTGGGTCTCCCAAGTGATATGGGCTGATCCTAGTGTACTAGGAGTGGAGTATGGGCTGATGTCCCATATGGTTTGCCAAGGGGACTCCCTTGGGTGTGCTACTTAAGAGGGGCAGCCCATGAGTAAAGATTATCTCTTTCCTATGCATTCCAAGTGTTTGTGTGAGGCTTTGGCATTCTAATCTAACCTTCGATAGGTTATGGGCCCACTCATGTGTTTTGCGTGAGTCAAAGATTAGATTGCTCATTGTGTGGAGGTCGTGCGTTGGAACGCTGATTTTGGAGTATTGGAGCGCTGATTTGGAACTTTGGAGGGCTGAATTCGAGCTTTGGTGGGCTGATTTCGACATTGGGAGGTATTACAATCTTCCTACCTTTGATCTACGTGTGGAGGGCTGAATTCGCACTTTGGAGCTATCATTTGTTGATTTGGAGCTTTTGGAGCACTTTGGAGCACTTTTGGAGTTTATACACGTCTACAAGGGCTGAATTGGAGCTTTGGAGCTTATTGGTGCTTGTTGGAGTATATTGGAGCTGATTGGAGCTTATTGGAGCTTATTGGAGCTTATTGGAGCTTATTGGAGCTTATTGGAGCTTATTGGCTCAATTTGTGCTCAATTTGTGCACTTGTGTTGTTGCAAGGCACTTTTATGCTTTGAGGCTCTTGGGGTGAGTCTACAATCTGATTTTGGTATTGCAATTCTTGCACAAGGGTTTGGAATGTGAGTTATGCCCTTGGAGTGCTCAAAATTAGAGTTTGGGTTAGTGAATGCACAACGGGGCTGATTTGATGAATTTCAATGCAATTAGGACTTGAAGGGGCTGAATTTGCATTGATTGAGAGTCCTTGGGAAGCACAAGGGTGCTGATTTGAGTGGATTTGAGCCAACGAGTGCGCAATTCTCCTAGTTAGGGTGTTGTGGTATGATCTTGTGCTAATTCACTAAGAACCATCACGATTGAGTGTTGTGAGGTTGATGTGTAGCACAAAGGTGCTGATTTAGTGTTTGGAATTAGTTTGGAGGCATTAGAAGCACGTACGTGTGCAATTTGCCTCACAAATCACAAAATTGTCAAAAAAAAAAATCATAAAAACAATTTTTCTTAGCTTTCTAGGGGCTGAATTTTGTGAGCGTACGTCCTTCAATCAAGGATATGGCTACATTTGAGGGTGAAGGTGCTAAGGTTGTAGACAAGTTCGATGGCGTCAACTTCCACTTGTGGAAATTCAAGATGGAAATGGTCATGGCCGAAAAAGAATTGTGGGAGATAGTTGAGGGTAGTGAGGAACCGCCTTCGTCCGACGCCGAGGCTAGGGTACGAACTGCGTACACTCGGCGAGAGAAAAAGGCCTTTGCGATTTTGGCTCTTAATCTTTCTGATTCCCAGCTTTCTCATATTCGGTCGTGCAAGACTCCCGCCGAGGCATGGGCCAAGCTTTGCAATATTCATGAGGCAAAGAGCTTGGTCAATATCTTGTTTTTGAGGCGCAAGTTTTTCACCATCAAGATGGAAGAAAACGACGACATGTTGGCGCACATCAACAAAGTCAAGGCTCTTGCGGATCAGCTCAACGGCGCAGACGTGAACATTACCGACGGTGATATCGTTATGACGCTCCTCGAGAGTTTGCCGCCGTCGTACGAGTATCTTATCGTTGCTATGGAGAGTAGGCCCATTAGCGAGCTCACTCTTGATTATGTGACATCACGGTTGTTGCATGAACTCTCGCGGCGCAAAGAGAACGAGACTCGTGGCGATAGCGCGGCGCTTATGGCGAAGCAATCCAAGAGCGGTGCCAGTGGGAGCTCTACAGACAAGGTATGCTACTATTGCGGTAAGAAGGGCCACTTGGCAAAATTTTGCTACAAACGCAAGAGAGAGGAAAGTGCCAACAATACAAAGGTCAACGATGCAGGTGATGAGTACGCATTTATGACTAGCGTCTCTTCTTGGTGTGATGACGGGGACGAGTATGCAATGATGGCAAGTGACGTGTCATGCAATGGTAGTGTGATCGATTGGATTGTCGATTCGGGAGCCTCGAGTCACATGGCGCCCATTAGGACTTGTTTCCAATCATATCACGTCATATCTCCAAAGAATGTCATTTTGGGTGATGATACGGTTCTTCAAGCCGTGGGTAAAGGATCCATCGTCGTAGACACCGAGGTGAAGGGTCGTGTGAAGACAATTACCATCCATGATGTCCTCCACGTTCCCAAGTTGAAGGCAAATCTTTTATCGGTGCGACATTTGGTGATGAAGCATTAGCGAGTGGAATTTAGCGACCAAGGGTGTTTTGTGTTGTCTCCAAGTCGTGAGGAGGTGGCCATTATACACGAAGTCAACGGCTTGTACCAAATCAAGTTTTCCAAGATGCACGCGGCGGAATCCGCAACGTTGGTGCAATCCAGTTCAAACGAAGACAAGTTGGCGTTGTGGCATCGTCGTCTCGGGCATTTGAATGTCAAGAGTGTGAAAGCACTGCGTGGAATGGTAAGTGGCATGGATCTTGCACAATCACACGTCGCACCTAGTTCATTCACATGTGAGGGTTGTATTGAAGGCAAGCAACAACGCTCACCGTTTCCAGTTGATGGGGCAACTCGTGCAACCAAGGTTCTTGAGATTGTGCATTCCGACGTGTGTGGTCCAATGAAGACCACGTCTATGGGGGGTTGCAAGTATTTTGTGACGTTCATTGATGATTTTTCGAGGAAGATATGGTTGTATCCGATCAAAGCAAAGAGCGAGTGTTTTGAGAAGTTCAAAGAGTTCAAGGCGTTGGTTGAGAAGCAATCCGAGCACAAGATCAAGGTGTTTCGATCGGATAATGGCGGCGAGTTCATGTCCAACCAATTTGGAGAGGTATTGAAGAAAGAAGGCATTGCTAGACAAACCACAACGCCATATACACCACAACAAAACGGAGTTGCAGAGCGTGCAAATCGAACAATTGTGGAAATGGCAAGGAGTATGTTGCATGCACAAAATTTGGGTTTGGACCTTTGGGCGGAAGCGGTGGTGACTGCGGTGTACACACGCAACCGATGCCCGACGAGTGCGGTTCAAAACATGACACCAGAGCAAGCGTGTATTGAAGGTTAGATTAGAATGCCAAAGCCTCACACAAACACTTGGAATGCATAGGAAAGAGATGATCTTTACTCATGGGCTGCCCCTCTTAAGTAGCACACCCAAGGGAGGCCCCTTGGCAAACCATATGGGACATCAGCCCATACTCCACTCCTAGTACACTAGGATCAGCCCATATCACTTGGGAGACCCAATTCTCATTACTTCTAACTAGTATCACTTCTCTAGTTGCAAGTCTAGCTCATTCGCATCATCTACTCTAGCTAATGCGCATGGCTATGAGCAACTTCAGCCCACGCAATCATCCTACTTCAACACTCCCACTTTGCGAATAGCCAAAGCCTTGGAGCCCAAATGCCACCACTAGTCTTTGATGTCGATCTCTCGCAAGAGCCTTTGTGAGCACGTCCGCCACCATGTGCTCCGTTGGACAATACTTCAACTCTATCACATTCATCTCTAACTTCTCTCGAATGAAGTGATATTGCACATCAATGTGCTTTGTACGTGAGTGATGCGTTGGATTCTTCGCCAATGACATACTCCCTTGGTTGTCACACATGATTGTTGTAGCCTCCTCTTGAGTGCATCTCACATCTGCCATTAGTTGCCTCAACCAAATGGCCTCCTTCGTACCGTGGCTCGTCGCCATGTACTCCGCCTCAACCGTTGACGTGGCCGTGGTTTGTTGGCGCTTGCTATTCCATGAAACGGCCCCCGATCCAACTTTGAACATGTACCCCGTGGTGGATCTACGATCATTGGTATCACCCGCATAATCCGCATCACAATACCCACTCAACACAATGTTGTCACCTCCAAGACACAACCTCACATCACTTGTGCCTTTCAAGTACCGCATGATCCTCTTGACCGCAACCCAATGACTTGAACCCGGTCTTGCCATGTGTTGACTCACAACGCTGATTGGATACGCAAGGTCCGGCCTTGTTGCAATCATAGCATACATCAATGACCCTACAGCTTGCTTGTATGGCACATCCACCATAGATTGAGCCTCTAATGCATACTCCTCATCGGTGAGTTTCACGAGTTTGGAATTCACATCCAATGGAGTGCCAACCGGTTTGCAATCCTCCATGCCAAAGCGTTTGAGAACATCCATAACATACTTGCTTTGATTCATTGTTATGGTGCGTGTTGCTCTATCTCGCACAAACTCAATTCCTAGACAAAAGTGCAACTCACCCAGATCACTCATCTCGTACTCGTTCTCAAGCATTGCCTTCAATACCTTCAAAGAGCTCATACAACTTGCAAGGATGATCAAATCATCCACATATATGTATTGAAGGTTAGATTAGAATGCCAAAGCCTCACACAAACACTTGGAATGCATAGGAAAGAGATGATCTTTACTCATGGGCTGCCCCTCTTAAGTAGTACACCCAAGGGAGTCCCCTTGGCAAACCATATGGGACATCAGCCCATACTCCACTCCTAGTACACTAGGATCAGCCCATATCACTTGGGAGACCCAATTCTCATTATCTCTAACTAGTACCACTTCTCTAGTTGCTAGTCTAGCTCATTCGCATCATCTACTCTAGCTAATGCGCATGGCTATGAGCAACTTCAGCCCACGCAATCATCCTACTTCAACACTCCCACTTTGCGAATAGCCAAAGCCTTGGAGCCCAAATGCCACCACTAGTCTTTGATGTCGATCTCTCGCAAGAGCCTTTGTCAGCACGTCCGCCACCATGTGCTCCGTTGGACAATACTTCAACTCTATCACCTTCATCTCTAACTTCTCTCGAATGAAGTGATATTGCACATCAATGTGCTTTGTACGTGAGTGATGCGTTGGATTCTTCGCCAATGACATACTCCCTTGGTTGTCACACATGATTGTTGTAGCCTCCTCTTGAGTGCATCTCACATCCGCCATTAGTTGCCTCAACCAAATGGCCTCCTTCGTACCGTGGCTCGTCGCCATGTACTCCGCCTCAACCGTTGACGTGGCCGTGGTTTGTTGGCGCTTGCTATTCCATGAAACGGCCCCCGATCCAACTTTGAACATGTACCCCGTGGTGGATCTACGATCATTGGTATCACCCGCATAATCCGCATCACAATACCCACTCAACACAATGTTGTCACCTCCAAGACACAACCTCACATCACTTGTGCCTTTCAAGTACCGCATGATCCTCTTGACCGCAACCCAATGACTTGAACCCGGTCTTGCCATGTGTTGACTCACAACGCTGATTGGATACGCAAGGTCCGGCCTTGTTGCAATCATAGCATACATCAATGACCCTACAGCTTGCTTGTATGGCACATCCACCATAGATTGAGCCTCTAATGCATACTCCTCATCGGTGAGTTTCACGAGTTTGGAATTCACATCCAATGGAGTGCCAACCGGTTTGCAATCCTCCATGCCAAAGCGTTTGAGAACATCCATAACATACTTGCTTTGATTCATTGTTATGGTGCGTGTTGCTCTATCTCGCACAAACTCAACTCCTAAACAAAAGTGCAACTCACCCAGATCACTCATCTCGTACTCGTTCTCAAGCATTGCCTTCAATGCCTTCAAAGAGCTCATACAACTTGCAAGGATGATCAAATCATCCACATATATGATCACGATGACCACATGTTGCCCCTTTTGCATGAAATACAAGCTGTGATCAGCGATGCTCCTTGTGAACCCGATATGAACAAGAAACGTGTCAATCTTTTGATACCATGCGCGTGGAGATTGCTTCAACCCATACAATGACTTGTTCAACTTGCAAACAAGGTTCTCATTACCTCGTTGCACAAATCCTTCGGGTTGTACCATGTAGATGTCCTCGTCCAACTCGCCGTTCAAGAACGCCGTCTTCACATCCATTTGATGCATTTCCAAATCCATGGCAGCCCCGATGGCCAAAATGCATCGAATAGTGGTGAATTTCGCCACGGGTGCAAAGGTCTCATGAAAATCAACACCTTCGATTTGTGAAAAGCCCTTTGCCACCAATCTTGCCTTATAACGAACCACATCACCCGTTGCATCTCTCTTTGCACGAAATACCCACTTACAACCGATAGCGTTGCGATTCTTGGGGAGGGGAGTCAATTCCCAAGTGCCATTGTCCATCAACGATTTGTACTCCTCTTGCATGGCTTGCTCCCACTTGTTTGCATCATCACAACTCAACGCTTCACGAATCGTCAATGGAGCATCTAAAAGTGCAACGTTTGCATGCTCCTCCTCACCTTGAGGGAGAATATGATTCTTCCACCACTCGCCAAGTGGTCTACGATTTCTCTCTGGATAACGACGATCGCTCGAGGATGCATTGTCTTCAACCGCCGTTGCTTGTGCCTTTTTGTCGCCATTCTTCGTCTTCAAAGGTCGCTCCTCAATATGTTCGTCATCACCACCATCTTCGTCATCTTCGTCTTCATCAACAATATCAATAACGGGAGATTTGGAAGATTGGTCCACAATCGCCGGTTTATCGCCACTTCTCCCACTTGGACCATCGTCCAAATTGTCTTCAACCTTGGAATTCTCGCAAAATGTCACATCACGAGCTCGAATGATCTTCTTGGTCTCGAGCGACATGAGCCTGTACGCCTTGGTACCTTCACAATATCCAAGAAACACACATTTTGTTGCCTTGGCCTCAAGTTTGGTTCTTTGAGAATCGGGTACCTTTGCAAATGCGATGCATCCAAATGTGCGCATGTGCTCCACGCGGGGAGGCCTCCCACTCCACGCTTGCTCTGGTGTCATGTTTTGAACCGCACTCGTCGGGCATCGGTTGCGTGTGTACACCGCAGTCACCACCGCTTCCGCCCAAAGGTCCAAACCCAAATTTTGTGCATGCAACATACTCCTTGCCATTTCCACAATTGTTCGATTTGCACGCTCTGCAACTCCGTTTTGTTGTGGTGTATATGGCGTTGTCGTTTGTCTAGCAATGCCTTCTTTCTTCAATAACTCTCCAAATTGGTTGGACAAGAACTCGCCGCCATTATCCGATCGAAACACCTTGATCTTGTGCTCGGATTGCTTCTCAACCAACGCCTTGAACTCTTTGAACTTCTCAAAACACTCGCTCTTTGCTTTGATCGGATACAACCATATCTTCCTCGAAAAATCATCAATGAACGTCACAAAATACTTGCAACCCCCCATAGACGTGGTCTTCATTGGACCACACACGTCGGAATGCACAATCTCAAGAACCTTGGTTGCACGAGTTGCCCCATCAACTGGAAACGGTGAGCGTTGTTGCTTGCCTTCAATACAACCCTCACATGTGAATGAACTAGGTGCGACGTGTGATTGTGCAAGATCCATGCCACTTACCATTCCACGGAGTGCTTTCACACTCTTGACATTCAAATGCCCGAGACGACGATGCCACAACGCCAACTTGTCTTCGTTTGAACTCGATTGCACCAACGTTGCCGATTCCGCCGCGTGCATCTTGGAAAACTTGATTTGGTACAAGCCGTTGACTTCGTGTATAATGGCCACCTCCTCACGACTTGGAGACAACACAAAACACCCTTGGTCGCTAAATTCCACTCGCAAATGCTTCATCACCAAATGTCGCACCGATAAAAGATTTGCCTTCAACTTGGGAACGTGGAGGACATCATGGATGGTAATTGTCTTCACACGACCCTTCACTTCGGTGTCTACGACGATGGATCCTTTACCCACGGCTTGAAGAACCGTATCATCACCCAAAATGACATTCTTTGGAGATATGACGTGATATGATTGGAAACAAGTCCTAATGGGCGCCATGTGACTCGAGGCTCCCGAATCAACAATCCAATCGATCACACTACCATTGCATGACACGTCACTTGCCATCATTGCATACTCGTCCCCGTCATCACTACAAGAAGAGACGCTAGTCATAAATGCGTACTCATCACCTGCATCGTTGACCTTTGTATTGTTGGCACTTTCCTCTCTCTTGCGTTTGTAGCAAAATTTTGCCAAGTGGCCCTTCTTACCGCAATAGTAGCATACCTTGTCTGTAGAGCTCCCACTCGCACCGCTCTTGGATTGCTTCGCCATAAGCGCCGCGCTATCGCCACGAGTCTCGTTCTCTTTGCGCCGCGAGAGTTCATGCAACAACCGTGATGTCACATAATCAAGAGTGAGCTCGCTAATGGGCCTACTCTCCATAGCAACGATAAGATACTCGTACGACGGCGGCAAACTCTCGAGGAGCGTCATAACGATATCACCGTCGGTAATGTTGACGTCTGCGCCGTTGAGCTGATCCGCAAGAGCCTTCACTTTGTTGATGTGCGCCAACATGTCGTCGTTTTCTTCCATCTTGATGGTGAAAAACTTGCGCCTCAAAAACAAGATATTGACCAAGCTCTTTGCCTCATGAATATTGCAAAGCTTGGCCCATGCCTCGGCGGGAGTCTTGCACGACCGAATATGAGAAAGCTGGGAATCAGAAAGATTAAGAGCCAAAATGGCAAAGGCCTTTTTCTCTCGCCGAGTGTACGCAGTTCGTACCCTAGCCTCGGCGTCGGACGAAGGCGGTTCCTCACTACCCTCAACTATCTCCCACAATTCTTTTTCGGCCATGACCATTTCCATCTTGAATTTCCACAAGTGGAAGTTGACGCCATCGAACTTGTCTACAACCTTAGCACCTTCACCCTCAAATGTAGCCATATCCTTGATTGAAGGACGTACGCTCACAAAATTCAGCCCCTAGAAAGCTAAGAAAAATTGTTTTTATGATTTTTGACAATTTTGTGATTTGTGAAGCAAATTGCACACGTACGTGCTTCTAATGCCTCCAAACTAATTCCAAACACTAAATCAGCACCTTTGTGCTACACATCAACCTCACAACACTCAATCGTGATGGTTCTTAGTGAATTTGCACAAGATCATACCACAACACCCTAACTAGGAGAATTGCGCACTCGTTGGCTCAAATCCACTCAAATCAGCACCCTTGTGCTTCACAACACGTAACGCACCCTATGGACACCCTTGTGCCTTCCAAGGACTCTAAATCAATGCAAATTCAGCCCCTTCAAGTCCTAATTGCATTGAAATTCATCAAATCAGCCCCGTTGTGCATTCACTAACCCAAACTCTAATTTTGAGCACTCCAAGGGCATAACTCACATTCCAAACCCTTGTGCAAGAATTGCAATACCAAAATCAGATTGTAGACTCACCCCAAGAGCCTCAAAGCATAAAAGTGCCTTGCAACAACACAAGTGCACAAATTGAGCACAAATTGAGCCAATAAGCTCCAATAAGCTCCAATAAGCTCCACTAAGCTCCAATCTTTTGAAGGTTAGATTAGAATGCCAAAGCCTCACACAAACACTTGGAATGCATAGGAAAGAGATGATCTTTACTCATGGGCTGCCCCTCTTAAGTAGCACACCCAAGGGAGTCCCCTTGGCAAACCATATGGGACATCAGCCCATACTCCACTCCTAGTACACTAGGATCAGCCCATATCACTTGGGAGACCCAATTCTCATTATCTCTAACTAGTACCACTTCTCTAGTTGCATGTCTAGCTCATTCGCATCATCTACTCTACCTAATGCGCATGGCTATGAGCAACTTCAGCCCACGCAATCATCCGACTTCAACACTCCCACTTTGCAAATAGCCAAAGCCTTCGAGCCCAAATGCTATCACTAGTCTTTGATGTCGATCTCTCGCAAGAGCCTTTGTCAGCACGTCCGCCACCATGTGCTCCGTTGGACAATACTTCAACTCTATCACCTTCATCTCTAACTTCTCTCGAATGAAGTGATATTGCACATCAATGTGCTTTGTACGTGAGTGATGCGTTGGATTCTTCGCCAATGACATACTCCCTTGGTTGTCACACATGATTGTTGTAGCCTCCTCTTGAGTGCATCTCACATCCGCCATTAGTTGCCTCAACCAAATGGCCTCCTTCGTACCGTGGCTCGTCGCCATGTACTCCGCCTCAACCGTTGACGTGGCCGTGGTTTGTTGGCGCTTGCTATTCCATGAAACGGCCCCCGATCCAACTTTGAACATGTACCCCGTGGTGGATCTACGATCATTGGTATCACCCGCATAATCCGCATCACAATACCCACTCAACACAATGTTGTCACCTCCAAGACACAACCTCACATCACTTGTGCCTTTCAAGTACCGCATGATCCTCTTGACCGCAACCCAATGACTTGAACCCGGTCTTGCCATGTGTTGACTCACAACGCTGATTGGATACGCAAGGTCCGGCCTTGTTGCAATCATAGCATACATCAATGACCCTACAGCTTGCTTGTATGGCACATCCACCATAGATTGAGCCTCTAATGCATACTCCTCATCGGTGAGTTTCACGAGTTTGGAATTCACATCCAACGGAGTGCCAACCGGTTTGCAATCCTCCATGCCAAAGCGTTTGAGAACATCCATAACATACTTGCTTTGATTCATTGTTATGGTGCGTGTTGCTCTATCTCGCACAAACTCAACTCCTAAACAAAAGTGCAACTCACCCAGATCACTCATCTCGTACTCGTTCTCAAGCATTGCCTTCAATGCCTTCAAAGAGCTCATGCAACTTGCAAGGATGATCAAATCATCCACATATATGATCACGATGACCACATGTTGCCCCTTTTGCATGAAATACAAGCTGTGATCAGCGATGCTCCTTGTGAACCCGATATGAACAAGAAACGTGTCAATCTTTTGATACCATGCGCGTGGAGATTGCTTCAACCCATACAATGACTTGTTCAACTTGCAAACAAGGTTCTCATTACCTCGTTGCACAAATCCTTCGGGTTGTACCATGTAGATGTCCTCGTCCAACTCGCCGTTCAAGAACGCCGTCTTCACATCCATTTGATGCATTTCCAAATCCATGGCAGCCCCGATGGCCAAAATGCATCGAATAGTGGTGAATTTCGCCACCGGTGCAAAGGTCTCATGAAAATCAACACCTTCGATTTGTGAAAAGCCCTTTGCCACCAATCTTGCCTTATAACGAACCACATCACCCGTTGCATCTCTCTTTGCACGAAATACCCACTTACAACCGATAGCGTTGCGATTCTTGGGGAGGGGAGTCAATTCCCAAGTGCCATTGTCCATCAATGATTTGTACTCCTCTTGCATGGCTTGCTCCCACTTGTTTGCATCATCACAACTCAACGCTTCACGAATCGTCAATGGAGCATCTAAAAGTGCAACGTTTGCATGCTCCTCCTCACCTTGAGGGAGAATATGATTCTTCCACCACTCGCCAAGTGGTCTACGATTTCTCTCTGGATAACGACGATCGCTCGAGGATGCATTGTCTTCAACCGCCGTTGCTTGTGCCTTTTTCTCGCCATTCTTCGTCTTCAAAGGTCGCTCCTCAATATGTTCCTCATCACCACCATCTTCGTCATCTTCGTCTTCATCAACAATATCAATAACGGGAGATTTGGAAGATTGGTCCACAATGGCCGGTTTATCGCCACTTCTCCCACTTGGACCATCGTCCAAATTGTCTTCAACCTTGGAATTCTCGCAAAATGTCACATCACGAGCTCGAATGATCTTCTTGGTCTCGAGCGACATGAGCCTGTATGCCTTGGTACCTTCACAATATCCAAGAAACACACATTTTGTTGCCTTGGCCTCAAGTTTGGTTCTTTGAGAATCGGGTACCTTTGCAAATGCGATGCATCCAAATGTGCGCATGTGCTCCACGCGGGGTGGCCTCCCACTCCACGCTTGCTCTGGTGTCATGTTTTGAACCGCACTCGTCGGGCATCGGTTGCGTGTGTACACCGCAGTCACCACCGCTTCCGCCCAAAGGTCCAAACCCAAATTTTGTGCATGCAACATACTCCTTGCCATTTCCACAATTGTTCGATTTGCACGCTCTGCAACTCCGTTTTGTTGTGGTGTATATGGCGTTGTGGTTTGTCTAGCAATGCCTTCTTTCTTCAATAACTCTCCAAATTGGTTGGACATGAACTCGCCGCCATTATCCGATCGAAACACCTTGATCTTGTGCTCGGATTGCTTCTCAACCAACGCCTTGAACTCTTTGAACTTCTCAAAACACTCGCTCTTTGCTTTGATCGGATACAACCATATCTTCCTCGAAAAATCATCAATGAACGTCACAAAATACTTGCAACCCCCCATAGACGTGGTCTTCATTGGACCACACACGTCGGAATGCACAATCTCAAGAACCTTGGTTGCACGAGTTGCCCCATCAACTGGAAACGGTGAGCGTTGTTGCTTGCCTTCAATACAACCCTCACATGTGAATGAACTAGGTGCGACGTGTGATTGTGCAAGATCCATGCCACTTACCATTCCACGGAGTGCTTTCACACTCTTGACATTCAAATGCCCGAGACGACGATGCCACAACGCCAACTTGTCTTCGTTTGAACTCGATTGCACCAACGTTGCGGATTCCGCCGCGTGCATCTTGGAAAACTTGATTTGGTACAAGCCGTTGACTTCGTGTATAATGGCCACCTCCTCACGACTTGGAGACAACACAAAACACCCTTGGTCGCTAAATTCCACTCGCAAATGCTTCATCACCAAATGTCGCACCGATAAAAGATTTGCCTTCAACTTGGGAACGTGGAGGACATCATGGATGGTAATTGTCTTCACACGACCCTTCACCTCGGTGTCTACGACGATGGATCCTTTACCCACGGCTTGAAGAACCGTATCATCACCCAAAATGACATTCTTTGGAGATATGACGTGATATGATTGGAAACAAGTCCTAATGGGCGCCATGTGACTCGAGGCTCCCGAATCAACAATCCAATCGATCACACTACCATTGCATGACACGTCACTTGCCATCATTGCATACTCGTCCCCGTCATCACTACAAGAAGAGACGCTAGTCATAAATGCGTACTCATCACCTGCATCGTTGACCTTTGTATTGTTGGCACTTTCCTCTCTCTTGCGTTTGTAGCAAAATTTTGCCAAGTGGCCCTTCTTACCGCAATAGTAGCATACCTTGTCTGTAGAGCTCCCACTGGCACCGCTCTTGGATTGCTTCGCCATAAGCGCCGCGCTATCGCCACGAGTCTCGTTCTCTTTGCGCCGCGAGAGTTCATGCAACAACCGTGATGTCACATAGTCAAGAGTGAGCTCGCTAATGGGCCTACTCTCCATAGCAACGATAAGATACTCGTACGACGGCGGCAAACTCTCGAGGAGCGTCATAACGATATCACCGTCGGTAATGTTGACGTCTGCGCCGTTGAGCTGATCCGCAAGAGCCTTGACTTTGTTGATGTGCGCCAACATGTCGTCGTTTTCTTCCATCTTGATGGTGAAAAACTTGCGCCTCAAAAACAAGATATTGACCAAGCTCTTTGCCTCATGAATATTGCAAAGCTTGGCCCATGCCTCGGCGGGAGTCTTGCACGACCGAATATGAGAAAGCTGGGAATCAGAAAGATTAAGAGCCAAAATCGCAAAGGCCTTTTTCTCTCGCCGAGTGTACGCAGTTCGTACCCTAGCCTCGGCGTCGGACGAAGGCGGTTCCTCACTACCCTCAACTATCTCCCACAATTCTTTTTCGGCCATGACCATTTCCATCTTGAATTTCCACAAGTGGAAGTTGACGCCATCGAACTTGTCTACAACCTTAGCACCTTCACCCTCAAATGTAGCCATATCCTTGATTGAAGGACGTACGCTCACAAAATTCAGCCCCTAGAAAGCTAAGAAAAATTGTTTTTATGATTTTTGACAATTTTGTGATTTGTGAGGCAAATTGCACACGTACGTGCTTCTAATGCCTCCAAACTAATTCCAAACACTAAATCAGCACCTTTGTGCTACACATCAACCTCACAACACTCAATCGTGATGGTTCTTAGTGAATTTGCACAAGATCATACCACAACACCCTAACTAGGAGAATTGCGCACTCGTTGGCTCAAATCCACTCAAATCAGCACCCTTGTGCTTCACAACACGTAATGCACCCTATGGACACCCTTGTGCCTTCCAAGGACTCTAAATCAACGCAAATTCAGCCCCTTCAAGTCCTAATTGCATTGAAATTCATCAAATCAGCCCCGTTGTGCATTCACTAACCCAAACTCTAATTTTGAGCACTCCAAGGGCATAACTCACATTCCAAACCCTTGTGCAAGAATTGCAATACCAAAATCAGATTGTAGACTCACCCCAAGAGCCTCAAAGCATAAAAGTGCCTTGCAACAACACAAGTGCACAAATTGAGCACAAATTGAGCCAATAAGCTCCAATAAGCTCCAATAAGCTCCAATCAGCTCCAATATACTCCAACAAGCACCAATAAGCTCCAAAGCTCCAATTCAGCCCTTGTAGACGTGTATAAACTCCAAAGGTGCTCCAAAGTGCTCCAAAAGCTCCAAATCAACAAATGATAGCTCCAAAGTGCGAATTCAGCCCTCCAACACGTAGATCAAAGGTAGGAAGATTGTAATACCTCCCAATGTCGAAATCAGCCCACCAAAGCTCGAATTCAGCCCTCCAAAGTTCCAAATGAGCGCTCCAATACTCCAAAATCAGCGCTCCAACGCACGACCTCCACACAATGAGCAATCTAATCTTTGACTCACGCAAAACACATGAGTGGGCCCATAACCTTTTGAAGGTTAGATTAGAATGCCAAAGCCTCACACAAACACTTGGAATGCATAGGAAAGAGATGATCTTTACTCATGGGCTGCCCCTCTTAAGTAGCACACCCAAGGGAGTCCCCTTGGCAAACCATATGGGACATCAGCCCATACTCCACTCCTAGTACACTAGGATCAGCCCATATCACTTGGGAGACCCAATTCTCATTATCTCTAACTAGTACCACTTCTCTAGTTGCATGTCTAGCTCATTCGCATCATCTACTCTACCTAATGCGCATGGCTATGAGCAACTTCAGCCCACGCAATCATCCGACTTCAACACAATCAGCTCCAATATACTCCAACAAGCACCAATAAGCTCCAAAGCTCCAATTCAGCCCTTGTAGACGTGTATAAACTCCAAAAGTGCTCCAAAGTGCTCCAAAAGCTCCAAATCAACAAATGATAGCTCCAAAGTGCGAATTCAGCCCTCCAACACGTAGATCAAAGGTAGGAAGATTGTAATACCTCCCAATGTCGAAATCAGCCCACCAAAGCTCGAATTCAGCCCTCCAAAGTTCCAAATCAGCGCTCCAATACTCCAAAATCAGCGCTCCAAAGCACGACCTCCACACAATGAGCAATCTAATCTTTGACTCACGCAAAACACATGAGTGGGCCCATAACCTATTGAAGGTTAGATTAGAATGCCAAAGCCTCACACAAACACTTGGAATGCATAGGAAAGAGATGATCTTTACTCATGGGCTGCCCCTCTTAAGTAGTACACCCAAGGGAGTCCCCTTGGCAAACCATATGGGACATCAGCCCATACTCCACTCCTAGTACACTAGGATCAGCCCATATCACTTGGGAGACCCAATTCTCATTATCTCTAACTAGTACCACTTCTCTAGTTGCTAGTCTAGCTCATTCGCATCATCTACTCTAGCTAATGCGCATGGCTATGAGCAACTTCAGCCCACGCAATCATCCTACTTCAACAATATGATCACGATGACCACATGTTGCCCCTTTTGCATGAAATACAAGCTGTGATCAGCGATGCTCCTTGTGAACCCGATATGAACAAGAAACGTGTCAATCTTTTGATACCATGCGCGTGGAGATTGCTTCAACCCATACAATGACTTGTTCAACTTGCAAACAAGGTTCTCATTACCTCGTTGCACAAATCCTTCGGGTTGCACCATGTAGATGTCCTCGTCCAACTCGCCGTTCAAGAACGCCGTCTTCACATCCATTTGATGCATTTCCAAATCCATGGCAGCCCCGATGGCCAAAATGCATCGAATAGTGGTGAATTTCGCCACCGGTGCAAAGGTCTCATGAAAATCAACACCTTCGATTTGTGAAAAGCCCTTTGCCACCAATCTTGCCTTATAACGAACCACATCACCCGTTGCATCTCTCTTTGCACGAAATACCCACTTACAACCGATAGCGTTGCGATTCTTGGGGAGGGGAGTCAATTCCCAAGTGCCATTGTCCATCAACGATTTGTACTCCTCTTGCATGGCTTGCTCCCACTTGTTTGCATCATCACAACTCAACGCTTCACGAATCGTCAATGGAGCATCTAAAAGTGCAACGTTTGCATGCTCCTCCTCACCTTGAGGGAGAATATGATTCTTCCACCACTCGCCAAGTGATCTACGATTTCTCTCTGGATAACGACGATCGCTCGAGGATGCATTGTCTTCAACCGCCGTTGCTTGTGCCTTTTTCTCGCCATTCTTCGTCTTCAAAGGTCGCTTCTCAATATGTTCCTCATCACCACCATCTTCGTCATCTTCGTCTTCATCAACAATATCAATAACGGGAGATTTGGAAGATTGGTCCACAATGGCCGGTTTATCGCCACTTCTCCCACTTGGACCATCGTCCAAATTGTCTTCAACCTTGGAATTCTCGCAAAATGTCACATCACGAGCTCGAATGATCTTCTTGGTCTCGAGCGACATGAGCCTGTACGCCTTGGTACCTTCACAATATCCAAGAAACACACATTTTGTTGCCTTGGCCTCAAGTTTGGTTCTTTGAGAATCGGGTACCTTTGCAAATGCGATGCATCCAAATGTGCGCATGTGCTCCACGCGGGGTGGCCTCCCACTCCACGCTTGCTCTGGTGTCATGTTTTGAACCGCACTCGTCGGGCATCGGTTGCGTGTGTACACCGCAGTCACCACCGCTTCCGCCCAAAGGTCCAAACCCAAATTTTGTGCATGCAACATACTCCTTGCCATTTCCACAATTGTTCGATTTGCACGCTCTGCAACTCCGTTTTGTTGTGGTGTATATGGCGTTGTCGTTTGTCTAGCAATGCCTTCTTTCTTCAATAACTCTCCAAATTGGTTGGACAAGAACTCGCCGCCATTATCCGATCGAAACACCTTGATCTTGTGCTCGGATTGCTTCTCAACCAACGCCTTGAACTCTTTGAACTTCTCAAAACACTCGCTCTTTGCTTTGATCGGATACAACCATATCTTCCTCGAAAAATCATCAATGAACGTCACAAAATACTTGCAACCCCCCATAGACGTGGTCTTCATTGGACCACACACGTCGGAATGCACAATCTCAAGAACCTTGGTTGCACGAGTTGCCCCATCAACTGGAAACGGTGAGCGTTGTTGCTTGCCTTCAATACAACCCTCACATGTGAATGAACAAGGTGCGACGTGTGATTGTGCAAGATCCATGCCACTTACCATTCCACGCAGTGCTTTCACACTCTTGACATTCAAATGCCCGAGACGACGATGCCACAACGCCAACTTGTCTTCGTTTGAACTGGATTGCACCAACGTTGCGGATTCCGCCGCGTGCATCTTGGAAAACTTGATTTGGTACAAGCTGTTGACTTCGTGTAGAATGGCCACCTCCTCACGACTTGGGGACAACACAAAACACCCTTGGTCGCTAAATTCCACTCGCAAATGCTTCATCACCAAATGTCGCACCGATAAAAGATTTGCCTTCAACTTGGGAACGTGGAGGACATCATGGATGGTAATTGTCTTCACACGACCCTTCACCTCGGTGTCTACGACGATGGATCCTTTACCCACGGCTTGAAGAACCGTATCATCACCCAAAATGACATTCTTTGGAGATATGACGTGATATGATTGGAAACAACTCCTAATGGGCGCCATGTGACTCGAGGCTCCCGAATCAACAATCCAATCGATCACACTACCATTGCATGACACGTCACTTGCCATCATTGCATACTCGTCCCCGTCATCACTACAAGAAGAGACGCTAGTCATAAATGCGTACTCATCACCTGCATCGTTGACCTTTGTATTGTTGGCACTTTCCTCTCTCTTGCGTTTGTAGCAAAATTTTGCCAAGTGGCCCTTCTTACCGCAATAGTAGCATACCTTGTCTGTAGAGCTCCCACTGGCACCGCTCTTGGATTGCTTCGCCATAAGCGCCGCGCTATCGCCACGAGTCTCGTTCTCTTTGCGCCGCGAGAGTTCATGCAACAACCGTGATGTCACATAATCAAGAGTGAGCTCGCTAATGGGCCTACTCTCCATAGCAACGATAAGATACTCGTACGACGGCGGCAAACTCTCGAGGAGCGTCATAACGATATCACCGTCGGTAATGTTGACGTCTGCGCCGTTGAGCTGATCCGCAAGAGCCTTGACTTTGTTGATGTGCGCCAACATGTCGTCGTTTTCTTCCATCTTGATGGTGAAAAACTTGCGCCTCAAAAACAAGATATTGACCAAGCTCTTTGCCTCATGAATATTGCAAAGCTTGGCCCATGCCTCGGCGGGAGTCTTGCACGACCGAATATGAGAAAGCTGGGAATCAGAAAGATTAAGAGCCAAAATGGCAAAGGCCTTTTTCTCTCGCCGAGTGTACGCAGTTCGTACCCTAGCCTCGGCGTCGGACGAAGGCGGTTCCTCACTACCCTCAACTATCTCCCACAATTCTTTTTCGGCCATGACCATTTCCATCTTGAATTTCCACAAGTGGAAGTTGACGCCATCGAACTTGTCTACAACCTTAGCACCTTCACCCTCAAATGTAGCCATATCCTTGATTGAAAGACGTACGCTCACAAATTTCAGCCCCTAGAAAGCTAAGAAAAATTGTTTTTATGATTTTTGACAATTTTGTGATTTGTGAAGCAAATTGCACACGTGCGTGCTTCTTATGCCTCCAAACTAATTCCAAACACTAAATCAGCACCTTTGTGCTACACATCAACCTCACAACCGTCAATCGTGATGGTTCTTAGTGAATTTGCACAAGATCATACCACAACACCCTAACTAGGAGAATTGCGCACTCGTTGGCTCAAATCCACTCAAATCAGCACCCTTGTGCTTCACAACATGTAATGCACCCTATGCACACCCTTGTGCCTTCCAAGGACTCTAAATCAATGCAAATTCAGCCCCTTCAAGTCCTAATTGCATTGAAATTCATCAAATCAGCCCCGTTGTGCATTCACTAACCCAAACTCTAATTTTGAGCACTCCAAGGGCATAACTCACATTCCAAACCCTTGTGCAAGAATTGCAATACCAAAATCAGATTGTAGACTCACCCCAAGAGCCTCAAAGCATAAAAGTGCCTTGCAACAACACAAGTGCACAAATTGAGCACAAATTGAGCCAATAAGCTCCAATAAGCTCCACTAAGCTCCAATCAGCTCCAATATACTCCAACAAGCACCAATAAGCTCCAAAGCTCCAATTCAGCCCTTGTAGACGTGTATAAACTCCAAAAGTCCTCCAAAGTGCTCCAAAAGCTCCAAATCAACAAATGATAGCTCCAAAGTGCGAATTCAGCCCTCCAACACGTAGATCAAAGGTAGGAAGATTGTAATACCTCCCAATGTCGAAATCAGCCCACCAAAGCTCGAATTCAGCCCTCCAAAGTTCCAAATCAGCGCTCCAATACTCCAAAATCAACGCTCCAACGCACGACCTCCACACAATGAGCAATCTAATCTTTGACTCACGCAAAACACATGAGTGGTATTGAAGGTTAGATTAGAATGCCAAAGCCTCACACAAACACTTGGAATGCATAGGAAAGAGATGATCTTTACTCATGGGCTGCCCCTCTTAAGTAGTACACCCAAGGGAGTCCCCTTGGCAAACCATATGGGACATCAGCCCATACTCCACTCCTAGTACACTAGGATCAGCCCATATCACTTGGGAGACCCAATTCTCATTATCTCTAACTAGTACCACTTCTCTAGTTGCTAGTCTAGCTCATTCGCATCATCTACTCTAGCTAATGCGCATGGCTATGAGCAACTTCAGCCCACGCAATCATCCTACTTCAACACTCCCACTTTGCGAATAGCCAAAGCCTTGGAGCCCAAATGCCACCACTAGTCTTTGATGTCGATCTCTCGCAAGAGCCTTTGTTAGCACGTCCGCCACCATGTGCTCCGTTGGACAATACTTCAACTCTATCACCTTCATCTCTAACTTCTCTCGAATGAAGTGATATTGCACATCAATGTGCTTTGTACGTGAGTGATGCGTTGGATTCTTCGCCAATGACATACTCCCTTGGTTGTCACACATGATTGTTGTAGCCTCCTCTTGAGTGCATCTCACATCCGCCATTAGTTGCCTCAACCAAATGGCCTCCTTCGTACCGTGGCTCGTCGCCATGTACTCCGCCTCAACCGTTGACGTGGCCGTGGTTTGTTGGCGCTTGCTATTCCATGAAACGGCCCCCGATCCAACTTTGAACATGTACCCCGTGGTGGATCTACGATCATTGGTATCACCCGCATAATCCGCATCACAATACCCACTCAACACAATGTTGTCACCTCCAAGACACAACCTCACATCACTTGTGCCTTTCAAGTACCGCATGATCCTCTTGACCGCAACCCAATGACTTGAACCCGGTCTTGCCATGTGTTGACTCACAACGCTGATTGGATACGCAAGGTCCGGCCTTGTTGCAATCATAGCATACATCAATGACCCTACAGCTTGCTTGTATGGCACATCCACCATAGATTGAGCCTCTAATGCATATTCCTCATCGGTGAGTTTCACGAGTTTGGAATTCACATCCAATGGAGTGCCAATCGGTTTGCAATCCTCCATGCCAAAGCGTTTGAGCACATCCATAACATACTTGCTTTGATTCATTGTTATGGTGCGTGTTGCTCTATCCCGCACAAACTCAACTCCTAAACAAAAGTGCAACTCACCGAGATCACTCATCTCGTACTCGTTCTCAAGCATTGCCTTCAATGCCTTCAATGAGCTCATACAACTTGCAAGGATGATCAAATCATCCACATATATGATCACGATGACCACATGTTGCCCCTTTTGCATGAAATACAAGCTGTGATCAGCGATGCTCCTTGTGAACCCGATATGAACAAGAAACGTGTCAATCTTTTGATACCATGCGCGTGGAGATTGCTTCAACCCATACAATGACTTGTTCAACTTGCAAACAAAGTTCTCATTACCTCGTTGCACAAATCCCTCGGGTTGCACCATGTAGATGTCCTCGTCCAACTCGCCGTTCAAGAACGCCGTCTTGACATCCATTTGATGCATTTCCAAATCCATGGCAGCCCCGATGGCCAAAATGCATCGAATAGTGGTGAATTTTGCCACTGGTGCAAAGGTCTCATGAAAATCAACACCTTCGATTTGTGAAAAGCCCTTTGCCACCAATCTTGCCTTATAACGAACCACATCACCCGTTGCATCTCTCTTTGCACGAAATACCCACTTACAACCGATAGCGTTGCGATTCTTGGGGAGGGGAGTCAATTCCCAAGTGCCATTGTCCATCAACGATTTGTACTCCTCTTGCATGGCTTGCTCCCACTTGTTTGCATCATCACAACTCAACGCTTCACGAATCGTCAATGGAGCATCTAAAAGTGCAACGTTTGCATGCTCCTCCTCACCTTGAGGGAGAATATGATTCTTCCACCACTCGCCAAGTGGTCTACGATTTCTCTCTGGATAACGACGATCGCTCGAGGATGCATTGTCTTCAACCGCCGTTGCTTGTGCCTTTTTCTCGCCATTCTTCGTCTTCAAAGGTCGCTCCTCAATATGTTCCTCATCACCACCATCTTCGTCATCTTCGTCTTCATCAACAATATCAATAACGGGAGATTTGGAAGATTGGTCCACAATCGCTGGTTTATCGCCACTTCTCCCACTTGGACCATCGTCCAAATTGTCTTCAACCTTGGAATTCTCGCAAAATGTCACATCACGAGCTCGAATGATCTTCTTGGTCTCGAGCGACATGAGCCTGTACGCCTTGGTACCTTCACAATATCCAAGAAACACACATTTTGTTGCCTTGGCCTCAAGTTTGGTTCTTTGAGAATCGGGTACCTTTGCAAATGCGATGCATCCAAATGTGCGCATGTGCTCCACGCGGGGAGGCCTCCCACTCCACGCTTGCTCTGGTGTCATGTTTTGAACCGCACTCGTCGGGCATCGGTTGCGTGTGTACACCGCAGTCACCACCGCTTCCGCCCAAAGGTCCAAACCCAAATTTTGTGCATGCAACATACTCCTTGCCATTTCCACAATTGTTCGATTTGCACGCTCTGCAACTCCGTTTTGTTGTGGTGTATATGGCGTTGTGGTTTGTCTAGCAATGCCTTCTTTCTTCAATAACTCTCCAAATTGGTTGGACATGAACTCGCCGCCATTATCCGATCGAAACACCTTGATCTTGTGCTCGGATTGCTTCTCAACCAACGCCTTGAACTCTTTGAACTTCTCAAAACACTCGCTCTTTGCTTTGATCGGATACAACCATATCTTCCTCGAAAAATCATCAATGAACGTCACAAAATACTTGCAACCCCCCATAGACGTGGTCTTCATTGGACCACACACGTCGGAATGCACAATCTCAAGAACCTTGGTTGCACGAGTTGCCCCATCAACTGGAAACTGTGAGTGTTGTTGTTTGCCTTCAATACAACCCTCACATGTGAATGAACTAGGTGCGACGTGTGATTGTGCAAGATCCATGCCACTTACCATTCCACGCAGTGCTTTCACACTCTTGACATTCAAATGCCCGAGACGACGATGCCACAACGCCAACTTGTCTTCGTTTGAACTCGATTGCACCAACGTTGCGGATTCCGCCGCGTGCATCTTGGAAAACTTGATTTGGTACAAGCCGTTGACTTCGTGTATAATGGCCACCTCCTCACGACTTGGAGACAACACAAAACACCCTTGGTCGCTAAATTCCACTCGCAAATGCTTCATCACCAAATGTCGCACCGATAAAAGATTTGCCTTCAACTTGGGAACGTGGAGGACATCATGGATGGTAATTGTCTTCACACGACCCTTCACCTCGGTGTCTACGACGATGGATCCTTTACCCACGGCTTGAAGAACCGTATCATCACCCAAAATGACATTCTTTGGAGATATGACGTGATATGATTGGAAACAACTCCTAATGGGCGCCATGTGACTCGAGGCTCCCGAATCAACAATCCAATCGATCACACTACCATTGCATGACACGTCACTTGCCATCATTGCATACTCGTCCCCGTCA
Organism: Pohlia nutans; assembly: GCA_022496805.1. NCBI lineage: Eukaryota > Viridiplantae > Streptophyta > Bryopsida > Bryales > Mniaceae > Pohlia > Pohlia nutans. The sequence goes on along the minus strand of CM040104.1, from coordinate 1,287,210 downwards.
TCACTACAAGAAGAGACGCTAGTCATAAATGCGTACTCATCACCTGCATCGTTGACCTTTGTATTGTTGGCACTTTCCTCTCTCTTGCGTTTGTAGCAAAATTTTGCCAAGTGGCCCTTCTTACCGCAATAGTAGCATACCTTGTCTGTAGAGCTCCCACTGGCACCGCTCTTGGATTGCTTCGCCATAAGCGCCGCGCTATCGCCACGAGTCTCGTTCTCTTTGCGCCGCGAGAGTTCATGCAACAACCGTGATGTCACATAATCAAGAGTGAGCTCGCTAATGGGCCTACTCTCCATAGCAACGATAAGATACTCGTACGACGGCGGCAAACTCTCGAGGAGCGTCATAACGATATCACCGTCCGTAATGTTGACGTCTGCGCCGTTGAGCTGATCCGCAAGAGCCTTGACTTTGTTGATGTGCGCCAACATGTCGTCGTTTTCTTCCATCTTGATGGTGAAAAACTTGCGCCTCAAAAACAAGATATTGACCAAGCTCTTTGCCTCATGAATATTGCAAAGCTTGGCCCATGCCTCGGCGGGAGTCTTGCACGACCGAATATGAGAAAGCTGGGAATCAGAAAGATTAAGAGCCAAAATCGCAAAGGCCTTTTTCTCTCGCCGAGTGTACGCAGTTCGTACCCTAGCCTCGGCGTCGGACGAAGGCGGTTCCTCACTACCCTCAACTATCTCCCACAATTCTTTTTCGGCCATGACCATTTCCATCTTGAATTTCCACAAGTGGAAGTTGACGCCATCGAACTTGTCTACAACCTTAGCACCTTCACCCTCAAATGTAGCCATATCCTTGATTGAAGGACGTACGCTCACAAAATTCAGCCCCTAGAAAGCTAAGAAAAATTGTTTTTATGATTTCTTGACAATTTTGTGATTTGTGAAGCAAATTGCACACGTATGTGCCTCTAATGCCTCCAAACTAATTCCAAACACTAAATCAGCACCTTTGTGCTACACATCAACCTCACAACACTCAATCGTGATGGTTCTTAGTGAATTTGCACAAGATCATACCACAACACCCTAACTAGGAGAATTGCGCACTCGTTGGCTCAAATCCACTCAAATCAGCACCCTTGTGCTTCACAACATGTAATGCACCCTATGCACACCCTTGTGCCTTCCAAGGACTCTAAATCAATGCAAATTCAGCCCCTTCAAGTCCTAATTGCATTGAAATTCATCAAATCAGCCCCGTTGTGCATTCACTAACCCAAACTCTAATTTTGAGCACTCCAAGGGCATCACTCACATTCCAAACCCTTGTGCAAGAATTGCAATACCAAAATCAGATTGTAGACTCACCCCAAGAGCCTCAAAGCATAAGAGTGCCTTGCAACAACACAAGTGCACAAATTGAGCACAAATTGAGCCAATAAGCTCCAATAAGCTCCAATAAGCTCCAACAAGCTCCAATAAGCTCCAATAAGCTCCAATAAGCTCCAATAAGCTCCAATCAGCTCCAATATACTCCAACAAGCACCAATAAGCTCCAAAGCTCCAATTCAGCCCTTGTAGACGTGTATAAACTCCAAAGGTGCTCCAAAGTGCTCCAAAAGCTCCAAATCAATAAATGATAGCTCCAAAGTGCGAATTCAGCCCTCCAACACGTAGATCAAAGGTAGGAAGATTGTAATACCTCCCAATGTCGAAATCAGCCCACCAAAGCTTGAATTCAGCCCTCCAAAGTTCCAAATCAGCGCTCCAATACTCCAAGATCAGCGCTCCAACACACGACCTCCACACAATGAGCAATCTAATCTTTGACTCACGCAAAACACATGAGTGGGCCCATAACCTATTGAAGGTTAGATTAGAATGCCAAAGCCTCACACAAACACTTGGAATGCATAGGAAAGAGATGATCTTTACTCATGGGCTGCCCCTCTTAAGTAGTACACCCAAGGGAGTCCCCTTGGCAAACCATATGGGACATCAGCCCATACTCCACTCCTAGTACACTAGGATCAGCCCATATCACTTGGGAGACCCAATTCTCATTATCTCTAACTAGTACCACTTCTCTAGTTGCTAGTCTAGCTCATTCGCATCATCTACTCTAGCTAATGCGCATGGCTATGAGCAACTTCAGCCCACGCAATCATCCTACTTCAACAAGTGGGCCCATAACCTATTGAAGGTTAGATTAGAATGCCAAAGCCTCACACAAACACTTGGAATGCATAGGAAAGAGATGATCTTTACTCATGGGCTGCCCCTCTTAAGTAGCACACCCAAGGGAGGCCCCTTGGCAAACCATATGGGACATCAGCCCATACTCCACTCCTAGTACACTAGGATCAGCCCATATCACTTGGGAGACCCAATTCTCTTTACTTCTAACTTGTACCACTTCTCTAGTTGCTAGTCTAGCTCATTCGCATCATCTACTCTAGCTAATGCGCATGGCTATGAGCAACTTCAGCCCACGCAATCATCCTACTTCAACATTTTGGCCATCGGGGCTGCCATGGATTTGGAAATGCATCAAATGGATGTGAAGACGGCGTTCTTGAACGGCGAGTTGGACGAGGACATCTACATGGTGCAACCCGAAGGATTTGTGCAACGAGGTAATGAGAACCTTGTTTGCAAGTTGAACAAGTCATTGTATGGGTTGAAGCAATCTCCACGCGCATGGTATCAAAAGATTGACATGTTTCTTGTTCATATCGGGTTCACAAGGAGCATCGCTGATCACAGCTTGTATTTCATGCAAAAGGGGCAACATGTGGTCATCGTGATCATATATGTGGATGATTTGATCATCCTTGCAAGTTGTATGAGCTCTTTGAACGCACTGAAGGCAATGCTTGAGAACGAGTACGAGATGAGTGATCTCGGTGAGTTGCACTTTTGTTTAGGAGTTGAGTTTGTGCGAGATAGAGCAACACGCACCATAACAATGAATTAAAGCAAGTATGTTATGGATGTTCTCAAACGCTTTGACATGGAGGATTGCAAACCGGTTGGCACTCCGTTGGATGTGAATTCCAAACTCGTGAAACTCACCGATGAGGAGTATGCATTAGAGGCTCAATCTATGGTGGATGTGCCATACAAGCAAGCTGTAGGGTCATTGATGTATGCTATGATTGCAACAAAGCCGGACCTTGCGTATCCAATCAGCGTTGTGAGTCAACACATGGCAAGACCGGGTTCAAGTCATTGGGTTGCGGTCAAGAGGATCATGCGGTACTTGAAAGGCACAAGTGATGTGAGGTTGTGTCTTGGAGGTGACAACATTGTGTTGAGTGGGTATTGTGATGCGGATTATGCGGGTGATACCAATGATCGTAGATCGACCACGGGGGTACATGTTCAAAGTCGGATCGGGGGCCGTTTCATGGAATAGCAAGCGCCAACAAACCACGGCCACGTCAACGGTTGGGGCGGAGTACATGGCGACGAGCCACGGTACGAAGGAGGCCATTTGGTTGAGGCAACTAATGGCGGATGTGAGATGCACTCAAGAGGAGGCTACAACAATCATGTGTGACAACCAAGGGAGTATGTCATTGGCGAAGAATCCAACGCAGCACTCACGTACAAAGCACATTGATGTGCAATACCACTTCATTCGAGAGAAGTTAGAGATGAAGGTGATAGAGTTGAAGTATTGTCCAACGGAGCACATGGTGGCGGACGTGCTGACAAAGGCTCTTGCGAGAGATCGACATCAAAGACTAGTGGTGGCATTTGGGCTCCAAGGCTTTGGCTATTCGCAAAGTGGGAGTGTTGAAGTAGGATGATTGCGTGGGCTGAAGTTGCTCATAGCCATGCGCATTAGCTAGAGTAGATGATGCGAATGAGCTAGAGTTGCAACTAGAGAAGTGGTACTAGTTAGAAGTAATGAGAATTGGGTCTCCCAAGTGATATGGGCTGATCCTAGTGTACAAGGAGTGGAGTATGGGCTGATGTCCCATATGGTTTGCCAAGGGGGCTCCCTTGGGTGTACTACTTAAGAGGGGCAGCCCATGAGTAAAGATCATCTCTTTCCTATGCATTCCAAGTGTTTGTGTGAGGCTTTGGCATTCTAATCTAACCTTCAATTCAATCTTCCTACCTTTGATCTACGTGTTGGAGGGCTGAATTCGCACTTTGGAGTTATCATTTGTTGATTTGGAGCTTTTGGAGAACTTTGGAGCACCTTTGGAGTTTATACACGTCTACAAGGGCTGAATTGGAGCTTTGGAGCTTATTGGTGGTTGTTGGAGTATACTGGAGCTGATTGGAGCTGATTGGAGCTTATTGGAGCTTATTAGAGCTTATTGGAGCTTATTGGAGCTTATTGGCTCAATTTGTGCTCAATTTGTGCACTTGTGTTGTTGCAAGGCACTTTTATGCTTTGAGGCTCTTGGGGTGAGTCTACAATCTGATTTTGGTATTGCAATTCTTGCACAAGGGTTTGGAATGTGAGTGATGCCCTTGGAGTGCTCAAAATTAGAGTTTGGGTTAGTGAATGCACAACGGGGCTGATTTGATGAATTTCAATGCAATTAGGACTTGAAGGGGCTGAATTTGCATTGATTTAGAGTCCTTGGAAGGCCCAAGGGTGTCCATAGGGTGCATTACATGTTGTGAAGCACAAGGGTGCTGATTTGAGTGGATTTGAGCCAACGAGTGCGCAATTCTCCTAGTTAGGGTGTTGTGGTATGATCTTGTGCAAATTCACTAAGAACCATCACGATTGAGTGTTGTGAGGTTGATGTGTAGCACAAAGGTGCTGATTTAGTGTTTGGAATTAGTTCGGAGGCATTAGAAGCACATACGTGTGCAATTTGCCTCACAAATCACAAAATTGTCAAAAAAATCATAAAAACAATTTTTCTTAGCTTTCTAGGGGCTGAATTTTGTGAGCGTACGTCCTTCAATCAAGGATATGGCTACATTTGAGGGTGAAGGTGCTAAGGTTGTAGACAAGTTCGATGGCGTCAACTTCCACTTGTGGAAATTCAAGATGGAAATGGTCATGGCCGAAAAAGAATTGTGGGAGATAGTTGAGGGTAGTGAGGAACCGCCTTCGTCCGACGCCGAGGCTAGGGTACGAACTGCGTACACTCGGCGAGAGAAAAAGGCCTTTGCGATTTTGGCTCTTAATCTTTCTGATTCCCAGCTTTCTCATATTCGGTCGTGCAAGACTCCCGCCGAGGCATGGGCCAAGCTTTGCAATATTCATGAGGCAAAGAGCTTGGTCAATATCTTGTTTTTGAGGCGCAAGTTTTTCACCATCAAGATGGAAGAAAACGACGACATGTTGGCGCACATCAACAAAGTCAAGGCTCTTGCGGATCAGCTCAACGGCGCAGACGTCAACATTACCGACGGTGATATCGTTATGACGCTCCTCGAGAGTTTGCCGCCGTCGTACGAGTATCTTATCGTTGCTATGGAGAGTAGGCCCATTAGCGAGCTCACTCTTGATTATGTGACATCACGGTTGATGCATGAACTCTCGCGGCGCAAAGAGAACGAGACTCGTGGCGATAGCGCGGCGCTTATGGCGAAGCAATCCAAGAGCGGTGCCAGTGGGAGCTCTACAGACAAGGTATGCTACTATTGCGGTAAGAAGGGCCACTTGGCAAAATTTTGCTACAAACGCAAGAGAGAGGAAAGTGCCAACAATACAAAGGTCAACGATGCAGGTGATGAGTACGCATTTATGACTAGCGTCTCTTCTTGTAGTGATGACGGGGACGAGTATGCAATGATGGCAAGTGACGTGTCATGCAATGGTAGTGTGATCGATTGGATTGTTGTTGAAGTAGGATGATTGCTTGGGCTGAAGTTGCTCATAGCCATGCGCATTAGCTAGAGTAGATGATGCGAATGAGCTAGACTTGCAACTAGAGAAGTGATACTAGTTAGAAGTAATGAGAATTGGGTCTCCCAAGTGATATGGGCTGATCCTAGTGTACTAGGAGTGGAGTATGGGCTGATGTCCCATATGGTTTGCCAAGGGGCCTCCCTTGGGTGTGCTACTTAAGAGGGGCAGCCCATGAGTAAAGATCATCTCTTTCCTATGCATTCCAAGTGTTTGTGTGAGGCTTTGGCATTCTAATCTAACCTTCAATAGGTTATGGGCCCACTCATGTGTTTTGCGTGAGTCAAAGATTAGATTGCTCATTGTGTGGAGGTCGTGCGTTGGAGCGCTGATTTTGGAGTATTGGAGCGCTGATTTGGAACTTTGGAGGGCTGAATTCGAGCTTTGGTGGGCTGATTTCGACATTGGGAGGTATTACAATCTTCCTACCTTTGATCTACGTGTTGGAGGGCTGAATTCGCACTTTGGAGCTATCATTTGTTGATTTGGAGCTTTTGGAGCACTTTGGAGCACTTTTGGAGTTTATACACGTCTACAAGGGCTGAATTGGAGCTTTGGAGCTTATTGGTGCTTGTTGGAGTATATTGGAGCTGATTGGAGCTTAGTGGAGCTTATTGGAGCTTATTGGAGCTTATTGGCTCAATTTGTGCTCAATTTGTGCACTTGTGTTGTTGCAAGGCACTTTTATGCTTTGAGGCTCTTGGGGTGAGTCTACAATCTGATTTTGGTATTGCAATTCTTGCACAAGGGTTTGGAATGTGAGTTATTATTGAAGGTTAGATTAGAATGCCAAAGCCTCACACAAACACTTGGAATGCATAGGAAAGAGATGATCTTTACTCATGGGCTGCCCTTCTTAAGGAGCACACCCAAGGGAGTCCCCTTGGCAAACCATATGGGACATCAGCCCATACTCCACTCCTAGTACACTAGGATCAGCCCATATCACTTGGGAGACCCAATTCTCATTACTTCTAACTAGTACCACTTCTCTAGTTCCAACTCTAGCTCATTCGCATCATCTACTCTAGCTAATGCGCATGGCTATGAGCAACTTCAGCCCACGCAATCATCCTACTTCAACACTCCCACTTTGCAAATAGCCAAAGCCTTCGAGCCCAAATGCCACCACTAGTCTTTGATGTCGATCTCTCGCAAGAGCCTTTGTCAGCACGTCCGCCACCATGTGCTCCGTTGGACAATACTTCAACTCTATCACCTTCATCTCTAACTTCTCTCGAATGAAGTGATATTGCACATCAATGTGCTTTGTACGTGAGTGATGCGTTGGATTCTTCGCCAATGACATACTCCCTTGGTTGTCACACATGATTGTTGTAGCCTCCTCTTGAGTGCATCTCACATCCGCCATTAGTTGCCTCAACCAAATGGCCTCCTTCGTACCGTGGCTCGTCGCCATGTACTCCGCCTCAACCGTTGACGTGGCCGTGGTTTGTTGGCGCTTGCTATTCCATGAAACGGCCCCCAATCCAACTTTGAACATGTACCCCGTGGTGGATCTACGATCATTGGTATCACCCGCATAATCCGCATCACAATACCCACTCAACACAATGTTGTCACCTCCAAGACACAACCTCACATCACTTGTGCCTTTCAAGTACCGCATGATCCTCTTGACCGCAACCCAATGACTTGAACCCGGTCTTGCCATGTGTTGACTCACAACGCTGATTGGATACGCAAGGTCCGGCCTTGTTGCAATCATAGCATACATCAATGACCCTACAGCTTGCTTGTATGGCACATCCACCATAGATTGAGCCTCTAATGCATACTCCTCATCGGTGAGTTTCACGAGTTTGGAATTCACATCCAATGGAGTGCCAACCGGTTTGCAATCCTCCATGCCAAAGCGTTTGAGCACATCCATAACATACTTGCTTTGATTCATTGTTATGGTGCGTGTTGCTCTATCTCGCACAAACTCAACTCCTAAACAAAAGTGCAACTCACCCAGATCACTCATCTCGTACTCGTTCTCAAGCATTGCCTTCAATGCCTTCAAAGAGCTCATACAACTTGCAAGGATGATCAAATCATCCACATATATGATCACGATGACCACATGTTGCCCCTTTTGCATGAAATACAAGCTGTGATCAGCGATGCTCCTTGTGAACCCGATATGAACAAGAAACGTGTCAATCTTTTGATACCATGCGCGTGGAGATTGCTTCAACCCATACAATGACTTGTTCAACTTGCAAACAAGGTTCTCATTACCTCGTTGCACAAATCCTTCGGGTTGCACCATGTAGATGTCCTCGTCCAACTCGCCGTTCAAGAACGCCGTCTTCACATCCATTTGATGCATTTCCAAATCCATGGCAGCCCCGATGGCCAAAATGCATCGAATAGTGGTGAATTTCGCCACCGGTGCAAAGGTCTCATGAAAATCAACACCTTCGATTTGTGAAAAGCCCTTTGCCACCAATCTTGCCTTATAACGAACCACATCACCCGTTGCATCTCTCTTTGCACGAAATACCCACTTACAACCGATAGCGTTGCGATTCTTGGGGAGGGGAGTCAATTCCCAAGTGCCATTGTCCATCAACGATTTGTACTCCTCTTGCATGGCTTGCTCCCACTTGTTTGCATCATCACAACTCAACGCTTCACGAATCGTCAATGGAGCATCTAAAAGTGCAACGTTTGCATGCTCCTCCTCACCTTGAGGGAGAATATGATTCTTCCACCACTCGCCAAGTGGTCTACGATTTCTCTCTGGATAACGACGATCGCTCGAGGATGCATTGTCTTCAACCGTCGTTGCTTGTGCCTTTTTCTCGCCATTCTTCGTCTTCAAACGTCTCTCCTCAATATGTTCCTCATCACCACCATCTTCGTCATCTTCGTCTTCATCAACAATATCAATAACGGGAGATTTGGAAGATTGGTCCACAATGGCCGGTTTATCGCCACTTCTCCCACTTGGACCATCGTCCAAATTGTCTTCAACCTTGGAATTCTCGCAAAATGTCACATCACGAGCTCGAATGATCTTCTTGGTCTCGAGCGACATGAGCCTGTACGCCTTGGTACCTTCACAATATCCAAGAAACACACATTTTGTTGCCTTGGCCTCAAGTTTGGTTCTTTGAGAATCGGGTACCTTTGCAAATGCGATGCATCCAAATGTGCGCATGTGCTCCACGCGGGGTGGCCTCCCACTCCACGCTTGCTCTGGTGTCATGTTTTGAACCGCACTCGTCGGGCATCGGTTGCGTGTGTACACCGCAGTCACCACCGCTTCCGCCCAAAGGTCCAAACCCAAATTTTGTGCATGCAACATACTCCTTGCCATTTCCACAATTGTTCGATTTGCACGCTCTGCAACTCCGTTTTGTTGTGGTGTATATGGCGTTGTGGTTTGTCTAGCAATGCCTTCTTTCTTCAATAACTCTCCAAATTGGTTGGACATGAACTCGCCGCCATTATCCGATCGAAACACCTTGATCTTGTGCTCGGATTGCTTCTCAACCAACGCCTTGAACTCTTTGAACTTCTCAAAACACTCGCTCTTTGCTTTGATCGGATACAACCATATCTTCCTCGAAAAATCATCAATGAACGTCACAAAATACTTGCAACCCCCCATAGACGTGGTCTTCATTGGACCACACACGTCGGAATGCACAATCTCAAGAACCTTGGTTGCACGAGTTGCCCCATCAACTGGAAACGGTGAGCGTTGTTGCTTGCCTTCAATACAACCCTCACATGTGAATGAACTAGGTGCGACGTGTGATTGTGCAAGATCCATGCCACTTACCATTCCACGCAGTGTTTTCACACTCTTGACATTCAAATGCCCGAGACGACGATGCCACAACGCCAACTTGTCTTCGTTTGAACTCGATTGCACCAACGTTGCCGATTCCGCCGCGTGCATCTTGGAAAACTTGATTTGGTACAAGCCGTTGACTTCGTGTATAATGGCCACCTCCTCACGACTTGGAGACAACACAAAACACCCTTGGTCGCTAAATTCCACTCGCAAATGCTTCATCACCAAATGTCGCACCGATAAAAGATTTGCCTTTAACTTGGGAACGTGGAGGACATCATGGATGGTAATTGTCTTCACACGACCCTTCACCTCGGTGTCTACGACGATGGATCCTTTACCCACGGCTTGAAGAACCGTATCATCACCCAAAATGACATTCTTTGGAGATATGACGTGATATGATTGGAAACAAGTCCTAATGGGCGCCATGTGACTCGAGGCTCCCGAATCAACAATCCAATCGATCACACTACCATTGCATGACACGTCACTTGCCATCATTGCATACTCGTCCCCGTCATCACTACAAGAAGAGACGCTAGTCATAAATGCGTACTCATCACCTGCATCGTTGACCTTTGTATTGTTGGCACTTTCCTCTCTCTTGCGTTTGTAGCAAAATTTTGCCAAGTGGCCCTTCTTACCGCAATAGTAGCATACCTTGTCTGTAGAGCTCCCACTGGCACCGCTCTTGGATTGCTTCGCCATAAGCGCCGCGCTATCGCCACGAGTCTCGTTCTCTTTGCGCCGCGAGAGTTCATGCAACAACCGTGATGTCACATAATCAAGAGTGAGCTCGCTAATGGGCCTACTCTCCATAGCAACGATAAGATACTCGTACGACGGCGGCAAACTCTCGAGGAGCGTCATAACGATATCACCGTCCGTAATGTTGACGTCTGCGCCGTTGAGCTGATCCGCAAGAGCCTTGACTTTGTTGATGTGCGCCAACATGTCGTCGTTTTCTTCCATCTTGATGGTGAAAAACTTGCGCCTCAAGAACAAGATATTGACCAAGCTCTTTGCCTCATGAATATTGCAAAGCTTGGCCCATGCCTCGGCGGGAGTCTTGCACGACCGAATATGAGAAAGCTGGGAATCAGAAAGATTAAGAGCCAAAATCGCAAAGGCCTTTTTCTCTCGCCGAGTGTACGCAGTTCGTACCCTAGCCTCGGCGTCGGACGAAGGCGGTTCCTCACTACCCTCAACTATCTCCCACAATTCTTTTTCGGCCATGACCATTTCCATCTTGAATTTCCACAAGTGGAAGTTGACGCCATCGAACTTGTCTACAACCTTAGCACCTTCACCCTCAAATGTAGCCATATCCTTGATTGAAGGACGTACGCTCACAAAATTCAGCCCCTAGAAAGCTAAGAAAAATTGTTTTTATGATTTTTTGACAATTTTGTGATTTGTGAGGCAAATTGCACACGTACGTGCTTCTAATGCCTCCAAACTAATTCCAAACACTAAATCAGCACCTTTGTGCTACACATCAACCTCACAACACTCAATCGTGATGGTTCTTAGTGAATTTGCACAAGATCATACCACAACACCCTAACTAGGAGAATTGCGCACTCGTTGGCTCAAATCCACTCAAATCAGCACCCTTGTGCTTCACAACACGTAATGCACCCTATGGACACCCTTGTGCCTTCCAAGGACTCTAAATCAATGCAAATTCAGCCCCTTCAAGTCCTAATTGCATTGAAATTCATCAAATCAGCCCCGTTGTGCATTCACTAACCCAAACTCTAATTTTGAGCACTCCAAGGGCATAACTCACATTCCAAACCCTTGTGCAAGAATTGCAATACCAAAATCAGATTGTAGACTCACCCCAAGAGCCTCAAAGCATAAAAGTGCCTTGCAACAACACAAGTGCACAAATTGAGCACAAATTGAGCCAATAAGCTCCAATAAGCTCCAATAAGCTCCAATAAGCTCCAATAAGCTCCAATCAGCTCCAATATACTCCAACAAGCACCAATAAGCTCCAAAGCTCCAATTCAGCCCTTGTAGACGTGTATAAACTCCAAAAGTGCTCCAAAGTGCTCCAAAAGCTCCAAATCAACAAATGATAGCTCCAAAGTGCGAATTCAGCCCTCCAACACGTAGATCAAAGGTAGGAAGATTGTAATACCTCCCAATGTCGAAATCAGCCCACCAAAGCTCGAATTCAGCCCTCCAAAGTTCCAAATCAGCGCTCCAATACTCCAAAATCAGCGCTCCAACGCACGACCTCCACACAATGAGCAATCTAATCTTTGACTCACGCAAAACACATGAGTGGGCCCATAACCTATTGAAGGTTAGATTAGAATGCCAAAGCCTCACACAAACACTTGGAATGCATAGGAAAGAGATGATCTTTACTCATGGGCTGCCCTTCTTAAGGAGCACACCCAAGGGAGTCCCCTTGGCAAACCATATGGGACATCAGCCCATACTCCACTCCTAGTACACTAGGATCAGCCCATATCACTTGGGAGACCCAATTCTCATTACTTCTAACTAGTACCACTTCTCTAGTTCCAACTCTAGCTCATTCGCATCATCTACTCTAGCTAATGCGCATGGCTATGAGCAACTTCAGCCCACGCAATCATCCTACTTCAACAGTTATGCCCTTGGAGTGCTCAAAATTAGAGTTTGGGTTAGTGAATGCACAACGGGGCTGATTTGATGAATTTCAATGCAATTAGGACTTGAAGGGGCTGAATTTGCATTGATTTAGAGTCCTTGGAAGGCACAAGGGTGTGCATAGGGTGCATTACATGTTGTGAAGCACAAGGGTGCTGATTTGAGTGGATTTGAGCCAACGAGTGCGCAATTCTCCTAGTTAGGGTGTTGTGGTATGATCTTGTGCAAATTCACTAAGAACCATCACGATTGACGGTTGTGAGGTTGATGTGTAGCACAAAGGTGCTGATTTAGTGTTTGGAATTAGTTTGGAGGCATAAGAAGCACGCACGTGTGCAATTTGCTTCACAAATCACAAAATTGTCAAAAATCATAAAAACAATTTTTCTTAGCTTTCTAGGGGCTGAATTTTGTGAGCGTACGTCCTTCAATCAAGGATATGGCTACATTTGAGGGTGAAGGTGCTAAGGTTGTAGACAAGTTCGATGGCGTCAACTTCCACTTGTGGAAATTCAAGATGGAAATGGTCATGGCCGAAAAAGAATTGTGGGAGATAGTTGAGGGTAGTGAGGAACCGCCTTCGTCCGACGCCGAGGCTAGGGTACGAACTGCGTACACTCGGCGAGAGAAAAAGGCCTTTGCGATTTTGGCTCTTAATCTTTCTGATTCCCAGCTTTCTCATATTCGGTCGTGCAAGACTCCCGCCGAGGCATGGGCCAAGCTTTGCAATATTCATGAGGCAAAGAGCTTGGTCAATATCTTGTTTTTGAGGCGCAAGTTTTTCACCATCAAGATGGAAGAAAACGACGACATGTTGGCGCACATCAACAAAGTCAAGGCTCTTGCGGATCAGCTCAACGGCGCAGACGTCAACATTACGGACGGTGATATCGTTATGACGCTCCTCGAGAGTTTGCCGCCGTCGTACGAGTATCTTATCGTTGCTATGGAGAGTAGGCCCATTAGCGAGCTCACTCTTGATTATGTGACATCACGGTTGTTGCATGAACTCTCGCGGCGCAAAGAGAACGAGACTCGTGGCGATAGCGCGGCGCTTATGGCGAAGCAATCCAAGAGCGGTGCCAGTGGGAGCTCTACAGACAAGGTATGCTACTATTGCGGTAAGAAGGGCCACTTGGCAAAATTTTGCTACAAACGCAAGAGAGAGGAAAGTGCCAACAATACAAAGGTCAACGATGCAGGTGATGAGTACGCATTTATGACTAGCGTCTCTTCTTGTAGTGATGACGGGGACGAGTATGCAATGATGGCAAGTGACGTGTCATGCAATGGTAGTGTGATCGATTGGATTGTTGATTCGGGAGCCTCGAGTCACATGGCGCCCATTAGGACTTGTTTCCAATCATATCACGTCATATCTCCAAAGAATGTCATTTTGGGTGATGATACGGTTCTTCAAGCCGTGGGTAAAGGATCCATCGTCGTAGACACCGAGGTGAAGGGTCGTGTGAAGACAATTACCATCCATGATGTCCTCCACGTTCCCAAGTTGAAGGCAAATCTTTTATCGGTGCGACATTTGGTGATGAAGCATTTGCGAGTGGAATTTAGCGACCAAGGGTGTTTTGTGTTGTCTCCAAGTCGTGAGGAGGTGGCCATTATACACGAAGTCAACGGCTTGTACCAAATCAAGTTTTCCAAGATGCACGCGGCGGAATCCGCAACGTTGGTGCAATCGAGTTCAAACGAAGACAAGTTGGCGTTGTGGCATCGTCGTCTCGGGCATTTGAATGTCAAGAGTGTGAAAGCACTCCGTGGAATGGTAAGTGGCATGGATCTTGCACAATCACACGTCGCACCTATATTGAAGGTTAGATTAGAATGCCAAAGCCTCACACAAACACTTGGAATGCATAGGAAAGAGATGATCTTTACTCATGGGCTGCCCCTCTTAAGTAGTACACCCAAGGGAGTCCCCTTGGCAAACCATATGGGACATCAGCCCATACTCCACTCCTAGTACACTAGGATCAGCCCATATCACTTGGGAGACCCAATTCTCATTATCTCTAACTAGTACCACTTCTCTAGTTGCTAGTCTAGCTCATTCGCATCATCTACTCTAGCTAATGCGCATGGCTATGAGCAACTTCAGCCCACGCAATCATCCTACTTCAACACTCCCACTTTGCGAATAGCCAAAGCCTTGGAGCCCAAATGCCACCACTAGTCTTTGATGTCGATCTCTCGCAAGAGCCTTTGTCAGCACGTCCGCCACCATGTGCTCCGTTGGACAATACTTCAACTCTATCACCTTCATCTCTAACTTCTCTCGAATGAAGTGATATTGCACATCAATGTGCTTTGTACGTGAGTGATGCGTTGGATTCTTCGCCAATGACATACTCCCTTGGTTGTCACACATGATTGTTGTAGCCTCCTCTTGAGTGCATCTCACATCCGCCATTAGTTGCCTCAACCAAATGGCCTCCTTCGTACCGTGGCTCGTCGCCATGTACTCCGCCTCAACCGTTGACGTGGCCGTGGTTTGTTGGCGCTTGCTATTCCATGAAACGGCCCCCGATCCAACTTTGAACATGTACCCCGTGGTGGATCTACGATCATTGGTATCACCCGCATAATCCGCATCACAATACCCACTCAACACAATGTTGTCACCTCCAAGACACAACCTCACATCACTTGTGCCTTTCAAGTACCGCATGATCCTCTTGACCGCAACCCAATGACTTGAACCCGGTCTTGCCATGTGTTGACTCACAACGCTGATTGGATACGCAAGGTCCGGCCTTGTTGCAATCATAGCATACATCAATGACCCTACAGCTTGCTTGTATGGCACATCCACCATAGATTGAGCCTCTAATGCATATTCCTCATCGGTGAGTTTCACGAGTTTGGAATTCACATCCAATGGAGTGCCAATCGGTTTGCAATCCTCCATGCCAAAGCGTTTGAGCACATCCATAACATACTTGCTTTGATTCATTGTTATGGTGCGTGTTGCTCTATCCCGCACAAACTCAACTCCTAAACAAAAGTGCAACTCACCGAGATCACTCATCTCGTACTCGTTCTCAAGCATTGCCTTCAATGCCTTCAATGAGCTCATACAACTTGCAAGGATGATCAAATCATCCACATATATGATCACGATGACCACATGTTGCCCCTTTTGCATGAAATACAAGCTGTGATCAGCGATGCTCCTTGTGAACCCGATATGAACAAGAAACGTGTCAATCTTTTGATACCATGCGCGTGGAGATTGCTTCAACCCATACAATGACTTGTTCAACTTGCAAACAAAGTTCTCATTACCTCGTTGCACAAATCCCTCGGGTTGCACCATGTAGATGTCCTCGTCCAACTCGCCGTTCAAGAACGCCGTCTTGACATCCATTTGATGCATTTCCAAATCCATGGCAGCCCCGATGGCCAAAATGCATCGAATAGTGGTGAATTTTGCCACTGGTGCAAAGGTCTCATGAAAATCAACACCTTCGATTTGTGAAAAGCCCTTTGCCACCAATCTTGCCTTATAACGAACCACATCACCCGTTGCATCTCTCTTTGCACGAAATACCCACTTACAACCGATAGCGTTGCGATTCTTGGGGAGGGGAGTCAATTCCCAAGTGCCATTGTCCATCAACGATTTGTACTCCTCTTGCATGGCTTGCTCCCACTTGTTTGCATCATCACAACTCAACGCTTCACGAATCGTCAATGGAGCATCTAAAAGTGCAACGTTTGCATGCTCCTCCTCACCTTGAGGGAGAATATGATTCTTCCACCACTCGCCAAGTGGTCTACGATTTCTCTCTGGATAACGACGATCGCTCGAGGATGCATTGTCTTCAACCGCCGTTGCTTGTGCCTTTTTCTCGCCATTCTTCGTCTTCAAAGGTCGCTCCTCAATATGTTCCTCATCACCACCATCTTCGTCATCTTCGTCTTCATCAACAATATCAATAACGGGAGATTTGGAAGATTGGTCCACAATCGCTGGTTTATCGCCACTTCTCCCACTTGGACCATCGTCCAAATTGTCTTCAACCTTGGAATTCTCGCAAAATGTCACATCACGAGCTCGAATGATCTTCTTGGTCTCGAGCGACATGAGCCTGTACGCCTTGGTACCTTCACAATATCCAAGAAACACACATTTTGTTGCCTTGGCCTCAAGTTTGGTTCTTTGAGAATCGGGTACCTTTGCAAATGCGATGCATCCAAATGTGCGCATGTGCTCCACGCGGGGAGGCCTCCCACTCCACGCTTGCTCTGGTGTCATGTTTTGAACCGCACTCGTCGGGCATCGGTTGCGTGTGTACACCGCAGTCACCACCGCTTCCGCCCAAAGGTCCAAACCCAAATTTTGTGCATGCAACATACTCCTTGCCATTTCCACAATTGTTCGATTTGCACGCTCTGCAACTCCGTTTTGTTGTGGTGTATATGGCGTTGTGGTTTGTCTAGCAATGCCTTCTTTCTTCAATAACTCTCCAAATTGGTTGGACATGAACTCGCCGCCATTATCCGATCGAAACACCTTGATCTTGTGCTCGGATTGCTTCTCAACCAACGCCTTGAACTCTTTGAACTTCTCAAAACACTCGCTCTTTGCTTTGATCGGATACAACCATATCTTCCTCGAAAAATCATCAATGAACGTCACAAAATACTTGCAACCCCCCATAGACGTGGTCTTCATTGGACCACACACGTCGGAATGCACAATCTCAAGAACCTTGGTTGCACGAGTTGCCCCATCAACTGGAAACTGTGAGTGTTGTTGTTTGCCTTCAATACAACCCTCACATGTGAATGAACTAGGTGCGACGTGTGATTGTGCAAGATCCATGCCACTTACCATTCCACGCAGTGCTTTCACACTCTTGACATTCAAATGCCCGAGACGACGATGCCACAACGCCAACTTGTCTTCGTTTGAACTCGATTGCACCAACGTTGCGGATTCCGCCGCGTGCATCTTGGAAAACTTGATTTGGTACAAGCCGTTGACTTCGTGTATAATGGCCACCTCCTCACGACTTGGAGACAACACAAAACACCCTTGGTCGCTAAATTCCACTCGCAAATGCTTCATCACCAAATGTCGCACCGATAAAAGATTTGCCTTCAACTTGGGAACGTGGAGGACATCATGGATGGTAATTGTCTTCACACGACCCTTCACCTCGGTGTCTACGACGATGGATCCTTTACCCACGGCTTGAAGAACCGTATCATCACCCAAAATGACATTCTTTGGAGATATGACGTGATATGATTGGAAACAAGTCCTAATGGGCGCCATGTGACTCGAGGCTCCCGAATCAACAATCCAATCGATCACACTACCATTGCATGACACGTCACTTGCCATCATTGCATACTCGTCCCCGTCATCACTACAAGAAGAGACGCTAGTCATAAATGCGTACTCATCACCTGCATCGTTGACCTTTGTATTGTTGGCACTTTCCTCTCTCTTGCGTTTGTAGCAAAATTTTGCCAAGTGGCCCTTCTTACCGCAATAGTAGCATACCTTGTCTGTAGAGCTCCCACTGGCACCGCTCTTGGATTGCTTCGCCATAAGCGCCGCGCTATCGCCACGAGTCTCGTTCTCTTTGCGCCGCGAGAGTTCATGCAACAACCGTGATGTCACATAATCAAGAGTGAGCTCGCTAATGGGCCTACTCTCCATAGCAACGATAAGATACTCGTACGACGGCGGCAAACTCTCGAGGAGCGTCATAACGATATCACCGTCGGTAATGTTGACGTCTGCGCCGTTGAGCTGATCCGCAAGAGCCTTGACTTTGTTGATGTGCGCCAACATGTCGTCGTTTTCTTCCATCTTGATGGTGAAAAACTTGCGCCTCAAAAACAAGATATTGACCAAGCTCTTTGCCTCATGAATATTGCAAAGCTTGGCCCATGCCTCGGCGGGAGTCTTGCACGACCGAATATGAGAAAGCTGGGAATCAGAAAGATTAAGAGCCAAAATCGCAAAGGCCTTTTTCTCTCGCCGAGTGTACGCAGTTCGTACCCTAGCCTCGGCGTCGGACGAAGGCGGTTCCTCACTACCCTCAACTATCTCCCACAATTCTTTTTCGGCCATGACCATTTCCATCTTGAATTTCCACAAGTGGAAGTTGACGCCATCGAACTTGTCTACAACCTTAGCACCTTCACCCTCAAATGTAGCCATATCCTTGATTGAAGGACGTACGCTCACAAAATTCAGCCCCTAGAAAGCTAAGAAAAATTGTTTTTATGATTTCTTGACAATTTTGTGATTTGTGAAGCAAATTGCACACGTATGTGCCTCTAATGCCTCCAAACTAATTCCAAACACTAAATCAGCACCTTTGTGCTACACATCAACCTCACAACACTCAATCGTGATGGTTCTTAGTGAATTTGCACAAGATCATACCACAACACCCTAACTAGGAGAATTGCGCACTCGTTGGCTCAAATCCACTCAAATCAGCACCCTTGTGCTTCACAACATGTAATGCACCCTATGCACACCCTTGTGCCTTCCAAGGACTCTAAATCAATGCAAATTCAGCCCCTTCAAGTCCTAATTGCATTGAAATTCATCAAATCAGCCCCGTTGTGCATTCACTAACCCAAACTCTAATTTTGAGCACTCCAAGGGCATCACTCACATTCCAAACCCTTGTGCAAGAATTGCAATACCAAAATCAGATTGTAGACTCACCCCAAGAGCCTCAAAGCATAAGAGTGCCTTGCAACAACACAAGTGCACAAATTGAGCACAAATTGAGCCAATAAGCTCCAATAAGCTCCAATAAGCTCCAACAAGCTCCAATAAGCTCCAATAAGCTCCAATAAGCTCCAATAAGCTCCAATCAGCTCCAATATACTCCAACAAGCACCAATAAGCTCCAAAGCTCCAATTCAGCCCTTGTAGACGTGTATAAACTCCAAAGGTGCTCCAAAGTGCTCCAAAAGCTCCAAATCAATAAATGATAGCTCCAAAGTGCGAATTCAGCCCTCCAACACGTAGATCAAAGGTAGGAAGATTGTAATACCTCCCAATGTCGAAATCAGCCCACCAAAGCTTGAATTCAGCCCTCCAAAGTTCCAAATCAGCGCTCCAATACTCCAAGATCAGCGCTCCAACACACGACCTCCACACAATGAGCAATCTAATCTTTGACTCACGCAAAACACATGAGTGGGCCCATAACCTATTGAAGGTTAGATTAGAATGCCAAAGCCTCACACAAACACTTGGAATGCATAGGAAAGAGATGATCTTTACTCATGGGCTGCCCCTCTTAAGTAGTACACCCAAGGGAGTCCCCTTGGCAAACCATATGGGACATCAGCCCATACTCCACTCCTAGTACACTAGGATCAGCCCATATCACTTGGGAGACCCAATTCTCATTATCTCTAACTAGTACCACTTCTCTAGTTGCTAGTCTAGCTCATTCGCATCATCTACTCTAGCTAATGCGCATGGCTATGAGCAACTTCAGCCCACGCAATCATCCTACTTCAACAGTTCATTCACATGTGAGGGTTGTATTGAAGGCAAACAACAACGCTCACCGTTTCCAGTTGATGGGGCAACTCGTGCAACCAAGGTTCTTGAGATTGTGCATTCCGACGTGTGTGGTCCAATGAAGACCACGTCTATGGGGGGTTGCAAGTATTTTGTGACGTTCATTGATGATTTTTCGAGGAAGATATGGTTGTATCCGATCAAAGCAAAGAGCGAGTGTTTTGAGAAGTTCAAAGAGTTCAAGGCGTTGGTTGAGAAGCAATCCGAGCACAAGATCAAGGTGTTTCGATCGGATAATGGCGGCGAGTTCTTGTCCAACCAATTTGGAGAGTTATTGAAGAAAGAAGGCATTGCTAGACAAACCACAACGCCATATACACCACAACAAAACGGAGTTGCAGAGCGTGCAAATCGAACAATTGTGGAAATGGCAAGGAGTATGTTGCATGCACAAAATTTGGGTTTGGACCTTTGGGCGGAAGCGGTGGTGACTGCGGTGTACACACGCAACCGATGCCCGACGAGTGCGGTTCAAAACATGACACCAGAGCAAGCGTGGAGTGGGAGGCCACCCCGCGTGGAGCACATGCGCACATTTGGATGCATCGCATTTGCAAAGGTACCCGATTCTCAAAGAACCAAACTTGAGGCCAAGGCAACAAAATGTGTGTTTCTTGGATATTGTGAAGGTACCAAGGCGTACAGGCTCATGTCGCTCGAGACCAAGAAGATCATTCGAGCTCGTGATGTGACATTTTGCGAGAATTCCAAGGTTGAAGACAATTTGGACGATGGTCCAAGTGGGAGAAGTGGCGATAAACCGGCCATTGTGGACCAATCTTCCAAATCTCCCGTTATTGATATTGTTGATGAAGACGAAGATGACGAAGATGGTGGTGATGAGGAACATATTGAGGAGCGACCTTTGAAGACGAAGAATGGCGAGAAAAAGGCACAAGCAACGGCGGTTGAAGACAATGCATCCTCGAGCGATCGTCGTTATCCAGAGAGAAATCGTAGACCACTTGGCGAGTGGTGGAAGAATCATATTCTCCCTCAAGGTGAGGAGGAGCATGCAAACGTTGCACTTTTAGATGCTCCATTGACGATTCGTGAAGCGTTGAGTTGTGATGATGCAAACAAGTGGGAGCAAGCCATGCAAGAGGAGTACAAATCGTTGATGGACAATGGCACTTGGGAATTGACTCCCCTCCCCAAGAATCGCAACGCTATCGGTTGTAAGTGGGTATTTCGTGCAAAGAGAGATGCAACGGGTGATGTGGTTCGTTATAAGGCAAGATTGGTGGCAAAGGGCTTTTCACAAATCGAAGGTGTTGATTTTCATGAGACCTTTGCACCGGTGGCGAAATTCACCACTATTCGATGCATTTTGGCCATCGGGGCTGCCATGGATTTGGAAATGCATCAAATGGATGTGAAGACGGCGTTCTTGAACGGCGAGTTGGACGAGGACATCTACATGGTGCAACCCGAAGGATTTGTGCAACGAGGTAATGAGAACCTTGTTTGCAAGTTGAACAAGTCATTGTATGGGTTGAAGCAATCTCCACGCGCATGGTATCAAAAGATTGACACGTTTCTTGTTCATATCGGGTTCACAAGGAGCATCGCTGATCACAGCTTGTATTTCATGCAAAAGGGGCAACATGTGGTCATCGTGATCATATATGTGGATGATTTGATCATCCTTGCAAGTTGTATGAGCTCTTTGAAGGCATTGAAGGCAATGCTTGAGAACGAGTACGAGATGAGTGATCTCGGTGAGTTGCACTTTTGTCTAGGAGTTGAGTTTGTGCGAGATAGAGCAACACGCACCATAACAATGAATCAAAGCAAGTATGTTATGGATGTTCTCAAACGCTTTGGCATGGAGGATTGCAAACCGGTTGGCACTCCATTGGATGTGAATTCCAAACTCGTGAAACTCACCGATGAGGAGTATGCATCAGAGGCTCAATCTATGGTGGATGTGCCATACAAGCAAGCTGTAGGGTCATTGATGTATGCTATGATTGCAACAAGGCCGGACCTTGCGTATCCAATCAGCGTTGTGAGTCAACACATGGCAAGACCGGGTTCAAGTCATTGGGTTGCGGTCAAGAGGATCATGCGGTACTTGAAAGGCACAAGTGATGTGAGGTTGTGTCTTGGAGGTGACAACATTGTGTTGAGTGGGTATTGTGATGCGGATTATGCGGGTGATACCAATGATCGTAGATCCACCACGGGGTACATGTTCAAAGTTGGATCGGGGGCCGTTTCATGGAATAGCAAGCGCCAACAAACCACGGCCACGTCAACGGTTGAGGCGGAGTACATGGCGACGAGCCACGGTACGAAGGAGGCCATTTGGTTGAGGCAACTAATGGCGGATGTGAGATGCACTCAAGAGGAGGCTACAACAATCATGTGTGACAACCAAGGGAGTATGTCATTGGCGAAGAATCCAACGCATCACTCACGTACAAAGCACATTGATGTGCAATATCACTTCATTCGAGAGAAGTTAGAGATGAAGGTGATAGAGTTGAAGTATTGTCCAACGGAGCACATGGTGGCGGACGTGCTCACAAAGGCTCTTGCGAGAGATCGACATCAAAGACTAGTGGTGGCATTTGGGCTCCAAGGCTTTGGCTATTCGCAAAGTGGGAGTGTTGAAGTAGGATGATTGCGTGGGCTGAAGTTGCTCATAGCCATGCGCATAAGCTAGAGTAGATGATGCGAATGAGCTAGAGTTGCAACTAGAGAAGTGGTACTAGTTAGAAGTAATGAGAATTGGGTCTCCCAAGTGATATGGGCTGATCCTAGTGTACTAGGAGTGGAGTATGGGCTGATGTCCCATATGGTTTGCCAAGGGGACTCCCTTGGGTGTGCTACTTAAGAGGGGCAGCCCATGAGTAAAGATCATCTCTTTCCTATGCATTCCAAGTGTTTGTGTGAGGCTTTGGCATTCTACTCTAACCTTCAATAATGCGTTGGATTCTTCGCCAATGACATACTCCCTTGGTTGTCACACATGATTGTTGTAGCCTCCTCTTGAGTGCATCTCACATCTGCCATTAGTTGCCTCAACCAAATGGCCTCCTTCGTACCGTGGCTCGTCGCCATGTACTCCGCCTCAACCGTTGACGTGGCCGTGGTTTGTTGGCGCTTGCTATTCCATGAAACGGCCCCCGATCCAACTTTGAACATGTACCCCGTGGTGGATCTACGATCATTGGTATCACCCGCATAATCCGCATCACAATACCCACTCAACACAATGTTGTCACCTCCAAGACACAACCTCACATCACTTGTGCCTTTCAAGTACCGCATGATCCTCTTGACCGCAACCCAATGACTTGAACCCGGTCTTGCCATGTGTTGACTGACAACGCTGATTGGATACGCAAGGTCCGGCCTTGTTGCAATCATAGCATACATCAATTATTGAAGGTTAGATTAGAATGCCAAAGCCTCACACAAACACTTGGAATGCATAGGAAAGAGATGATCTTTACTCATGGGCTGCCCCTCTTAAGTAGCACACCCAAGGGAGTCCCCTTGGCAAACCATATGGGACATCAGCCCATACTCCACTCCTAGTACACTAGGATTGTTGAAGTAGGATGATTGCGTGGGCTGAAGTTGCTCATAGCCATGCGCATTAGCTAGAGTAGATGATGCGAATGAGCTAGACTAGCAACTAGAGAAGTGGTACTAGTTAGAGATAATGAGAATTGGGTCTCCCAAGTGATATGGGCTGATCCTAGTGTACTAGGAGTGGAGTATGGGCTGATGTCCCATATGGTTTGCCAAGGGGACTCCCTTGGGTGTGCTACTTAAGAGGGGCAGCCCATGAGTAAAGATCATCTCTTTCCTATGCATTCCAAGTGTTTGTGTGAGGCTTTGGCATTCTAATCTAACTTTCAATAGGTTATGGGCCCACTCATGTGTTTTGCGTGAGTCAAAGATTAGATTGCTCATTGTGTGGAGGTCGTGCGTTGGAGCTCTGATTTTGGAGTATTGGAGCGCTCATTTGGAACTTTGGAGGGCTGAATTCGAGCTTTGGTGGGCTGATTTCGACATTGGGAGGTATTACAATCTTCCTACCTTTGATCTACGTGTTGGAGGGCTGAATTCGCACTTTGGAGCTATCATTTGTTGATTTGGAGCTTTTGGAGCACTTTGGAGCACTTTTGGAGTTTATACACGTCTACAAGGGCTGAATTGGAGCTTTGGAGCTTATTGGTGCTTGTTGGAGTATATTGGAGCTGATTGGAGCTTATTGGAGCTTATTGGAGCTTATTGGAGCTTATTGGAGCTTATTGGCTCAATTTGTGCTCAATTTGTGCACTTGTGTTGTTGCAAGGCACTTTTATGCTTTGAGGCTCTTGGGGTGAGTCTACAATCTGATTTTGGTATTGCAATTCTTGCACAAGGGTTTGGAATGTGAGTTATGCCCTTGGAGTGCTCAAAATTAGAGTTTGGGTTAGTGAATGCACAACGGGGCTGATTTGATGAATTTCAATGCAACTAGGACTTAAAGGGGCTGAATTTGCATTGATTTAGAGTCCTTGGAAGGCACAAGGGTGTGCATAGGGTGCATTACGTGTTGTGAAGCACAAGGGTGCTGATTTGAGTGGATTTGAGTCAACGAGTGCGCAACTCTCCTAGTTAGGGTGTTGTGGTATGATCTTGTGCAAATTCACTAAGAACCATCACGATTGAGTGTTGTGAGGTTGATGTGTAGCACAAAGGTGCTGATTTAGTGTTTGGAATTAGTTTGGAGGCATTAGAAGCACGTACGTGTGCAATTTGCCTCACAAATCACAAAATTGTCAAAAATTCATAAAAACAATTTTTGCTTAGCTTTCTAGGGGCTGAATTTTGTGAGCGTACGTCCTTCAATCAAAGATATGGCTACATTTGAGGGTGAAGGTGCTAAGGTTGTAGACAAGTTCGATGGCGTCAACTTCCACTTGTGGAAATTCAAGATGGAAATGGTCATGGCCGAAAAAGAATTGTGGGAGATAGTTGAGGGTAGTGAGGAACCGCCTTCGTCCGACGCCGAGGCTAGGGTACGAACTGCGTACACTCGGCGAGAGAAAAAGGCCTTTGCGATTTTGGCTCTTAATCTTTCTGATTCCCAGCTTTCTCATATTCGGTCGTGCAAGACTCCCGCCGAGGCATGGGCCAAGCTTTGCAATATTCATGAGGCAAAGAGCTTGGTCAATATCTTGTTTTTGAGGCGCAAGTTTTTCACCATCAAGATGGAAGAAAACGACGACATGTTGGCGCACATCAACAAAGTCAAGGCTCTTGCGGATCAGCTCAACGGCGCAGACGTCAACATTACCGACGGTGATATCGTTATGACGCTCCTCGAGAGTTTGCCGCCGTCGTACGAGTATCTTATCGTTGCTATGGAGAGTAGGCCCATTAGCGAGCTCACTCTTGATTATGTGACATCACGGTTGTTGCATGAACTCTCGCGGCGCAAAGAGAACGAGACTCGTGGCGATAGCGCGGCGCTTATGGCGAAGCAATCCAAGAGCGGTGCCAGTGGGAGCTCTACAGACAAGGTATGCTACTATTGCGGTAAGAAGGGCCACTTGGCAAAATTTTGCTACAAACGCAAGAGAGAGGAAAGTGCCAACAATACAAAGGTCAACGATGCAGGTGATGAGTACGCATTTATGACTAGCGTCTCTTCTTGTAGTGATGACGGGGACGAGTATGCAATGATGGCAAGTGACGTGTCATGCAATGGTAGTGTGATCGATTGGATTGTTGATTCGGGAGCCTCGAGTCACATGGCGCCCATTAGGACTTGTTTCCAATCATATCACGTCATATCTCCAAAGAATGTCATTTTGGGTGATGATACGGTTCTTCAAGCCGTGGGTAAAGGATCCATCGTCGTAGACACCGAGGTGAAGGGTCGTGTGAAGACAATTACCATCCATGATGTCCTCCACGTTCCCAAGTTGAAGGCAAATCTTTTATCGGTGCGACATTTGGTGATGAAGCATTTGCGAGTGGAATTTAGCGACCAAGGGTGTTTTGTGTTGTCCCCAAGTCGTGAGGAGGTGGCCATTATACACGAAGTCAACGGCTTGTACCAAATCAAGTTTTCCAAGATGCACGCGGCGGAATCCGCAACGTTGGTGCAATCGAGTTCAAACGAAGACAAGTTGGCGTTGTGGCATCGTCGTCTCGGGCATTTGAATGTCAAGAGTGTGAAAGCACTGCGTGGAATGGTAAGTGGCATGGATCTTGCACAATCACACGTCGCACCTAGTTCATTCACATGTGAGGGTTGTATTGAAGGCAAGCAACAACGCTCACCGTTTCCAGTTGATGGGGCAACTCGTGCAACCAAGGTTCTTGAGATTGTGCATTCCGACGTGTGTGGTCCAATGAAGACCACGTCTATGGGGGGTTGCAAGTATTTTGTGACGTTCATTGATGATTTTTCGAGGAAGATATGGTTGTATCCGATCAAAGCAAAGAGCGAGTGTTTTGAGAAGTTCAAAGAGTTCAAGGCGTTGGTTGAGAAGCAATCCGAGCACAAGATCAAGGTGTTTCGATCGGATAATGGCGGCGAGTTCTTGTCCAACCAATTTGCAGAGTTATTGAAGAAAGAAGGCATTGCTAGACAAACCACAACGCCATATACACCACAACAAAACGGAGTTGCAGAGCGTGCAAATCGAACAATTGTGGAAATGGCAAGGAGTATGTTGCATGCACAAAATTTGGGTTTGGACCTTTGGGCGGAAGCGGTGGTGACTGCGGTGTACACACGCAACCGATGCCCGACGAGTGCGGTTCAAAACATGACACCAGAGCAAGCGTGGAGTGGGAGGCCACCCCGCGTGGAGCACATGCGCACATTTGGATGCATCGCATTTGCAAAGGTACCCGATTCTCAAAGAACCAAACTTGAGGCCAAGGCAACAAAATGTGTGTTTCTTGGATATTGTGAAGGTACCAAGGCGTACAGGCTCATGTCGCTCGAGACCAAGAAGATCATTCGAGCTCGTGATGTGACATTTTGCGAGAATTCCAAGGTTGAAGACAATTTGGACGATGGTCCAAGTGGGAGAAGTGGCGATAAACCAGCGATTGTGGACCAATCTTCCAAATCTCCCGTTATTGATATTGTTGATCAAGACGAAGATGACGAAGATGGTGGTGATGAGGAACATATTGAGGAGCGACCTTTGAAGACGAAGAATGGCGAGAAAAAGGCACAAGCAACGGCGGTTGAAGACAATGCATCCTCGAGCGATCGTCGTTATCCAGAGAGAAATCGTAGACCACTTGGCGAGTGGTGGAAGAATCATATTCTCCCTCAAGGTGAGGAGGAGCATGCAAACGTTGCACTTTTAGATGCTCCATTGACGATTCGTGAAGCGTTGAGTTGTGATGATGCAAACAAGTGGGAGCAAGCCATGCAAGAGGAGTACAAATCGTTGATGGACAATGGCACTTGGGAATTGACTCCCCTCCCCAAGAATCGCAACGCTATCGGTTGTAAGTGGGTATTTCGTGCAAAGAGAGATGCAACGGGTGATGTGGTTCGTTATAAGGCAAGGTTGGTGGCAAAGGGCTTTTCACAAATCGAAGGTGTTGATTTTCATGAGACCTTTGCACCGGTGGCGAAATTCACCACTATTCGATGCATTTTGGCCATCGGGGCTGCCATGGATTTGGAAATGCATCAAATGGATGTGAAGACGGCGTTCTTGAACGGCGAGTTGGACGAGGACATCTACATGGTACAACCCGAAGGATTTGTGCAACGAGGTAATGAGAACCTTGTTTGCAAGTTGAACAAGTCATTGTATGGGTTGAAGCAATCTCCACGCGCATGGTATCAAAAGATTGACACGTTTCTTGTTCATATCGGGTTCACAAGGAGCATCGCTGATCACAGCTTGTATTTCATGCAAAAGGGGCAACATGTGGTCATCGTGATCATATATGTGGATGATTTGATCATCCTTGCAAGTTGTATGAGCTCTTTGAAGGCATTGAAGGCAATGCTTGAGAACGAGTACGAGATGAGTGATCTGGGTGAGTTGCACTTTTGTTTAGGAGTTGAGTTTGTGCGAGATAGAGCAACACGCACCATAACAATGAATCAAAGCAAGTATGTTATGGATGTGCTCAAACGCTTTGGCATGGAGGATTGCAAACCGGTTGGCACTCCATTGGATGTGAATTCCAAACTCGTGAAACTCACCGATGAGGAGTATGCATTAGAGGCTCAATCTATGGTGGATGTGCCATACAAGCAAGCTATAGGGTCATTGATGTATGCTATGATTGCAACAAGGCCGGACCTTGCATATCCAATCAGCGTTGTGAGTCAACACATGGCAAGACCGGGTTCAAGTCATTGGGTTGCGGTCAAGAGGATCATGCGGTACTTGAAAGGCACAAGTGATGTGAGGTTGTGTCTTGGAGGTGACAACATTGTGTTGAGTGGGTATTGTGATGCGGATTATGCGGGTGATACCAATGATCGTAGATCCACCACGGGGTACATGTTCAAAGTTGGATCGGGGGCCGTTTCATGGAATAGCAAGCGCCAACAAACCACGGCCACGTCAACGGTTGAGGCGGAGTACATGGCGACGAGCCACGGTACGAAGGAGGCCATTTGGTTGAGGCAACTAATGGCGGATGTGAGATGCACTCAAGAGGAGGCTACAACAATCATGTGTGACAACCAAGGGAGTATGTCATTGGCGAAGAATCCAACGCATCACTCACGTACAAAGCACATTGATGTGCAATATCACTTCATTCGAGAGAAGTTAGAGATGAAGGTGATAGAGTTGAAGTATTGTCCAACGGAGCACATGGTGGCGGACGTGCTCACAAAGGCTCTAGCGAGAGATCGACATCAAAGACTAGTGGTGGCATTTGGGCTCGAAGGCTTTGGCTATTCGCAAAGTGGGAGTGTTGAAGTAGGATGATTGCGTGGGCTGAAGTTGCTCATAGCCATGCGCATTAGCTAGAGTAGATGATGCGAATGAGCTAGACTAGCAACTAGAGAAGTGGTACTAGTTAGAGATAATGAGAATTGGGTCTCCCAAGTGATATGGGCTGATCCTAGTGTACTAGGAGTGGAGTATGGGCTGATGTCCCATATGGTTTGCCAAGGGGACTCCCTTGGGTGTGCTACTTAAGAGGGGCAGCCCATGAGTAAAGATCATCTCTTTCCTATGCATTCCAAGTGTTTGTGTGAGGCTTTGGCATTCTAATCTAACTTTCAATAAGGATCAGCCCATATCACTTGGGAGACCCAATTCTCATTACTTCTAACTAGTATCACTTCTCTAGTTGCTAGTCTAGCTCATTCGCATCATCTACTCTAGCTAATGCGCATGGCTATGAGCAACTTCAGCCCACGCAATCATCCTACTTCAACACTCCCACTTTGCGAATAGCCAAAGCCTTGGAGCCCAAATGCCACCACTAGTCTTTGATGTCGATCTCTCGCAAGAGCCTTTGTCAGCACGTCCGCCACCATGTGCTCCGTTGGACAATACTTCAACTCTATCACCTTCATCTCTAACTTCTCTCGAATGAAGTGATATTGCACATCAATGTGCTTTGTACGTGAGTGATGCGTTGGATTCTTCGCCAATGACATACTCCCTTGGTTGTCACACATGATTGTTGTAGCCTCCTCTTGAGTGCATCTCACATCCGCCATTAGTTGCCTCAACCAAATGGCCTCCTTCGTACCGTGGCTCGTCGCCATGTACTCCGCCTCAACCGTTGACGTGGCCGTGGTTTGTTGGCGCTTGCTATTCCATGAAACGGCCCCCGATCCAACTTTGAACATGTACCCCGTGGTGGATCTACGATCATTGGTATCACCCGCATAATCCGCATCACAATACCCACTCAACACAATGTTGTCACCTCCAAGACACAACCTCACATCACTTGTGCCTTTCAAGTACCGCATGATCCTCTTGACCGCAACCCAATGACTTGAACCCGGTCTTGCCATGTGTTGACTCACAACGCTGATTGGATACGCAAGGTCCGGCCTTGTTGCAATCATAGCATACATCAATGACCCTACAGCTTGCTTGTATGGCACATCCACCATAGATTGAGCCTCTAATGCATACTCCTCATCGGTGAGTTTCACGAGTTTGGAATTCACATCCAACGGAGTGCCAACCGGTTTGCACTCCTCCATGCCAAAGCGTTTGAGCACATCCATAACATACTTGCTTTGATTCATTGTTATGGTGCGTGTTGCTCTATCTCGCACAAACTCAACTCCTAAACAAAAGTGCAACTCACCGAGATCACTCATCTCGTACTCGTTCTCAAGCATTGCCTTCAATGCCTTCAAAGAGCTCATACAACTTGCAAGGATGATCAAATCATCCACATATATGATCACGATGACCACATGTTGCCCCTTTTGCATGAAATACAAGCTGTGATCAGCGATGCTCCTTGTGAACCCGATATGAACAAGAAACGTGTCAATCTTTTGATACCATGCGCGTGGAGATTGCTTCAACCCATACAATGACTTGTTCAACTTGCAAACAAGGTTCTCATTACCTCGTTGCACAAATCCTTCGGGTTGCACCATGTAGATGTCCTCGTCCAACTCGCCGTTCAAGAACGCCGTCTTCACATCCATTTGATGCATTTCCAAATCCATGGCAGCCCCGATGGCCAAAATGCATCGAATAGTGGTGAATTTCGCCACCGGTGCAAAGGTCTCATGAAAATCAACACCTTCGATTTGTGAAAAGCCCTTTGCCACCAATCTTGCCTTATAACGAACCACATCACCCGTTGCATCTCTCTTTGCACGAAATACCCACTTACAACCGATAGCGTTGCGATTCTTGGGGAGGGGAGTCAATTCCCAAGTGCCATTGTCCATCAACGATTTGTACTCCTCTTGCATGGCTTGCTCCCACTTGTTTGCATCATCACAACTCAACGCTTCACGAATCGTCAATGGAGCATCTAAAAGTGCAACGTTTGCATGCTCCTCCTCACCTTGAGGGAGAATATGATTCTTCCACCACTCGCCAAGTGGTCTACGATTTCTCTCTGGATAACGACGATCGCTCGAGGATGCATTGTCTTCAACCGCCGTTGCTTGTGCCTTTTTCTCGCCATTCTTCGACTTCAAACGTCGCTCCTCAATATGTTCCTCATCACCACCATCTTCGTCATCTTCGTCTTCATCAACAATATCAATAACGGGAGATTTGGAAGATTGGTCCACAATCGCTGGTTTATCGCCACTTCTCCCACTTGGACCATCGTCCAAATTGTCTTCAACCTTGGAATTCTCGCAAAATGTCACATCACGAGCTCGAATGATCTTCTTGGTCTCGAGCGACATGAGCCTGTACGCCTTGGTACCTTCACAATATCCAAGAAACACACATTTTGTTGCCTTGGCCTCAAGTTTGGTTCTTTGAGAATCGGGTACCTTTGCAAATGCGATGCATCCAAATGTGCGCATGTGCTCCACGCGGGGTGGCCTCCCACTCCACGCTTGCTCTGGTGTCATGTTTTGAACCGCACTCGTCGGGCATCGGTTGCGTGTGTACACCGCAGTCACCACCGCTTCCGCCCAAAGGTCCAAACCCAAATTTTGTGCATGCAACATACTCCTTGCCATTTCCACAATTGTTCGATTTGCACGCTCTGCAACTCCGTTTTGTTGTGGTGTATATGGCGTTGTGGTTTGTCTAGCAATGCCTTCTTTCTTCAATAACTCTCCAAATTGGTTGGACAAGAACTCGCCGCCATTATCCGATCGAAACACCTTGATCTTGTGCTCGGATTGCTTCTCAACCA
Organism: Pohlia nutans; assembly: GCA_022496805.1. Taxonomy (NCBI): domain Eukaryota; kingdom Viridiplantae; phylum Streptophyta; class Bryopsida; order Bryales; family Mniaceae; genus Pohlia; species Pohlia nutans. The sequence continues at coordinate 1,255,492 of CM040104.1, read as the reverse complement.
ACGCCTTGAACTCTTTGAACTTCTCAAAACACTCGCTCTTTGCTTTGATCGGATACAACCATATCTTCCTCGAAAAATCATCAATGAAAGTCACAAAATACTTGCAACCCCCCATAGACGTGGTCTTCATTGGACCACACACGTCGGAATGCACAATCTCAAGAACCTTGGTTGCACGAGTTGCCCCATCAACTGGAAACGGTGAGCGTTGTTGCTTGCCTTCAATACAACCCTCACATGTGAATGAACTAGGCGCGACGTGTGATTGTGCAAGATCCATGCCACTTACCATTCCACGCAGTGCTTTCACACTCTTGACATTCAAATGCCCGAGACGACGATGCCACAACGCCAACTTGTCTTCGTTTGAACTCGATTGCACCAACGTTGCGGATTCCGCCGCGTGCATCTTGGAAAACTTGATTTGGTACAAGCCGTTGACTTCGTGTATAATGGCCACCTCCTCACGACTTGGAGACAACACAAAACACCCTTGGTCGCTAAATTCCACTCGCAAATGCTTCATCACCAAATGTCGCACCGATAAAAGATTTGCCTTCAACTTGGGAACGTGGAGGACATCATGGATGGTAATTGTCTTCACACGACCCTTCACCTCGGTGTCTACGACGATGGATCCTTTACCCACGGCTTGAAGAACCGTATCATCACCCAAAATGACATTCTTTGGAGATATGACGTGATATGATTGGAAACAAGTCCTAATGGGCGCCATGTGACTCGAGGCTCCCGAATCAACAATCCAATCGATCACACTACCATTGCATGACACGTCACTTGCCATCATTGCATACTCGTCCCCGTCATCACTACAAGAAGAGACGCTAGTCATAAATGCGTACTCATCACCTGCATCGTTGACCTTTGTATTGTTGGCACTTTCCTCTCTCTTGCGTTTGTAGCAAAATTTTGCCAAGTGGCCCTTCTTACCGCAATAGTAGCATACCTTGTCTGTAGAGCTCCCACTGGCACCGCTCTTGGATTGCTTCGCCATAAGCGCCGCGCTATCGCCACGAGTCTCGTTCTCTTTGCGCCGCGAGAGTTCATGCAACAACCGTGATGTCACATAATCAAGAGTGAGCTCGCTAATGGGCCTACTCTCCATAGCAACGATAAGATACTCGTACGACGGCGGCAAACTCTCGAGGAGCGTCATAACGATATCACCGTCGGTAATGTTGACGTCTGCGCCGTTGAGCTGATCCGCAAGAGCCTTCACTTTGTTGATGTGCGCCAACATGTCGTCGTTTTCTTCCATCTTGATGGTGAAAAACTTGCGCCTCAAAAACAAGATATTGACCAAGCTCTTTGCCTCATGAATATTGCAAAGCTTGGCCCATGCCTCGGCGGGAGTCTTGCACGACCGAATATGAGAAAGCTGGGAATCAGAAAGATTAAGAGCCAAAATGGCAAAGGCCTTTTTCTCTCGCCGAGTGTACGCAGTTCGTACCCTAGCCTCGGCGTCGGACGAAGGCGGTTCCTCACTACCCTCAACTATCTCCCACAATTCTTTTTCGGCCATGACCATTTCCATCTTGAATTTCCACAAGTGGAAGTTGACGCCATCGAACTTGTCTACAACCTTAGCACCTTCACCCTCAAATGTAGCCATATCCTTGATTGAAGGACGTACGCTCACAAAATTCAGCCCCTAGAAAGCTAAGAAAAATTGTTTTTATGATTTTTTGACAATTTTGTGATTTGTGAGGCAAATTGCACACGTACGTGCTTCTAATGCCTCCAAACTAATTCCAAACACTAAATCAGCACCTTTGTGCTACACATCAACCTCACAACACTCAATCGTGATGGTTCTTAGTGAATTTGCACAAGATCATACCACAACACCCTAACTAGGAGAATTGCGCACTCGTTGGCTCAAATCCACTCAAATCAGCACCCTTGTGCTTCACAACACGTAATGCACCCTATGGACACCCTTGTGCCTTCCAAGGACTCTAAATCAATGCAAATTCAGCCCCTTCAAGTCCTAATTGCATTGAAATTCATCAAATCAGCCCCGTTGTGCATTCACTAACCCAAACTCTAATTTTGAGCACTCCAAGGGCATAACTCACATTCCAAACCCTTGTGCAAGAATTGCAATACCAAAATCAGATTGTAGACTCACCCCAAGAGCCTCAAAGCATAAAAGTGCCTTGCAACAACACAAGTGCACAAATTGAGCACAAATTGAGCCAATAAGCTCCAATAAGCTCCAATAAGCTCCAATAAGCTCCAATAAGCTCCAATCAGCTCCAATATACTCCAACAAGCACCAATAAGCTCCAAAGCTCCAATTCAGCCCTTGTAGACGTGTATAAACTCCAAAAGTGCTCCAAAGTGCTCCAAAAGCTCCAAATCAACAAATGATAGCTCCAAAGTGCGAATTCAGCCCTCCAACACGTAGATCAAAGGTAGGAAGATTGTAATACCTCCCAATGTCGAAATCAGCCCACCAAAGCTCGAATTCAGCCCTCCAAAGTTCCAAATCAGCGCTCCAATAATCCAAAATCAGCGCTCCAACGCACGACCTCCACACAATGAGCAATCTAATCTTTGACTCACGCAAAACACATGAGTGGGCCCATAACCTATTGAAGGTTAGATTAGAATGCCAAAGCCTCACACAAACACTTGGAATGCATAGGAAAGAGATGATCTTTACTCATGGGCTGCCCCTCTTAAGTAGCACACCCAAGGGAGTCCCCTTGGCAAACCATATGGGACATCAGCCCATACTCCACTCCTAGTACACTAGGATCAGCCCATATCACTTGGGAGACCCAATTCTCATTACTTCTAACTAGTATCACTTCTCTAGTTGCAAGTCTAGCTCATTCGCATCATCTACTCTAGCTAATGCGCATGGCTAAGAGCAACTTCAGCCCACGCAATCATCCTACTTCAACATCAATGACCCTACAGCTTGCTTGTATGGCACATCCACCATAGATTGAGCCTCTGATGCATACTCCTCATCGGTGAGTTTCACGAGTTTGGAATTCACATCCAATGGAGTGCCAACCGGTTTGCAATCCTCCATGCCAAAGCGTTTGAGAACATCCATAACATACTTGCTTTGATTCATTGTTATGGTGCGTGTTGCTCTATCTCGCACAAACTCAACTCCTCGTTGCACAAATCCTTCGGGTTGCACCATGTAGATGTCCTCGTCCAACTCGCCGTTCAAGAACGCCGTCTTCACATCCATTTGATGCATTTCCAAATCCATGGCAGCCCCGATGGCCAAAATGCATCGAATAGTGGTGAATTTCGCCACCGGTGCAAAGGTCTCATGAAAATCAACACCTTCGATTTGTGAAAAGCCCTTTGCCACCAATCTTGCCTTATAACGAACCACATCACCCGTTGCATCTCTCTTTGCACGAAATACCCACTTACAACCGATAGCGTTGCGATTCTTGGGGAGCGGAGTCAATTCCCAAGTGCCATTGTCCATCAACGATTTGTACTCCTCTTGCATGGCTTGCTCCCACTTGTTTGCATCATCACAACTCAACGCTTCACGAATCGTCAATGGAGCATCTAAAAGTGCAACGTTTGCATGCTCCTCCTCACCTTGAGGGAGAATATGATTCTTCCACCACTCGCCAAGTGGTCTACGATTTCTCTCTGGATAACGACGATCGCTCGAGGATGCATTGTCTTCAACCGCCGTTGCTTGTGCCTTTTTCTCGCCATTCTTCGTCTTCAAAGGTCGCTCCTCAATATGTTCCTCATCACCACCATCTTCGTCATCTTCGTCTTCATCAACAATATCAATAACGGGAGATTTGGAAGATTGGTCCACAATCGCCGGTTTATCGCCACTTCTCCCACTTGGACCATCGTCCAAATTGTCTTCAACCTTGGAATTCTCGCAAAATGTCACATCACGAGCTCGAATGATCTTCTTGGTCTCGAGCGACATGAGCCTGTACGCCTTGGTACCTTCACAATATCCAAGAAACACACATTTTGTTGCCTTGGCCTCAAGTTTGGTTCTTTGAGAATCGGGTACCTTTGCAAATGCGATGCATCCAAATGTGCGCATGTGCTCCACGCGGGGTGGCCTCCCACTCCACGCTTGCTCTGGTGTCATGTTTTGAACCGCACTCGTCGGGCATCGGTTGCGTGTGTACACCGCAGTCACCACCGCTTCCGCCCAAAGGTCCAAACCCAAATTTTGTGCATGCAACATACTCCTTGCCATTTCCACAATTGTTCGATTTGCACGCTCTGCAACTCCGTTTTGTTGTGGTGTATATGGCGTTGTGGTTTGTCTAGCAATGCCTTCTTTCTTCAATAACTCTCCAAATTGGTTGGACAAGAACTTGCCGCCATTATCCGATCGAAACACCTTGATCTTGTGCTCGGATTTCTTCTCAACCAACGCCTTGAACTCTTTGAACTTCTCAAAACACTCGCTCTTTGCTTTGATCGGATGCAACCATATCTTCCTCGAAAAATCATCAATGAACGTCACAAAATACTTGCAACCCCCCATAGACGTGGTCTTCATTGGACCACACACGTCGGAATGCACAATCTCAAGAACCTTGGTTGCACGAGTTGCCCCATCAACTGGAAACGGTGAGCGTTGTTGCTTGCCTTCAATACAACCCTCACATGTGAATGAACTAGGCGCGACGTGTGATTGTGCAAGATCCATGCCACTTACCATTCCACGCAGTGCTTTCACACTCTTGACATTCAAATGCCCGAGACGACGATGCCACAACGCCAACTTGTCTTCGTTTGAACTCGATTGCACCAACGTTGCGGATTCCGCCGCGTGCATCTTGGAAAACTTGATTTGGTACAAGCCGTTGACTTCGTGTATAATGGCCACCTCCTCACGACTTGGGGACAACACAAAACACCCTTGGTCGCTAAATTCCACTCGCAAATGCTTCATCACCAAATGTCGCACCGATAAAAGATTTGCCTTCAACTTGGGAACGTGGAGGACATCATGGATGGTAATTGTCTTCACACGACCCTTCACCTCGGTGTCTACGACGATGGATCCTTTACCCACGGCTTGAAGAACCGTATCATCACCCAAAATGACATTCTTTGGAGATATGACGTGATATGATTGGAAACAAGTCCTAATGGGCGCCATGTGACTCGAGGCTCCCGAATCAACAATCCAATCGATCACACTACCATTGCATGACACGTCACTTGCCATCATTGCATACTCGTCCCCGTCATCACTACAAGAAGAGACGCTAGTCATAAATGCGTACTCATCACCTGCATCGTTGACCTTTGTATTGTTGGCACTTTCCTCTCTCTTGCGTTTGTAGCAAAATTTTGCCAAGTGGCCCTTCTTACCGCAATAGTAGCATACCTTGTCTGTAGAGCTCCCACTGGCACCGCTCTTGGATTGCTTCGCCATAAGCGCCGCGCTATCGCCACGAGTCTCGTTCTCTTTGCGCCGCGAGAGTTCATGCAACAACCGTGATGTCACATAATCAAGAGTGAGCTCGCTAATGGGCCTACTCTCCATAGCAACGATAAGATACTCGAACGACGGCGGCAAACTCTCGAGGAGCGTCATAACGATATCACCGTCGGTAATGTTGACGTCTGCGCCGTTGAGCTGATCCGCAAGAGCCTTGACTTTGTTGATGTGCGCCAACATGTCGTCGTTTTCTTCCATCTTGATGGTGAAAAACTTGCGCCTCAAAAACAAGATATTGACCAAGCTCTTTGCCTCATGAATATTGCAAAGCTTGGCCCATGCCTTGGCGGGAGTCTTGCACGACCGAATATGAGAAAGCTGGGAATCAGAAAGATTAAGAGCCAAAATCGCAAAGGCCTTTTTCTCTCGCCGAGTGTACGCAGTTCGTACCCTAGCCTCGGCGTCGGACGAAGGCGGTTCCTCACTACCATCAACTATCTCCCACAATTATTTTTCGGCCATGACCATTTCCATCTTGAATTTCCACAAGTGGAAGTTGACGCCATCGAACTTGTCTACAACCTTAGCACCTTCACCCTCAAATGTAGCCATATCCTTGATTGAAAGACGTACGCTCACCAAATTCAGCCCCTAGAAAGCTAAGAAAAATTGTTTTTATGATTTTTGACAATTTTGTGATTTGTGAAGCAAATTGCACACGTATGTGCTTCTTATGCCTCCAAACTAATTCCAAACACTAAATCAGCACCTTTGTGCTACACATCAACCTCACAACACTCAATCGTGATGGTTCTTAGTGAATTTGCACAAGATCATACCACAACACCCTAACTAGGAGAATTGCGCACTCGTTGGCTCAAATCCACTCAAATCAGCACCCTTGTGCTTCACAACACGTAATGCACCCTATGGACACCCTTGTGCCTTCCAAGGACTCTAAATCAATGCAAATTCAGCCCCTTCAAGTCCTAATTGCATTGAAATTCATCAAATCAGCCCCGTTGTGCATTCACTAACCCAAACTCAAATTTTGAGCACTCCAAGGGCATAACTCACATTCCAAACCCTTGTGCAAGAATTGCAATACCAAAATCAGATTGTAGACTCACCCCAAGAGCCTCAAAGCATAAAAGTGCCTTGCAACAACACAAGTGCACAAATTGAGCACAAATTGAGCCAATAAGCTCCAATAAGCTCCAATAAGCTCCAATAAGCTCCAATAAGCTCCAATCAGCTCCAATATACTCCAACAAGCACCAATAAGCTCCAAAGCTCCAATTCAGCCCTTGTAGACGTGTATAAATTCCAAAAGTGCTCCAAAGTGCTCCAAAAGCTCCAAATCAACAAATGATAGCTCCAAAGTGCGAATTCAGCCCTCCAACACGTAGATCAAAGGTAGGAAGATTGTAATACCTCCCAATGTCGAAATCAGCCCACCAAAGCTCGAATTCAGCCCTCCAAAGTTCCAAATCAGCGCTCCAATACTCCAAAATCAGCGCTCCAACGCACGACCTCCACACAATGAGCAATCTAATCTTTGACTCACGCAAAACACATGAGTGGGCCCATAACCTATTGAAGGTTAGAATAGAATGCCAAAGCCTCACACAAACACTTGGAATGCATAGGAAAGAGATGATCTTTACTCATGGGCTGCCCCTCTTAAGTAGCACACCCAAGGGAGGCCCCTTGGCAAACTATATGGGACATCAGCCCATACTCCACTCCTAGTACACTAGGATCAGCCCATATCACTTGGGAGACCCAATTCTCATTACTTCTAACTAGTATCACTTCTCTAGTTGCAAGTCTAGCTCATTCGCATCATCTACTCTAGCTAATGCGCATGGCTATGAGCAACTTCAGCCCACGCAATCATCCTACTTCAACACTTTGGAGCTATCATTTGTTGATTTGGAGCTTTTGGAGCACTTTGGAGCACTTTTGGAGTTTATAAACGTCTACAAGGGCTGAATTGGAGCTTTGGAGCTTATTGGTGCTTGTTGGAGTATATTGGAGCTGATTGGAGCTTATTGGAGCTTATTGGCTCAATTTGTGCTCAATTTGTGCACTTGTGTTGTTGCAAGGCACTTTTATGCTTTGAGGCTCTTGGGGTGAGTCTACAATCTGATTTTGGTATTGCAATTCTTGCACAAGGGTTTGGAATGTGAGTTATGCCCTTGGAGTGCTCAAAATTAGAGTTTGGGTTAGTGAATGCATGTTGAAGTAGGATGATTGCGTGGGCTGAAGTTGCTCTTAGCTATGCGCATTAGCTAGAGTAGATGATGCGAATGAGCTAGACTTGCAACTAGAGAAGTGATACTAGTTAGAAGTAATGAGAATTGGGTCTCCCAAGTGATATGGGCTGATCCTAGTGTACAAGGAGTGGAGTATGGGCTGATGTCCCATATGGTTTGCCAAGGGGACTCCCTTGGGTGTGTTACTTAAGAGGGGCAGCCCATGAGTAAAGATCATCTCTTTCCTATGCATTCCAAGTGTTTGTGTGAGGCTTTGGCATTCTATTCTAACCTTCAATAGGTTATGGGCCCACTCATGTGTTTAGCGTGAGTCAAAGATTAGATTGCTCATTGTGTGGAGGTCGTGCTTTGGAGCGCTGATTTTGGAGTATTGGAGCGCTGATTTGGAACTTTGGAGGGTTGAATTCGAGCTTTGGTGGGCTGATTTCGACATTGGGAGGTATTACAATCTTCCTACCTTTGATCTACGTGTTGGAGGGCTGAATTCGCACTTTGGAGCTATCATTTGTTGATTTGGAGCTTTTGGAGCACTTTGGAGCACTTTTGGAGTTTATACACGTCTACAAGGGCTGAATTGGAGCTTTGGAGCTTATTGGTGCTTGTTGGAGTATATTGGAGCTGATTGGAGCTTATTGGAGCTTATTGGAGCTTATTGGAGCTTATTGGAGCTTATTGGAGCTTATTGGCTCAATTTGTGCTCAATTTGTGCACTTGTGTTGTTGCAAGGCACTTTTATGCTTTGAGGCTCTTGGGGTGAGTCTACAATCTGATTTTGGTATTGCAATTCTTGCACAAGGGTTTGGAATGTGAGTTATGCCCTTGGAGTGCTCAAAATTTGAGTTTGGGTTAGTGAATGCACAACGGGGCTGATTTGATGAATTTCAATGCAATTAGGACTTGAAGGGGCTGAATTTGCATTGATTTAGAGTCCTTGGAAGGCACAAGGGTGTGCATAGGGTGCATTACGTGTTGTGAAGCACAAGGGTGCTGATTTGAGTGGATTTGAGCCAACGAGTGCGCAATTCTCCTAGTTAGGGTGTTGTGGTATGATCTTGTGCTAATTCACTAAGAACCATCACGATTGAGTGTTGTGAGGTTGATGTGTAGCACAAAGGTGCTGATTTAGTGTTTGGAATTAGTTTGGAGGCATTAGAAGCACGTACGTGTGCAATTTGCCTCACAAATCACAAAATTGTCAAAAAATCACAAAAACAATTTCTTAGCTTTCTAGGGGCTGAATTTTGTGAGCGTACGTCCTTCAATCAAGGATATGGCTACATTTGAGGGTGAAGGTGCTAAGGTTGTAGACAAGTTCGATGGCGTCAACTTCCACTTGTGGAAATTCAAGATGGAAATGGTCATGGCCGAAAAAGAATTGTGGGAGATAGTTGAGGGTAGTGAGGAACCGCCCTCGTCCGACGCCGAGGCTAGGGTACGAACTGCGTACACTCGGCGAGAGAAAAAGGCCTTTGCGATTTTGGCTCTTAATCTTTCTGATTCCCAGCTTTCTCATATTCGGTCGTGCAAGACTCCCGCCGAGGCATGGGCCAAGCTTTGCAATATTCATGAGGCAAAGAGCTTGGTCAATATCTTGTTTTTGAGGCGCAAGTTTTTCACCATCAAGATGGAAGAAAACGACGACATGTTGGCGCACATCAACAAAGTCAAGGCTCTTGCGGATCAGCTCAACGGCGCAGACGTCAACATTACCGACGGTGATATCGTTATGACGCTCCTCGAGAGTTTGCCGCCGTCGTACGAGTATCTTATCGTTGCTATGGAGAGTATGCCCATTAGCGAGCTCACTCTTGATTATGTGACATCACGGTTGTTGCATGAACTCTCGCGGCGCAAAGAAAACGAGACTCGTGGCGATAGCGCGGCGCTTATGGCGAAGCAATCCAAGAGCGGTGCCAGTGGGAGCTCTACAGACAAGGTATGCTACTATTGCGGTAAGAAGGGCCACTTGGCAAAATTTTGCTACAAACGCAAGAGAGAGGAAAGTGCCAACAATACAAAGGTCAACGATGCAGGTGATGAGTACGCATTTATGACTAGCGTCTCTTCTTGTAGTGATGACGGGGACGAGTATGCAATGATGGCAAGTGACGTGTCATGCAATGGTAGTGTGATCGATTGGATTGTTGATTCGGGAGCCTCGAGTCACATGGCGCCCATTAGGACTTGTTTCCAATCATATCACGTCATATCTCCAAAGAATGTCATTTTGGGTGATGATACGGTTCTTCAAGCCGTGGGTAAAGGATCCATCGTCGTAGACACCGAGGTGAAGGGTCGTGTGAAGACAATTACCATCCATGATGTCCTCCACGTTCCCAAGTTGAAGGCAAATCTTTTATCGGTGCGACATTTGGTGATGAAGCATTTGCGAGTGGAATTTAGCGACCAAGGGTGTTTTGTGTTGTCTCCAAGTCGTGAGGAGGTGGCCATTATACACGAAGTCAACGGCTTGTACCAAATCAAGTTTTCCAAGATGCACGCGGCGGAATCCGCAACGTTGGTGCAATCGAGTTCAAACGAAGACAAGTTGGCGTTGTGGCATCGTCGTCTCGGGCATTTGAATGTCAAGAGTGTGAAAGCACTGCGTGGAATGGTAAGTGGCATGGATCTTGCACAATCACACGTCGCACCTAGTTCATTCACATGTGAGGGTTGTATTGAAGGCAAGCAACAACGCTCACCGTTTCCAGTTGATGGGGCAACTCGTGCAACCAAGGTTCTTGAGATTGTGCATTCCGACGTGTGTGGTCCAATGAAGACCACGTCTATGGGGGGTTGCAAGTATTTTGTGACGTTCATTGATGATTTTTCGAGGAAGATATGGTTGTATCCGATCAAAGCAAAGAGCGAGTGTTTTGAGAAGTTCATAGACTTCAAGGCGTTGGTTGAGAAGCAATCCGAGCACAAGATCAAGGTGTTTCGATCGGATAATGGCGGCGAGTTCTTGTCCAACCAATTTGGAGAGTTATTGAAGAAATAAGGCATTGCTAGACAAACGACAACGCCATATACACCACAACAAAACGGAGTTGCAGAGCGTGCAAATCGAACAATTGTGGAAATGGCAAGGAGTATGTTGCATGCACAAAATTTGGGTTTGGACCTTTGGGCGGAAGCGGTGGTGACTGCGGTGTACACACGCAACCGATGCCCGACGAGTGCGGTTCAAAACATGACACCAGAGCAAGCGTGGAGTGGGAGGCCACCCCGCGTGGAGCACATGCGCACATTTGGATGCATCGCATTTGCAAAGGTACCCGATTCTCAAAGAACCAAACTTGAGGCCAAGGCAACAAAATGTGTGTTTCTTGGATATTGTGAAGGTACCAAGGCGTACAGGCTCATGTCGCTCGAGACCAAGAAGATCATTCGAGCTCGTGATGTGACATTTTGCGAGAATTCCAAGGTTGAAGACAATTTGGACGATGGTCCAAGTGGGAGAAGTGGCGATAAACCGGCGATTGTGGACCAATCTTCCAAATCTCCCGTTATCGATATTGTCGATGAAGACGAAGATGACGAAGATGGTGGTGATGAGGAACATATTGAGGAGCCACCTTTGAAGACGAAGAATGGCGAGAAAAAGGCACAAGCAACGGCGGTTGAAGACAATGCATCCTCGAGCGATCGTCGTTATCCAGAGAGAAATCGTAGACCACTTGGCGAGTGGTGGAAGAATCATATTCTCCCTCAAGGTGAGGAGGAGCATGCAAACGTTGCACTTTTAGATGCTCCATTGACGATTCGTGAAGCGTTGAGTTGTGATAATGCAAACAAGTGGGAGCAAGCCATGCAAGAGGAGTACAAATCGTTGATGGACAATGGCACTTGGGAATTGACTCCCCTCCCCAAGAATCGCAACGCTATCGGTTGTAAGTGGGTATTTCGTGCAAAGAGAGATGCAACGGGTGATGTGGTTCGTTATAAGGCAAGATTGGTGGCAAAGGGCTTTTCACAAATCGAAGGTGTTGATTTTCATGAGACCTTTGCACCCGTGGCGAAATTCACCACTATTCGATGCATTTTGGCCATCGGGGCTGCCATGGATTTGGAAATGCATCAAATGGATGTGAAGACGGCGTTCTTGAACGGCGAGTTGGAGCAGGACATCTACATGGTGCAACCCGAAGGATTTGTGCAACGAGGTAATGAGAACCTTGTTTGCAAGTTGAACAAGTCATTGTATGGGTTGAAGCAATCTCCACGCGCATGGTATCAAAAGATTGACACGTTTCTTGTTCATATCGGGTTCACAAGGAGCATCGCTGATCACAGCTTGTATTTCATGCAAAAGGGGCAACATGTGGTCATCGTGATCATATATGTGGATGATTTGATCATCCTTGCAAGTTGTATGAGCTCTTTGAAGGCATTGAAGGCAATGCTTGAGAACGAGTACGAGATGAGTGATCTCGGTGAGTTGCACTTTTGTCTAGGAGTTGAGTTTGTGCGAGATAGAGCAACACGCACCATAACAATGAATCAAAGCAAGTATGTTATGGATGTTCTCAAACGCTTTGGCATGGAGGATTGCAAACCGGTTGGCACTCCATTGGATGTGAATTCCAAACTCGTGAAACTCACCGATGAGGAGTATGCATCAGAGGCTCAATCTATGGTGGATGTGCCATACAAGCAAGCTGTAGGGTCATTGATGTATGCTATGATTGCAACAAGGCCGGACCTTGCGTATCCAATCAGCGTTGTGAGTCAACACATGGCAAGACCGGGTTCAAGTCATTGGGTTGCGGTCAAGAGGATCATGCGGTACTTGAAAGGCACAAGTGATGTGAGGTTGTGTCTTGGAGGTGACAACATTGTGTTGAGTGGGTATTGTGATGCGGATTATGCGGGTGATACCAATGATCGTAGATCCACCACGGGGTACATGTTCAAAGTTGGATCGGGGGCCATTTCATGGAATAGCAAGCGCCAACAAACCACGGCCACGTCAACGGTTGAGGCGGAGTACATGGCGACGAGCCACGGTACGAAGGAGGCCATTTGGTTGAGGCAACTAATGGCGGATGTGAGATGCACTCAAGAGGAGGCTACAACAATCATGTGTGACAACCAAGGGAGTATGTCATTGGCGAAGAATCCAACGCATCACTCACGTACAAAGCACATTGATGTGCAATATCACTTCATTCGAGAGAAGTTAGAGATGAAGGTGATAGAGTTGAAGTATTGTCCAACGGAGCACATGATGGCGGACGTGCTGACAAAGGCTCTTGCGAGAGATCGACATCAAAGACTAGTGGTGGCATTTGGGCTCGAAGGCTTTGGCTATTCGCAAAGTGGGAGTGTTGAAGTAGGATGATTGCGTGGGCTGAAGTTGCTCATAGCCATGCGCATTAGCTAGAGTAGATGATGCGAATGAGCTAGAGTTGCAACTAGAGAAGTGATACTAGTTAGAAGTAATGAGAATTGGGTCTCCCAAGTGATATGGGCTGATCCTAGTGTACTAGGAGTGGAGTATGGGCTGATGTCCCATATGGTTTGCCAAGGGGCCTCCCTTGGGTGTGCTACTTAAGAGGGGCAGCCCATGAGTAAAGATCATCTCTTTCCTATGCATTCCAAGTGTTTGTGTGAGGCTTTGGCATTCTAATCTAACCTTCAATAAATTTTGTGCATGCAACATACTCCTTGCCATTTCCTCAATTGTTCGATTTGCACGCTCTGCAACTCCGTTTTGTTGTGGTGTATATGGCGTTGTGGTTTGTCTAGCAATGCCTTCTTTCTTCAATAACTCCCCAAATTGGTTGGACAAGAACTCGCCGCCATTATCCGATCGAAACACCTTGATCTTCTGCTCGGATTGCTTCTCAACCAACGCCTTGAACTCTTTGAACTTCTCAAAACACTCGCTCTTTGCTTTGATCGGATACAACCATATCTTCCTCGAAAAATCATCAATGAACGTCACAAAATACTTGCAACCCCCCATAGACGTGGTCTTCATTGGACCACACACGTCGGAATGCACAATCTCAAGAACCTTGGTTGCACGAGTTGCCCCATCAACTGGAAACGGTGAGCGTTGTTGCTTGCCTTCAATACAACCCTCACATGTGAATGAACTAGGTGCGACGTGTGATTGTGCAAGATCCATGCCACTTACCATTCCTGTTGAAGTAGGATGATTGCGTGGGCTGATGTTGCTCATAGCCATGCGCATTAGCTAGAGTAGATGATGCGAATGAGCTAGACTAGCAACTAGAGAAGTGGTACTAGTTAGAAGTAAAGAGAATTGGGTCTCCCAAGTGATATGGGCTGATCCTAGTGTACTAGGAGTGGAGTATGGGCTGATGTCCCATATGGTTTGCCAAGGGGACTCCCTTGGGTGTGCTACTTAAGAGGGGCAGCCCATGAGTAAAGATCATCTCTTTCCTATGCATTCCAAGTGTTTGTGTGAGGCTTTGGCATTCTAATCTAACCTTCAATAGGTTATGGGCCCACTCATGTGTTTTGCGTGAGTCAAAGATTAGATTGCTCATTGTGTGGAGGTCGTGCATTGGAGCGCTGATTTTGGAGTATTGGAGCGCTGACTTGGAACTTTGGAGGCCTGAATTCGAGCTTTGGTGGGCTGATTTCGACATTGGGAGGTATTACAATCTTCCTACCTTTGATCTACGTGTTGGAGGGCTAAATTCGCACTTTGGAGCTATCATTTGTTGATTTCGAGCTTTTGGAGCACTTTGGAGTACTTTTGGAGTTTATACACGTCTACAAGGGCTGAATTGGACTTTTGGAGCTTATTGGTGCTTGTTGGAGTATATTGGAGCTTATTGGAGCTTATAATTGAAGGTTAGATTAGAATGCCAAAGCCTCACACAAACACTTGGAATGCATAGGAAAGAGATGATCTTTACTCATGGGCTGCCCCTCTTAAGTAGCACACCCAAGGGAGGCCCCTTGGCAAACCATATGGGACATCAGCCCATACTCCACTCCTAGTACACTAGGATCAGCCCATATCACTTGGGAGACCCAATTCTCATTACTTCTAACTAGTATCACTTCTCTAGTTGCAACTCTAGCTCATTCGCATCATCTACTCTAGCTAATGCGCATGGCTATGAGCAACTTCAGCCCACGCAATCATCCTACTTCAACACTCCCACTTTGCGAATAGCCAAAGCCTTCGAGCCCAAATGCCACCACTAGTCTTTGATGTCGATCTCTCGCAAGAGCCTTTGTCAGCACGTCCGCCACCATGTGCTCCGTTGGACAATACTTCAACTCTATCACCTTCATCTCTAACTTCTCTCGAATGAAGTGATATTGCACATCAATGTGCTTTGTACGTGAGTGATGCGTTGGATTCTTCGCCAATGACATACTCCCTTGGTTGTCATACATGATTGTTGTAGCCTCCTCTTGAGTGCATCTCACATCCGCCATTAGTTGCCTCAACCAAATGGCCTCCTTCGTACCGTAGCTCGTCGCCATGTACTCCGCCTCAACCGTTGACGTGGCCGTGGTTTGTTGGCGCTTGCTATTCCATGAAACGGCCCCCGATCCAACTTTGAACATGTACCCCGTGGTGGATCTACGATCATTGGTATCACCCGCATAATCCGCATCACAATACCCACTCAACACAATGTTGTCACCTCCAAGACACAACCTCACATCACTTGTGCCTTTCAAGTACCGCATGATCCTCTTGACCGCAACCCAATGACTTGAACCCGGTCTTGCCATGTGTTGACTCACAACGCTGATTGGATACGCAAGGTCCGGCCTTGTTGCAATCATAGCATACATCAATGACCCTACAGCTTGCTTGTATGGCACATCCACCATAGATTGAGCCTCTGATGCATACTCCTCATCGGTGAGTTTCACGAGTTTGGAATTCACATCCAATGGAGTGCCAACCGGTTTGCAATCCTCCATGCCAAAGCGTTTGAGAACATCCATAACATACTTGCTTTGATTCATTGTTATGGTGCGTGTTGCTCTATCTCGCACAAACTCAACTCCTAGACAAAAGTGCAACTCACCGAGATCACTCATCTCGTACTCGTTCTCAAGCATTGCCTTCAATGCCTTCAAAGAGCTCATACAACTTGCAAGGATGATCAAATCATCCACATATATGATC
The DNA here is from genome assembly GCA_022496805.1 of Pohlia nutans. NCBI lineage: Eukaryota > Viridiplantae > Streptophyta > Bryopsida > Bryales > Mniaceae > Pohlia > Pohlia nutans. The sequence goes on along the minus strand of CM040104.1, from coordinate 1,239,642 downwards.
ACGATGACCACATGTTGCCCCTTTTGCATGAAATACAAGCTGTGATCAGCGATGCTCCTTGTGAACCCGATATGAACAAGAAACGTGTCAATCTTTTGATACCATGCGCGTGGAGATTGCTTCAACCCATACAATGACTTGTTCAACTTGCAAACAAGGTTCTCATTACCTCGTTGCACAAATCCCTCGGGTTGCACCATGTAGATGTCCTCGTCCAACTCGCCGTTCAAGAACGCCGTCTTCACATCCATTTGATGCATTTCCAAATCCATGGCAGCCCCGATGGCCAAAATGCATCGAATAGTGGTGAATTTCGCCACGGGTGCAAAGGTCTCATGAAAATCAACACCTTCGATTTGTGAAAAGCCCTTTGCCACCAATCTTGCCTTATAACGAACCACATCACCCGTTGCATCTCTCTTTGCACGAAATACCCACTTACAACCGATAGCGTTGCGATTCTTGGGGAGGGGAGTCAATTCCCAAGTGCCATTGTCCATCAACGATTTGTACTCCTCTTGCATGGCTTGCTCCCACTTGTTTGCATCATCACAACTCAACGCTTCACGAATCGTCAATGGAGCATCTAAAAGTGCAACGTTTGCATGCTCCTCCTCACCTTGAGGGAGAATATGATTCTTCCACCACTCGCCAAGTGGTCTACGATTTCTCTCTGGATAACGACGATCGCTCGAGGATGCATTGTCTTCAACCGCCGTTGCTTGTGCCTTTTTCTCGCCATTCTTCGTCTTCAAAGGTCGCTCCTCAATATGTTCCTCATCACCACCATCTTCGTCATCTTCGTCTTCATCAACTGTTGAAGTCGGATGATTGCGTGGGCTGAAGTTGCTCATAGCCATGCGCATTAGCTAGAGTAGATGATGCGAATGAGCTAGACATGCAACTAGAGAAGTGGTACTAGTTAGAGATAATGAGAATTGGGTCTCCCAAGTGATATGGGCTGATCCTAGTGTACTAGGAGTGGAGTATGGGCTGATGTCCCATATGGTTTGCCAAGGGGACTCCCTTGGGTGTGCTACTTAAGAGGGGCAGCCCATGAGTAAAGATCATCTCTTTCCTATGCATTCCAAGTGTTTGTGTGAGGCTTTGGCATTCTAATCTAACCTTCAATAGGTTATGGGCCCACTCATGTGTTTTGCGTGAGTCAAAGATTAGATTGCTCATTGTGTGGAGGTCGTGCGTTGGAGCGCTGATTTTGGAGTATTGGAGCGCTCATTTGGAACTTTGGAGGGCTGAATTCGAGCTTTGGTGGGTTGATTTCGACATTGGGAGGTATTACAATCTTCCTACCTTTGATCTACGTGTTGGAGGGCTGAATTCGCACTTTGGAGCTATCATTTGTTGATTTGGAGCTTTTGGAGCACTTTGGAGCACCTTTGGAGTTTATACACGTCTACAAGGGCTGAATTGGAGCTTTGGAGCTTATTGGTGCTTGTTGGAGTATATTGGAGCTGATTGGAGCTTATTGGAGCTTATTGGAGCTTATTGGCTCAATTTGTGCTCAATTTGTGCACTTGTGTTGTTGCAAGGCACTTTTATGCTTTGAGGCTCTTGGGGTGAGTCTACAATCTTATTTTGGTATTGCAATTCTTGCACAAGGGTTTGGAATGTGAGTTATGCCCTTGGAGTGCTCAAAATTAGAGTTTGGGTTAGTGAATGCACAACGGGGCTGATTTGATGAATTTCAATGCAATTAGGACTTGAAGGGGCTGAATTTGCGTTGATTTAGAGTCCTTGGAAGGCACAAGGGTGTCCATAGGGTGCATTACGTGTTGTGAAGCACAAGGGTGCTGATTTGAGTGGATTTGAGCCAACGAGTGCGCAATTCTCCTAGTTAGGGTGTTGTGGTATGATCTTGTGCAAATTCACTAAGAACCATCACGATTGAGTGTTGTGAGGTTGATGTGTAGCACAAAGGTGCTGATTTAGTGTTTGGAATTAGTTTGGAGGCATTAGAAGCACGTACGTGTGCAATTTGCCTCACAAATCACAAAATTGTCAAAAATCATAAAAAACAATTTTTCTTAGCTTTCTAGGGGCTGAATTTTGTGAGCGTACGTCCTTCAATCAAGGATATGGCTACATTTGAGGGTGAAGGTGCTAAGGTTGTAGACAAGTTCGATGGCGTCAACTTCCACTTGTGGAAATTCAAGATGGAAATGGTCATGGCCGAAAAAGAATTGTGGGAGATAGTTGAGGGTAGTGAGGAACCGCCTTCGTCCGACGCCGAGGCTAGGGTACGAACTGCGTACACTCGGCGAGAGAAAAAGGCCTTTGCGATTTTGGCTCTTAATCTTTCTGATTCCCAGCTTTCTCATATTCGGTCGTGCAAGACTCCCGCCGAGGCATGGGCCAAGCTTTGCAATATTCATGAGGCAAAGAGCTTGGTCAATATCTTGTTTTTGAGGCGCAAGTTTTTCACCATCAAGATGGAAGAAAACGACGACATGTTGGCGCACATCAACAAAGTCAAGGCTCTTGCGGATCAGCTCAACGGCGCAGACGTCAACATTACCGACGGTGATATCGTTATGACGCTCCTCGAGAGTTTGCCGCCGTCGTACGAGTATCTTATCGTTGCTATGGAGAGTAGGCCCATTAGCGAGCTCACTCTTGACTATGTGACATCACGGTTGTTGCATGAACTCTCGCGGCGCAAAGAGAACGAGACTCGTGGCGATAGCGCGGCGCTTATGGCGAAGCAATCCAAGAGCGGTGCCAGTGGGAGCTCTACAGACAAGGTATGCTACTATTGCGGTAAGAAGGGCCACTTGGCAAAATTTTGCTACAAACGCAAGAGAGAGGAAAGTGCCAACAATACAAAGGTCAACGATGCAGGTGATGAGTACGCATTTATGACTAGCGTCTCTTCTTGTAGTGATGACGGGGACGAGTATGCAATGATGGCAAGTGACGTGTCATGCAATGGTAGTGTGATCGATTGGATTGTTGATTCGGGAGCCTCGAGTCACATGGCGCCCATTAGGACTTGTTTCCAATCATATCACGTCATATCTCCAAAGAATGTCATTTTGGGTGATGATACGGTTCTTCAAGCCGTGGGTAAAGGATCCATCGTCGTAGACACCGAGGTGAAGGGTCGTGTGAAGACAATTACCATCCATGATGTCCTCCACGTTCCCAAGTTGAAGGCAAATCTTTTATCGGTGCGACATTTGGTGATGAAGCATTTGCGAGTGGAATTTAGCGACCAAGGGTGTTTTGTGTTGTCCCCAAGTCGTGAGGAGGTGGCCATTATACACGAAGTCAACGGCTTGTACCAAATCAAGTTTTCCAAGATGCACGCGGCGGAATCGGCAACGTTGGTGCAATCGAGTTCAAACGAAGACAAGTTGGCGTTGTGGCATCGTCGTCTCGGGCATTTGAATGTCAAGAGTGTGAAAGCACTCCGTGGAATGGTAAGTGGCATGGATCTTGCACAATCACACGTCGCACCTAGTTCATTCACATGTGAGGGTTGTATTGAAGGCAAGCAACAACGCTCACCGTTTCCAGTTGATGGGGCAACTCGTGCAACCAAGGTTCTTGAGATTGTGCATTCCGACGTGTGTGGTCCAATGAAGACCACGTCTATGGGGGGTTGCAAGTATTTTGTGACGTTCATTGATGATTTTTCGAGGAAGATATGGTTGTATCCGATCAAAGCAAAGAGCGAGTGTTTTGAGAAGTTCAAAGAGTTCAAGGCGTTGGTTGAGAAGCAATCCGAGCACAAGATCAAGGTGTTTCGATCGGATAATGGCGGCGAGTTCATGTCCAACCAATTTGGAGAGTTATTGAAGAAAGAAGGCATTGCTAGACAAACCACAACGCCATATACACCACAACAAAACGGAGTTGCAGAGCGTGCAAATCGAACAATTGTGGAAATGGCAAGGAGTATGTTGCATGCACAAAATTTGGGTTTGGACCTTTGGGCGGAAGCGGTGGTGACTGCGGTGTACACACGCAACCGATGCCCGACGAGTGCGGTTCAAAACATGACACCAGAGCAAGCGTGGAGTGGGAGGCCACCCCGCGTGGAGCACATGCGCACATTTGGATGCATCGCATTTGCAAAGGTACCCGATTCTCAAAGAACCAAACTTGAGGCCAAGGCAACAAAATGTGTGTTTCTTGGATATTGTGAAGGTACCAAGGCATACAGGCTCATGTCGCTCGAGACCAAGAAGATCATTCGAGCTCGTGATGTGACATTTTGCGAGAATTCCAAGGTTGAAGACAATTTGGACGATGGTCCAAGTGGGAGAAGTGGCGATAAACCGGCCATTGTGGACCAATCTTCCAAATCTCCCGTTATTGATATTGTTGATGAAGACGAAGATGACGAAGATGGTGGTGATGAGGAACATATTGAGGAGCGACCTTTGAAGACGAAGAATGGCGAGAAGAAGGCACAAGCAACGGCGGTTGAAGACAATGCATCCTCGAGCGATCGTCGTTATCCAGAGAGAAATCGTAGACCACTTGGCGAGTGGTGGAAGAATCATATTCTCCCTCAAGGTGAGGAGGAGCATGCAAACGTTGCGCTTTTAGATGCTCCATTGACGATTCGTGAAGCGTTGAGTTGTGATGATGCAAACAAGTGGGAGCAAGCCATGCAAGAGGAGTACAAATCGTTGATGGACAATGGCACTTGGGAATTGACTCCCCTCCCCAAGAATTATTGAAGGTTAGATTAGAATGCCAAAGCCTCACACAAACACTTGGAATGCATAGGAAAGAGATAATCTTTACTCATGGGCTGCCCCTCTTAAGTAGCACACCCAAGGGAGGCCCCTTGGCAAACCATATGGGACATCAGCCCATACTCCACTCCTAGTACACTAGGATCAGCCCATATCACTTGGGAGACCCAATTCTCATTACTTCTAACTAGTATCACTTCTCTAGTTACAAGTCTAGCTCATTCGCATCATCTACTCTAGCTAATGCGCATGGCTATGAGCAACTTCAGCCCACGCAATCATCCTACTTCAACACTCCCACTTTGCAAATAGCCAAAGCCTTCGAGCCCAAATGCCACCACTAGTCTTTGATGTCGATCTCTCGCAAGAGCCTTTGTCAGCACGTCCGCCACCATGTGCTCCGTTGGACAATACTTCAACTCTATCACCTTCATCTCTAACTTCTCTCGAATGAAGTGATATTGCACATCAATGTGCTTTGTACGTGAGTGATGCGTTGGATTCTTCGCCAATGACATACTCCCTTGGTTGTCACACATGATTGTTGTAGCCTCCTCTTGAGTGCATCTCACATCCGCCATTAGTTGCCTCAACCAAATGGCCTCCTTCGTACCGTGGCTCGTCGCCATGTACTCCGCCTCAACCGTTGACGTGGCCGTGGTTTGTTGGCGCTTGCTATTCCATGAAACGGCCCCCGATCCAACTTTGAACATGTACCCCGTGGTGGATCTACGATCATTGGTATCACCCGCATAATCCGCATCACAATACCCACTCAACACAATGTTGTCACCTCCAAGACACAACCTCACATCACTTGTGCCTTTCAAGTACCGCATGATCCTCTTGACCGCAACCCAATGACTTGAACCCGGTCTTGCCATGTGTTGACTCACAACGCTGATTGGATACGCAAGGTCCGGCCTTGTTGCAATCATAGCATACATCAATGACCCTACAGCTTGCTTGTATGGCACATCCACCATAGATTGAGCCTCTAATGCATACTCCTCATCGGTGAGTTTCACGAGTTTGGAATTCACATCCAATGGAGTGCCAACCGGTTTGCAATCCTCCATGCCAAAGCGTTTGAGAACATCCATAACATACTTGCTTTGATTCATTGTTATGGTGCGTGTTGCTCTATCTCGCACAAACTCAACTCCTAAACAAAAGTGCAACTCACCCAGATCACTCATCTCGTACTCGTTCTCAAGCATTGCCTTCAATGCCTTCAAAGAGCTCATACAACTTGCAAGGATGATCAAATCATCCACATATATGATCACGATGACCACATGTTGCCCCTTTTGCATGAAATACAAGCTGTGATCAGCGATGCTCCTTGTGAACCCGATATGAACAAGAAACGTGTCAATCTTTTGATACCATGCGCGTGGAGATTGCTTCAACCCATACAATGACTTGTTCAACTTGCAAACAAGGTTCTCATTACCTCGTTGCACAAATCCTTCGGGTTGTACCATGTAGATGTCCTCGTCCAACTCGCCGTTCAAGAACGCCGTCTTCACATCCATTTGATGCATTTCCAAATCCATGGCAGCCCCGATGGCCAAAATGCATCGAATAGTGGTGAATTTCGCCACCGGTGCAAAGGTCTCATGAAAATCAACACCTTCGATTTGTGAAAAGCCCTTTGCCACCAATCTTGCCTTATAACGAACCACATCACCCGTTGCATCTCTCTTTGCACGAAATACCCACTTACAACCGATAGCGTTGCGATTCTTGGGGAGGGGAGTCAATTCCCAAGTGCCATTGTCCATCAACGATTTGTACTCCTCTTGCATGGCTTGCTCCCACTTGTTTGCATCATCACAACTCAACGCTTCACGAATCGTCAATGGAGCATCTAAAAGTGCAACGTTTGCATGCTCCTCCTCACCTTGAGGGAGAATATGATTCTTCCACCACTCGCCAAGTGGTCTACGATTTCTCTCTGGATAACGACGATCGCTCGAGGATGCATTGTCTTCAACCGCCGTTGCTTGTGCCTTTTTCTCGCCATTCTTCGTCTTCAAAGGTCGCTCCTCAATATGTTCCTCATCACCACCATCGTCGTCATCTTCGTCTTCATCAACAATATCAATAACGGGAGATTTGGAAGATTGGTCCACAATCGTTGGTTTATCGCCACTTCTCCCACTTGGACCATCGTCCAAATTGTCTTCAACCTTGGAATTCTCGCAAAATGTCACATCACGAGCTCGAATGATCTTCTTGGTCTCGAGCGACATGAGCCTGTACGCCTTGGTACCTTCACAATATCCAAGAAACACACATTTTGTTGCCTTGGCCTCAAGTTTGGTTCTTTGAGAATCGGGTACCTTTGCAAATGCGATGCATCCAAATGTGCGCATGTGCTCCACGCGGGGTGGCCTCCCACTCCACGCTTGCTCTGGTGTCATGTTTTGAACCGCACTCGTCGGGCATCGGTTGCGTGTGTACACCGCAGTCACCACCGCTTCCGCCCAAAGGTCCAAACCCAAATTTTGTGCATGCAACATACTCCTTGCCATTTCCACAATTGTTCGATTTGCACGCTCTGCAACTCCGTTTTGTTGTGGTGTATATGGCGTTGTGGTTTGTCTAGCAATGCCTTCTTTCTTCAATAACTCTCCAAATTGGTTGGACATGAACTCGCCGCCATTATCCGATCGAAACACCTTGATCTTGTGCTCGGATTGCTTCTCAACCAACGCCTTGAACTCTTTGAACTTCTCAAAACACTCGCTCTTTGCTTTGATCGGATACAACCATATCTTCCTCGAAAAATCATCAATGAACGTCACAAAATACTTGCAACCCCCCATAGACGTGGTCTTCATTGGACCACACACGTCGGAATGCACAATCTCAAGAACCTTGGTTGCACGAGTTGCCCCATCAACTGGAAACGGTGAGCGCTGTTGCTTGCCTTCAATACAACCCTCACATGTGAATGAACTAGGTGCGACGTGTGATTGTGCAAGATCCATGCCACTTACCATTCCACGCAGTGCTTTCACACTCTTGACATTCAAATGCCCGAGACGACGATGCCACAACGCCAACTTGTCTTCGTTTGAACTCGATTGCACCAACGTTGCGGATTCCGCCGCGTGCATCTTGGAAAACTTGATTTGGTACAAGCCGTTGACTTCGTGTATAATGGCCACCTCTTCACGACTTGGAGACAACACAAAACACCCTTGGTCGCTAAATTCCACTCGCAAATGCTTCATCACCAAATGTCGCACCGATAAAAGATTTGCCTTCAACTTGGGAACGTGGAGGACATCATGGATGGTAATTGTCTTCACACGACCCTTCACCTCGGTGTCTACGACGATGGATCCTTTACCCACGGCTTGAAGAACCGTATCATCACCCAAAATGACATTCTTTGGAGATATGACGTGATATGATTGGAAACAAGTCCTAATGGGCGCCATGTGACTCGAGGCTCCCGAATCAACAATCCAATCGATCACACTACCATTGCATGACACGTCACTTGCCATCATTGCATACTCGTCCCCGTCATCACACCAAGAAGAGACGCTAGTCATAAATGCGTACTCATCACCTGCATCGTTGACCTTTGTATTGTTGGCACTTTCCTCTCTCTTGCGTTTGTAGCAAAATTTTGCCAAGTGGCCCTTCTTACCGCAATAGTAGCATACCTTGTCTGTAGAGCTCCCACTGGCACCGCTCTTGGATTGCTTCGCCATAAGCGCCGCGCTATCGCCACGAGTCTCGTTCTCTTTGCGCCGCGAGAGTTCATGCAACAACCGTGATGTCACATAATCAAGAGTGAGCTCGCTAATGGGCCTACTCTCCATAGCAACGATAAGATACTCGTACGACGGCGGCAAACTCTCGAGGAGCGTCATAACGATATCACCGTCGGTAATGTTGACGTCTGCGCCGTTGAGCTGATCCGCAAGAGCCTTGACTTTGTTGATGTGCGCCAACATGTCGTCGTTTTCTTCCATCTTGATGGTGAAAAACTTGCGCCTCAAAAACAAGATATTGACCAAGCTCTTTGCCTCATGAATATTGCAAAGCTTGGCCCATGCCTCGGCGGGAGTCTTGCACGACCGAATATGAGAAAGCTGGGAATCAGAAAGATTAAGAGCCAAAATCGCAAAGGCCTTTTTCTCTCGCCGAGTGTACGCAGTTCGTACCCTAGCCTCGGCGTCGGACGAAGGCGGTTCCTCACTACCCTCAACTATCTCCCACAATTCTTTTTCGGCCATGACCATTTCCATCTTGAATTTCCACAAGTGGAAGTTGACGCCATCGAACTTGTCTACAACCTTAGCACCTTCACCCTCAAATGTAGCCATATCCTTGATTGAAGGACGTACGCTCACAAAATTCAGCCCCTAGAAAGCTAAGAAAAATTGTTTTTATGATTTTTGACAATTTTGTGATTTGTGAAGCAAATTGCACACGTATGTGCTTCTAATGCCTCCAAACTAATTCCAAACACTAAATCAGCACCTTTGTGCTACACATCAACCTCACAACACTCAATCGTGATGGTTCTTAGTGAATTTGCACAAGATCATACCACAACACCCTAACTAGGAGAATTGCGCACTCGTTGGCTCAAATCCACTCAAATCAGCACCCTTGTGCTTCACAACACGTAATGCACCCTATGGACACCCTTGTGCCTTCCAAGGACTCTAAATCAATGCAAATTCAGCCCCTTCAAGTCCTAATTGCATTGAAATTCATCAAATCAGCCCCGTTGTGCATTCACTAACCCAAACTCTAATTTTGAGCACTCCAAGGGCATAACTCACATTCCAAACCCTTGTGCAAGAATTGCAATACCAAAATCAGATTGTAGACTCACCCCAAGAGCCTCAAAGCATAAAAGTGCCTTGCAACAACACAAGTGCACAAATTGAGCACAAATTGAGCCAATAAGCTCCAATAAGCTCCAATAAGCTCCACTAAGCTCCAATCAGCTCCAATATACTCCAACAAGCACCAATAAGCTCCAAAGCTCCAATTCAGCCCTTGTAGACGTGTATAAACTCCAAAAGTGCTCCAAAGTGCTCCAAAAGCTCCAAATCAACAAATGATAGCTCCAAAGTGCGAATTCAGCCCTCCAACACGTAGATCAAAGGTAGGAAGATTGTAATACCTCCCAATGTCGAAATCAGCCCACCAAAGCTCGAATTCAGCCCTCCAAAGTTCCAAATCAACGCTCCAATACTCCAAAATCAGCGCTCCAACGCACGACCTCCACACAATGAGCAATCTAATCTTTGACTCACGCAAAACACATGAGTGGGCCCATAACCTATTGAATGTTAGATTAGAATGCCAAAGCCTCACACAAACACTTGGAATGCATAGGAAAGAGATAATCTTTACTCATGGGCTGCCCCTCTTAAGTAGCACACCCAAGGGAGGCCCCTTGGCAAACCATATGGGACATCAGCCCATACTCCACTCCTAGTACACTAGGATCAGCCCATATCACTTGGGAGACCCAATTCTCATTACTTCTAACTAGTATCACTTCTCTAGTTACAAGTCTAGCTCATTCGCATCATCTACTCTAGCTAATGCGCATGGCTATGAGCAACTTCAGCCCACGCAATCATCCTACTTCAACAAGAATCGCAACGCTATCGGTTGTAAGTGGGTATTTCGTGCAAAGAGAGATGCAACGGGTGATGTGGTTCGTTATAAGGCAAGATTGGTGGCAAAGGGCTTTTCACAAATCGAAGGTGTTGATTTTCATGAGACTTTTGCACCGGTGGCGAAATTCACCACTATTCGATGCATTTTGGCCATCGGGGCTGCCATGGATTTGGAAATGCATCAAATGGATGTGAAGACGGCGTTCTTGAACGGCGAGTTGGACGAGGACATCTACATGGTGCAACCCGAGGGATTTGTGCAACGAGGTAATGAGAACCTTGTTTGCAAGTTGAACAAGTCATTGTATGGGTTGAAGCAATCTCCACGCGCATGGTATCAAAAGATTGACACGTTTCTTGTTCATATCGGGTTCACAAGGAGCATCGCTGATCACAGCTTGTATTTCATGCAAAAGGGGCAACATGTGGTCATCGTGATCATATATGTGGATGATTTGATCATCCTTGCAAGTTGCATGAGCTCTTTGAAGGCATTGAAGGCAATGCTTGAGAACGAGTACGAGATGAGTGATCTGGGTGAGTTGCACTTTTGTTTAGGAGTTGAGTTTGTGCGAGATAGAGCAACACGCACCATAACAATGAATCAAAGCAAGTATGTTATGGATGTTCTCAAACGCTTTGGCATGGAGGATTGCAAACCGGTTGGCACTCCATTGGATGTGAATTCCAAACTCGTGAAACTCACCGATGAGGAGTATGCATTAGAGGCTCAATCTATGGTGGATGTGCCATACAAGCAAGCTGTAGGGTCATTGATGTATGCTATGATTGCAACAAGGCCGGACCTTGCGTATCCAATCAGCGTTGTGAGTCAACACATGGCAAGACCGGGTTCAAGTCATTGGGTTGCGGTCAAGAGGATCATGCGGTACTTGAAAGGCACAAGTGATGTGAGGTTGTGTCTTGGAGGTGACAACATTGTGTTGAGTGGGTATTGTGATGCGGATTATGCGGGTGATACCAATGATCGTAGATCCACCACGGGGTACATGTTCAAAGTTGGATCGGGGGCCGTTTCATGGAATAGCAAGCGCCAACAAACCACGGCCACGTCAACGGTTGAGGCGGAGTACATGGCGACGAGCCACGGTACGAAGGAGGCCATTTGGTTGAGGCAACTAATGGCGGATGTGAGATGCACTCAAGAGGAGGCTACAACAATCATGTGTGACAACCAAGGGAGTATGTCATTGGCGAAGAATCCAACGCATCACTCACGTACAAAGCACATTGATGTGCAATATCACTTCATTCGAGAGAAGTTAGAGATGAAGGTGATAGAGTTGAAGTATTGTCCAACGGAGCACATGGTGGCGGACGTGCTGACAAAGGCTCTTGCGAGAGATCGACATCAAAGACTAGTGATAGCATTTGGGCTCGAAGGCTTTGGCTATTTGCAAAGTGGGAGTGTTGAAGTCGGATGATTGCGTGGGCTGAAGTTGCTCATAGCCATGCGCATTAGCTAGAGTAGATGATGCGAATGAGCTAGACATGCAACTAGAGAAGTGGTACTAGTTAGAGATAATGAGAATTGGGTCTCCCAAGTGATATGGGCTGATCCTAGTGTACTAGGAGTGGAGTATGGGCTGATGTCCCATATGGTTTGCCAAGGGGACTCCCTTGGGTGTGCTACTTAAGAGGGGCAGCCCATGAGTAAAGATCATCTCTTTCCTATGCATTCCAAGTGTTTGTGTGAGGCTTTGGCATTCTAATCTAACCTTCAATATCAACAATATCAATAACGGGAGATTTGGAAGATTGGTCCACAATGGCCGGTTTATCGCCACTTCTCCCACTTGGACCATCGTCCAAATTGTCTTCAACCTTGGAATTCTCGCAAAATGTCACATCACGAGCTCGAATGATCTTCTTGGTCTCGAGCGACATGAGCCTGTACGCCTTGGTACCTTCACAATATCCAAGAAACACACATTTTGTTGCCTTGGCCTCAAGTTTGGTTCTTTGAGAATCGGGTACCTTTGCAAATGCGATGCATCCAAATGTGCGCATGTGCTCCACGCGGGGTGGCCTCCCACTCCACGCTTGCTCTGGTGTCATGTTTTGAACCGCACTCGTCGGGCATCGGTTGCGTGTGTACACCGCAGTCACCACCGCTTCCGCCCAAAGGTCCAAACCCAAATTTTGTGCATGCAACATACTCCTTGCCATTTCCACAATTGTTCGATTTGCACGTTCTGCAACTCCGTTTTGTTGTGGTGTATATGGCGTTGTCGTTTGTCTAGCAATGCCTTCTTTCTTCAATAACTCTCCAAATTGGTTGGACAAGAACTCGCCGCCATTATCCGATCGAAACACCTTGATCTTGTGCTCGGATTGCTTCTCAACCAACGCCTTGAACTCTTTGAACTTCTCAAAACACTCGCTCTTTGCTTTGATTGGATACAACCATATCTTCCTCGAAAAATCATCAATGAACGTCACAAAATACTTGCAACCCCCCATAGACGTGGTCTTCATTGGACCACACACGTCGGAATGCACAATCTCAAGAACCTTGGTTGCACGAGTTGCCCCATCAACTGGAAACGGTGAGCGTTGTTGCTTGCCTTCAATACAACCCTCACATGTGAATGAACTAGGCGCGACGTGTGATTGTGCAAGATCCATGCCACTTACCATTCCACGCAGTGCTTTCACACTCTTGACATTCAAATGCCCGAGACGACGATGCCACAACGCCAACTTGTCTTCGTTTGAACTCGATTGCACCAACGTTGCGGATTCCGCCGCGTGCATCTTGGAAAACTTGATTTGGTACAAGCCGTTGACTTCGTGTATAATGGCCACCTCCTCACGACTTGGAGACAACACAAAACACCCTTGGTCGCTAAATTCCACTCGCAAATGCTTCATCACCAAATGTCGCACCGATAAAAGATTTGCCTTCAACTTGGGAACGTGGAGGACATCATGGATGGTAATTGTCTTCACACGACCCTTCACCTCGGTGTCTACGACGATGGATCCTTTACCCACGGCTTGAAGAACCGTATCATCACCCAAAATGACATTCTTTGGAGATATGACGTGATATGATTGGAAACAAGTCCTAATGGGCGCCATGTGACTCGAGGCTCCCGAATCAACAATCCAATCGATCACACTACCATTGCATGACACGTCACTTGCCATCATTGCATACTCGTCCCCGTCATCACTACAAGAAGAGACGCTAGTCATAAATGCGTACTCATCACCTGCATCGTTGACCTTTGTATTGTTGGCACTTTCCTCTCTCTTGCGTTTGTAGCAAAATTTTGCCAAGTGGCCCTTCTTACCGCAATAGTAGCATACCTTGTCTGTAGAGCTCCCACTGGCACCGCTCTTGGATTGCTTCGCCATAAGCGCCGCGCTATCGCCACGAGTCTCGTTCTCTTTGCGCCGCGAGAGTTCATGCAACAACCGTGATGTCACATAATCAAGAGTGAGCTCGCTAATGGGCCTACTCTCCATAGCAACGATAAGATACTCGTACGACGGCGGCAAACTCTCGAGGAGCGTCATAACGATATCACCGTCGGTAATGTTGACGTCTGCGCCGTTGAGCTGATCCGCAAGAGCCTTGACTTTGTTGATGTGCGCCAACATGTCGTCGTTTTCTTCCATCTTGATGGTGAAAAACTTGCGCCTCAAAAACAAGATATTGACCAAGCTCTTTGCCTCATGAATATTGCAAAGCTTGGCCCATGCCTCGGCGGGAGTCTTGCACGACCGAATATGAGAAAGCTGGGAATCAGAAAGATTAAGAGCCAAAATGGCAAAGGCCTTTTTCTCTCGCCGAGTGTACGCAGTTCGTACCCTAGCCTCGGCGTCGGACGAAGGCGGTTCCTCACTACCCTCAACTATCTCCCACAATTCTTTTTCGGCCATGACCATTTCCATCTTGAATTTCCACAAGTGGAAGTTGACGCCATCGAACTTGTCTACAACCTTAGCACCTTCACCCTCAAATGTAGCCATATCCTTGATTGAAGGACGTACGCTCACAAAATTCAGCCCCTAGAAAGCTAAGAAAAATTGTTTTTATGATTTTTTGACAATTTTGTGATTTGTGAGGCAAATTGCACACGTACGTGCTTCTAATGCCTCCAAACTAATTCCAAACACTAAATCAGCACCTTTGTGCTACACATCAACCTCACAACACTCAATCGTGATGGTTCTTAGTGAATTTGCACAAGATCATACCACAACACCCTAACTAGGAGAATTGCGCACTCGTTGGCTCAAATCCACTCAAATCAGCACCCTTGTGCTTCACAACACGTAATGCACCCTATGGACACCCTTGTGCCTTCCAAGGACTCTAAATCAATGCAAATTCAGCCCCTTCAAGTCCTAATTGCATTGAAATTCATCAAATCAGCCCCGTTGTGCATTCACTAACCCAAACTCTAATTTTGAGCACTCCAAGGGCATAACTCACATTCCAAACCCTTGTGCAAGAATTGCAATACCAAAATCAGATTGTAGACTCACCCCAAGAGCCTCAAAGCATAAAAGTGCCTTGCAACAACACAAGTGCACAAATTGAGCACAAATTGAGCCAATAAGCTCCAATAAGCTCCAATAAGCTCCAATAAGCTCCAATAAGCTCCAATCAGCTCCAATATACTCCAACAAGCACCAATAAGCTCCAAAGCTCCAATTCAGCCCTTGTAGACGTGTATAAACTCCAAAAGTGCTCCAAAGTGCTCCAAAAGCTCCAAATCAACAAATGATAGCTCCAAAGTGCGAATTCAGCCCTCCAACACGTAGATCAAAGGTAGGAAGATTGTAATACCTCCCAATGTCGAAATCAGCCCACCAAAGCTCGAATTCAGCCCTCCAAAGTTCCAAATCAGCGCTCCAATAATCCAAAATCAGCGCTCCAACGCACGACCTCCACACAATGAGCAATCTAATCTTTGACTCACGCAAAACACATGAGTGGGCCCATAACCTATTGAAGGTTAGATTAGAATGCCAAAGCCTCACACAAACACTTGGAATGCATAGGAAAGAGATGATCTTTACTCATGGGCTGCCCCTCTTAAGTAGCACACCCAAGGGAGTCCCCTTGGCAAACCATATGGGACATCAGCCCATACTCCACTCCTAGTACACTAGGATCAGCCCATATCACTTGGGAGACCCAATTCTCATTACTTCTAACTAGTATCACTTCTCTAGTTGCAAGTCTAGCTCATTCGCATCATCTACTCTAGCTAATGCGCATGGCTAAGAGCAACTTCAGCCCACGCAATCATCCTACTTCAACATCAATGACCCTACAGCTTGCTTGTATGGCACATCCACCATAGATTGAGCCTCTGATGCATACTCCTCATCGGTGAGTTTCACGAGTTTGGAATTCACATCCAATGGAGTGCCAACCGGTTTGCAATCCTCCATGCCAAAGCGTTTGAGAACATCCATAACATACTTGCTTTGATTCATTGTTATGGTGCGTGTTGCTCTATCTCGCACAAACTCAACTCCTCGTTGCACAAATCCTTCGGGTTGCACCATGTAGATGTCCTCGTCCAACTCGCCGTTCAAGAACGCCGTCTTCACATCCATTTGATGCATTTCCAAATCCATGGCAGCCCCGATGGCCAAAATGCATCGAAAAGTGGTGAATTTCGCCACGGGTGCAAAGGTCTCATGAAAATCAACACCTTCGATTTGTGAAAAGGCCTTTGCCACCAATCTTGCCTTATAACGAACCACATCACCCGTTGCATCTCTCTTTGCACGAAATACCCACTTACAACCGATAGCGTTGCGATTCTTGGGGAGGGGAGTCAATTCCCAAGTGCCATTGTCCATCAACGATTTGTACTCCTCTTGCATGGCTTGCTCCCACTTGTTTGCATCATCACAACTCAACGCTTCACGAATCGTCAATGGAGCATCTAAAAGTGCAACGTTTGCATGCTCCTCCTCACCTTGAGGGAGAATATGATTCTTCCACCACTCGCCAAGTGGTCTACGATTTCTCTCTGGATAACGACGATCGCTCGAGGATGCATTGTCTTCAACCGCCGTTGCTTGTGCCTTTTTCTCGCCATTCTTCGTCTTCAAAGGTCGCTCCTCAATATGTTCCTCATCACCACCATCTTCGTCATCTTCGTCTTCATCAACAATATCAATAACGGGAGATTTGGAAGATTGGTCCACAATGGCCGGTTTATCGCCACTTCTCCCACTTGGACCATCGTCCAAATTGTCTTCAACCTTGGAATTCTCGCAAAATGTCACATCACGAGCTCGAATGATCTTCTTGGTCTCGAGCGACATGAGCCTGTACGCCTTGGTACCTTCACAATATCCAAGAAACACACATTTTGTTGCCTTGGCCTCAAGTTTGGTTCTTTGAGAATCGGGTACCTTTGCAAATGCGATGCATCCAAATGTGCGCATGTGCTCCACGCGGGGTGGCCTCCCACTCCACGCTTGCTCTGGTGTCATGTTTTGAACCGCACTCGTCGGGCATCGGTTGCGTGTGTACACCGCAGTCACCACCGCTTCCGCCCAAAGGTCCAAACCCAAATTTTGTGCATGCAACATACTCCTTGCCATTTCCACAATTGTTCGATTTGCACGCTCTGCAACTCCGTTTTGTTGTGGTGTATATGGCGTTGTGGTTTGTCTAGCAATGCCTTCTTTCTTCAATAACTCTCCAAATTGGTTGGACAAGAACTCGCCGCCATTATCCGATCGAAACACCTTGATCTTGTGCTCGGATTGCTTCTCAACCAACGCCTTGAACTCTTTGAACTTCTCAAAACACTCGCTCTTTGCTTTGATCGGATACAACCATATCTTCCTCGAAAAATCATCAATGAACGTCACAAAATACTTGCAACCCCCCATAGACGTGGTCTTCATTGGACCACACACGTCGGAATGCACAATCTCAAGAACCTTGGTTGCACGAGTTGCCCCATCAACTGGAAACGGTGAGCGTTGTTGTTTGCCTTCAATACAACCCTCACATGTGAATGAACTAGGTGCGACGTGTGATTGTGCAAGATCCATGCCACTTACCATTCCACGGAGTGCTTTCACACTCTTGACATTCAAATGCCCGAGACGACGATGCCACAACGCCAACTTGTCTTCGTTTGAACTCGATTGCACCAACGTTGCGGATTCCGCCGCGTGCATCTTGGAAAACTTGATTTGGTACAAGCCGTTGACTTCGTGTATAATGGCCACCTCCTCACGACTTGGAGACAACACAAAACACCCTTGGTCGCTAAATTCCACTCGCAAATGCTTCATCACCAAATGTCGCACCGATAAAAGATTTGCCTTCAACTTGGGAACGTGGAGGACATCATGGATGGTAATTGTCTTCACACGACCCTTCACCTCGGTGTCTACGACGATGGATCCTTTACCCACGGCTTGAAGAACCGTATCATCACCCAAAATGACATTCTTTGGAGATATGACGTGATATGATTGGAAACAACTCCTAATGGGCGCCATGTGACTCGAGGCTCCCGAATCAACAATCCAATCGATCACACTACCATTGCATGACACGTCACTTGCCATCATTGCATACTCGTCCCCGTCATCACTACAAGAAGAGACGCTAGTCATAAATGCGTACTCATCACCTGCATCGTTGACCTTTGTATTGTTGGCACTTTCCTCTCTCTTGCGTTTGTAGCAAAATTTTGCCAAGTGGCCCTTCTTACCGCAATAGTAGCATACCTTGTCTGTAGAGCTCCCACTGGCACCGCTCTTGGATTGCTTCGCCATAAGCGCCGCGCTATCGCCACGAGTCTCGTTCTCTTTGCGCCGCGAGAGTTCATGCAACAACCGTGATGTCACATAATCAAGAGTGAGCTCGCTAATGGGCCTACTCTCCATAGCAACGATAAGATACTCGTACGACGGCGGCAAACTCTCGAGGAGCGTCATAACGATATCACCGTCGGTAATGTTGACGTCTGCGCCGTTGAGCTGATCCGCAAGAGCCTTGACTTTGTTGATGTGCGCCAACATGTCGTCGTTTTCTTCCATCTTGATGGTGAAAAACTTGCGCCTCAAAAACAAGATATTGACCAAGCTCTTTGCCTCATGAATATTGCAAAGCTTGGCCCATGCCTCGGCGGGAGTCTTGCACGACCGAATATGAGAAAGCTGGGAATCAGAAAGATTAAGAGCCAAAATGGCAAAGGCCTTTTTCTCTCGCCGAGTGTACGCAGTTCGTACCCTAGCCTCGGCGTCGGACGAAGGCGGTTCCTCACTACCCTCAACTATCTCCCACAATTCTTTTTCGGCCATGACCATTTCCATCTTGAATTTCCACAAGTGGAAGTTGACGCCATCGAACTTGTCTACAACCTTAGCACCTTCACCCTCAAATGTAGCCATATCCTTGATTGAAGGACGTACGCTCACAAAATTCAGCCCCTAGAAAGCTAAGAAAAATTGTTTTTATGATTTTTGACAATTTTGTGATTTGTGAAGCAAATTGCACACGTGCGTGCTTCTTATGCCTCCAAACTAATTCCAAACACTAAATCAGCACCTTTGTGCTACACATCAACCTCACAACACTCAATCGTGATGGTTCTTAGTGAATTTGCACAAGATCATACCACAACACCCTAACTAGGAGAATTGCGCACTCGTTGGCTCAAATCCACTCAAATCAGCACCCTTGTGCTTCACAACACGTAATGCACCCTATGGACACCCTTGTGCCTTCCAAGGACTCTCAATCAATGCAAATTCAGCCCCTTCAAGTCCTAATTGCATTGAAATTCATCAAATCAGCCCCGTTGTGCGTTCACTAACCCAAACTCTAATTTTGAGCACTCCAAGGGCATAACTCACATTCCAAACCCTTGTGCAAGAATTGCAATACCAAAATCAGATTGTAGACTCACCCCAAGAGCCTCAAAGCATAAAAGTGCCTTGCAACAACACAAGTGCACAAATTGATCACAAATTGAGCCAATAAGCTCCAATAAGCTCCAATAAGCTCCAATAAGCTCCAATGAGCTCCAATTTACTCCAACAAGCACCAATAAGCTCCAAAGCTCCAATTCAGCCCTTGTAGACGTGTATAAACTCCAAAAGTGCTCCAAAGTGCTCCAAAAGCTCCAAATCAACAAATGATAGCTCCAAAGTGCGAATTCAGCCCTCCAACACGTAGATCAAAGGTAGGAAGATTGTAATACCTCCCAATGTCGAAATCAGCCCACCAAAGCTCGAATTCAGCCCTCCAAAGTTCCAAATCAGCGCTCCAATACTCCAAAATCAGCGCTCCAAAGCACGACCTCCACACAATGAGCAATCTAATCTTTGACTCACGCAAAACACATGAGTGGGCCCATAACCTATTGAAGGTTAGATTAGAATGCCAAAGCCTCACACAAACACTTGGAATGCATAGGAAAGAGATGATCTTTACTCATGGGCTGCCCCTCCTAAGTAGCACACCCAAGGGAGGCCCCTTGGCAAACCGTATGGGACATCAGCCCATACTCCACTCCTAGTACACTAGGATCAGCCCATATCACTTGGGAGACCCAATTCTCATTACTTCTAACTAGTATCACTTCTCTAGTTGCAAGTCTAGCTCATTCGCATCATCTACTCTAGCTAATGCGCATGGCTATGAGCAACTTCAGCCCACGCAATCATCCTACTTCAACATCTACAAGGGCTGAATTGGAGCTTTGGAGCTTATTGGTGCTTGTTGGAGTATATTGGAGCTGATTGGAGCTTAGTGGAGCTTATTGGAGCTTATTGGAGCTTATTGGCTCAATTTGTGCTCAATTTGTGTACTTGTGTTGTTGCAAGGCACTTTTATGCTTTGAGGCTCTTGGGGTGAGTCTACAATCTGATTTTGGTATTGCAATTCTTGCACAAGGGTTTGGAATGTGAGTTATGCCCTTGGAGTGCTCAAAATTAGAGTTTGGGTTAGTGAATGCACAACGGGGCTGATTTGATGAATTTCAATGCAATTAGGACTTGAAGGGGCTGAATTTGCATTGATTTAGAGTCCTTGGAAGGCACAAGGGTGTGCATAGGGTGCATTACATGTTGTGAAGCACAAGGGTGCTGATTTGAGTGGATTTGAGCCAACGAGTGCGCAATTCTCCTAGTTAGGGTGTTGTGGTATGATCTTGTGCAAATTCACTAAGAACCATCACGATTGAGTGTTGTGAGGTTGATGTGTAGCACAAAGGTGCTGATTTAGTGTTTGGAATTAGTTTGGAGGCATAAGAAGCACGCACGTGTGCAATTTGCTTCACAAATCACAAAATTGTCAAAAATCATAAAAACAATTTTTCTTAGCTTTCTAGGGGCTGAAATTTGTGAGCGTACGTCTTTCAATCAAGGATATGGCTACATTTGAGGGTGAAGGTGCTAAGGTTGTAGACAAGTTCGATGGCGTCAACTTCCACTTGTGGAAATTCAAGATGGAAATGGTCATGGCCGAAAAAGAATTGTGGGAGATAGTTGAGGGTAGTGAGGAACCGCCTTCGTCCGACGCCGAGGCTAGGGTACGAACTGCGTACACTCGGCGAGAGAAAAAGGCCTTTGCGATTTTGGCTCTTAATCTTTCTGATTCCCAGCTTTCTCATATTCGGTCGTGCAAGACTCCCGCCGAGGCATGGGCCAAGCTTTGCAATATTCATGAGGCAAAGAGCTTGGTCAATATCTTGTTTTTGAGGCGCAAGTTTTTCACCATCAAGATGGAAGAAAACGACGACATGTTGGCACACATCAACAAAGTCAAGGCTCTTGCGGATCAGCTCAACGGCGCAGACGTCAACATTACCGACGGTGATATCGTTATGACGCTCTTCGAGAGTTTGCCGCCGTCGTACGAGTATCTTATCGTTGCTATGGAGAGTAGGCCCATTAGCGAGCTCACTCTTGATTATGTGACATCACGGTTGTTGCATGAACTCTCGCGGCGCAAAGAGAACGAGACTCGTGGCGATAGCGCGGCGCTTATGGTGAAGCAATCTGTTGAAGTAGGATGATTGCGTGGGCTGAAGTTGCTCATAGCCATGCGCATTAGCTAGAGTAGATGATGCGAATGAGCTAGACTTGCAACTAGAGAAGTGGTACTAGTTAGAGATAATGAGAATTGGGTCTCCCAAGTGATATGGGCTGATCCTAGTGTACTAGGAGTGGAGTATGGGCTGATGTCCCATATGGTTTGCCAAGGGGACTCCCTTGGGTGTGCTACTTAAGAGGGGCAGCCCATGAGTAAAGATCATCTCTTTCCTATGCATTCCAAGTGTTTGTGTGAGGCTTTGGCATTCTAATCTAACCTTCAAAAGGTTATGGGCCCACTCATGTGTTTTGCGTGAGTCAAAGATTAGATTGCTCATTGTGTGGAGGTCGTGCTTTGGAGCGCTGATTTTGGAGTATTGGAGCGCTGATTTGGAACTTTGGAGGGCTGAATTCGAGCTTTGGTGGGCTGATTTCGACATTGCGAGGTATTACAATCTTCCTACCTTTGATCTACGTGTTGGAGGGCTGAATTCGCACTTTGGAGCTATCATTTGTTGATTTGGAGCTTTTGGAGCACTTTGGAGCACTTTTGGAGTTTATACACGTCTACAAGGGCTGAATTGGAGCTTTGGAGCTTATTGGTGCTTGTTGGAGTATATTGGAGCTCATTGGAGCTGATTGGAGCTTATTGGAGCTTATTGGAGCTTATTGGCTCAATTTGTGCTCAATTTGTGCACTTGTGTTGTTGCAAGGCACTTTTATGCTTTGAGGCTCTTGGGGTGAGTCTACAATCTGATTTTGGTATTGCAATTCTTGCACAAGGGTTTGGAATGTGAGTTATGCCCTTGGAGTGCTCAAAATTAGAGTTTGGGTTAGTGAATGCACAACGGGGCTGATTTGATGAATTTCAATGCAATTAGGACTTGAAGGGGCTGAATTTGCATTGATATAGAGTCCTTGGAAGGCACAAGGGTGTCCATAGGGTGCATTACGTGTTGTGAAGCACAAGGGTGCTGATTTGAGTGGATTTGAGCCAACGAGTGCGCAATTCTCCTAGTTAGGGTGTTGTGGTATGATCTTGTGCAAATTCACTAAGAACCATCACGATTGAGTGTTGTGAGGTTGATGTGTAGCACAAAGGTGCTGATTTAGTGTTTGGAATTAGTTTGGAGGCATTAGAAGCACGTACGTGTGCAATTTGCTTCACAAATCACAAAATTGTCAAAAATCATAAAAACAATTTTTCTTAGCTTTCTAGGGGCTGAATTTTGTGAGCGTACGTCCTTCAATCAAGGATATGGCTACATTTGAGGGTGAAGGTGCTAAGGTTGTAGACAAGTTCGATGGCGTCAACTTCCACTTGTGGAAATTCAAGATGGAAATGGTCATGGCCGAAAAAGAATTGTGGGAGATAGTTGAGGGTAGTGAGGAACCGCCTTCGTCCGACGCCGAGGCTAGGGTACGAACTGCGTACACTCGGCGAGAGAAAAAGGCCTTTGCGATTTTGGCTCTTAATCTTTCTGATTCCCAGCTTTCTCATATTCGGTCGTGCAAGACTCCCGCCGAGGCATGGGCCAAGCTTTGCAATATTCATGAGGCAAAGAGCTTGGTCAATATCTTGTTTTTGAGGCGCAAGTTTTTCACCATCAAGATGGAAGAAAACGACGACATGTTGGCGCACATCAACAAAGTCAAGGCTCTTGCGGATCAGCTCAACGGCGCAGACGTCAACATTACCGACGGTGATATCGTTATGACGCTCCTCGAGAGTTTGCCGCCGTCGTACGAGTATCTTATCGTTGCTATGGAGAGTAGGCCCATTAGCGAGCTCACTCTTGATTATGTGACATCACGGTTGTTGCATGAACTCTCGCGGCGCAAAGAGAACGAGACTCGTGGCGATAGCGCGGCGCTTATGGCGAAGCAATCCAAGAGCGGTGCCAGTGGGAGCTCTACAGACAAGGTATGCTACTATTGCGGTAAGAAGGGCCACTTGGCAAAATTTTGCTACAAACGCAAGAGAGAGGAAAGTGCCAACAATACAAAGGTCAACGATGCAGGTGATGAGTACGCATTTATGACAAGCGTCTCTTCTTGTAGTGATGACGGGGACGAGTATGCAATGATGGCAAGTGACGTGTCATGCAATGGTAGTGTGATCGATTGGATTGTTGATTCGGGAGCCTCGAGTCACATGGCGCCCATTAGGACTTGTTTCCAATCATATCACGTCATATCTCCAAAGAATGTCATTTTGGGTGATGATACGGTTCTTCAAGCCGTGGGTAAAGGATCCATCGTCGTAGACACCGAGGTGAAGGGTCGTGTGAAGACAATTACCATCCATGATGTCCTCCACGTTCCCAAGTTGAAGGCAAATCTTTTATCGGTGCGACATTTGGTGATGAAGCATTTGCGAGTGGAATTTAGCGACCAAGGGTGTTTTGTGTTGTCTCCAAGTCGTGAGGAGGTGGCCATTATACACGAAGTCAACGGCTTGTACCAAATCAAGTTTTCCAAGATGCACGCGGCGGAATCCGCAACGTTGGTACAATCGAGTTCAAACGAAGACAAGTTGGCGTTGTGGCATCGTCGTCTCGGGCATTTGAATGTCAAGAGTGTCAAAGCACTGCGTGGAATGGTAAGTGGCATGGATCTTGCACAATCACACGTCGCGCCTAGTTCATTCACATGTGAGGGTTGTATTGAAGGCAAGCAACAACGCTCACCGTTTCCAGTTGATGGGGCAACTCGTGCAACCAAGGTTCTTGAGATTGTGCATTCCGACGTGTGTGGTCCAATGAAGACCACGTCTATGGGGGGTTGCAAGTATTTTGTGACGTTCATTGATGATTTTTCGAGGAAGATATGGTTGTATCCGATCAAAGCAAAGAGCGAGTGTTTTGAGAAGTTCAAAGAGTTCAAGGCGTTGGTTGAGAAGCAATCCGAGCACAAGATCAAGGTGTTTCGATCGGATAATGGCGGCGAGTTCATGTCCAACCAATTTGGAGAGTTATTGAAGAAAGAAGGCATTGCTAGACAAACCACAACGCCATATACACCACAACAAAACGGAGTTGCAGAGCGTGCAAATCGAACAATTGTGGAAATGGCAAGGAGTATGTTGCATGCACAAAATTTGAGTTTGGACCTTTGGGCGGAAGCGGTGGTGACTGCGGTGTACACACGCAACCGATGCCCGACGAGTGCGGTTCAAAACATGACACCAGAGCAAGCGTGGAGTGGGAGGCCACCCCGCGTGGAGCACATGCGCACATTTGGATGCATCGCATTTGCAAAGGTACCCGATTCTCAAAGAACCAAACTTGAGGCCAAGGCAACAAAATGTGTGTTTCTTGGATATTGTGAAGGTACCAAGGCATACAGGCTCATGTCGCTCGAGACCAAGAAGATCATTCGAGCTCGTGATGTGACATTTTGCGAGAATTCCAAGGTTGAAGACAATTTGGACGATGGTCCAAGTGGGAGAAGTGGCGATAAACCAGCGATTGTGGACCAATCTTCCAAATCTCCCGTTATTGATATTGTTGATGAAGACAAAGATGACGAAGATGGTGGTGATGAGGAACATATTGAGGAGCCACCTTTGAAGACGAAGAATGGCGAGAAAAAGGCACAAGCAACGGCGGTTGAAGACAATGCATCCTCGAGCGATCGTCGTTATCCAGAGAGAAATCGTAGACCACTTGGCGAGTGGTGGAAGAATCATATTCTCCCTCAAGGTGAGGAGGAGCATGCAAACGTTGCACTTTTAGATGCTCCATTGACGATTCGTGAAGCGTTGAGTTGTGATGATGCAAACAAGTGGGAGCAAGCCATGCAAGAGGAGTACAAATCGTTGATGGACAATGGCACTTGGGAATTGACTCCCCTCCCCAAGAATCGCAACGCTATCGGTTGTAAGTGGGTATTTCGTGCAAAGAGAGATGCAACGGGTGATGTGGTTCGTTATAAGGCAAGATTGGTGGCAAAGGGCTTTTCACAAATCGAAGGTGTTGATTTTCATGAGACCTTTGCACCGGTGGCGAAATTCACCACTATTCGATGCATTTTGGCCATCGGGGCTGCCATGGATTTGGAAATGCATCAAATGGATGTGAAGACGGCGTTCTTGAACGGCGAGTTGGACGAGGACATCTACATGGTACAACCCGAAGGATTTGTGCAACGAGGTAATGAGAACCTTGTTTGCAAGTTGAACAAGTCATTGTATGGGTTGAAGCAATCTCCACGCGCATGGTATCAAAAGATTGACACGTTTCTTGTTCATATCGGGTTCACAAGGAGCATCGCTGATCACAGCTTGTATTTCATGCAAAAGGGGCAACATGTGGTCATCGTGATCATATATGTGGATGATTTGATCATCCTTGCAAGTTGTATGAGCTCTTTGAAGGCATTGAAGGCAATGCTTGAGAACGAGTACGAGATGAGTGATCTCGGTGAGTTGCACTTTTGTTTAGGAGTTGAGTTTGTGCGAGATAGAGCAACACGCACCATAACAATGAATCAAAGCAAGTATGTTATGGATGTGCTCAAACGCTTTGGCATGGAGGATTGCAAACCGGTTGGCACTCCATTGGATGTGAATTCCAAACTCGTGAAACTCACCGATGAGGAGTATGCATTAGAGGCTCAATCTATGGTGGATGTGCCATACAAGCAAGCTGTAGGGTCATTGATGTATGCTATGATTGCAACAAGGCCGGACCTTGCGTATCCAATCAGCGTTGTGAGTCAACACATGGCAAGACCGGGTTCAAGTCATTGGGTTGCGGTCAAGAGGATCATGCGGTACTTGAAAGGCACAAGTGATGTGAGGTTGTGTCTTGGAGGTGACAACATTGTGTTGAGTGGGTATTGTGATGCGGATTATGCGGGTGATACCAATGATCGTAGATCCACCACGGGGTATATGTTCAAAGTTGGATCGGGGGCCGTTTCATGGAATAGCAAGCGCCAACAAACCACGGCCACGTCAACGGTTGAGGCGGAGTACATGGCGACGAGCCACGGTACGAAGGAGGCCATTTGGTTGAGGCAACTAATGGCGGATGTGAGATGCACTCAAGAGGAGGCTACAACAATCATGTGTGACAACCAAGGGAGTATGTCATTGGCGAAGAATCCAACGCATCACTCACGTACAAAGCACATTGATGTGCAATATCACTTCATTCGAGAGAAGTTACAGATGAAGGTGATAGAGTTGAAGTATTGTCCAACGGAGCACATGGTGGCGGACGTGCTGACAAAGGCTCTTGCGAGAGATCGACATCAAAGACTAGTGGTGGCATTTGGGCTCCAAGGCTTTGGCTATTCGCAAAGTGGGAGTGTTGAAGTAGGATGATTGCGTGGGCTGAAGTTGCTCATAGCCATGCGCATTAGCTAGAGTAGATGATGCGAATGAGCTAGACTTGCAACTAGAGAAGTGGTACTTGTTGAAGTAGGATGATTGCGTGGGCTGAAGTTGCTCATAGCCATGCGCATTAGCTAGAGTAGATGATGCGAATGAGCTAGAGTTGGAACTAGAGAAGTGGTACTAGTTAGAAGTAATGAGAATTGGGTCTCCCAAGTGATATGGGCTGATCCTAGTGTACTAGGAGTGGAGTATGGGCTGATGTCCCATATGGTTTGCCAAGGGGACTCCCTTGGGTGTGCTCCTTAAGAAGGGCAGCCCATGAGTAAAGATCATCTCTTTCCTATGCATTCCAAGTGTTTGTGTGAGGCTTTGGCATTCTAATCTAACCTTCAATAGGTTATGGGCCCACTCATGTGTTTTGCGTGAGTCAAAGATTAGATTGCTCATTGTGTGGAGGTCGTGCGTTGGAGCGCTGATTTTGGAGTATTGGAGCGCTGATTTGGAACTTTGGAGGGCTGAATTCGAGCTTTGGTGGGCTGATTTCGACATTGGGAGGTATTACAATCTTCCTACCTTTGATCTACGTGTTGGAGGGCTGAATTCGCACTTTGGAGCTATCATTTGTTGATTTGGAGCTTTTGGAGCACTTTGGAGCACTTTTGGAGTTTATACACGTCTACAAGGGCTGAATTGGAGCTTTGGAGCTTATTGGTGCTTGTTGGAGTATATTGGAGCTGATTGGAGCTTATTGGAGCTTATTGGAGCTTATTGGAGCTTATTGGAGCTTATTGGCTCAATTTGTGCTCAATTTGTGCACTTGTGTTGTTGCAAGGCACTTTTATGCTTTGAGGCTCTTGGGGTGAGTCTACAATCTGATTTTGGTATTGCAATTCTTGCACAAGGGTTTGGAATGTGAGTTATGCCCTTGGAGTGCTCAAAATTAGAGTTTGGGTTAGTGAATGCACAACGGGGCTGATTTGATGAATTTCAATGCAATTAGGACTTGAAGGGGCTGAATTTGCATTGATTTAGAGTCCTTGGAAGGCACAAGGGTGTCCATAGGGTGCATTACGTGTTGTGAAGCACAAGGGTGCTGATTTGAGTGGATTTGAGCCAACGAGTGCGCAATTCTCCTAGTTAGGGTGTTGTGGTATGATCTTGTGCAAATTCACTAAGAACCATCACGATTGAGTGTTGTGAGGTTGATGTGTAGCACAAAGGTGCTGATTTAGTGTTTGGAATTAGTTTGGAGGCATTAGAAGCACGTACGTGTGCAATTTGCCTCACAAATCACAAAATTGTCAAAAAATCATAAAAACAATTTTTCTTAGCTTTCTAGGGGCTGAATTTTGTGAGCGTACGTCCTTCAATCAAGGATATGGCTACATTTGAGGGTGAAGGTGCTAAGGTTGTAGACAAGTTCGATGGCGTCAACTTCCACTTGTGGAAATTCAAGATGGAAATGGTCATGGCCGAAAAAGAATTGTGGGAGATAGTTGAGGGTAGTGAGGAACCGCCTTCGTCCGACGCCGAGGCTAGGGTACGAACTGCGTACACTCGGCGAGAGAAAAAGGCCTTTGCGATTTTGGCTCTTAATCTTTCTGATTCCCAGCTTTCTCATATTCGGTCGTGCAAGACTCCCGCCGAGGCATGGGCCAAGCTTTGCAATATTCATGAGGCAAAGAGCTTGGTCAATATCTTGTTCTTGAGGCGCAAGTTTTTCACCATCAAGATGGAAGAAAACGACGACATGTTGGCGCACATCAACAAAGTCAAGGCTCTTGCGGATCAGCTCAACGGCGCAGACGTCAACATTACGGACGGTGATATCGTTATGACGCTCCTCGAGAGTTTGCCGCCGTCGTACGAGTATCTTATCGTTGCTATGGAGAGTAGGCCCATTAGCGAGCTCACTCTTGATTATGTGACATCACGGTTGTTGCATGAACTCTCGCGGCGCAAAGAGAACGAGACTCGTGGCGATAGCGCGGCGCTTATGGCGAAGCAATCCAAGAGCGGTGCCAGTGGGAGCTCTACAGACAAGGTATGCTACTATTGCGGTAAGAAGGGCCACTTGGCAAAATTTTGCTACAAACGCAAGAGAGAGGAAAGTGCCAACAATACAAAGGTCAACGATGCAGGTGATGAGTACGCATTTATGACTAGCGTCTCTTCTTGTAGTGATGACGGGGACGAGTATGCAATGATGGCAAGTGACGTGTCATGCAATGGTAGTGTGATCGATTGGATTGTTGATTCGGGAGCCTCGAGTCACATGGCGCCCATTAGGACTTGTTTCCAATCATATCACGTCATATCTCCAAAGAATGTCATTTTGGGTGATGATACGGTTCTTCAAGCCGTGGGTAAAGGATCCATCGTCGTAGACACCGAGGTGAAGGGTCGTGTGAAGACAATTACCATCCATGATGTCCTCCACGTTCCCAAGTTAAAGGCAAATCTTTTATCGGTGCGACATTTGGTGATGAAGCATTTGCGAGTGGAATTTAGCGACCAAGGGTGTTTTGTGTTGTCTCCAAGTCGTGAGGAGGTGGCCATTATACACGAAGTCAACGGCTTGTACCAAATCAAGTTTTCCAAGATGCACGCGGCGGAATCGGCAACGTTGGTGCAATCGAGTTCAAACGAAGACAAGTTGGCGTTGTGGCATCGTCGTCTCGGGCATTTGAATGTCAAGAGTGTGAAAACACTGCGTGGAATGGTAAGTGGCATGGATCTTGCACAATCACACGTCGCACCTAGTTCATTCACATGTGAGGGTTGTATTGAAGGCAAGCAACAACGCTCACCGTTTCCAGTTGATGGGGCAACTCGTGCAACCAAGGTTCTTGAGATTGTGCATTCCGACGTGTGTGGTCCAATGAAGACCACGTCTATGGGGGGTTGCAAGTATTTTGTGACGTTCATTGATGATTTTTCGAGGAAGATATGGTTGTATCCGATCAAAGCAAAGAGCGAGTGTTTTGAGAAGTTCAAAGAGTTCAAGGCGTTGGTTGAGAAGCAATCCGAGCACAAGATCAAGGTGTTTCGATCGGATAATGGCGGCGAGTTCATGTCCAACCAATTTGGAGAGTTATTGAAGAAAGAAGGCATTGCTAGACAAACCACAACGCCATATACACCACAACAAAACGGAGTTGCAGAGCGTGCAAATCGAACAATTGTGGAAATGGCAAGGAGTATGTTGCATGCACAAAATTTGGGTTTGGACCTTTGGGCGGAAGCGGTGGTGACTGCGGTGTACACACGCAACCGATGCCCGACGAGTGCGGTTCAAAACATGACACCAGAGCAAGCGTGGAGTGGGAGGCCACCCCGCGTGGAGCACATGCGCACATTTGGATGCATCGCATTTGCAAAGGTACCCGATTCTCAAAGAACCAAACTTGAGGCCAAGGCAACAAAATGTGTGTTTCTTGGATATTGTGAAGGTACCAAGGCGTACAGGCTCATGTCGCTCGAGACCAAGAAGATCATTCGAGCTCGTGATGTGACATTTTGCGAGAATTCCAAGGTTGAAGACAATTTGGACGATGGTCCAAGTGGGAGAAGTGGCGATAAACCGGCCATTGTGGACCAATCTTCCAAATCTCCCGTTATTGATATTGTTGATGAAGACGAAGATGACGAAGATGGTGGTGATGAGGAACATATTGAGGAGCGACGTTTGAAGACGAAGAATGGCGAGAAAAAGGCACAAGCAACGACGGTTGAAGACAATGCATCCTCGAGCGATCGTCGTTATCCAGAGAGAAATCGTAGACCACTTGGCGAGTGGTGGAAGAATCATATTCTCCCTCAAGGTGAGGAGGAGCATGCAAACGTTGCACTTTTAGATGCTCCATTGACGATTCGTGAAGCGTTGAGTTGTGATGATGCAAACAAGTGGGAGCAAGCCATGCAAGAGGAGTACAAATCGTTGATGGACAATGGCACTTGGGAATTGACTCCCCTCCCCAAGAATCGCAACGCTATCGGTTGTAAGTGGGTATTTCGTGCAAAGAGAGATGCAACGGGTGATGTGGTTCGTTATAAGGCAAGATTGGTGGCAAAGGGCTTTTCACAAATCGAAGGTGTTGATTTTCATGAGACCTTTGCACCGGTGGCGAAATTCACCACTATTCGATGCATTTTGGCCATCGGGGCTGCCATGGATTTGGAAATGCATCAAATGGATGTGAAGACGGCGTTCTTGAACGGCGAGTTGGACGAGGACATCTACATGGTGCAACCCGAAGGATTTGTGCAACGAGGTAATGAGAACCTTGTTTGCAAGTTGAACAAGTCATTGTATGGGTTGAAGCAATCTCCACGCGCATGGTATCAAAAGATTGACACGTTTCTTGTTCATATCGGGTTCACAAGGAGCATCGCTGATCACAGCTTGTATTTCATGCAAAAGGGGCAACATGTGGTCATCGTGATCATATATGTGGATGATTTGATCATCCTTGCAAGTTGTATGAGCTCTTTGAAGGCATTGAAGGCAATGCTTGAGAACGAGTACGAGATGAGTGATCTGGGTGAGTTGCACTTTTGTTTAGGAGTTGAGTTTGTGCGAGATAGAGCAACACGCACCATAACAATGAATCAAAGCAAGTATGTTATGGATGTGCTCAAACGCTTTGGCATGGAGGATTGCAAACCGGTTGGCACTCCATTGGATGTGAATTCCAAACTCGTGAAACTCACCGATGAGGAGTATGCATTAGAGGCTCAATCTATGGTGGATGTGCCATACAAGCAAGCTGTAGGGTCATTGATGTATGCTATGATTGCAACAAGGCCGGACCTTGCGTATCCAATCAGCGTTGTGAGTCAACACATGGCAAGACCGGGTTCAAGTCATTGGGTTGCGGTCAAGAGGATCATGCGGTACTTGAAAGGCACAAGTGATGTGAGGTTGTGTCTTGGAGGTGACAACATTGTGTTGAGTGGGTATTGTGATGCGGATTATGCGGGTGATACCAATGATCGTAGATCCACCACGGGGTACATGTTCAAAGTTGGATTGGGGGCCGTTTCATGGAATAGCAAGCGCCAACAAACCACGGCCACGTCAACGGTTGAGGCGGAGTACATGGCGACGAGCCACGGTACGAAGGAGGCCATTTGGTTGAGGCAACTAATGGCGGATGTGAGATGCACTCAAGAGGAGGCTACAACAATCATGTGTGACAACCAAGGGAGTATGTCATTGGCGAAGAATCCAACGCATCACTCACGTACAAAGCACATTGATGTGCAATATCACTTCATTCGAGAGAAGTTAGAGATGAAGGTGATAGAGTTGAAGTATTGTCCAACGGAGCACATGGTGGCGGACGTGCTGACAAAGGCTCTTGCGAGAGATCGACATCAAAGACTAGTGGTGGCATTTGGGCTCGAAGGCTTTGGCTATTTGCAAAGTGGGAGTGTTGAAGTAGGATGATTGCGTGGGCTGAAGTTGCTCATAGCCATGCGCATTAGCTAGAGTAGATGATGCGAATGAGCTAGAGTTGGAACTAGAGAAGTGGTACTAGTTAGAAGTAATGAGAATTGGGTCTCCCAAGTGATATGGGCTGATCCTAGTGTACTAGGAGTGGAGTATGGGCTGATGTCCCATATGGTTTGCCAAGGGGACTCCCTTGGGTGTGCTCCTTAAGAAGGGCAGCCCATGAGTAAAGATCATCTCTTTCCTATGCATTCCAAGTGTTTGTGTGAGGCTTTGGCATTCTAATCTAACCTTCAATAGTACTAGTTAGAGATAATGAGAATTGGGTCTCCCAAGTGATATGGGCTGATCCTAGTGTACTAGGAGTGGAGTATGGGCTGATGTCCCATATGGTTTGCCAAGGGGACTCCCTTGGGTGTGCTACTTAAGAGGGGCAGCCCATGAGTAAAGATCATCTCTTTCCTATGCATTCCAAGTGTTTGTGTGAGGCTTTGGCATTCTAATCTAACCTTCAAAACAATCCAAGAGCGGTGCCAGTGGGAGCTCTACAGACAAGGTATGCTACTATTGCGGTAAGAAGGGCCACTTGGCAAAATTTTGCTACAAACGCAAGAGAGAGGAAAGTGCCAACAATACAAAGGTCAACGATGCAGGTGATGAGTACGCATTTATGACTAGCGTCTCTTCTTGTAGTGATGACGGGGACGAGTATGCAATGATGGCAAGTGACGTGTCATGCAATGGTAGTGTGATCGATTGGATTGTTGATTCGGGAGCCTCGAGTCACATGGCGCCCATTAGGACTTGTTTCCAATCATATCACGTCATATCTCCAAAGAATGTCATTTTGGGTGATGATACGGTTCTTCAAGCCGTGGGTAAAGGATCCATCGTCGTAGACACCGAGGTGAAGGGTCGTGTGAAGACAATTACCATCCATGATGTCCTCCACGTTCCCAAGTTGAAGGCAAATCTTTTATCGGTGCGACATTTGGTGATGAAGCATTTGCGAGTGGAATTTAGCGACGAAGGATGTTTTGTGTTGTCCCCAAGTCGTGAGGAGGTGGCCATTATACACGAAGTCAACGGCTTGTATCAAATCAAGTTTTCCAAGATGCACGCGGCGGAATCGGCAACGTTGGTGCAATCGAGTTCAAACGAAGACAAGTTGGCGTTGTGGCATCGTCGTCTCGGGCATTTGAATGTCAAGAGTGTGAAAGCACTGCGTGGAATGGTAAGTGGCATGGATCTTGCACAATCACACGTCGCACCTAGTTCATTCACATGTGAGGGTTGTATTGAAGGCAAGCAACAACGCTCACCGTTTCCAGTTGATGGGGCAACTCGTGCAACCAAGGTTCTTGAGATTGTGCATTCCGACGTGTGTGGTCCAATGAAGACCACGTCTATGGGGGGTTGCAAGTATTTTGTGACGTTCATTGATGATTTTTCGAGGAAGATATGGTTGTATCCGATCAAAGCAAAGAGCGAGTGTTTTGAGAAGTTCAAAGAGTTCAAGGCGTTGGTTGAGAAGCAATCCGAGCACAAGATCAAGGTGTTTCGATCGGATAATGGCGGCGAGTTCATGTCCAACCAATTTGGAGAGTTATTGAAGAAAGAAGGCATTGCTAGACAAACCACAACGCCATATACACCACAACAAAACGGAGTTGCAGAGCGTGCAAATCGAACAATTGTGGAAATGGCAAGGAGTATGTTGCATGCACAAAATTTGGGTTTGGACCTTTGGGCGGAAGCGGTGGTGACTGCGGTGTACACACGCAACCGATGCCCGACGAGTGCGGTTCAAAACATGACACCAGAGCAAGCGTGGAGTGGGAGGCCACCCCGCGTGGAGCACATGCGCACATTTGGATGCATCGCATTTGCAAAGGTACCCGATTCTCAAAGAACCAAACTTGAGGCCAAGGCAACAAAATGTGTGTTTCTTGGATATTGTGAAGGTACCAAGGCGTACAGGCTCATGTCGCTCGAGACCAAGAAGATCATTCGAGCTCGTGATGTGACATTTTGCGAGAATTCCAAGGTTGAAGACAATTTGGACGATGGTCCAAGTGGGAGAAGTGGCGATAAACCGGTGATTGTGGACCAATCTTCCAAATCTCCCGTTATTGATATTGTTGATGAAGACGAAGATGACAAAGATGGTGGTGATGAGGAACATATTGAGGAGCGACCTTTGAAGGCAAAGAATGGCGAGAAGAAGGCACAAGCAACGGCGGTTGAAGACAATGCATCCTCGAGCGATCGTCGTTATCCAGAGAGAAATCGTAGACCACTTGGCGAGTGGTGGAAGAATCATATTCTCCCTCAAGGTGAGGAGGAGCATGCAAACGTTGCACTTTTAGATGCTCCATTGACGATTCGTGAAGCGTTGAGTTGTGATGATGCAAACAAGTGGGAGCAAGCCATGCAAGAGGAGTACAAATCATTGATGGACAATGGCACTTGGGAATTGACTCCCCTCCCCAAGAATCGCAACGCTATCGGTTGTAAGTGGGTATTTCGTGCAAAGAGAGATGCAACGGGTGATGTGGTTCGTTATAAGGCAAGATTGGTGGCAAAGGGCTTTTCACAAATCGAAGGTGTTGATTTTCATGAGACCTTTGCACCGGTGGCGAAATTCACCACTATTCGATGCATTTTGGCCATCGGGGCTGCCATGGATTTGGAAATGCATCAAATGGATGTGAAGACGGCGTTCTTGAACGGCGAGTTGGACGAGGACATCTACATGGTGCAACCCGAAGGATTTGTGCAACGAGGTAATGAGAACCTTGTTTGCAAGTTGAACAAGTCATTGTATGGGTTGAAGCAATCTCCACGCGCATGGTATCAAAAGATTGACACGTTTCTTGTTCATATCGGGTTCACAAGGAGCATCGCTGATCACAGCTTGTATTTCATGCAAAAGGGGCAACATGTGGTCATCGTGATCATATATGTGGATGATTTGATCATCCTTGCAAGTTGTATGAGCTCTTTGAAGGCATTGAAGGCAATGCTTGAGAACGAATACGAGATGAGTGACCTCGGTGAGTTGCACTTTTGTTTAGGAGTTGAGTTTGTGCGAGATAGAGCAACACGCACCATAACAATGAATCAAAGCAAGTATGTTATGGATGTGCTCAAACGCTTTGGCATGGAGGATTGCAAACCGGTTGGCACTCCATTGGATGTGAATTCCAAACTCGTGAAACTCACCGATGAGGAGTATGCATTAGAGGCTCAATCTATGGTGGATGTGCCATACAAGCAAGCTGTAGGGTCATTGATGTATGCTATGATTGCAACAAGGCCGGACCTTGCGTATCCAATCAGCGTTGTGAGTCAACACATGGCAAGACCGGGTTCAAGTCATTGGGTTGCGGTCAAGAGGATCATGCGGTACTTGAAAGGCACAAGTGATGTGAGGTTGTGTCTTGGAGGTGACAACATTGTGTTGAGTGGGTATTGTGATGCGGATTATGCGGGTGATACCAATGATCGTAGATCCACCACGGGGTACATGTTCAAAGTTGGATCGGGGGCCGTTTCATGGAATAGCAAGCGCCAACAAACCACGGCCACGTCAACGGTTGAGGCGGAGTACATGGCGACGAGCCACGGTACGAAGGAGGCCATTTGGTTGAGGCAACTAATGGCGGATGTGAGATGCACTCAAGAGGAGGCTACAACAATCATGTGTGACAACCAAGGGAGTATGTCATTGGCGAAGAATCCAACGCATCACTCACGTACAAAGCACATTGATGTGCAATATCACTTCATTCGAGAGAAGTTAGAGATGAAGGTGATAGAGTTGAAGTATTGTCCAACGGAGCACATGGTGGCGGACGTGCTGACAAAGGCTCTTGCGAGAGATCGACATCAAAGACTAGTGGTGGCATTTGGGCTCCAAGGCTTTGGCTATTCGCAAAGTGAGAGTGTTGAAGTAGGATGATTGCGTGGGCTGAAGTTGCTCATAGCCATGCGTATTAGCTAGAGTAGATGATGCGAATGAGCTAGACTAGCAACTAGAGAAGTGGTACTAGTTAGAGATAATGAGAATTGGGTCTCCCAAGTGATATGGGCTGATCCTAGTGTACTAGGAGTGGAGTATGGGCTGATGTTCCATATGGTTTGCCAAGGGGACTCCCTTGGGTGTACTACTTAAGAGGGGCAGCCCATGAGTAAAGATCATCTCTTTCCTATGCATTCCAAGTGTTTGTGTGAGGCTTTGGCATTCTAATCTAACCTTCAATAGGCATTTGGGCTCGAAGGCTTTGGCTATTCGCAAAGTGGGAGTGTTGAAGTAGGATGATTGCGTGGGCTGAAGTTGCTCATAGCCATGCGCATTAGCTAGAGTAGATGATGCGAATGAGCTAGACTTGCAACTAGAGAAGTGATACTAGTTAGAAGTAATGAGAATTGGGTCTCCCAAGTGATATGGGCTGATCCTAGTGTACTAGGAGTGGAGTATGGGCTGATGTCCCATATGGTTTGCCAAGGGGCCTCCCTTGGGTGTGCTACTTAAGAGGGGCAGCCCATGAGTAAAGATCATCTCTTTCCTATGCATTCCAAGTGTTTGTGTGAGGCTTTGGCATTCTAATCTAACCTTCAATACGCCATTAGTTGCCTCAACCAAATGGCCTTCTTCGTACCGTGGCTCGTCGCCATGTACTCCGCCTCAACCGTTGACGTGGCCGTGGTTTGTTGGCGCTTGCTATTCCATGAAACGGCCCCCGATCCAACTTTGAACATGTACCCCGTGGTGGATCTACGATCATTGGTATCACCCGCATAATCCGCATCACAATACCCACTCAACACAATGTTGTCACCTCCAAGACACAACCTCACATCACTTGTGCCTTTCTAGTAGCGCATGATCCTCTTGACCGCAACCCAATGACTTGAACCCGGTCTTGCCATGTGTTGACTCACAACGCTGATTGGATACGCAAGGTCCGGCCTTGTTGCAATCATAGCATACATCAATGACCCTACAGCTTGCTTGTATGGCACATCCACCATAGATTGAGCCTCTAATGCATACTCCTCATCCGTGAGTTTCACGAGTTTGGAATTCACATCCAATGGAGTGCCAACCGGTTTGCAATCCTCCATGCCAAAGCGTTTGAGAACATCCATAACATACTTGCTTTGATTCATTGTTATGGTGCGTGTTGCTCTATCTCGCACAAACTCAACTCCTAAACAAAAGTGCAACTCACCGAGATCACTCATCTCGTACTCGTTCTCAAGCATTGCCTTCAATGCCTTCAAAGAGCTCATACAACTTGCAAGGATGATCAAATCATCCACATATATGATCACGATGACCACATGTTGCCCCTTTTGCATGAAATACAAGCTGTGATCAGCGATGCTCCTTGTGAACCCGATATGAACAAGAAACGTGTCAATCTTTTGATACCATGCGCGTGGAGATTGCTTCAACCCATACAATGACTTGTTCAACTTGCAAACAAGGTTCTCATTACCTCGTTGCACAAATCCTTCGGGTTGCACCATGTAGATGTCCTCGTCCAACTCGCCGTTCAAGAACGCCGTCTTCACATCCATTTGATGCATTTCCAAATCCATGGCAGCCCTGATGGCCAAAATGCATCGAATAGTGGTGAATTTCGCCACGGGTGCAAAGGTCTCATGAAAATCAACACCTTCGATTTGTGAAAAGCCCTTTGCCACCAATCTTGCCTTATAACGAACCACATCACCCGTTGCATCTCTCTTTGCACGAAATACCCACTTACAACCGATAGCGTTGCGATTCTTGGGGAGGGGAGTCAATTCCCAAGTGCCATTGTCCATCAACGATTTGTACTCCTCTTGCATGGCTTGCTCCCACTTGTTTGCATCATCACAACTCAACGCTTCACGAATCGTCAATGGAGCATCTAAAAGTGCAACGTTTGCATGCTCCTCCTCACCTTGAGGGAGAATATGATTCTTCCACCACTCGCCAAGTGGTCTACGATTTCTCTCTGGATAACGACGATCGCTCGAGGATGCATTGTCTTCAACCGCCGTTGCTTGTGCCTTTTTCTCGCCATTCTTCGTCTTCAAAGGTGGTGTTGAAGTAGGATGATTGCGTGGGCTGAAGTTGCTCATAGCCATGCGCATTAGCTAGAGTAGATGATGCGAATGAGCTAGACTAGCAACTAGAGAAGTGGTACTAGTTAGAGATAATGAGAATTGGGTCTCCCAAGTCATATGGGCTGATCCTAGTGTACTAGGAGTGGAGTATGGGCTGATGTCCCATATGGTTTGCCAAGGGGACTCCCTTGGGTGTGCTACTTAAGAGGGGCAGCCCATGAGTAAAGATCATCTCTTTCCTATGCATTCCAAGTGTTTGTGTGAGGCTTTGGCATTCTAATCTAACCTTCAATAGGTTATGGGCCCACTCATGTGTTTTGCGTGAGTCAAAGATTAGATTGCTCATTGTGTGGAGGTCGTGCTTTGGAGCGCTGATTTTGGAGTATTGGAGCGCTGATTTGGAACTTTGGAGGGCTGAATTCGAGCTTTGGTGGGCTGATTTCGACATTGGGAGGTATTACAATCTTCCTACCTTTGATCTACGTGTTGGAGGGCTGAATTCGCACTTTGGAGCTATCATTTGTTGATTTGGAGCTTTTGGAGCACTTTGGAGCACTTTTGGAGTTTATACACGTCTACAAGGGCTGAATTGGAGCTTTGGAGCTTATTGGTGCTTGTTGGAGTATATTGGAGCTGATTGGAGCTTATTGGAGCTTATTGGAGCTTATTGGAGCTTATTGGCTCAATTTGTGCTCAATTTGTGCACTTGTGTTGTTGCAAGGCACTTTTATGCTTTGAGGCTCTTGGGGTGAGTCTACAATCTGATTTTGGTATTGCAATTCTTGCACAAGGGTTTGGAATGTGAGTTATGCCCTTGGAGTGCTCAAAATTAGAGTTTGGGTTAGTGAATGCACAACGGGGCTGATTTGATGAATTTCAATGCAATTAGGACTTGAAGGGGCTGAATTTGCATTGATTTAGAGTCCTTGGAAGGCACAAGGGTGTCCATAGGGTGCGTTACGTGTTGTGAAGCACAAGGGTGCTGATTTGAGTGGATTTGAGCCAACGAGTGCGCAATTCTCCTAGTTAGGGTGTTGTGGTATGATCTTGTGCAAATTCACTAAGAACCATCACGATTGAGTGTTGTGAGGTTGATGTGTAGCACAAAGGTGCTGATTTAGTGTTTGGAATTAGTTTGGAGGCATTAGAAGCACGTACGTGTGCAATTTGCCTCACAAATCACAAAATTGTCAAAAAATCATAAAAAACAATTTTTCTTAGCTTTCTAGGGGCTGAATTTTGTGAGCGTACGTCCTTCAATCAAGGATATGGCTACATTTGAGGGTGAAGGTGCTAAGGTTGTAGACAAGTTCGATGGCGTCAACTTCCACTTGTGGAAATTCAAGATGGAAATGGTCATGGCCGAAAAAGAATTGTGGGAGATAGTTGAGGGTAGTGAGGAACCGCCTTCGTCCGACGCCGAGGCTAGGGTACGAACTTATTGAAGGTTAGATTAGAATGCCAAAGCCTCACACAAACACTTGGAATGCATAGGAAAGAGATGATCTTTACTCATGGGCTGCCCCTCTTAAGTAGTACACCCAAGGGAGTCCCCTTGGCAAACCATATGGGACATCAGCCCATACTCCACTCCTAGTACACTAGGATCAGCCCATATCACTTGGGAGACCCAATTCTCATTATCTCTAACTAGTACCACTTCTCTAGTTGCTAGTCTAGCTCATTCGCATCATCTACTCTAGCTAATGCGCATGGCTATGAGCAACTTCAGCCCACGCAATCATCCTACTTCAACACTCCCACTTTGCGAATAGCCAAAGCCTTGGAGCCCAAATGCCACCACTAGTCTTTGATGTCGATCTCTCGCAAGAGCCTTTGTCAGCACGTCCGCCACCATGTGCTCCGTTGGACAATACTTCAACTCTATCACCTTCATCTCTAACTTCTCTCGAATGAAGTGATATTGCACATCAATGTGCTTTGTACGTGAGTGATGCGTTGGATTCTTCGCCAATGACATACTCCCTTGGTTGTCACACATGATTGTTGTAGCCTCCTCTTGAG
Organism: Pohlia nutans; assembly: GCA_022496805.1. NCBI lineage: Eukaryota > Viridiplantae > Streptophyta > Bryopsida > Bryales > Mniaceae > Pohlia > Pohlia nutans. The sequence goes on along the minus strand of CM040104.1, from coordinate 1,199,235 downwards.
TGCATCTCACATCCGCCATTAGTTGCCTCAACCAAATGGCCTCCTTCGTACCGTGGCTCGTCGCCATGTACTCCGCCTCAACCGTTGACGTGGCCGTGGTTTGTTGGCGCTTGCTATTCCATGAAACGGCCCCCGATCCAACTTTGAACATGTACCCCGTGGTGGATCTACGATCATTGGTATCACCCGCATAATCCGCATCACAATACCCACTCAACACAATGTTGTCACCTCCAAGACACAACCTCACATCACTTGTGCCTTTCAAGTACCGCATGATCCTCTTGACCGCAACCCAATGACTTGAACCCGGTCTTGCCATGTGTTGACTCACAACGCTGATTGGATACGCAAGGTCCGGCCTTGTTGCAATCATAGCATACATCAATGACCCTACAGCTTGCTTGTATGGCACATCCACCATAGATTGAGCCTCTAATGCATACTCCTCATCCGTGAGTTTCACGAGTTTGGAATTCACATCCAATGGAGTGCCAACCGGTTTGCAATCCTCCATGCCAAAGCGTTTGAGAACATCCATAACATACTTGCTTTGATTCATTGTTATGGTGCGTGTTGCTCTATCTCGCACAAACTCAACTCCTAAACAAAAGTGCAACTCACCGAGATCACTCATCTCGTACTCGTTCTCAAGCATTGCCTTCAATGCCTTCAAAGAGCTCATACAACTTGCAAGGATGATCAAATCATCCACATATATGATCACGATGACCACATGTTGCCCCTTTTGCATGAAATACAAGCTGTGATCAGCGATGCTCCTTGTGAACCCGATATGAACAAGAAACGTGTCAATCTTTTGATACCATGCGCGTGGAGATTGCTTCAACCCATACAATGACTTGTTCAACTTGCAAACAAGGTTCTCATTACCTCGTTGCACAAATCCTTCGGGTTGCACCATGTAGATGTCCTCGTCCAACTCGCCGTTCAAGAACGCCGTCTTCACATCCATTTGATGCATTTCCAAATCCATGGCAGCCCTGATGGCCAAAATGCATCGAATAGTGGTGAATTTCGCCACGGGTGCAAAGGTCTCATGAAAATCAACACCTTCGATTTGTGAAAAGCCCTTTGCCACCAATCTTGCCTTATAACGAACCACATCACCCGTTGCATCTCTCTTTGCACGAAATACCCACTTACAACCGATAGCGTTGCGATTCTTGGGGAGGGGAGTCAATTCCCAAGTGCCATTGTCCATCAACGATTTGTACTCCTCTTGCATGGCTTGCTCCCACTTGTTTGCATCATCACAACTCAACGCTTCACGAATCGTCAATGGAGCATCTAAAAGTGCAACGTTTGCATGCTCCTCCTCACCTTGAGGGAGAATATGATTCTTCCACCACTCGCCAAGTGGTCTACGATTTCTCTCTGGATAACGACGATCGCTCGAGGATGCATTGTCTTCAACCGCCGTTGCTTGTGCCTTTTTCTCGCCATTCTTCGTCTTCAAAGGTGGTGTTGAAGTAGGATGATTGCGTGGGCTGAAGTTGCTCATAGCCATGCGCATTAGCTAGAGTAGATGATGCGAATGAGCTAGACTAGCAACTAGAGAAGTGGTACTAGTTAGAGATAATGAGAATTGGGTCTCCCAAGTCATATGGGCTGATCCTAGTGTACTAGGAGTGGAGTATGGGCTGATGTCCCATATGGTTTGCCAAGGGGACTCCCTTGGGTGTGCTACTTAAGAGGGGCAGCCCATGAGTAAAGATCATCTCTTTCCTATGCATTCCAAGTGTTTGTGTGAGGCTTTGGCATTCTAATCTAACCTTCAATAGGTTATGGGCCCACTCATGTGTTTTGCGTGAGTCAAAGATTAGATTGCTCATTGTGTGGAGGTCGTGCTTTGGAGCGCTGATTTTGGAGTATTGGAGCGCTGATTTGGAACTTTGGAGGGCTGAATTCGAGCTTTGGTGGGCTGATTTCGACATTGGGAGGTATTACAATCTTCCTACCTTTGATCTACGTGTTGGAGGGCTGAATTCGCACTTTGGAGCTATCATTTGTTGATTTGGAGCTTTTGGAGCACTTTGGAGCACTTTTGGAGTTTATACACGTCTACAAGGGCTGAATTGGAGCTTTGGAGCTTATTGGTGCTTGTTGGAGTATATTGGAGCTGATTGGAGCTTATTGGAGCTTATTGGAGCTTATTGGAGCTTATTGGCTCAATTTGTGCTCAATTTGTGCACTTGTGTTGTTGCAAGGCACTTTTATGCTTTGAGGCTCTTGGGGTGAGTCTACAATCTGATTTTGGTATTGCAATTCTTGCACAAGGGTTTGGAATGTGAGTTATGCCCTTGGAGTGCTCAAAATTAGAGTTTGGGTTAGTGAATGCACAACGGGGCTGATTTGATGAATTTCAATGCAATTAGGACTTGAAGGGGCTGAATTTGCATTGATTTAGAGTCCTTGGAAGGCACAAGGGTGTCCATAGGGTGCGTTACGTGTTGTGAAGCACAAGGGTGCTGATTTGAGTGGATTTGAGCCAACGAGTGCGCAATTCTCCTAGTTAGGGTGTTGTGGTATGATCTTGTGCAAATTCACTAAGAACCATCACGATTGAGTGTTGTGAGGTTGATGTGTAGCACAAAGGTGCTGATTTAGTGTTTGGAATTAGTTTGGAGGCATTAGAAGCACGTACGTGTGCAATTTGCCTCACAAATCACAAAATTGTCAAAAAATCATAAAAAACAATTTTTCTTAGCTTTCTAGGGGCTGAATTTTGTGAGCGTACGTCCTTCAATCAAGGATATGGCTACATTTGAGGGTGAAGGTGCTAAGGTTGTAGACAAGTTCGATGGCGTCAACTTCCACTTGTGGAAATTCAAGATGGAAATGGTCATGGCCGAAAAAGAATTGTGGGAGATAGTTGAGGGTAGTGAGGAACCGCCTTCGTCCGACGCCGAGGCTAGGGTACGAACTTATTGAAGGTTAGATTAGAATGCCAAAGCCTCACACAAACACTTGGAATGCATAGGAAAGAGATGATCTTTACTCATGGGCTGCCCCTCTTAAGTAGTACACCCAAGGGAGTCCCCTTGGCAAACCATATGGGACATCAGCCCATACTCCACTCCTAGTACACTAGGATCAGCCCATATCACTTGGGAGACCCAATTCTCATTATCTCTAACTAGTACCACTTCTCTAGTTGCTAGTCTAGCTCATTCGCATCATCTACTCTAGCTAATGCGCATGGCTATGAGCAACTTCAGCCCACGCAATCATCCTACTTCAACACTCCCACTTTGCGAATAGCCAAAGCCTTGGAGCCCAAATGCCACCACTAGTCTTTGATGTCGATCTCTCGCAAGAGCCTTTGTCAGCACGTCCGCCACCATGTGCTCCGTTGGACAATACTTCAACTCTATCACCTTCATCTCTAACTTCTCTCGAATGAAGTGATATTGCACATCAATGTGCTTTGTACGTGAGTGATGCGTTGGATTCTTCGCCAATGACATACTCCCTTGGTTGTCACACATGATTGTTGTAGCCTCCTCTTGAGTGCATCTCACATCCGCCATTAGTTGCCTCAACCAAATGGCCTCCTTCGTACCGTGGCTCGTCGCCATGTACTCCGCCTCAACCGTTGACGTGGCCGTGGTTTGTTGGCGCTTGCTATTCCATGAAACGGCCCCCGATCCAACTTTGAACATGTACCCCGTGGTGGATCTACGATCATTGGTATCACCCGCATAATCCGCATCACAATACCCACTTATTGAAGGTTAGATTAGAATGCCAAAGCCTCACACAAACACTTGGAATGCATAGGAAAGAGATGATCTTTACTCATGGGCTGCCCCTCTTAAGTAGCACACCCAAGGGAGTGTTGAAGTCGGATGATTGCGTGGGCTGAAGTTGCTCATAGCCATGCGCATTAGGTAGAGTAGATGATGCGAATGAGCTAGACATGCAACTAGAGAAGTGGTACTAGTTAGAGATAATGAGAATTGGGTCTCCCAAGTGATATGGGCTGATCCTAGTGTACTAGGAGTGGAGTATGGGCTGATGTCCCATATGGTTTGCCAAGGGGACTCCCTTGGGTGTGCTACTTAAGAGGGGCAGCCCATGAGTAAAGATCATCTCTTTCCTATGCATTCCAAGTGTTTGTGTGAGGCTTTGGCATTCTAATCTAACCTTCAATAGGTTATGGGCCCACTCATGTGTTTTGCGTGAGTCAAAGATTAGATTGCTCATTGTGTGGAGGTCGTGCGTTGGAGCGCTGATTTTGGAGTATTGGAGCGCTGATTTGGAACTTTGGAGGGCTGAATTCGAGCTTTGGTGGGCTGATTTCGACATTGGGAGGTATTACAATCTTCCTACCTTTGATCTACGTGTTGGAGGGCTGAATTCGCACTTTGGAGCTATCATTTGTTGATTTGGAGCTTTTGGAGCACTTTGGAGCACCTTTGGAGTTTATACACGTCTACAAGGGCTGAATTGGAGCTTTGGAGCTTATTGGTGCTTGTTGGAGTATATTGGAGCTGATTGGAGCTTATTGGAGCTTATTGGAGCTTATTGGCTCAATTTGTGCTCAATTTGTGCACTTGTGTTGTTGCAAGGCACTTTTATGCTTTGAGGCTCTTGGGGTGAGTCTACAATCTGATTTTGGTATTGCAATTCTTGCACAAGGGTTTGGAATGTGAGTTATGCCCTTGGAGTGCTCAAAATTAGAGTTTGGGTTAGTGAATGCACAACGGGGCTGATTTGATGAATTTCAATGCAATTAGGACTTGAAGGGGCTGAATTTGCGTTGATTTAGAGTCCTTGGAAGGCACAAGGGTGTCCATAGGGTGCATTACGTGTTGTGAAGCACAAGGGTGCTGATTTGAGTGGATTTGAGCCAACGAGTGCGCAATTCTCCTAGTTAGGGTGTTGTGGTATGATCTTGTGGAAATTCACTAAGAACCATCACGATTGAGTGTTGTGAGGTTGATGTGTAGCACAAAGGTGCTGATTTAGTGTTTGGAATTAGTTTGGAGGCATTAGAAGCACGTACGTGTGCAATTTGCCTCACAAATCACAAAATTGTCAAAAATCATAAAAACAATTTTTCTTAGCTTTCTAGGGGCTGAATTTTGTGAGCGTACGTCCTTCAATCAAGGATATGGCTACATTTGAGGGTGAAGGTGCTAAGGTTGTAGACAAGTTCGATGGCGTCAACTTCCACTTGTGGAAATTCAAGATGGAAATGGTCATGGCCGAAAAAGAATTGTGGGAGATAGTTGAGGGTAGTGAGGAACCGCCTTCGTCCGACGCCGAGGCTAGGGTACGAACTGCGTACACTCGGCGAGAGAAAAAGGCCTTTGCGATTTTGGCTCTTAATCTTTCTGATTCCCAGCTTTCTCATATTCGGTCGTGCAAGACTCCCGCCGAGGCATGGGCCAAGCTTTGCAATATTCATGAGGCAAAGAGCTTGGTCAATATCTTGTTTTTGAGGCGCAAGTTTTTCACCATCAAGATGGAAGAAAACGACGACATGTTGGCGCACATCAACAAAGTCAAGGCTCTTGCGGATCAGCTCAACGGCGCAGACGTCAACATTACCGACGGTGATATCGTTATGACGCTCCTCGAGAGTTTGCCGCCGTCGTACGAGTATCTTATCGTTGCTATGGAGAGTAGGCCCATTAGCGAGCTCACTCTTGACTATGTGACATCACGGTTGTTGCATGAACTCTCGCAGCGCAAAGAGAACGAGACTCGTGGCGATAGCGCGGCGCTTATGGCGAAGCAATCCAAGAGCGGTGCCAGTGGGAGCTCTACAGACAAGGTATGCTACTATTGCGGTAAGAAGGGCCACTTGGCAAAATTTTGCTACAAACGCAAGAGAGAGGAAAGTGCCAACAATACAAAGGTCAACGATGCAGGTGATGAGTACGCATTTATGACTAGCGTCTCTTCTTGTAGTGATGACGGGGACGAGTATGCAATGATGGCAAGTGACGTGTCATGCAATGGTAGTGTGATCGATTGGATTGTTGATTCGGGAGCCTCGAGTCACATGGCGCCCATTAGGACTTGTTTCCAATCATATCACGTCATATCTCCAAAGAATGTCATTTTGGGTGATGATACGGTTCTTCAAGCCGTGGGTAAAGGATCCATCGTCGTAGACACCGAGGTGAAGGGTCGTGTGAAGACAATTACCATCCATGATGTCCTCCACGTTCCCAAGTTGAAGGCAAATCTTTTATCGGTGCGACATTTGGTGATGAAGCATTTGCGAGTGGAATTTAGCGACCAAGGGTGTTTTGTGTTGTCTCCAAGTCGTGAGGAGGTGGCCATTATACACGAAGTCAACGGCTTGTACCAAATCAAGTTTTCCAAGATGCACGCGGCGGAATCCGCAACGTTGGTGCAATCGAGTTCAAACGAAGACAAGTTGGCGTTGTGGCATCGTCGTCTCGGGCATTTGAATGTCAAGAGTGTGAAAGCACTCCGTGGAATGGTAAGTGGCATGGATCTTGCACAATCACACGTCGCACCTAGTTCATTCACATGTGAGGGTTGTATTGAAGGCAAGCAACAACGCTCACCGTTTCCAGTTGATGGGGCAACTCGTGCAACCAAGGTTCTTGAGATTGTGCATTCCGACGTGTGTGGTCCAATGAAGACCACGTCTATGGGGGGTTGCAAGTATTTTGTGACGTTCATTGATGATTTTTCGAGGAAGATATGGTTGTATCCGATCAAAGCAAAGAGCGAGTGTTTTGAGAAGTTCAAAGAGTTCAAGGCGTTGGTTGAGAAGCAATCCGAGCACAAGATCAAGGTGTTTCGATCGGATAATGGCGGCGAGTTCATGTCCAACCAATTTGGAGAGTTATTGAAGAAAGAAGGCATTGCTAGACAAACCACAACGCCATATACACCACAACAAAACGGAGTTGCAGAGCGTGCAAATCGAACAATTGTGGAAATGGCAAGGAGTATGTTGCATGCACAAAATTTGGGTTTGGACCTTTGGGCGGAAGCGGTGGTGACTGCGGTGTACACACGCAACCGATGCCCGACGAGTGCGGTTCAAAACATGACACCAGAGCAAGCGTGGAGTGGGAGGCCACCCCGCGTGGAGCACATGCGCACATTTGGATGCATCGCATTTGCAAAGGTACCCGATTCTCAAAGAACCAAACTTGAGGCCAAGGCAACAAAATGTGTGTTTCTTGGATATTGTGAAGGTACCAAGGCATACAGGCTCATGTCGCTCGAGACCAAGAAGATCATTCGAGCTCGTGATGTGACATTTTGCGAGAATTCCAAGGTTGAAGACAATTTGGACGATGGTCCAAGTGGGAGAAGTGGCGATAAACCGGCCATTGTGGACCAATCTTCCAAATCTCCCGTTATTGATATTGTTGATGAAGACGAAGATGACGAAGATGGTGGTGATGAGGAACATATTGAGGAGCGACCTTTGAAGACGAAGAATGGCGAGAAAAAGGCACAAGCAACGGCGGTTGAAGACAATGCATCCTCGAGCGATCGTCGTTATCCAGAGAGAAATCGTAGACCACTTGGCGAGTGGTGGAAGAATCATATTCTCCCTCAAGGTGAGGAGGAGCATGCAAACGTTGCACTTTTAGATGCTCCATTGACGATTCGTGAAGCGTTGAGTTGTGATGATGCAAACAAGTGGGAGCAAGCCATGCAAGAGGAGTACAAATCATTGATGGACAATGGCACTTGGGAATTGACTCCCCTCCCCAAGAATCGCAACGCTATCGGTTGTAAGTGGGTATTTCGTGCAAAGAGAGATGCAACGGGTGATGTGGTTCGTTATAAGGCAAGATTGGTGGCAAAGGGCTTTTCACAAATCGAAGGTGTTGATTTTCATGAGACCTTTGCACCGGTGGCGAAATTCACCACTATTCGATGCATTTTGGCCATCGGGGCTGCCATGGATTTGGAAATGCATCAAATGGATGTGAAGACGGCGTTCTTGAACGGCGAGTTGGACGAGGACATCTACATGGTACAACCCGAAGGATTTGTGCAACGAGGTAATGAGAACCTTGTTTGCAAGTTGAACAAGTCATTGTATGGGTTGAAGCAATCTCCACGCGCATGGTATCAAAAGATTGACACGTTTCTTGTTCATATCGGGTTCACAAGGAGCATCGCTGATCACAGCTTGTATTTCATGCAAAAGGGGCAACATGTGGTCATCGTGATCATATATGTGGATGATTTGATCATCCTTGCAAGTTGCATGAGCTCTTTGAAGGCATTGAAGGCAATGCTTGAGAACGAGTACGAGATGAGTGATCTGGGTGAGTTGCACTTTTGTTTAGGAGTTGAGTTTGTGCGAGATAGAGCAACACGCACCATAACAATGAATCAAAGCAAGTATGTTATGGATGTTCTCAAACGCTTTGGCATGGAGGATTGCAAACCGGTTGGCACTCCATTGGATGTGAATTCCAAACTCGTGAAACTCACCGATGAGGAGTATGCATTAGAGGCTCAATCTATGGTGGATGTGCCATACAAGCAAGCTGTAGGGTCATTGATGTATGCTATGATTGCAACAAGGCCGGACCTTGCGTATCCAATCAGCGTTGTGAGTCAACACATGGCAAGACCGGGTTCAAGTCATTGGGTTGCGGTCAAGAGGATCATGCGGTACTTGAAAGGCACAAGTGATGTGAGGTTGTGTCTTGGAGGTGACAACATTGTGTTGAGTGGGTATTGTGATGCGGATTATGCGGGTGATACCAATGATCGTAGATCCACCACGGGGTACATGTTCAAAGTTGGATCGGGGGCCGTTTCATGGAATAGCAAGCGCCAACAAACCACGGCCACGTCAACGGTTGAGGCGGAGTACATGGCGACGAGCCACGGTACGAAGGAGGCCATTTGGTTGAGGCAACTAATGGCGGATGTGAGATGCACTCAAGAGGAGGCTACAACAATCATGTGTGACAACCAAGGGAGTATGTCATTGGCGAAGAATCCAACGCATCACTCACGTACAAAGCACATTGATGTGCAATATCACTTCATTCGAGAGAAGTTAGAGATGAAGGTGATAGAGTTGAAGTATTGTCCAACGGAGCACATGGTGGCGGACGTGCTGACAAAGGCTCTTGCGAGAGATCGACATCAAAGACTAGTGATAGCATTTGGGCTCGAAGGCTTTGGCTATTTGCAAAGTGGGAGTGTTGAAGTCGGATGATTGCGTGGGCTGAAGTTGCTCATAGCCATGCGCATTAGGTAGAGTAGATGATGCGAATGAGCTAGACATGCAACTAGAGAAGTGGTACTAGTTAGAGATAATGAGAATTGGGTCTCCCAAGTGATATGGGCTGATCCTAGTGTACTAGGAGTGGAGTATGGGCTGATGTCCCATATGGTTTGCCAAGGGGACTCCCTTGGGTGTGCTACTTAAGAGGGGCAGCCCATGAGTAAAGATCATCTCTTTCCTATGCATTCCAAGTGTTTGTGTGAGGCTTTGGCATTCTAATCTAACCTTCAATAGGGAGTCCCCTTGGCAAACCATATGGGACATCAGCCCATACTCCACTCCTAGTACACTAGGATCAGCCCATATCACTTGGGAGACCCAATTCTCATTACTTCTATCTAGTACCACTTCTCTAGTTGCAAGTCTAGCTCATTCGCATCATCTACTCTAGCTAATGCGCATGGCTATGAGCAACTTCAGCCCACGCAATCATCCTACTTCAACACTCCCACTTTGCAAATAGCCAAAGCCTTCGAGCCCAAATGCCACCACTAGTCTTTGATGTCGATCTCTCGCAAGAGCCTTTGTGAGCACGTCCGCCACCATGTGCTCCGTTGGACAATACTTCAACTCTATCACCTTCATCTCTAACTTCTCTCGAATGAAGTGATATTGCACATCAATGTGCTTTGTACGTGAGTGATGCGTTGGATTCTTCGCCAATGACATACTCCCTTGGTTGTCACACATGATTGTTGTAGCCTCCTCTTGAGTGCATCTCACATCCGCCATTAGTTGCCTCAACCAAATGGCCTCCTTCGTACCGTGGCTCGTCGCCATGTACTCCGCCTCAACCGTTGACGTGGCCGTGGTTTGTTGGCGCTTGCTATTCCATGAAACGGCCCCCGATCCAACTTTGAACATGTACCCCGTGGTGGATCTACGATCATTGGTATCACCCGCATAATCCGCATCACAATACCCACTCAACACAATGTTGTCACCTCCAAGACACAACCTCACATCACTTGTGCCTTTCAAGTACCGCATGATCCTCTTGACCGCAACCCAATGACTTGAACCCGGTCTTGCCATGTGTTGACTCACAACGCTGATTGGATACGCAAGGTCCGGCCTTGTTGCAATCATAGCATACATCAATGACCCTACAGCTTGCTTGTATGGCACATCCACCATAGATTGAGCCTCTAATGCATACTCCTCATCGGTGAGTTTCACGAGTTTGGAATTCACATCCAATGGAGTGCCAACCGGTTTGCAATCCTCCATGCCAAAGCGTTTGAGCACATCCATAACATACTTGCTTTGATTCATTGTTATGGTGCGTGTTGCTCTATCTCGCACAAACTCAACTCCTAAACAAAAGTGCAACTCACCGAGATCACTCATCTCGTACTCGTTCTCAAGCATTGCCTTCAATGCCTTCAAGGAGCTCATACAACTTGCAAGGATGATCAAATCATCCACATATATGATCACGATGACCACATGTTGCCCCTTTTGCATGAAATACAAGCTGTGATCAGCGATGCTCCTTGTGAACCCGATATGAACAAGAAACGTGTCAATCTTTTGATACCATGCGCGTGGAGATTGCTTCAACCCATACAATGACTTGTTCAACTTGCAAACACGGTTCTCATTACCTCGTTGCACAAATCCTTCGGGTTGCACCATGTAGATGTCCTCCTCCAACTCGCCGTTCAAGAACGCCGTCTTCACATCCATTTGATGCATTTCCAAATCCATGGCAGCCCCGATGGCCAAAATGCATCGAATAGTGGTGAATTTCGCCACCGGTGCAAAGGTCTCATGAAAATCAACACCTTCGATTTGTGAAAAGCCCTTTGCCACCAATCTTGCCTTATAACGAACCACATCACCCGTTGCATCTCTCTTTGCACGAAATACCCACTTACAACCGATAGCGTTGCGATTCTTGGGGAGGGGAGTCAATTCCCAAGTGCCATTGTCCATCAACGATTTGTACTCCTCTTGCATGGCTTGCTCCCACTTGTTTGCATCATCACAACTCAACGCTTCACGAATCGTCAATGGAGCATCTAAAAGTGCAACGTTTGCATGCTCCTCCTCACCTTGAGGGAGAATATGATTCTTCCACCACTCGCCAAGTGGTCTACGATTTCTCTCTGGATAACGACGATCGCTCGAGGATGCATTGTCTTCAACCGCCGTTGCTTGTGCCTTTTTCTCGCCATTCTTCGTCTTCAAAGGTGGCTCCTCAATATGTTCCTCATCACCACCATCTTCGTCATCTTCGTCTTCATCAACAATATCAATAACTGGAGATTTGGAAGATTGGTCCACAATGGCCGGTTTATCGCCACTTCTCCCACTTGGACCATCGTCCAAATTGTCTTCAACCTTGGAATTCTCGCAAAATGTCACATCACGAGCTCGAATGATCTTCTTGGTCTCGAGGGACATGAGCCTGTACGCCTTGGTACCTTCACAATATCCAAGAAACACACATTTTGTTGCCTTGGCCTCAAGTTTGGTTCTTTGAGAATCGGGTACCTTTGCAAATGCGATGCATCCAAATGTACGCATGTGCTCCACGCGGGGTGGCCTCCCACTCCACGCTTGCTCTGGTGTCATGTTTTGAACCGCACTCGTCGGGCATCGGTTGCGTGTGTACACCGCAGTCACCACCGCTTCCGCCCAAAGGTCCAAACCCAAATTTTGTGCATGCAACATACTCCTTGCCATTTCCACAATTGTTCGATTTGCACGCTCTGCAACTCCGTTTTGTTGTGGTGTATATGGCGTTGTGGTTTGTCTAGCAATGCCTTCTTTCTTCAATAACTCTCCAAATTGGTTGGACAAGAACTCGCCGCCATTATCCGATCGAAACACCTTGATCTTGTGCTCGGATTGCTTCTCAACCAACGCCTTGAACTCTTTGAACTTCTCAAAACACTCGCTCTTTGCTTTGATCGGATACAACCATATCTTCCTCGAAAAATCATCAATGAACGTCACAAAATACTTGCAACCCCCCATAGACGTGGTCTTCATCGGACCACACACGTCGGAATGCACAATCTCAAGAACCTTGGTTGCACGAGTTGCCCCATCAACTGGAAACGGTGAGCGTTGTTGCTTGCCTTCAATACAACCCTCACATGTGAATGAACTAGGTGCGACGTGTGATTGTGCAAGATCCATGCCACTTACCATTCCACGCAGTGCTTTCACACTCTTGACATTCAAATGCCCGAGACGACGATGCCACAACGCCAACTTGTCTTCGTTTGAACTCGATTGCACCAACGTTGCGGATTCCGCCGCGTGCATCTTGGAAAACTTGATTTGGTACAAGCCGTTGACTTCGTGTATAATGGCCACCTCCTCACGACTTGGAGACAACACAAAACACCCTTGGTCGCTAAATTCCACTCGCAAATGCTTCATCACCAAATGTCGCACCGATAAAAGATTTGCCTTCAACTTGGGAACGTGGAGGACATCATGGATGGTAATTGTCTTCACACGACCCTTCACCTCGGTGTCTACGACGATGGATCCTTTACCCACGGCTTGAAGAACCGTATCATCACCCAAAATGACATTCTTTGGAGATATGACGTGATATGATTGGAAACAAGTCCTAATGGGCGCCATGTGACTCGAGGCTCCCGAATCAACAATCCAATCGATCACACTACCATTGCATGACACGTCACTTGCCATCATTGCATACTCGTCCCCGTCATCACTACAAGAAGAGACGCTAGTCATAAATGCGTACTCATCACCTGCATCGTTGACCTTTGTATTGTTGGCACTTTCCTCTCTCTTGCGTTTGTAGCAAAATTTTGCCAAGTGGCCCTTCTTACCGCAATAGTAGCATACCTTGTCTGTAGAGCTCCCACTGGCACCGCTCTTGGATTGCTTCGCCATAAGCGCCGCGCTATCGCCACGAGTCTCGTTCTCTTTGCGCCGCGAGAGTTCATGCAACAACCGTGATGTCACATAATCAAGAGTGAGCTCGCTAATGGGCCTACTCTCCATAGCAACGATAAGATACTCGTACGACGGCGGCAAACTCTCGAGGAGCGTCATAACGATATCACCGTCGGTAATGTTGACGTCTGCGCCGTTGAGCTGATCCGCAAGAGCCTTGACTTTGTTGATGTGCGCCAACATGTCGTCGTTTTCTTCCATCTTGATGGTGAAAAACTTGCGCCTCAAAAACAAGATATTGACCAAGCTCTTTGCCTCATGAATATTGCAAAGCTTGGCCCATGCCTCGGCGGGAGTCTTGCACGACCGAATATGAGAAAGCTGGGAATCAGAAAGATTAAGAGCCAAAATCGCAAAGGCCTTTTTCTCTCGCCGAGTGTACGCAGTTCGTACCCTAGCCTCGGCGTCGTGTTGAAGTCGGATGATTGCGTGGGCTGAAGTTGCTCATAGCCATGCGCATTAGGTAGAGTAGATGATGCGAATGAGCTAGACATGCAACTAGAGAAGTGGTACTAGTTAGAGATAATGAGAATTGGGTCTCCCAAGTGATATGGGCTGATCCTAGTGTACTAGGAGTGGAGTATGGGCTGATGTCCCATATGGTTTGCCAAGGGGACTCCCTTGGGTGTGCTACTTAAGAGGGGCAGCCCATGAGTAAAGATCATCTCTTTCCTATGCATTCCAAGTGTTTGTGTGAGGCTTTGGCATTCTAATCTAACCTTCAATAGGTTATGGGCCCACTCATGTGTTTTGCGTGAGTCAAAGATTAGATTGCTCATTGTGTGGAGGTCGTGCGTTGGAGCGCTGATTTTGGAGTATTGGAGCGCTGATTTGGAACTTTGGAGGGCTGAATTCGAGCTTTGGTGGGCTGATTTCGACATTGGGAGGTATTACAATCTTCCTACCTTTGATCTACGTGTTGGAGGGCTGAATTCGCACTTTGGAGCTATCATTTGTTGATTTGGAGCTTTTGGAGCACTTTGGAGCACCTTTGGAGTTTATACACGTCTACAAGGGCTGAATTGGAGCTTTGGAGCTTATTGGTGCTTGTTGGAGTATATTGGAGCTGATTGGAGCTTATTGGAGCTTATTGGAGCTTATTGGCTCAATTTGTGCTCAATTTGTGCACTTGTGTTGTTGCAAGGCACTTTTATGCTTTGAGGCTCTTGGGGTGAGTCTACAATCTGATTTTGGTATTGCAATTCTTGCACAAGGGTTTGGAATGTGAGTTATGCCCTTGGAGTGCTCAAAATTAGAGTTTGGGTTAGTGAATGCACAACGGGGCTGATTTGATGAATTTCAATGCAATTAGGACTTGAAGGGGCTGAATTTGCGTTGATTTAGAGTCCTTGGAAGGCACAAGGGTGTCCATAGGGTGCATTACGTGTTGTGAAGCACAAGGGTGCTGATTTGAGTGGATTTGAGCCAACGAGTGCGCAATTCTCCTAGTTAGGGTGTTGTGGTATGATCTTGTGGAAATTCACTAAGAACCATCACGATTGAGTGTTGTGAGGTTGATGTGTAGCACAAAGGTGCTGATTTAGTGTTTGGAATTAGTTTGGAGGCATTAGAAGCACGTACGTGTGCAATTTGCCTCACAAATCACAAAATTGTCAAAAATCATAAAAACAATTTTTCTTAGCTTTCTAGGGGCTGAATTTTGTGAGCGTACGTCCTTCAATCAAGGATATGGCTACATTTGAGGGTGAAGGTGCTAAGGTTGTAGACAAGTTCGATGGCGTCAACTTCCACTTGTGGAAATTCAAGATGGAAATGGTCATGGCCGAAAAAGAATTGTGGGAGATAGTTGAGGGTAGTGAGGAACCGCCTTCGTCCGACGCCGAGGCTAGGGTACGAACTGCGTACACTCGGCGAGAGAAAAAGGCCTTTGCGATTTTGGCTCTTAATCTTTCTGATTCCCAGCTTTCTCATATTCGGTCGTGCAAGACTCCCGCCGAGGCATGGGCCAAGCTTTGCAATATTCATGAGGCAAAGAGCTTGGTCAATATCTTGTTTTTGAGGCGCAAGTTTTTCACCATCAAGATGGAAGAAAACGACGACATGTTGGCGCACATCAACAAAGTCAAGGCTCTTGCGGATCAGCTCAACGGCGCAGACGTCAACATTACCGACGGTGATATCGTTATGACGCTCCTCGAGAGTTTGCCGCCGTCGTACGAGTATCTTATCGTTGCTATGGAGAGTAGGCCCATTAGCGAGCTCACTCTTGACTATGTGACATCACGGTTGTTGCATGAACTCTCGCGGCGCAAAGAGAACGAGACTCGTGGCGATAGCGCGGCGCTTATGGCGAAGCAATCCAAGAGCGGTGCCAGTGGGAGCTCTACAGACAAGGTATGCTACTATTGCGGTAAGAAGGGCCACTTGGCAAAATTTTGCTACAAACGCAAGAGAGAGGAAAGTGCCAACAATACAAAGGTCAACGATGCAGGTGATGAGTACGCATTTATGACTAGCGTCTCTTCTTGTAGTGATGACGGGGACGAGTATGCAATGATGGCAAGTGACGTGTCATGCAATGGTAGTGTGATCGATTGGATTGTTGATTCGGGAGCCTCGAGTCACATGGCGCCCATTAGGACTTGTTTCCAATCATATCACGTCATATCTCCAAAGAATGTCATTTTGGGTGATGATACGGTTCTTCAAGCCGTGGGTAAAGGATCCATCGTCGTAGACACCGAGGTGAAGGGTCGTGTGAAGACAATTACCATCCATGATGTCCTCCACGTTCCCAAGTTGAAGGCAAATCTTTTATCGGTGCGACATTTGGTGATGAAGCATTTGCGAGTGGAATTTAGCGACCAAGGGTGTTTTGTGTTGTCTCCAAGTCGTGAGGAGGTGGCCATTATACACGAAGTCAACGGCTTGTACCAAATCAAGTTTTCCAAGATGCACGCGGCGGAATCCGCAACGTTGGTGCAATCGAGTTCAAACGAAGACAAGTTGGCGTTGTGGCATCGTCGTCTCGGGCATTTGAATGTCAAGAGTGTGAAAGCACTCCGTGGAATGGTAAGTGGCATGGATCTTGCACAATCACACGTCGCACCTAGTTCATTCACATGTGAGGGTTGTATTGAAGGCAAGCAACAACGCTCACCGTTTCCAGTTGATGGGGCAACTCGTGCAACCAAGGTTCTTGAGATTGTGCATTCCGACGTGTGTGGTCCAATGAAGACCACGTCTATGGGGGGTTGCAAGTATTTTGTGACGTTCATTGATGATTTTTCGAGGAAGATATGGTTGTATCCGATCAAAGCAAAGAGCGAGTGTTTTGAGAAGTTCAAAGAGTTCAAGGCGTTGGTTGAGAAGCAATCCGAGCACAAGATCAAGGTGTTTCGATCGGATAATGGCGGCGAGTTCATGTCCAACCAATTTGGAGAGTTATTGAAGAAAGAAGGCATTGCTAGACAAACCACAACGCCATATACACCACAACAAAACGGAGTTGCAGAGCGTGCAAATCGAACAATTGTGGAAATGGCAAGGAGTATGTTGCATGCACAAAATTTGGGTTTGGACCTTTGGGCGGAAGCGGTGGTGACTGCGGTGTACACACGCAACCGATGCCCGACGAGTGCGGTTCAAAACATGACACCAGAGCAAGCGTGGAGTGGGAGGCCACCCCGCGTGGAGCACATGCGCACATTTGGATGCATCGCATTTGCAAAGGTACCCGATTCTCAAAGAACCAAACTTGAGGCCAAGGCAACAAAATGTGTGTTTCTTGGATATTGTGAAGGTACCAAGGCATACAGGCTCATGTCGCTCGAGACCAAGAAGATCATTCGAGCTCGTGATGTGACATTTTGCGAGAATTCCAAGGTTGAAGACAATTTGGACGATGGTCCAAGTGGGAGAAGTGGCGATAAACCGGCCATTGTGGACCAATCTTCCAAATCTCCCGTTATTGATATTGTTGATGAAGACGAAGATGACGAAGATGGTGGTGATGAGGAACATATTGAGGAGCGACCTTTGAAGACGAAGAATGGCGAGAAAAAGGCACAAGCAACGGCGGTTGAAGACAATGCATCCTCGAGCGATCGTCGTTATCCAGAGAGAAATCGTAGACCACTTGGCGAGTGGTGGAAGAATCATATTCTCCCTCAAGGTGAGGAGGAGCATGCAAACGTTGCACTTTTAGATGCTCCATTGACGATTCGTGAAGCGTTGAGTTGTGTGTTGAAGTAGGATGATTGCGTGGGCTGAAGTTGCTCATAGCCATGCGCATTAGGTAGAGTAGATGATGCGAATGAGCTAGACTAGCAACTAGAGAAGTGGTACTAGTTAGAAGTAATGAGAATTGGGTCTCCCAAGTGATATGGGCTGATCCTAGTGTACTAGGAGTGGAGTATGGGCTGATGTCCCATATGGTTTGCCAAGGGGACTCCCTTGGGTGTGCTACTTAAGAGGGGCAGCCCATGAGTAAAGATCATCTCTTTCCTATGCATTCCAAGTGTTTGTGTGAGGCTTTGGCATTCTAATCTAACCTTCAATAGGTTATGGGCCCACTCATGTGTTTTGCGTGAGTCAAAGATTAGATTGCTCATTGTGTGGAGGTCGTGCGTTGGAGCGCTGATTTTGGAGTATTGGAGCGCTCATTTGGAACTTTGGAGGGCTGAATTCGAGCTTTGGTGGGCTGATTTCGACATTGGGAGGTATTACAATCTTCCTACCTTTGATCTACGTGTTGGAGGGCTGAATTCGCACTTTGGAGCTATCATTTGTTGATTTGGAGCTTTTGGAGCACTTTGGAGCACCTTTGGAGTTTATACACGTCTACAAGGGCTGAATTGGAGCTTTGGAGCTTATTGGTGCTTGTTGGAGTATATTGGAGCTGATTGGAGCTTATTGGAGCTTATTGGAGCTTATTGGCTCAATTTGTGCTCAATTTGTGCACTTGTGTTGTTGCAAGGCACTTTTATGCTTTGAGGCTCTTGGGGTGAGTCTACAATCTGATTTTGGTATTGCAATTCTTGCACAAGGGTTTGGAATGTGAGTTATGCCCTTGGAGTGCTCAAAATTAGAGTTTGGGTTAGTGAATGCACAACGGGGCTGATTTGATGAATTTCAATGCAATTAGGACTTGAAGGGGCTGAATTTGCATTGATTTAGAGTCCTTGGAAGGCACAAGGGTGTCCATAGGGTGCATTACGTGTTGTGAAGCACAAGGGTGCTGATTTGAGTGGATTTGAGCCAACGAGTGCGCAATTCTCCTAGTTAGGGTGTTGTGGTATGATCTTGTGCAAATTCACTAAGAACCATCACGATTGAGTGTTGTGAGGTTGATGTGTAGCACAAAGGTGCTGATTTAGTGTTTGGAATTAGTTTGGAGGCATTAGAAGCACATACGTGTGCAATTTGCCTCACAAATCACAAAATTGTCAAAAATCATAAAAACAATTTTTCTTAGCTTTCTAGGGGCTGAATTTTGTGAGCGTACGTCCTTCAATCAAGGATATGGCTACATTTGAGGGTGAAGGGGCTAAGGTTGTAGACAAGTTCGATGGCGTCAACTTCCACTTGTGGAAATTCAAGATGGAAATGGTCATGGCCGAAAAAGAATTGTGGGAGATAGTTGAGGGTAGTGAGGAACCGCCTTCGTCCGACGCCGAGGCTAGGGTGCGAACTGCGTACACTCGGCGAGAGAAAAAGGCCTTTGCGATTTTGGCTCTTAATCTTTCTGATTCCCAGCTTTCTCATATTCGGTCGTGCAAGACTCCCGCCGAGGCATGGGCCAAGCTTTGCAATATTCATGAGGCAAAGAGCTTGGTCAATATCTTGTTCTTGAGGCGCAAGTTTTTCACCATCAAGATGGAAGAAAACGACGACATGTTGGCGCACATCAACAAAGTCAAGGCTCTTGCGGATCAGCTCAACGGCGCAGACGTCAACATTACCGACGGTGATATCGTTATGACGCTCCTCGAGAGTTTGCCGCCGTCGTACGAGTATCTTATCGTTGCTATGGAGAGTAGGCCCATTAGCGAGCTCACTCTTGATTATGTGACATCACGGTTGTTGCATGAACTCTCGCGGCGCAAAGAGAACGAGACTCGTGGCGATAGCGCGGCGCTTATGGCGAAGCAATCCAAGAGCGGTGCCAGTGGGAGCTCTACAGACAAGGTATGCTACTATTGCGGTAAGAAGGGCCACTTGGCAAAATTTTGCTACAAACGCAAGAGAGAGGAAAGTGCCAACAATACAAAGGTCAACGATGCAGGTGATGAGTACGCATTTATGACTAGCGTCTCTTCTTGTAGTGATGACGGGGACGAGTATGCAATGATGGCAAGTGACGTGTCATGCAATGGTAGTGTGATCGATTGGATTGTTGATTCGGGAGCCTCGAGTCACATGGCGCCCATTAGGACTTGTTTCCAATCATATCACGTCATATCTCCAAAGAATGTCATTTTGGGTGATGATACGGTTCTTCAAGCCGTGGGTAAAGGATCCATCGTCGTAGACACCGAGGTGAAGGGTCGTGTGAAGACAATTACCATCCATGATGTCCTCCACGTTCCCAAGTTGAAGGCAAATCTTTTATCGGTGCGACATTTGGTGATGAAGCATTTGCGAGTGGAATTTAGCGACCAAGGGTGTTTTGTGTTGTCTCCAAGTCGTGAGGAGGTGGCCATTATACACGAAGTCAACGGCTTGTACCAAATCAAGTTTTCCAAGATGCACGCGGCGGAATCCGCAACGTTGGTGCAATCGAGTTCAAACGAAGACAAGTTGGCGTTGTGGCATCGTCGTCTCGGGCATTTGAATGTCAAGAGTGTGAAAGCACTCCGTGGAATGGTAAGTGGCATGGATCTTGCACAATCACACGTCGCACCTAGTTCATTCACATGTGAGGGTTGTATTGAAGGCAAGCAACAACGCTCACCGTTTCCAGTTGATGGGGCAACTCGTGCAACCAAGGTTCTTGAG
Organism: Pohlia nutans; assembly: GCA_022496805.1. Lineage (NCBI taxonomy): Eukaryota > Viridiplantae > Streptophyta > Bryopsida > Bryales > Mniaceae > Pohlia > Pohlia nutans. The sequence continues at coordinate 1,179,044 of CM040104.1, read as the reverse complement.
ATTGTGCATTCCGACGTGTGTGGTCCGATGAAGACCACGTCTATGGGGGGTTGCAAGTATTTTGTGACGTTCATTGATGATTTTTCGAGGAAGATATGGTTGTATCCGATCAAAGCAAAGAGCGAGTGTTTTGAGAAGTTCAAAGAGTTCAAGGCGTTGGTTGAGAAGCAATCCGAGCACAAGATCAAGGTGTTTCGATCGGATAATGGCGGCGAGTTCATGTCCAACCAATTTGGAGAGTTATTGAAGAAAGAAGGCATTGCTAGACAAACCACAACGCCATATACACCACAACAAAACGGAGTTGCAGAGCGTGCAAATCGAACAATTGTGGAAATGGCAAGGAGTATGTTGCATGCACAAAATTTGGGTTTGGACCTTTGGGCGGAAGCGGTGGTGACTGCGGTGTACACACGCAACCGATGCCCGACGAGTGCGGTTCAAAACATGACACCAGAGCAAGCGTGGAGTGGGAGGCCACCCCGCGTGGAGCACATGCGCACATTTGGATGCATCGCATTTGCAAAGGTACCCGATTCTCAAAGAACCAAACTTGAGGCCAAGGCAACAAAATGTGTGTTTCTTGGATATTGTGAAGGTACCAAGGCGTACAGGCTCATGTCCCTCGAGACCAAGAAGATCATTCGAGCTCGTGATGTGACATTTTGCGAGAATTCCAAGGTTGAAGACAATTTGGACGATGGTCCAAGTGGGAGAAGTGGCGATAAACCGGCGATTGTGGACCAATCTTCCAAATCTCCCGTTATTGATATTGTTGATGAAGACGAAGATGACGAAGATGGTGGTGATGAGGAACATATTGAGGAGCGACCTTTGAAGACGAAGAATGGCGAGAAAAAGGCACAAGCAACGGCGGTTGAAGACAATGCATCCTCGAGCGATCGTCGTTATCCAGAGAGAAATCGTAGACCACTTGGCGAGTGGTGGAAGAATCATATTCTCCCTCAAGGTGAGGAGGAGCATGCAAACGTTGCACTTTTAGATGCTCCATTGACGATTCGTGAAGCGTTGAGTTGTGATGATGCAAACAAGTGGGAGCAAGCCATGCAAGAGGAGTACAAATCGTTGATGGACAATGGCACTTGGGAATTGACTCCCCTCCCCAAGAATCGCAACGCTATCGGTTGTAAGTGGGTATTTCGTGCAAAGAGAGATGCAACGGGTGATGTGGTTCGTTATAAGGCAAGATTGGTGGCAAAGGGCTTTTCACAAATCGAAGGTGTTGATTTTCATGAGACCTTTGCACCGGTGGCGAAATTCACCACTATTCGATGCATTTTGGCCATCGGGGCTGCCATGGATTTGGAAATGCATCAAATGGATGTGAAGACGGCGTTCTTGAACGGCGAGTTGGACGAGGACATCTACATGGTGCAACCCGAAGGATTTGTGCAACGAGGTAATGAGAACCTTGTTTGCAAGTTGAACAAGTCATTGTATGGGTTGAAGCAATCTCCACGCGCATGGTATCAAAAGATTGACACGTTTCTTGTTCATATCGGGTTCACAAGGAGCATCGCTGATCACAGCTTGTATTTCATGCAAAAGGGGCAACATGTGGTCATCGTGATCATATATGTGGATGATTTGATCATCCTTGCAAGTTGTATGAGCTCTTTGAAGGCATTGAAGGCAATGCTTGAGAACGAGTACGAGATGAGTGATCTGGGTGAGTTGCACTTTTGTTTAGGAGTTGAGTTTGTGCGAGATAGAGCAACACGCACCATAACAATGAATCAAAGCAAGTATGTTATGGATGTGCTCAAACGCTTTGGCATGGAGGATTGCAAACCGGTTGGCACTCCATTGGATGTGAATTCCAAACTCGTGAAACTCACCGATGAGGAGTATGCATTAGAGGCTCAATCTATGGTGGATGTGCCATACAAGCAAGCTGTAGGGTCATTGATGTATGCTATGATTGCAACAAGGCCGGACCTTGCGTATCCAATCAGCGTTGTGAGTCAACACATGGCAAGACCGGGTTCAAGTCATTGGGTTGCGGTCAAGAGGATCATGCGGTACTTGAAAGGCACAAGTGATGTGAGGTTGTGTCTTGGAGGTGACAACATTGTGTTGAGTGGGTATTGTGATGCGGATTATGCGGGTGATACCAATGATCGTAGATCCACCACGGGGTACATGTTCAAAGTTGGATCGGGGGCCGTTTCATGGAATAGCAAGCGCCAACAAACCACGGCCACGTCAACGGTTGAGGCGGAGTACATGGCGACGAGCCACGGTACGAAGGAGGCCATTTGGTTGAGGCAACTAATGGCGGATGTGAGATGCACTCAAGAGGAGGCTACAACAATCATGTGTGACAACCAAGGGAGTATGTCATTGGCGAAGAATCCAACGCATCACTCACGTACAAAGCACATTGATGTGCAATATCACTTCATTCGAGAGAAGTTAGAGATGAAGGTGATAGAGTTGAAGTATTGTCCGACGGAGCACATGGTGGCGGACGTGCTGACAAAGGCTCTTGCGAGAGATCGACATCAAAGACTAGTGGTGGCATTTGGGCTCGAAGGCTTTGGCTATTTGCAAAGTGGGAGTGTTGAAGTAGGATGATTGCGTGGGCTGAAGTTGCTCATAGCCATGCGCATTAGGTAGAGTAGATGATGCGAATGAGCTAGACTAGCAACTAGAGAAGTGGTACTAGTTAGAAGTAATGAGAATTGGGTCTCCCAAGTGATATGGGCTGATCCTAGTGTACTAGGAGTGGAGTATGGGCTGATGTCCCATATGGTTTGCCAAGGGGACTCCCTTGGGTGTGCTACTTAAGAGGGGCAGCCCATGAGTAAAGATCATCTCTTTCCTATGCATTCCAAGTGTTTGTGTGAGGCTTTGGCATTCTAATCTAACCTTCAATATTGTGATGATGCAAACAAGTGGGAGCAAGCCATGCAAGAGGAGTACAAATCATTGATGGACAATGGCACTTGGGAATTGACTCCCCTCCCCAAGAATCGCAACGCTATCGGTTGTAAGTGGGTATTTCGTGCAAAGAGAGATGCAACGGGTGATGTGGTTCGTTATAAGGCAAGATTGGTGGCAAAGGGCTTTTCACAAATCGAAGGTGTTGATTTTCATGAGACCTTTGCACCGGTGGCGAAATTCACCACTATTCGATGCATTTTGGCCATCGGGGCTGCCATGGATTTGGAAATGCATCAAATGGATGTGAAGACGGCGTTCTTGAACGGCGAGTTGGACGAGGACATCTACATGGTACAACCCGAAGGATTTGTGCAACGAGGTAATGAGAACCTTGTTTGCAAGTTGAACAAGTCATTGTATGGGTTGAAGCAATCTCCACGCGCATGGTATCAAAAGATTGACACGTTTCTTGTTCATATCGGGTTCACAAGGAGCATCGCTGATCACAGCTTGTATTTCATGCAAAAGGGGCAACATGTGGTCATCGTGATCATATATGTGGATGATTTGATCATCCTTGCAAGTTGCATGAGCTCTTTGAAGGCATTGAAGGCAATGCTTGAGAACGAGTACGAGATGAGTGATCTGGGTGAGTTGCACTTTTGTTTAGGAGTTGAGTTTGTGCGAGATAGAGCAACACGCACCATAACAATGAATCAAAGCAAGTATGTTATGGATGTTCTCAAACGCTTTGGCATGGAGGATTGCAAACCGGTTGGCACTCCATTGGATGTGAATTCCAAACTCGTGAAACTCACCGATGAGGAGTATGCATTAGAGGCTCAATCTATGGTGGATGTGCCATACAAGCAAGCTGTAGGGTCATTGATGTATGCTATGATTGCAACAAGGCCGGACCTTGCGTATCCAATCAGCGTTGTGAGTCAACACATGGCAAGACCGGGTTCAAGTCATTGGGTTGCGGTCAAGAGGATCATGCGGTACTTGAAAGGCACAAGTGATGTGAGGTTGTGTCTTGGAGGTGACAACATTGTGTTGAGTGGGTATTGTGATGCGGATTATGCGGGTGATACCAATGATCGTAGATCCACCACGGGGTACATGTTCAAAGTTGGATCGGGGGCCGTTTCATGGAATAGCAAGCGCCAACAAACCACGGCCACGTCAACGGTTGAGGCGGAGTACATGGCGACGAGCCACGGTACGAAGGAGGCCATTTGGTTGAGGCAACTAATGGCGGATGTGAGATGCACTCAAGAGGAGGCTACAACAATCATGTGTGACAACCAAGGGAGTATGTCATTGGCGAAGAATCCAACGCATCACTCACGTACAAAGCACATTGATGTGCAATATCACTTCATTCGAGAGAAGTTAGAGATGAAGGTGATAGAGTTGAAGTATTGTCCAACGGAGCACATGGTGGCGGACGTGCTGACAAAGGCTCTTGCGAGAGATCGACATCAAAGACTAGTGATAGCATTTGGGCTCGAAGGCTTTGGCTATTTGCAAAGTGGGAGTGTTGAAGTCGGATGATTGCGTGGGCTGAAGTTGCTCATAGCCATGCGCATTAGGTAGAGTAGATGATGCGAATGAGCTAGACATGCAACTAGAGAAGTGGTACTAGTTAGAGATAATGAGAATTGGGTCTCCCAAGTGATATGGGCTGATCCTAGTGTACTAGGAGTGGAGTATGGGCTGATGTCCCATATGGTTTGCCAAGGGGACTCCCTTGGGTGTGCTACTTAAGAGGGGCAGCCCATGAGTAAAGATCATCTCTTTCCTATGCATTCCAAGTGTTTGTGTGAGGCTTTGGCATTCTAATCTAACCTTCAATACGTCGGACGAAGGCGGTTCCTCACTACCCTCAACTATCTCCCACAATTCTTTTTCGGCCATGACCATTTCCATCTTGAATTTCCACAAGTGGAAGTTGACGCCATCGAACTTGTCTACAACCTTAGCACCTTCACCCTCAAATGTAGCCATATCCTTGATTGAAAGACGTACGCTCACAAAATTCAGCCCCTAGAAACCTAAGAAAAATTGTTTTTATGATTTTTTGACAATTTTGTGATTTGTGAAGCAAATTGCACACGTATGTGCTTCTAATGCCTCCAAACTAATTCCAAACACTAAATCAGCACCTTTGTGCTACACATCAACCTCACAACACTCAATCGTGATGGTTCTTAGTGAATTTGCACAAGATCATACCACAACACCCTAACTAGGAGAATTGCGCACTCGTTGGCTCAAATCCACTCAAATCAGCACCCTTGTGCTTCACTAACCCAAACTCTAATTTTGAGCACTCCAAGGGCATAACTCACATTCCAAACCCTTGTGCAAGAATTGCAATACCAAAATCAGATTGTAGACTCACCCCAAGAGCCTCAAAGCATAAAAGTGCCTTGCAACAACACAAGTGCACAAATTGAGCACAAATTGAGCCAATAAGCTCCAATAAGCTCCAATAAGCTCCAATAAGCTCCAATAAGCTCCAATCAGCTCCAATATACTCCAACAAGCACCAATAAGCTTCAAAGCTCCAATTCAGCCCTTGTAGACGTGTATAAACTCCAAAGGTGCTCCAAAGTGCTCCAAAAGCTCCAAATCAACAAATGATAGCTCCAAAGTGCGAATTCAGCCCTCCAACACGTAGATCAAAGGTAGGAAGATTGTAATACCTCCCAATGTCGAAATCAGCCCACCAAAGCTCGAATTCAGCCCTCCAAAGTTCTAAATCAGCGCTCCAATACTCCAAAATCAGCGCTCCAAAGCACGACCTCCACACAATGAGCAATCTAATCTTTGACTCACGCAAAACACATGAGTGGGCCCATAACCTATTGAAGGTTAGATTAGAATGCCAAAGCCTCACACAAACACTTGGAATGCATAGGAAAGAGATGATCTTTACTCATGGGCTGCCCCTCTTAAGTAGCACACCCAAGGGAGTCCCCTTGGCAAACCATATGGGACATCAGCCCATACTCCACTCCTAGTACACTAGGATCAGCCCATATCACTTGGGAGACCCAATTCTCATTACTTCTATCTAGTACCACTTCTCTAGTTGCAAGTCTAGCTCATTCGCATCATCTACTCTAGCTAATGCGCATGGCTATGAGCAACTTCAGCCCACGCAATCATCCTACTTCAACACACTCAACACAATGTTGTCACCTCCAAGACACAACCTCACATCACTTGTGCCTTTCAAGTACCGCATGATCCTCTTGACCGCAACCCAATGACTTGAACCCGGTCTTGCCATGTGTTGACTCACAACGCTGATTGGATACGCAAGGTCCGGCCTTGTTGCAATCATAGCATACATCAATGACCCTACAGCTTGCTTGTATGGCACATCCACCATAGATTGAGCCTCTAATGCATACTCCTCATCGGTGAGTTTCACGAGTTTGGAATTCACATCCAATGGAGTGCCAACCGGTTTGCAATCCTCCATGCCAAAGCGTTTGAGAACATCCATAACATACTTGCTTTGATTCATTGTTATGGTGCGTGTTGCTCTATCTCGCACAAACTCAACTCCTAAACAAAAGTGCAACTCACCCAGATCACTCATCTCGTACTCGTTCTCAAGCATTGCCTTCAATGCCTTCAAAGAGCTCATACAACTTGCAAGGATGATCAAATCATCCACATATATGATCACGATGACCACATGTTGCCCCTTTTGCATGAAATACAAGCTGTGATCAGCGATGCTCCTTGTGAACCCGATATGAACAAGAAACGTGTCAATCTTTTGATACCATGCGCGTGGAGATTGCTTCAACCCATACAATGACTTGTTCAACTTGCAAACAAGGTTCTCATTACCTCGTTGCACAAATCCTTCGGGTTGTACCATGTAGATGTCCTCGTCCAACTCGCCGTTCAAGAACGCCGTCTTCACATCCATTTGATGCATTTCCAAATCCATGGCAGCCCCGATGGCCAAAATGCATCGAATAGTGGTGAATTTCGCCACGGGTGCAAAGGTCTCATGAAAATCAACACCTTCGATTTGTGAAAAGCCCTTTGCCACCAATCTTGCCTTATAACGAACCACATCACCCGTTGCATCTCTCTTTGCACGAAATACCCACTTACAACCGATAGCGTTGCGATTCTTGGGGAGGGGAGTCAATTCCCAAGTGCCATTGTCCATCAACGATTTGTACTCCTCTTGCATGGCTTGCTCCCACTTGTTTGCATCATCACAACTCAACGCTTCACGAATCGTCAATGGAGCATCTAAAAGTGCAACGTTTGCATGCTCCTCCTCACCTTGAGGGAGAATATGATTCTTCCACCACTCGCCAAGTGGTCTACGATTTCTCTCTGGATAACGACGATCGCTCGAGGATGCATTGTCTTCAACCGCCGTTGCTTGTGCCTTTTTGTCGCCATTCTTCGTCTTCAAAGGTCGCTCCTCAATATGTTCGTCATCACCACCATCTTCGTCATCTTCGTCTTCATCAACAATATCAATAACGGGAGATTTGGAAGATTGGTCCACAATCGCCGGTTTATCGCCACTTCTCCCACTTGGACCATCGTCCAAATTGTCTTCAACCTTGGAATTCTCGCAAAATGTCACATCACGAGCTCGAATGATCTTCTTGGTCTCGAGCGACATGAGCCTGTACGCCTTGGTACCTTCACAATATCCAAGAAACACACATTTTGTTGCCTTGGCCTCAAGTTTGGTTCTTTGAGAATCGGGTACCTTTGCAAATGCGATGCATCCAAATGTGCGCATGTGCTCCACGCGGGGAGGCCTCCCACTCCACGCTTGCTCTGGTGTCATGTTTTGAACCGCACTCGTCGGGCATCGGTTGCGTGTGTACACCGCAGTCACCACCGCTTCCGCCCAAAGGTCCAAACCCAAATTTTGTGCATGCAACATACTCCTTGCCATTTCCACAATTGTTCGATTTGCACGCTCTGCAACTCCGTTTTGTTGTGGTGTATATGGCGTTGTGGTTTGTCTAGCAATGCCTTCTTTCTTCAATAACTCTCCAAATTGGTTGGACAAGAACTCGCCGCCATTATCCGATCGAAACACCTTGATCTTGTGCTCGGATTGCTTCTCAACCAACGCCTTGAACTCTTTGAACTTCTCAAAACACTCGCTCTTTGCTTTGATCGGATACAACCATATCTTCCTCGAAAAATCATCAATGAACGTCACAAAATACTTGCAACCCCCCATAGACGTGGTCTTCATTGGACCACACACGTCGGAATGCACAATCTCAAGAACCTTGGTTGCACGAGTTGCCCCATCAACTGGAAACGGTGAGCGTTGTTGCTTGCCTTCAATACAACCCTCACATGTGAATGAACTAGGTGCGACGTGTGATTGTGCAAGATCCATGCCACTTACCATTCCACGGAGTGCTTTCACACTCTTGACATTCAAATGCCCGAGACGACGATGCCACAACGCCAACTTGTCTTCGTTTGAACTCGATTGCACCAACGTTGCCGATTCCGCCGCGTGCATCTTGGAAAACTTGATTTGGTACAAGCCGTTGACTTCGTGTATAATGGCCACCTCCTCACGACTTGGAGACAACACAAAACACCCTTGGTCGCTAAATTCCACTCGCAAATGCTTCATCACCAAATGTCGCACCGATAAAAGATTTGCCTTCAACTTGGGAACGTGGAGGACATCATGGATGGTAATTGTCTTCACACGACCCTTCACTTCGGTGTCTACGACGATGGATCCTTTACCCACGGCTTGAAGAACCGTATCATCACCCAAAATGACATTCTTTGGAGATATGACGTGATATGATTGGAAACAAGTCCTAATGGGCGCCATGTGACTCGAGGCTCCCGAATCAACAATCCAATCGATCACACTACCATTGCATGACACGTCACTTGCCATCATTGCATACTCGTCCCCGTCATTACTACAAGAAGAGACGCTAGTCATAAATGCGTACTCATCACCTGCATCGTTGACCTTTGTATTGTTGGCACTTTCCTCTCTCTTGCGTTTGTAGCAAAATTTTGCCAAGTGGCCCTTCTTACCGCAATAGTAGCATACCTTGTCTGTAGAGCTCCCACTCGCACCGCTCTTGGATTGCTTCGCCATAAGCGCCGCGCTATCGCCACGAGTCTCGTTCTCTTTGCGCCGCGAGAGTTCATGCAACAACCGTGATGTCACATAATCAAGAGTGAGCTCGCTAATGGGCCTACTCTCCATAGCAACGATAAGATACTCGTACGACGGCGGCAAACTCTCGAGGAGCGTCATAACGATATCACCGTCGGTAATGTTGACGTCTGCGCCGTTGAGCTGATCCGCAAGAGCCTTCACTTTGTTGATGTGCGCCAACATGTCGTCGTTTTCTTCCATCTTGATGGTGAAAAACTTGCGCCTCAAAAACAAGATATTGACCAAGCTCTTTGCCTCATGAATATTGCAAAGCTTGGCCCATGCCTCGGCGGGAGTCTTGCACGACCGAATATGAGAAAGCTGGGAATCAGAAAGATTAAGAGCCAAAATGGCAAAGGCCTTTTTCTCTCGCCGAGTGTACGCAGTTCGTACCCTAGCCTCGGCGTCGGACGAAGGCGGTTCCTCACTACCCTCAACTATCTCCCACAATTCTTTTTCGGCCATGACCATTTCCATCTTGAATTTCCACAAGTGGAAGTTGACGCCATCGAACTTGTCTACAACCTTAGCACCTTCACCCTCAAATGTAGCCATATCCTTGATTGAAGGACGTACGCTCACAAAATTCAGCCCCTAGAAAGCTAAGAAAAATTGTTTTTATGATTTTTGACAATTTTGTGATTTGTGAAGCAAATTGCACACGTACGTGCTTCTAATGCCTCCAAACTAATTCCAAACACTAAATCAGCACCTTTGTGCTACACATCAACCTCACAACACTCAATCGTGATGGTTCTTAGTGAATTTGCACAAGATCATACCACAACACCCTAACTAGGAGAATTGCGCACTCGTTGGCTCAAATCCACTCAAATCAGCACCCTTGTGCTTCACAACACGTAACGCACCCTATGGACACCCTTGTGCCTTCCAAGGACTCTAAATCAATGCAAATTCAGCCCCTTCAAGTCCTAATTGCATTGAAATTCATCAAATCAGCCCCGTTGTGCATTCACTAACCCAAACTCTAATTTTGAGCACTCCAAGGGCATAACTCACATTCCAAACCCTTGTGCAAGAATTGCAATACCAAAATCAGATTGTAGACTCACCCCAAGAGCCTCAAAGCATAAAAGTGCCTTGCAACAACACAAGTGCACAAATTGAGCACAAATTGAGCCAATAAGCTCCAATAAGCTCCAATAAGCTCCACTAAGCTCCAATCAGCTCCAATATACTCCAACAAGCACCAATAAGCTCCAAAGCTCCAATTCAGCCCTTGTAGACGTGTATAAACTCCAAAAGTGCTCCAAAGTGCTCCAAAAGCTCCAAATCAACAAATGATAGCTCCAAAGTGCGAATTCAGCCCTCCAACACGTAGATCAAAGGTAGGAAGATTGTAATACCTCCCAATGTCGAAATCAGCCCACCAAAGCTCGAATTCAGCCCTCCAAAGTTCCAAATCAGCGCTCCAATACTCCAAAATCAGCGCTCCAAAGCACGACCTCCACACAATGAGCAATCTAATCTTTGACTCACGCAAAACACATGAGTGGGCCCATAACCTATTGAAGGTTAGATTAGAATGCCAAAGCCTCACACAAACACTTGGAATGCATAGGAAAGAGATGATCTTTACTCATGGGCTGCCCCTCTTAAGTAGTACACCCAAGGGAGTCCCCTTGGCAAACCATATGGGACATCAGCCCATACTCCACTCCTAGTACACTAGGATCAGCCCATATCACTTGGGAGACCCAATTCTCATTATCTCTAACTAGTACCACTTCTCTAGTTGCTAGTCTAGCTCATTCGCATCATCTACTCTAGCTAATGCGCATGGCTATGAGCAACTTCAGCCCACGCAATCATCCTACTTCAACAGAACTGCGTACACTCGGCGAGAGAAAAAGGCCTTTGCGATTTTGGCTCTTAATCTTTCTGATTCCCAGCTTTCTCATATTCGGTCGTGCAAGACTCCCGCCGAGGCATGGGCCAAGCTTTGCAATATTCATGAGGCAAAGAGCTTGGTCAATATCTTGTTTTTGAGGCGCAAGTTTTTCACCATCAAGATGGAAGAAAACGACGACATGTTGGCGCACATCAACAAAGTCAAGGCTCTTGCGGATCAGCTCAACGGCGCAGACGTCAACATTACCGACGGTGATATCGTTATGACGCTCCTCGAGAGTTTGCCGCCGTCGTACGAGTATCTTATCGTTGCTATGGAGAGTAGGCCCATTAGCGAGCTCACTCTTGATTATGTGACATCACGGTTGTTGCATGAACTCTCGCGGCGCAAAGAGAACGAGACTCGTGGCGATAGCGCGGCGCTTATGGCGAAGCAATCCAAGAGCGGTGCCAGTGGGAGCTCTACAGACAAGGTATGCTACTATTGCGGTAAGAAGGGCCACTTGGCAAAATTTTGCTACAAACGCAAGAGAGAGGAAAGTGCCAACAATACAAAGGTCAACGATGCAGGTGATGAGTACGCATTTATGACTAGCGTCTCTTCTTGTAGTAATGACGGGGACGAGTATGCAATGATGGCAAGTGACGTGTCATGCAATGGTAGTGTGATCGATTGGATTGTTGATTCGGGAGCCTCGAGTCACATGGCGCCCATTAGGACTTGTTTCCAATCATATCACGTCATATCTCCAAAGAATGTCATTTTGGGTGATGATACGGTTCTTCAAGCCGTGGGTAAAGGATCCATCGTCGTAGACACCGAGGTGAAGGGTCGTGTGAAGACAATTACCATCCATGATGTCCTCCACGTTCCCAAGTTGAAGGCAAATCTTTTATCGGTGCGACATTTGGTGATGAAGCATTTGCGAGTGGAATTTAGCGACCAAGGGTGTTTTGTGTTGTCTCCAAGTCGTGAGGAGGTGGCCATTATACACGAAGTCAACGGCTTGTACCAAATCAAGTTTTCCAAGATGCACGCGGCGGAATCGGCAACGTTGGTGCAATCGAGTTCAAACGAAGACAAGTTGGCGTTGTGGCATCGTCGTCTCGGGCATTTGAATGTCAAGAGTGTGAAAGCACTGCGTGGAATGGTAAGTGGCATGGATCTTGCACAATCACACGTCGCACCTAGTTCATTCACATGTGAGGGTTGTATTGAAGGCAAACAACAACGCTCACCGTTTCCAGTTGATGGGGCAACTCGTGCAACCAAGGTTCTTGAGATTGTGCATTCCGACGTGTGTGGTCCAATGAAGACCACGTCTATGGGGGGTTGCAAGTATTTTGTGACGTTCATTGATGATTTTTCGAGGAAGATATGGTTGTATCCGATCAAAGCAAAGAGCGAGTGTTTTGAGAAGTTCAAAGAGTTCAAGGCGTTGGTTGAGAAGCAATCCGAGCACAAGATCAAGGTGTTTCGATCGGATAATGGCGGCGAGTTCATGTCCAACCAATTTGGAGAGTTATTGAAGAAAGAAGGCATTGCTAGACAAACCACAACGCCATATACACCACAACAAAACGGAGTTGCAGAGCGTGCAAATCGAACAATTGTGGAAATGGCAAGGAGTATGTTGCATGCACAAAATTTGGGTTTGGACCTTTGGGCGGAAGCGGTGGTGACTGCGGTGTACACACGCAACCGATGCCCGACGAGTGCGGTTCAAAACATGACACCAGAGCAAGCGTGGAGTGGGAGGCCACCCCGCGTGGAGCACATGCGCACATTTGGATGCATCGCATTTGCAAAGGTACCCGATTCTCAAAGAACCAAACTTGAGGCCAAGGCAACAAAATGTGTGTTTCTTGGATATTGTGAAGGTACCAAGGCGTACAGGCTCATGTCGCTCGAGACCAAGAAGATCATTCGAGCTCGTGATGTGACATTTTGCGAGAATTCCAAGGTTGAAGACAATTTGGACGATGGTCCAAGTGGGAGAAGTGGCGATAAACCAGCGATTGTGGACCAATCTTCCAAATCTCCCGTTATTGATATTGTTCATGAAGACGAAGATGACGAAGATGGTGGTGATGAGGAACATATTGAGGAGCGACCTTTGAAGACGAAGAATGGCGAGAAAAAGGCACAAGCAACGGCGGTTGAAGACAATGCATCCTCGAGCGATCGTCGTTATCCAGAGAGAAATCGTAGACCACTTGGCGAGTGGTGGAAGAATCATATTCTCCCTCAAGGTGAGGAGGAGCATGCAAACGTTGCACTTTTAGATGCTCCATTGACGATTCGTGAAGCGTTGAGTTGTGATGATGCAAACAAGTGGGAGCAAGCCATGCAAGAGGAGTACAAATCGTTGATGGACAATGGCACTTGGGAATTGACTCCCCTCCCCAAGAATCGCAACGCTATCGGTTGTAAGTGGGTATTTCGTGCAAAGAGAGATGCAACGGGTGATGTGGTTCGTTATAAGGCAAGATTGGTGGCAAAGGGCTTTTCACAAATCGAAGGTGTTGATTTTCATGAGACCTTTGCACCGGTGGCGAAATTCACCACTATTCGATGCATTTTGGCCATCGGGGCTGCCATGGATTTGGAAATGCATCAAATGGATGTCAAGACGGCGTTCTTGAACGGCGAGTTGGACGAGGACATCTACATGGTACAACCCGAAGGATTTGTGCAACGAGGTAATGAGAACCTTGTTTGCAAGTTGAACAAGTCATTGTATGGGTTGAAGCAATCTCCACGCGCATGGTATCAAAAGATTGACACGTTTCTTGTTCATATCGGGTTCACAAGGAGCATCGCTGATCACAGCTTGTATTTCATGCAAAAGGGGCAACATGTGGTCATCGTGATCATATATGTGGATGATTTGATCATCCTTGCAAGTTGTATGAGCTCTTTGAAGGCATTGAAGGCAATGCTTGAGAACGAGTACGAGATGAGTGATCTGGGTGAGTTGCACTTTTGTTTAGGAGTTGAGTTTGTGCGAGATAGAGCAACACGCACCATAACAATGAATCAAAGCAAGTATGTTATGGATGTTCTCAAACGCTTTGGCATGGAGGATTGCAAACCGGTTGGCACTCCATTGGATGTGAATTCCAAACTCGTGAAACTCACCGATGAGGAGTATGCATTAGAGGCTCAATCTATGGTGGATGTGCCATACAAGCAAGCTGTAGGGTCATTGATGTATGCTATGATTGCAACAAGGCCGGACCTTGCGTATCCAATCAGCGTTGTGAGTCAACACATGGCAAGACCGGGTTCAAGTCATTGGGTTGCGGTCAAGAGGATCATGCGGTACTTGAAAGGCACAAGTGATGTGAGGTTGTGTCTTGGAGGTGACAACATTGTGTTGAGTGGGTATTGTGATGCGGATTATGCGGGTGATACCAATGATCGTAGATCCACCACGGGGTACATGTTCAAAGTTGGATCGGGGGCCGTTTCATGGAATAGCAAGCGCCAACAAACCACGGCCACGTCAACGGTTGAGGCGGAGTACATGGCGACGAGCCACGGTACGAAGGAGGCCATTTGGTTGAGGCAACTAATGGCGGATGTGAGATGCACTCAAGAGGAGGCTACAACAATCATGTGTGACAACCAAGGGAGTATGTCATTGGCGAAGAATCCAACGCATCACTCACGTACAAAGCACATTGATGTGCAATATCACTTCATTCGAGAGAAGTTAGAGATGAAGGTGATAGAGTTGAAGTATTGTCCAACGGAGCACATGGTGGCGGACGTGCTGACAAAGGCTCTTGCGAGAGATCGACATCAAAGACTAGTGGTGGCATTTGGGCTCCAAGGCTTTGGCTATTCGCAAAGTGGGAGTGTTGAAGTAGGATGATTGCGTGGGCTGAAGTTGCTCATAGCCATGCGCATTAGCTAGAGTAGATGATGCGAATGAGCTAGACTAGCAACTAGAGAAGTGGTACTAGTTAGAGATAATGAGAATTGGGTCTCCCAAGTCATATGGGCTGATCCTAGTGTACTAGGAGTGGAGTATGGGCTGATGTCCCATATGGTTTGCCAAGGGGACTCCCTTGGGTGTGCTACTTAAGAGGGGCAGCCCATGAGTAAAGATCATCTCTTTCCTATGCATTCCAAGTGTTTGTGTGAGGCTTTGGCATTCTAATCTAACCTTCAATAGGTGGTTCCTCAATATGTTCCTCATCACCACCATCTTCGTCATCTTCGTCTTCATCAACAATATCAATAACGGGAGATTTGGAAGATTGGTCCACAATGGCCGGTTTATCGCCACTTCTCCCACTTGGACCATCGTCCAAATTGTCTTCAACCTTGGAATTCTCGCAAAATGTCACATCACGAGCTCGAATGATCTTCTTGGTGTCGAGCGACATGAGCCTGTACGCCTTGGTACCTTCACAATATCCAAGAAACACACATTTTGTTGCCTTGGCCTCAAGTTTGGTTCTTTGAGAATCGGGTACCTTTGCAAATGCGATGCATCCAAATGTGCGCATGTGCTCCACGCGGGGTGGCCTCCCACTCCACGCTTGCTCGGGTGTCATGTTTTGAACCGCACTCGTCGGGCATCGGTTGCGTGTGTACACCGCAGTCACCACCGCTTCCGCCCAAAGGTCCAAACCCAAATTTTGTGCATGCAACATACTCCTTGCCATTTCCACAATTGTTCGATTTGCACGCTCTGCAACTCCGTTTTGTTGTGGTGTATATGGCGTTGTGGTTTGTCTAGCAATGCCTTCTATTGAAGGTTAGATTAGAATGCCAAAGCCTCACACAAACACTTGGAATGCATAGGAAAGAGATAATCTTTACTCATGGGCTGCCCCTCTTAAGTAGCACACCCAAGGGAGGCCCCTTGGCAAACCATATGGGACATCAGCCCATACTCCACTCCTAGTACACTAGGATCAGCCCATATCACTTGGGAGACCCAATTCTCATTACTTCTAACTAGTATCACTTCTTTAGTTGCAAGTCTAGCTCATTCGCATCATCTACTCTAGCTAATGCGCATGGCTATGAGCAACTTCAGCCCACGCAATCATCCTACTTCAACACTCCCACTTTGCGAATAGCCAAAGCCTTCGAGCCCAAATGCCACCACTAGTCTTTGATGTCGATCTCTCGCAAGAGCCTTTGTCAGCACGTCCGCCACCATGTGCTCCGTTGGACAATACTTCAACTCTATCACCTTCATCTCTAACTTCTCTCGAATGAAGTGATATTGCACATCAATGTGCTTTGTACGTGAGTGATGCGTTGGATTCTTCGCCAATGACATACTCCCTTGGTTGTCACACATGATTGTTGTAGCCTCCTCTTGAGTGCATCTCACATCCGCCATTAGTTGCGTCAACCAAATGGCCTCCTTCGTACCGTGGCTCGTCGCCATGTACTCCGCCTCAACCGTTGACGTGGCCGTGGTTTGTTGGCGCTTGCTATTCCATGAAACGGCCCCCGATCCAACTTTGAACATGTATCCCGTGGTGGATCTACGATCATTGGTATCACCCGCATAATCCGCATCACAATAACCACTCAACACAATGTTGTCACCTCCAAGACACAACCTTGTTGAAGTAGGATGATTGCGTGGGCTGAAGTTGCTCATAGCCATGCGCATTAGCTAGAGTAGATGATGCGAATGAGCTAGACTAGCAACTAGAGAAGTGGTACTAGTTAGAAGTAATGAGAATTGGGTCTCCCAAGTGATATGGGCTCATCCTAGTGTACTAGGAGTGGAGTATGGGCTGATGTTGTTGAAGTAGGATGATTGCGTGGGCTGAAGTTGCTCATAGCCATGCGTATTAGCTAGAGTAGATGATGCGAATGAGCTAGACTAGCAACTAGAGAAGTGGTACTAGTTAGAGATAATGAGAATTGGGTCTCCCAAGTGATATGGGCTGATCCTAGTGTACTAGGAGTGGAGTATGGGCTGATGTCCCATATGGTTTGCCAAGGGGACTCCCTTGGGTGTACTACTTAAGAGGGGCAGCCCATGAGTAAAGATCATCTCTTTCCTATGCATTCCAAGTGTTTGTGTGAGGCTTTGGCATTCTAATCTAACCTTCAATAGGTTATGGGCCCACTCATGTGTTTTGCGTGAGTCAAAGATTAGATTGCTCATTGTGTGGAGGTCGTGCTTTGGAGCGCTGATTTTGGAGTATTGGAGCGCTGATTTGGAACTTTGGAGGGCTGAATTCGAGCTTTGGTGGGCTGATTTCGACATTGGGAGGTATTACAATCTTCCTACCTTTGATCTACGTGTTGGAGGGCTGAATTCGCACTTTGGAGCTATCATTTGTTGATTTGGAGCTTTTGGAGCACTTTGGAGCACTTTTGGAGTTTATACACGTCTACAAGGGCTGAATTGGAGCTTTGGAGCTTATTGGTGCTTGTTGGAGTATATTGGAGCTGATTGGAGCTTATTGGAGCTTATTGGAGCTTATTGGAGCTTATTGGCTCAATTTGTGCTCAATTTGTGCACTTGTGTTGTTGCAAGGCACTTTTATGCTTTGAGGCTCTTGGGGTGAGTCTACAATCTGATTTTGGTATTGCAATTCTTGCACAAGGGTTTGGAATGTGAGTTATGCCCTTGGAGTGCTCAAAATTAGAGTTTGGGTTAGTGAATGCACAACGGGGCTGATTTGATGAATTTCAATGCAATTAGGACTTGAAGGGGCTGAATTTGCATTGATTTAGAGTCCTTGGAAGGCACAAGGGTGTCCATAGGGTGCGTTACGTGTTGTGAAGCACAAGGGTGCTGATTTGAGTGGATTTGAGCCAACGAGTGCGCAATTCTCCTAGTTAGGGTGTTGTGGTATGATCTTGTGCAAATTCACTAAGAACCATCACGATTGAGTGTTGTGAGGTTGATGTGTAGCACAAAGGTGCTGATTTAGTGTTTGGAATTAGTTTGGAGGCATTAGAAGCACGTACGTGTGCAATTTGCTTCACAAATCACAAAATTGTCAAAAATCATAAAAACAATTTTTCTTAGCTTTCTAGGGGCTGAATTTTGTGAGCGTACGTCCTTCAATCAAGGATATGGCTACATTTGAGGGTGAAGGTGCTAAGGTTGTAGACAAGTTCGATGGCGTCAACTTCCACTTGTGGAAATTCAAGATGGAAATGGTCATGGCCGAAAAAGAATTGTGGGAGATAGTTGAGGGTAGTGAGGAACCGCCTTCGTCCGACGCCGAGGCTAGGGTACGAACTGCGTACACTCGGCGAGAGAAAAAGGCCTTTGCGATTTTGGCTCTTAATCTTTCTGATTCCCAGCTTTCTCATATTCGGTCGTGCAAGACTCCCGCCGAGGCATGGGCCAAGCTTTGCAATATTCATGAGGCAAAGAGCTTGGTCAATATCTTGTTTTTGAGGCGCAAGTTTTTCACCATCAAGATGGAAGAAAACGACGACATGTTGGCGCACATCAACAAAGTCAAGGCTCTTGCGGATCAGCTCAACGGCGCAGACGTCAACATTACCGACGGTGATATCGTTATGACGCTCCTCGAGAGTTTGCCGCCGTCGTACGAGTATCTTATCGTTGCTATGGAGAGTAGGCCCATTAGCGAGCTCACTCTTGATTATGTGACATCACGGTTGTTGCATGAACTCTCGCGGCGCAAAGAGAACGAGACTCGTGGCGATAGCGCGGCGCTTATGGCGAAGCAATCCAAGAGCGGTGCCAGTGGGAGCTCTACAGACAAGGTATGCTACTATTGCGGTAAGAAGGGCCACTTGGCAAAATTTTGCTACAAACGCAAGAGAGAGGAAAGTGCCAACAATACAAAGGTCAACGATGCAGGTGATGAGTACGCATTTATGACTAGCGTCTCTTCTTGTAGTGATGACGGGGACGAGTATGCAATGATGGCAAGTGACGTGTCATGCAATGGTAGTGTGATCGATTGGATTGTTGATTCGGGAGCCTCGAGTCACATGGCGCCCATTAGGACTTGTTTCCAATCATATCACGTCATATCTCCAAAGAATGTCATTTTGGGTGATGATACGGTTCTTCAAGCCGTGGGTAAAGGATCCATCGTCGTAGACACCGAGGTGAAGGGTCGTGTGAAGACAATTACCATCCATGATGTCCTCCACGTTCCCAAGTTGAAGGCAAATCTTTTATCGGTGCGACATTTGGTGATGAAGCATTTGCGAGTGGAATTTAGCGACCAAGGGTGTTTTGTGTTGTCTCCAAGTCGTGAGGAGGTGGCCATTATACACGAAGTCAACGGCTTGTACCAAATCAAGTTTTCCAAGATGCACGCGGCGGAATCCGCAACGTTGGTGCAATCGAGTTCAAACGAAGACAAGTTGGCGTTGTGGCATCGTCGTCTCGGGCATTTGAATGTCAAGAGTGTGAAAGCACTGCGTGGAATGGTAAGTGGCATGGATCTTGCACAATCACACGTCGCACCTAGTTCATTCACATGTGAGGGTTGTATTGAAGGCAAACAACAACGCTCACCGTTTCCAGTTGATGGGGCAACTCGTGCAACCAAGGTTCTTGAGATTGTGCATTCCGACGTGTGTGGTCCAATGAAGACCACGTCTATGGGGGGTTGCAAGTATTTTGTGACGTTCATTGATGATTTTTCGAGGAAGATATGGTTGTATCCGATCAAAGCAAAGAGCGAGTGTTTTGAGAAGTTCAAAGAGTTCAAGGCGTTGGTTGAGAAGCAATCCGAGCACAAGATCAAGGTGTTTCGATCGGATAATGGCGGCGAGTTCATGTCCAACCAATTTGGAGAGTTATTGAAGAAAGAAGGCATTGCTAGACAAACCACAACGCCATATACACCACAACAAAACGGAGTTGCAGAGCGTGCAAATCGAACAATTGTGGAAATGGCAAGGAGTATGTTGCATGCACAAAATTTGAGTTTGGACCTTTGGGCGGAAGCGGTGGTGACTGCGGTGTACACACGCAACCGATGCCCGACGAGTGCGGTTCAAAACATGACACCAGAGCAAGCGTGGAGTGGGAGGCCTCCCCGCGTGGAGCACATGCGCACATTTGGATGCATCGCATTTGCAAAGGTACCCGATTCTCAAAGAACCAAACTTGAGGCCAAGGCAACAAAATGTGTGTTTCTTGGATATTGTGAAGGTACCAAGGCGTACAGGCTCATGTCGCTCGAGACCAAGAAGATCATTCGAGCTCGTGATGTGACATTTTGCGAGAATTCCAAGGTTGAAGACAATTTGGACGATGGTCCAAGTGGGAGAAGTGGCGATAAACCAGCGATTGTGGACCAATCTTCCAAATCTCCCGTTATTGATATTGTTGATGAAGACGAAGATGACGAAGATGGTGGTGATGAGGAACATATTGAGGAGCGACCTTTGAAAACGAAGAATGGCGAGAAAAAGGCACAAGCAACGGCGGTTGAAGACAATGCATCCTCGAGCGATCGTCGTTATCCAGAGAGAAATCGTAGACCACTTGGCGAGTGGTGGAAGAATCATATTCTCCCTCAAGGTGAGGAGGAGCATGCAAACGTTGCACTTTTAGATGCTCCATTGACGATTCGTGAAGCGTTGAGTTGTGATGATGCAAACAAGTGGGAGCAAGCCATGCAAGAGGAGTACAAATCGTTGATGGACAATGGCACTTGGGAATTGACTCCCCTCCCCAAGAATCGCAACGCTATCGGTTGTAAGTGGGTATTTCGTGCAAAGAGAGATGCAACGGGTGATGTGGTTCGTTATAAGGCAAGATTGGTGGCAAAGGGCTTTTCACAAATCGAAGGTGTTGATTTTCATGAGACCTTTGCACCGGTGGCGAAATTCACCACTATTCGATGCATTTTGGCCATCGGGGCTGCCATGGATTTGGAAATGCATCAAATGGATGTGAAGACGGCGTTCTTGAACGGCGAGTTGGACGAGGACATCTACATGGTACAACCCGAAGGATTTGTGCAACGAGGTAATGAGAACCTTGTTTGCAAGTTGAACAAGTCATTGTATGGGTTGAAGCAATCTCCACGCGCATGGTATCAAAAGATTGACACGTTTCTTGTTCATATCGGGTTCACAAGGAGCATCGCTGATCACAGCTTGTATTTCATGCAAAAGGGGCAACATGTGGTCATCGTGATCATATATGTGGATGATTTGATCATCCTTGCAAGTTGTATGAGCTCTTTGAAGGCATTGAAGGCAATGCTTGAGAACGAATACGAGATGAGTGACCTCGGTGAGTTGCACTTTTGTTTAGGAGTTGAGTTTGTGCGAGATAGAGCAACACGCACCATAACAATGAATCAAAGCAAGTATGTTATGGATGTGCTCAAACGCTTTGGCATGGAGGATTGCAAACCGGTTGGCACTCCATTGGATGTGAATTCCAAACTCGTGAAACTCACGGATGAGGAGTATGCATTAGAGGCTCAATCTATGGTGGATGTGCCATACAAGCAAGCTGTAGGGTCATTGATGTATGCTATGATTGCAACAAGGCCGGACCTTGCGTATCCAATCAGCGTTGTGAGTCAACACATGGCAAGACCGGGTTCAAGTCATTGGGTTGCGGTCAAGAGGATCATGCGGTACTTGAAAGGCACAAGTGATGTGAGGTTGTGTCTTGGAGGTGACAACATTGTGTTGAGTGGGTATTGTGATGCGGATTATGCGGGTGATACCAATGATCGTAGATCCACCACGGGGTACATGTTCAAAGTTGGATCGGGGGCCGTTTCATGGAATAGCAAGCGCCAACAAACCACGGCCACGTCAACGGTTGAGGCGGAGTACATGGCGACGAGCCACGGTACGAAGGAGGCCATTTGGTTGAGGCAACTAATGGCGGATGTGAGATGCACTCAAGAGGAGGCTACAACAATCATGTGTGACAACCAAGGGAGTATGTCATTGGCGAAGAATCCAACGCATCACTCACGTACAAAGCACATTGATGTGCAATATCACTTCATTCGAGAGAAGTTAGAGATGAAGGTGATAGAGTTGAAGTATTGTCCAACGGAGCACATGGTGGCGGACGTGCTGACAAAGGCTCTTGCGAGAGATCGACATCAAAGACTAGTGGTGGCATTTGGGCTCCAAGGCTTTGGCTATTCGCAAAGTGGGAGTGTTGAAGTAGGATGATTGCGTGGGCTGAAGTTGCTCATAGCCATGCGTATTAGCTAGAGTAGATGATGCGAATGAGCTAGACTAGCAACTAGAGAAGTGGTACTAGTTAGAGATAATGAGAATTGGGTCTCCCAAGTGATATGGGCTGATCCTAGTGTACTAGGAGTGGAGTATGGGCTGATGTCCCATATGGTTTGCCAAGGGGACTCCCTTGGGTGTACTACTTAAGAGGGGCAGCCCATGAGTAAAGATCATCTCTTTCCTATGCATTCCAAGTGTTTGTGTGAGGCTTTGGCATTCTAATCTAACCTTCAATAGATGTCCCATATGGTTTGCCAAGGGGACTCCCTTGGGTGTGCTACTTAAGAGGGGCAGCCCATGAGTAAAGATCATCTCTTTCCTATGCATTCCAAGTGTTTGTGTGAGGCTTTGGCATTCTAATCTAACCTTCAATAGGTTATGGGCCCACTCATGTGTTTTGCGTGAGTCAAAGATTAGATTGCTCATTGTGTGGAGGTCGTGCGTTGGAGCGCTGATTTTGGAGTATTGGAGCGCTGATTTGGAACTTTGGAGGGCTGAATTCGAGCTTTGGTGGGCTGATTTCGACATTGGGAGGTATTACAATCTTCCTACCTTTGATCTACGTGTTGGAGGGCTGAATTCGCACTTTGGAGCTATCATTTGTTGATTTGGAGCTTTTGGAGCACTTTGGAGCACTTTTGGAGTTTATACACGTCTACAAGGGCTGAATTGGAGCTTTGGAGCTTATTGGTGCTTGTTGGAGTATATTGGAGCTCATTGGAGCTTATTGGAGCTTATTGGAGCTTATTGGAGCTTATTGGCTCAATTTGTGCTCAATTTGTGCATTTGTGTTGTTACAAGGCACTTTTATGCTTTGAGGCTCTTGGGGTGAGTCTACAATCTGATTTTGGTATTGCAATTCTTGCACAAGGGTTTGGAATGTGAGTTATGCCCTTGGAGTGCTCAAAATTAGAGTTTGGGTTAGTGAATGCACAACGGGGCTGATTTGATGAATTTCAATGCAATTAGGACTTGAAGGGGCTGAATTTGCATTGATTCAGAGTCCTTGGAAGGCACAAGGGTGTGCATAGGGTGCATTACATGTTGTGAAGCACAAGGGTGCTGATTTGAGTGGATTTGAGCCAACGAGTGCGCAATTCTCCAAGTTAGGGTGTTGTGGTATGATCTTGTGCAAATTCACTAAGAACCATCACGATTGAGTGTTGTGAGGTTGTTGTGTAGCACAAAGGTGCTGATTTAGTGTTTGGAATTAGTTTGGAGGCATTAGAAGCACATACGTGTGCAATTTGCTTCACAAATCACAAAATTGTCAAAAAATCATAAAAACAATTTTTCTTAGCTTTCTAGGGGCTGAATTTTGTGAGCGTACGTCCTTCAATCAAGGATATGGCTACATTTGAGGGTGAAGGTGCTAAGGTTGTAGACAAGTTCGATGGCGTCAACTTCCACTTGTGGAAATTCAAGATGGAAATGGTCATGGCCGAAAAAGAATTGTGGGAGATAGTTGAGGGTAGTGAGGAACCGCCTTCGTCCGACGCCGAGGCTAGGGTACGAACTGCGTACACTCGGCGAGAGAAAAAGGCCTTTGCCATTTTGGCTCTTAATCTTTCTGATTCCCAGCTCTCTCATATTCGGTCGTGCAAGACTCCCGCCGAGGCATGGGCCAAGCTTTGCAATATTCATGAGGCAAAGAGCTTGGTCAATATCTTGTTTTTGAGGCGCAAGTTTTTCACCATCAAGATGGAAGAAAACGACGACATGTTGGCGCACATCAACAAAGTCAAGGCTCTTGCGGATCAGCTCAACGGCGCAAACGTCAACATTACCGACGGTGATATCGTTATGACGCTCCTCGAGAGTTTGCCGCCGTCGTACGAGTATCTTATCGTTGCTATGGAGAGTAGGCCCATTAGCGAGCTCACTCTTGATTATGTGACATCACGGTTGTTGCATGAACTCTCGCGGCGCAAAGAGAACGAGACTCGTGGCGATAGCGCGGCGCTTATGGCGAAGCAATCCAAGAGCGGTGCCAGTGGGAGCTCTACAGACAAGGTATGCTACTATTGCGGTAAGAAGGGCCACTTGGCAAAATTTTGCTACAAACGCAAGAGAGAGGAAAGTGCCAACAATACAAAGGTCAACGATGCAGGTGATGAGTATGTTGAAGTCGGATGATTGCGTGGGCTGAAGTTGCTCATAGCCATGCGCATTAGCTAGAGTAGATGATGCGAATGAGCTAGACATGCAACTAGAGAAGTGGTACTAGTTAGAGATAATGAGAATTGGGTCTCCCAAGTGATATGGGCTGATCCTAGTGTACTAGGAGTGGAGTATGGGCTGATGTCCCATATGGTTTGCCAAGGGGACTCCCTTGGGTGTGCTACTTAAGAGGGGCAGCCCATGAGTAAAGATCATCTCTTTCCTATGCATTCCAAGTGTTTGTGTGAGGCTTTGGCATTCTAATCTAACCTTCAATAGGTTATGGGCCCACTCATGTGTTTTGCGTGAGTCAAAGATTAGATTGCTCATTGTGTGGAGGTCGTGCTTTGGAGCGCTGATTTTGGAGTATTGGAGCGCTGATTTGGAACTTTGGAGGGCTGAATTCGAGCTTTGGTGGGCTGATTTCGACATTGGGAGGTATTACAATCTTCCTACCTTTGATCTACGTGTTGGAGGGCTGAATTCGCACTTTGGAGCTATCATTTGTTGATTTGGAGCTTTTGGAGCACTTTGGAGCACTTTTGGAGTTTATACACGTCTACAAGGGCTGAATTGGAGCTTTGGAGCTTATTGGTGCTTGTTGGAGTATATTGGAGCTGATTGGAGCTTATTGGAGCTTATTGGAGCTTATTGGAGCTTATTGGCTCAATTTGTGCTCAATTTGTGCACTTGTGTTGTTGCAAGGCACTTTTATGCTTTGAGGCTCTTGGGGTGAGTCTACAATCTGATTTTGGTATTGCAATTCTTGCACAAGGGTTTGGAATGTGAGTTATGCCCTTGGAGTGCTCAAAATTAGAGTTTGGGTTAGTGAATGCACAACGGGGCTGATTTGATGAATTTCAATGCAATTAGGACTTGAAGGGGCTGAATTTGCATTGATTTAGAGTCCTTGGAAGGCACAAGGGTGTCCATAGAGTGCATTACGTGTTGTGAAGCACAAGGGTGCTGATTTGAGTGGATTTGAGCCAACGAGTGCGCAATTCTCCTAGTTAGGGTGTTGTGGTATGATCTTGTGCAAATTCACTAAGAACCATCACGATTGAGTGTTGTGAGGTTGATGTGTAGCACAAAGGTGCTGATTTAGTGTTTGGAATTAGTTTGGAGGCATTAGAAGCACGTACGTGTGCAATTTGCTTCACAAATCACAAAATTGTCAAAAATCATAAAAACAATTTTTCTTAGCTTTCTAGGGGCTGAATTTTGTGAGCGTACGTCCTTCAATCAAGGATATGGCTACATTTGAGGGTGAAGGTGCTAAGGTTGTAGACAAGTTCGATGGCGTCAACTTCCACTTGTGGAAATTCAAGATGGAAATGGTCATGGCCGAAAAAGAATTGTGGGAGATAGTTGAGGGTAGTGAGGAACCGCCTTCGTCCGACGCCGAGGCTAGGGTACGAACTGCGTACACTCGGCGAGAGAAAAAGGCCTTTGCGATTTTGGCTCTTAATCTTTCTGATTCCCAGCTTTCTCATATTCGGTCGTGCAAGACTCCCGCCGAGGCATGGGCCAAGCTTTGCAATATTCATGAGGCAAAGAGCTTGGTCAATATCTTGTTTTTGAGGCGCAAGTTTTTCACCATCAAGATGGAAGAAAACGACGACATGTTGGCGCACATCAACAAAGTCAAGGCTCTTGCGGATCAGCTCAACGGCGCAGACGTCAACATTACCGACGGTGATATCGTTATGACGCTCCTCGAGAGTTTGCCGCCGTCGTACGAGTATCTTATCGTTGCTATGGAGAGTAGGCCCATTGCAGAGCTCACTCTTGATTATGTGACATCACGGTTGTTGCATGAACTCTCGCGGCGCAAAGAGAACGAGACTCGTGGCGATAGCGCGGCGCTTATGGCGAAGCAATCCAAGAGCGGTGCCAGTGGGAGCTCTACAGACAAGGTATGCTACTATTGCGGTAAGAAGGGCCACTTGGCAAAATTTTGCTACAAACGCAAGAGAGAGGAAAGTGCCAACAATACAAAGGTCAACGATGCAGGTGATGAGTACGCATTTATGACTAGCGTCTCTTCTTGGTGTGATGACGGGGACGAGTATGCAATGATGGCAAGTGACGTGTCATGCAATGGTAGTGTGATCGATTGGATTGTTGATTCGGGAGCCTCGAGTCACATGGCGCCCATTAGGACTTGTTTCCAATCATATCACGTCATATCTCCAAAGAATGTCATTTTGGGTGATGATACGGTTCTTCAAGCCGTGGGTAAAGGATCCATCGTCGTAGACACCGAGGTGAAGGGTCGTGTGAAGACAATTACCATCCATGATGTCCTCCACGTTCCCAAGTTGAAGGCAAATCTTTTATCGGTGCGACATTTGGTGATGAAGCATTTGCGAGTGGAATTTAGCGACCAAGGGTGTTTTGTGTTGTCTCCAAGTCGTGAGGAGGTGGCCATTATACACGAAGTCAACGGCTTGTACCAAATCAAGTTTTCCAAGATGCACGCGGCGGAATCCGCAACGTTGGTGCAATCGAGTTCAAACGAAGACAAGTTGGCGTTGTGGCATCGTCGTCTCGGGCATTTGAATGTCAAGAGTGTGAAAGCACTGCGTGGAATGGTAAGTGGCATGGATCTTGCACAATCACACGTCGCGCCTAGTTCATTCACATGTGAGGGTTGTATTGAAGGCAAGCAACAACGCTCACCGTTTCCAGTTGACGGGGCAACTCGTGCAACCAAGGTTCTTGAGATTGTGCATTCCGACGTGTGTGGTCCAATGAAGACCACGTCTATGGGGGGTTGCAAGTATTTTGTGACTTTCATTGATGATTTTTCGAGGAAGATATGGTTGTATCCGATCAAAGCAAAGAGTGAGTGTTTTGAGAAGTTCAAAGAGTTCAAGGCGTTGGTTGAGAAGCAATCCGAGCACAAGATCAAGGTGTTTCGATCGGATAATGGCGGCGAGTTCATGTCCAACCAATTTGGAGAGTTATTGAAGAAAGAAGGCATTGCTAGACAAACCACAACGCCATATACACCACAACAAAACGGAGTTGCAGAGCGTGCAAATCGAACAATTGTGGAAATGGCAAGGAGTATGTTGCATGCACAAAATTTGAGTTTGGACCTTTGGGCGGAAGCGGTGGTGACTGCGGTGTACACACGCAACCGATGCCCGACGAGTGCGGTTCAAAACATGACACCAGAGCAAGCGTGGAGTGGGAGGCCTCCCCGCGTGGAGCACATGCGCACATTTGGATGCATCGCATTTGCAAAGGTACCCGATTCTCAAAGAACCAAACTTGAGGCCAAGGCAACAAAATGTGTGTTTCTTGGATATTGTGAAGGTACCAAGGCGTACAGGCTCATGTCGCTCGAGACCAAGAAGATCATTCGAGCTCGTGATGTGACATTTTGCGAGAATTCCAAGGTTGAAGACAATTTGGACGATGGTCCAAGTGGGAGAAGTGGCGATAAACCAGCGATTGTGGACCAATCTTCCAAATCTCCCGTTATTGATATTGTTGATGAAGACGAAGATGGTGGTGATGAGGAACATATTGAGGAGCGACCTTTGAAGACGAAGAATGGCGAGAAAAAGGCACAAGCAACGGCGGTTGAAGACAATGCATCCTCGAGCGATCGTCGTTATCCAGAGAGAAATCGTAGACCACTTGGCGAGTGGTGGAAGAATCATATTCTCCCTCAAAGTGAGGAGGAGCATGCAAACGTTGCACTTTTAGATGCTCCATTGACGATTCGTGAAGCGTTGAGTTGTGATGATGCAAACAAGTGGGAGCAAGCCATGCAAGAGGAGTACAAATCGTTGATGGACAATGGCACTTGGGAATTGACTCCCCTCCCCAAGAATCGCAACGCTATCGGTTGTAAGTGGGTATTTCGTGCAAAGAGAGATGCAACGGGTGATGTGGTTCGTTATAAGGCAAGATTGGTGGCAAAGGGCTTTTCACAAATCGAAGGTGTTGATTTTCATGAGACCTTTGCACCGGTGGCGAAATTCACCACTATTCGATGCATTTTGGCCATCGGGGCTGCCATGGATTTGGAAATGCATCAAATGGATGTGAAGACGGCGTTCTTGAACGGCGAGTTGGACGAGGACATCTACATGGTACAACCCGAAGGATTTGTGCAACGAGGTAATGAGAACCTTGTTTGCAAGTTGAACAAGTCATTGTATGGGTTGAAGCAATCTCCACGCGCATGGTATCAAAAGATTGACACGTTTCTTGTTCATATCGGGTTCACAAGGAGCATCGCTGATCACAGCTTGTATTTCATGCAAAAGGGGCAACATGTGGTCATCGTGATCATATATGTGGATGATTTGATCATCCTTGCAAGTTGTATGAGCTCTTTGAAGGCATTGAAGGCAATGCTTGAGAACGAGTACGAGATGAGTGATCTCGGTGAGTTGCACTTTTGTTTAGGAGTTGAGTTTGTGCGAGATAGAGCAACACGCACCATAACAATGAATCAAAGCAAGTATGTTATGGATGTGCTCAAACGCTTTGGCATGGAGGATTGCAAACCGGTTGGCACTCCGTTGGATGTGAATTCCAAACTCGTGAAACTTACCGATGAGGAGTATGCATTAGAGGCTCAATCTATGGTGGATGTGCCATACAAGCAAGCTGTAGGGTCATTGATGTATGCTATGATTGCAACAAGGCCGGACCTTGCGTATCCAATCAGCGTTGTGAGTCAACACATGGCAAGACCGGGTTCAAGTCATTGGGTTGCGGTCAAGAGGATCATGCGGTACTTGAAAGGCACAAGTGATGTGAGGTTGTGTCTTGGAGGTGACAACATTGTGTTGAGTGGGTATTGTGATGCGGATTATGCGGGTGATACCAATGATCGTAGATCCACCACGGGGTACATGTTCAAAGTTGGATCGGGGGCCGTTTCATGGAATAGCAAGCGCCAACAAACCACGGCCACGTCAACGGTTGAGGCGGAGTACATGGCGACGAGCCACGGTACGAAGGAGGCCATTTGGTTGAGGCAACTAATGGCGGATGTGAGATGCACTCAAGAGGAGGCTACAACAATCATGTGTGACAACCAAGGGAGTATGTCATTGGCGAAGAATCCAACGCATCACTCACGTACAAAGCACATTGATGTGCAATATCACTTCATTCGAGAGAAGTTAGAGATGAAGGTGATAGAGTTGAAGTATTGTCCAACGGAGCACATGGTGGCGGACGTGCTGACAAAGGCTCTTGCGAGAGATCGACATCAAAGACTAGTGATAGCATTTGGGCTCGAAGGCTTTGGCTATTTGCAAAGTGGGAGTGTTGAAGTCGGATGATTGCGTGGGCTGAAGTTGCTCATAGCCATGCGCATTAGCTAGAGTAGATGATGCGAATGAGCTAGACATGCAACTAGAGAAGTGGTACTAGTTAGAGATAATGAGAATTGGGTCTCCCAAGTGATATGGGCTGATCCTAGTGTACTAGGAGTGGAGTATGGGCTGATGTCCCATATGGTTTGCCAAGGGGACTCCCTTGGGTGTGCTACTTAAGAGGGGCAGCCCATGAGTAAAGATCATCTCTTTCCTATGCATTCCAAGTGTTTGTGTGAGGCTTTGGCATTCTAATCTAACCTTCAATAGAGTACGCATTTATGACTAGCGTCTCTACTTGTAGTGATGGCGGGGACGAGTATGCAATGATGGCAAGTGACGTGTCATGCAATGGTAGTGTGATCGATTGGATTGTTGATTCGGGAGCCTCGAGTCACATGGCGCCCATTAGGACTTGTTTCCAATCATATCACGTCATATCTCCAAAGAATGTCATTTTGGGTGATGATACGGTTCTTCAAGCCGTGGGTAAAGGATCCATCGTCGTAGACACTGAGGTGAAGGGTCGTGTGAAGACAATTACCATCCATGATGTCCTCCACGTTCCCAAGTTGAAGGCAAATCTTTTATCGGTGCGACATTTGGTGATGAAGCATTTGCGAGTGGAATTTAGCGACCAAGGGTGTTTTGTGTTGTCCCCAAGTCGTGAGGAGGTGGCCATTATACACGAAGTCAACGGCTTGTACCAAATCAAGTTTTCCAAGATGCACGCGGCGGAATCCGCAACGTTGGTGCAATCGAGTTCAAACGAAGACAAGTTGGCATTGTGGCATCGTCGTCTCGGGCATTTGAATGTCAAGAGTGTGAAAGCACTGCGTGGAATGGTAAGTGGCATGGATCTTGCACAATCACACGTCGCACCTAGTTCATTCACATGTGAGGGTTGTATTGAAGGCAAGCAACAACGCTCACCGTTTCCAGTTGATGGGGCAACTCGTGCAACCAAGGTTCTTGAGATTGTGCATTCCGACGTGTGTGGTCCAATGAAGACCACGTCTATGGGGGGTTGCAAGTATTTTGTGACGTTCATTGATGATTTTTCGAGGAAGATATGGTTGTATCCGATCAAAGCAAAGAGCGAGTGTTTTGAGAAGTTCAAAGAGTTCAAGGCGTTGGTTGAGAAGCAATCCGAGCACAAGATCAAGGTGTTTCGATCGGATAATGGCGGCGAGTTCATGTCCAACCAATTTGGAGAGTTATTGAAGAAAGAAGGCATTGCTAGACAAACCACAACGCCATATACACCACAACAAAACGGAGTTGCAGAGCGTGCAAATCGAACAATTGTGGAACTGGCAAGGAGTATGTTGCATGCACAAAATTTGGGTTTGGACCTTTGGGCGGAAGCGGTGGTGACTGCGGTGTACACACGCAACCGATGCCCGACGAGTGCGGTTCAAAACATGACACCAGAGCAAGCGTGGAGTGGGAGGCCACCCCGCGTGGAGCACATGCGCACATTTGGATGCATCGCATTTGCAAAGGTACCCGATTCTCAAAGAACCAAACTTGAGGCCAAGGCAACAAAATGTGTGTTTCTTGGATATTGTGAAGGTACCAAGGCGTACAGGCTCATGTCGCTCGAGACCAAGAAGATCATTCGAGCTCGTGATGTGACATTTTGCGAGAATTCCAAGGTTGAAGACAATTTGGACGATGGTCCAAGTGGGAGAAGTGGCGATAAACCGGCGATTGTGGACCAATCTTCCAAATCTCCCGTTATTGATATTGTTGATGAAGACGAGGCGGACGAAGATGGTGGTGATGAGAAACATATTGAGGAGCCACCATTGAAGACGAAGAATGGCGAGAAAAAGGCACAAGCAACGGCGGTTGAAGACAATGCATCCGCGAGCGATCGTCGTTATCCAGAGAGAAATCGTAGACCACTTGGCGAGTGGTGGAAGAATCATATTCTCCCTCAAGGTGAGGAGGAGCATGCAAACGTTGCACTTTTAGATGCTCCATTGACGATTCGTGAAGCGTTGAGTTGTGATGATGCAAACAAGTGGGAGCAAGCCATGCAAGAGGAGTACAAATCGTTGATGGACAATGGCACTTGGGAATTGACTCCCCTCCCCAAGAATCGCAACGCTATCGGTTGTAAGTGGGTATTTCGTGCAAAGAGAGATGCAACGGGTGATGTGGTTCGTTATAAGGCAAGATTGGTGGCAAAGGGCTTTTCACAAATCGAAGGTGTTGATTTTCATGAGACCTTTGCACCGGTGGCGAAATTCACCACTATTCGATGCATTTTGGCCATCGGGGCTGCCATGGATTTGGAAATGCATCAAATGGATGTGAAGACGGCGTTCTTGAACGGCGAGTTGGACCAGGACATCTACATGGTACAACCCGAAGGATTTGTGCAACGAGGTAATGAGAACCTTGTTTGCAAGTTGAACAAGTCATTGTATGGGTTGAAGCAATCTCCACGCGCATGGTATCAAAAGATTGACACGTTTCTTGTTCATATCGGGTTCACAAGGAGCATCGCTGATCACAGCTTATATTTCATGCAAAAGGGGCAACATGTGGTCATCGTGATCATATATGTGGATGATTTGATCATCCTTGCAAGTTGTATCAGCTCTTTGAAGGCATTGAAGGCAATGCTTGAGAACGAGTACGAGATGAGTGATCTGGGTGAGTTGCACTTTTGTTTAGGAGTTGAGTTTGTGCGAGATAGAGCAACACGCACCATAACAATGAATCAAAGCAAGTATGTTATGGATGTTCTCAAACGCTTTGGCATGGAGGATTGCAAACCGGTTGGCACTCCATTGGATGTGAATTCCAAACTCGTGAAACTCACCGATGAGGAGTATGCATTAGAGACTCAATCTATGGTGGATGTGCCATACAAGCAAGCTGTAGGGTCATTGATGTATGCTATGATTGCAACAAGGCCGGACCTTGCGTATCCAATCAGCGTTGTGAGTCAACACATGGCAAGACCGGGTTCAAGTCATTGGGTTGCGGTCAAGAGGATCATGCGGTACTTGAAAGGCACAAGTGATGTGAGGTTGTGTCTTGGAGGTGACAACATTGTGTTGAGTGGGTATTGTGATGCGGATTATGCGGGTGATACCAATGATCGTAGATCCACCACGGGGTACATGTTCAAAGTTGGATCGGGGGCCGTTTCATGGAATAGCAAGCGCCAACAAACCACGGCCACGTCAACGGTTGAGGCGGAGTACATGGCGACGAGCCACGGTACGAAGGAGGCCATTTGGTTGAGGCAACTAATGGCGGATGTGAGATGCACTCAAGAGGAGGCTACAACAATCATGTGTGACAACCAAGGGAGTATGTCATTGGCGAAGAATCCAACGCATCACTCACGTACAAAGCACATTGATGTGCAATATCACTTCATTCGAGAGAAGTTAGAGATGAAGGTGATAGAGTTGAAGTATTGTCCAACGGAGCACATGGTGGCGGACGTGCTGACAAAGGCTCTTGCGAGAGATCGACATCAAAGACTAGTGGTGGCATTTGGGCTCGAAGGCTTTGGCTATTCGCAAAGTGGGAGTGTTGAAGTAGGATGATTGCGTGGGCTGAAGTTGCTCATAGCCATGCGCATTAGGTAGAGTAGATGATGCGAATGAGCTAGACTAGCAACTAGAGAAGTGGTACTAGTTAGAGATAATGAGAATTGGGTCTCCCAAGTGATATGGGCTGATCCTAGTGTACTAGGAGTGGAGTATGGGCTGATGTCCCATATGGTTTGCCAAGGGGACTCCCTTGGGTGTACTACTTAAGAGGGGCAGCCCATGAGTAAAGATCATCTCTTTCCTATGCATTCCAAGTGTTTGTGTGAGGCTTTGGCATTCTAATCTAACCTTCAATACAACCGTGATGTCACATAATCAAGAGTGAGCTCGCTAATGGGCCTACTCTCCATAGCAACGATAAGATACTCGTACGACGGCGGCAAACTCTCGAGGAGCGTCATAACGATATCACCGTCGGTAATGTTGACGTCTGCGCCGTTGAGCTGATCCGCAAGAGCCTTCACTTTGTTGATGTGCGCCAACATGTCGTCGTTTTCTTCCATCTTGATGGTGAAAAACTTGCGCCTCAAAAACAAGATATTGACCAAGCTCTTTCCCTCATGAATATTGCAAAGCTTGGCCCATGCCTCGGCGGGAGTCTTGCACGACCGAATATGAGAAAGCTGGGAATCAGAAAGATTAAGAGCCAAAATCGCAAAGGCCTTTTTCTCTCGCCGAGTGTACGCAGTTCGTACCCTAGCCTCGGCGTCGGACGAAGGCGGTTCCTCACTACCCTCAACTATCTCCCACAATTCTTTTTCGGCCATGACCATTTCCATCTTGAATTTCCACAAGTAGAAGTTGACGCCATCCAACTTGTCTACAACCTTAGCACCTTCACCCTCAAATGTAGCCATATCCTTGATTGAAGGACGTACGCTCACAAAATTCAGCCCCTAGAAAGCTAAGAAAAATTGTTTTTATGATTTTTGACAATTTTGTGATTTGTGAAGCAAATTGCACACGTGCGTGCTTCTTATGCCTCCAAACTAATTCCAAACACTAAATCAGCACCTTTGTGCTACACATCAACCTCACAACCGTCAATCGTGATGGTTCTTAGTGAATTTGCACAAGATCATACCACAACACCCTAACTAGGAGAATTGCGCACTCGTTGGCTCAAATCCACTCAAATCAGCACCCCTGTGCTTCATATTGAAGGTTAGATTAGAATGCCAAAGCCTCACACAAACACTTGGAATGCATAGGAAAGAGATGATCTTTACTCATGGGCTGCCCCTCTTAAGTAGTACACCCAAGGGAGTTCCCTTGGCAAACCATATGGGACATCAGCCCATACTCCACTCCTAGTACACTAGGATCAGCCCATATCACTTGGGAGACCCAATTCTCATTATCTCTAACTAGTACCACTTCTCTAGTTGCTAGTCTAGCTCATTCGCATCATCTACTCTAGCTAATGCGCATGGCTATGAGCAACTTCAGCCCACGCAATCATCCTACTTCAACACTCCCACTTTGCGGATAGCCAAAGCCTTGGAGCCCAAATGCCACCACTAGTCTTTGATGTCGATCTCTCGCAAGAGCCTTTGTCAGCACGTCCGCCACCATGTGCTCCGTTGGACAATACTTCAACTCTATCACCTTCATCTCTAACTTCTCTCGAATGAAGTGATATTGCACATCAATGTGCTTTGTACGTGAGTGATGCGTTGGATTCTTCGCCAATGACATACTCCCTTGGTTGTCACACATGATTGTTGTAGCCTCCTCTTGAGTGCATCTCACATCCGCCATTAGTTGCCTCAACCAAATGGCCTCCTTCGTACCGTGGCTCGTCGCCATGTACTCCGCCTCAACCGTTGACGTGGCCGTGGTTTGTTGGCGCTTGCTATTCCATGAAACGGCCCCCGATCCAACTTTGAACATGTACCCCGTGGTGGATCTACGATCATTGGTATCACCCGCATAATCCGCATCACAATACCCACTCAACACAATGTTGTTACCTCCAAGACACAACCTCACATCACTTGTGCCTTTCAAGTACCGCATGATCCTCTTGACCGCAACCCAATGACTTGAACCCGGTCTTGCCATGTGTTGACTCACAACGCTGATTGGATACGCAAGGTCCGGCCTTGTTGCAATCATAGCATACATCAATGACCCTACAGCTTGCTTGTATGGCACATCCACCATAGATTGAGCCTCTAATGCATACTCCTCATCGGTGAGTTTCACGAGTTTGGAATTCACATCCAATGGAGTGCCAACCGGTTTGCAATCCTCCATGCCAAAGCGTTTGAGAACATCCATAACATACTTGCTTTGATTCATTGTTATGGTGCGTGTTGCTCTATCTCGCACAAACTCAACTCCTAAACAAAAGTGCAACTCACCGAGATCACTCATCTCGTACTCGTTCTCAAGCATTGCCTTCAATGCCTTCAAAGAGCTCATACAACTTGCAAGGATGATCAAATCATCCACATATATGATCACGATGACCACATGTTGCCCCTTTTGCATGAAATACAAGCTGTGATCAGCGATGCTCCTTGTGAACCCGATATGAACAAGAAACGTGTCAATCTTTTGATACCATGCGCGTGGAGATTGCTTCAACCCATACAATGACTTGTTCAACTTGCAAACAAGGTTCTCATTACCTCGTTGCACAAATCCTTCGGGTTGCACCATGTAGATGTCCTCGTCCAACTCGCCGTTCAAGAACGCCGTCTTCACATCCATTTGATGCATTTCCAAATCCATGGCAGCCCCGATGGCCAAAATGCATCGAATAGTGGTGAATTTCGCCACCGGTGCAAAGGTCTCATGAAAATCAACACCTTCGATTTGTGAAAAGCCCTTTGCCACCAATCTTGCCTTATAACGAACCACATCACCCGTTGCATCTCTCTTTGCACGAAATACCCACTTACAACCGATAGCGTTGCGATTCTTGGGGAGGGGAGTCAATTCCCAAGTGCCATTGTCCATCAACGATTTGTACTCCTCTTGCATGGCTTGCTCCCACTTGTTTGCATCATCACAACTCAACGCTTCACGAATCGTCAATGGAGCATCTAAAAGTGCAACGTTTGCATGCTCCTCCTCACCTTGAGGGAGAATATGATTCTTCCACCACTCGCCAAGTGGTCTACGATTTCTCTCTGGATAACGACGATCGCTCGAGGATGCATTGTCTTCAACCGCCGTTGCTTGTGCCTTTTTGTCGCCATTCTTCGTCTTCAAAGGTCGCTCCTCAATATGTTCGTCATCACCACCATCTTCGTCATCTTCGTCTTCATCAACAATATCAATAACGGGAGATTTGGAAGATTGGTCCACAATCGCTGGTTTATCGCCACTTCTCCCACTTGGACCATCGTCCAAATTGTCTTCAACCTTGGAATTCTCGCAAAATGTCACATCACGAGCTCGAATGATCTTCTTGGTCTCGAGCGACATGAGCCTGTACGCCTTGGTACCTTCACAATATCCAAGAAACACACATTTTGTTGCCTTGGCCTCAAGTTTGGTTCTTTGAGAATCGGGTACCTTTGCAAATGCGATGCATCCAAATGTGCGCATGTGCTCCACGCGGGGAGGCCTCCCACTCCACGCTTGCTCTGGTGTCATGTTTTGAACCGCACTCGTCGGGCATCGGTTGCGTGTGTACACCGCAGTCACCACCGCTTCCGCCCAAAGGTCCAAACCCAAATTTTGTGCATGCAACATACTCCTTGCCATTTCCACAATTGTTCGATTTGCACGCTCTGCAACTCCGTTTTGTTGTGGTGTATATGGCGTTGTGGTTTGTCTAGCAATGCCTTCTTTCTTCAATAACTCTCCAAATTGGTTGGACAAGAACTCGCCGCCATTATCCGATCGAAACACCTTGATCTTGTGCTCGGATTGCTTCTCAACCAACGCCTTGAACTCTTTGAACTTCTCAAAACACTCGCTCTTTGCTTTGATCGGATACAACCATATCTTCCTCGAAAAATCATCAATGAACGTCACAAAATACTTGCAACCCCCCATAGACGTGGTCTTCATTGGACCACACACGTCGGAATGCACAATCTCAAGAACCTTGGTTGCACGAGTTGCCCCATCAACTGGAAACGGTGAGCGTTGTTGTTTGCCTTCAATACAACCCTCACATGTGAATGAACTAGGTGCGACGTGTGATTGTGCAAGATCCATGCCACTTACCATTCCACGGAGTGCTTTCACACTCTTGACATTCAAATGCCCGAGACGACGATGCCACAACGCCAACTTGTCTTCGTTTGAACTCGATTGCACCAACGTTGCGGATTCCGCCGCGTGCATCTTGGAAAACTTGATTTGGTACAAGCCGTTGACTTCGTGTATAATGGCCACCTCCTCACGACTTGGAGACAACACAAAACACCCTTGGTCGCTAAATTCCACTCGCAAATGCTTCATCACCAAATGTCGCACCGATAAAAGATTTGCCTTCAACTTGGGAACGTGGAGGACATCATGGATGGTGATTGTCTTCACACGACCCTTCACCTCGGTGTCTACGACGATGGATCCTTTACCCACGGCTTGAAGAACCGTATCATCACCCAAAATGACATTCTTTGGAGATATGACGTGATATGATTGGAAACAAGTCCTAATGGGCGCCATGTGACTCGAGGCTCCCGAATCAACAATCCAATCGATCACACTACCATTGCATGACACGTCACTTGCCATCATTGCATACTCGTCCCCGTCATTACTACAAGAAGAGACGCTAGTCATAAATGCGTACTCATTACCTGCATCGTTGACCTTTGTATTGTTGGCACTTTCTTCTCTCTTGCGTTTGTAGCAAAATTTTGCCAAGTGGCCCTTCTTACCGCAATAGTAGCATACCTTGTCTGTAGAGCTCCCACTGGCACCGCTCTTGGATTGCTTCGCCATAAGCGCCGCGCTATCGCCACGAGTCTCGTTCTCTTTGCGCCGCGAGAGTTCATGCAACAACCGTGATGTCACATAATCAAGAGTGAGCTCGCTAATGGGCCTACTCTCCATAGCAACGATAAGATACTCGTACGACGGCGGCAAACTCTCGAGGAGCGTCATAACGATATCACCGTCGGTAATGTTGACGTCTGCGCCGTTGAGCTGATCCGCAAGAGCCTTGACTTTGTTGATGTGCGCCAACATGTCGTCGTTTTCTTCCATCTTGATGGTGAAAAACTTATTGAAGGTTAGATTAGAATGCCAAAGCCTCACACAAACACTTGGAATGCATAGGAAAGAGATAATCTTTACTCATGGGCTGCCCCTCTTAAGTAGCACACCCAAGGGAGTCCCCTTGGCAAACCATATGGGACATCAGCCCATACTCCACTCCTAGTACACTAGGATCAGCCCATATCACTTGGGAGACCCAATTCTCATTACTTCTAACTAGTATCACTTCTCTAGTTACAAGTCTAGCTCATTCGCATCATCTACTCTAGCTAATGCGCATGGCTATGAGCAACTTCAGCCCACGCAATCATCCTACTTCAACACTCCCACTTTGCAAATAGCCAAAGCCTTCGAGCCCAAATGCCACCACTAGTCTTTGATGTTGATCTCTCGCAAGAGCCTTTGTGAGCACGTCCGCCACCATGTGCTCCGTTGGACAATACTTCAACTCTATCACCTTCATCTCTAACTTCTCTCGAATGAAGTGATATTGCACATCAATGTGCTTTGTACGTGAGTGATGCGTTGGATTCTTCGCCAATGACATACTCCCTTGGTTGTCACACATGATTGTTGTAGCCTCCTCTTGAGTGCATCTCACATCCGCCATTAGTTGCCTCAACCAAATGGCCTCCTTCGTACCGTGGCTCGTCGCCATGTACTCCGCCTCAACCGTTGACGTGGCCGTGGTTTGTTGGCGCTTGCTATTCCATGAAACGGCCCCCGATCCAACTTTGAACATGTACCCCGTGGTGGATCTACGATCATTGGTATCACCCGCATAATCCGCATCACAATACCCACTCAACACAATGTTGTCACCTCCAAGACACAACCTCACATCACTTGTGCCTTTCAAGTACCGCATGATCCTCTTGACCGCAACCCAATGACTTGAACCCGGCCTTGCCATGTGTTGACTCACAACGCTGATTGGATACGCAAGGTCCGGCCTTGTTGCAATCATAGCATACATCAATGACCCTACAGCTTGCTTGTATGGCACATCCACCATAGATTGAGCCTCTAATGCATACTCCTCATCGGTGAGTTTCACGAGTTTGGAATTCACATCCAATGGAGTGCCAACCGGTTTGCAATCCTCCATGCCAAAGCGTTTGAGAACATCCATAACATACTTGCTTTGATTCATTGTTATGGTGCGTGTTGCTCTATCTCGCACAAACTCAACTCCTAAACAAAAGTGCAACTCACCCAGATCACTCATCTCGTACTCGTTCTCAAGCATTGCCTTCAATGCCTTCAAAGAGCTCATACAACTTGCAAGGATGATCAAATCATCCACATATATGATCACGATGACCACATGTTGCCCCTTTTGCATGAAATACAAGCTGTGATCAGCGATGCTCCTTGTGAACCCGATATGAACAAGAAACGTGTCAATCTTTTGATACCATGCGCGTGGAGATTGCTTCAACCCATACAATGACTTGTTCAACTTGCAAATAAGGTTCTCATTACCTCGTTGCACAAATCCTTCGGGTTGCACCATGTAGATGTCCTCGTCCAACTCGCCGTTCAAGAACGCCGTCTTCACATCCATTTGATGCATTTCCAAATCCATGGCAGCCCCGATGGCCAAAATGCATCGAATAGTGGTGAATTTCGCGACCGGTGCAAAGGTCTCATGAAAATCAACACCTTCGATTTGTGAAAAGCCCTTTGCCACCAATCTTGCCTTATAACGAACCACATCACCCGTTGCATCTCTCTTTGCACGAAATACCCACTTACAACCGATAGCGTTGCGATTCTTGGGGAGGGGAGTCAATTCCCAAGTGCCATTGTCCATCAACGATTTGTACTCCTCTTGCATGGCTTGCTCCCACTTGTTTGCATCATCACAACTCAACGCTTCACGAATCGTCAATGGAGCATCTAAAAGTGCAACGTTTGCATGCTCCTCCTCACCTTGAGGGAGAATATGATTCTTCCACCACTCGCCAAGTGGTCTACGATTTCTCTCTGGATAACGACGATCGCTCGAGGATGCATTGTCTTCAACCGCCGTTGCTTGTGCCTTTTTCTCGCCATTCTTCGTCTTCAAAGGTCGCTCCTCAATATGTTCCTCATCACCACCATTTTCGTCATCTTCGTCTTCATCAACAATATCAATAACGGGAGATTTGGAAGATTGGTCCACAATCGCTGGTTTATCGCCACTTCTCCCACTTGGACCATCGTCCAAATTGTCTTCAACCTTGGAATTCTCGCAAAATGTCACATCACGAGCTCGAATGATCTTCTTGGTCTCGAGCGACATGAGCCTGTACGCCTTGGTACCTTCACAATATCCAAGAAACACACATTTTGTTGCCTTGGCCTCAAGTTTGGTTCTTTGGGAATCGGGTACCTTTGCAAATGCGATGCATCCAAATGTGCGCATGTGCTCCACGCGGGGTGGCCTCCCACTCCACGCTTGCTCTGGTGTCATGTTTTGAACCGCACTCGTCGGGCATCGGTTGCGTGTGTACACCGCAGTCACCACCGCTTCCGCCCAAAGGTCCAAACCCAAATTTTGTGCATGCAACATACTCCTTGCCATTTCCACAATTGTTCGATTTGCACGCTCTGCAACTCCGTTTTGTTGTGGTGTATATGGCGTTGTGGTTTGTCTAGCAATGCCTTCTTTCTTCAATAACTCTCCAAATTGGTTGGACATGAACTCGCCGCCATTATCCGATCGAAACACCTTGATCTTGTGCTCGGATTGCTTCTCAACCAACGCCTTGAACTCTTTGAACTTCTCAAAACACTCGCTCTTTGCTTTGATCGGATACAACCATATCTTCCTCGAAAAATCATCAATGAACGTCACAAAATACTTGCAACCCCCCATAGACGTGGTCTTCATTGGACCACACACGTCGGAATGCACAATCTCAAGAACCTTGGTTGCACGAGTTGCCCCATCAACTGGAAACGGTGAGCGTTGTTGCTTGCCTTCAATACAACCCTCACATGTGAATGAATTAGGTGCGACGTGTGATTGTGCAAGATCCATGCCACTTACCATTCCACGGAGTGCTTTCACACTCTTGACATTCAAATGCCCGAGACGACGATGCCACAACGCCAACTTGTCTTCGTTTGAACTCGATTGCACCAACGTTGCGGATTCCGCCGCGTGCATCTTGGAAAACTTGATTTGGTACAAGCCGTTGACTTCGTGTATAATGGCCACCTCCTCACGACTTGGGGACAACACAAAACACCCTTGGTCGCTAAATTCCACTCGCAAATGCTTCATCACCAAATGTCGCACCGATAAAAGATTTGCCTTCAACTTGGGAACGTGGAGGACATCATGGATGGTAATTGTCTTCACACGACCCTTCACCTCGGTGTCTACGACGATGGATCCTTTACCCACGGCTTGAAGAACCGTATCATCACCCAAAATGACATTCTTTGGAGATATGACGTGATATGATTGGAAACAAGTCCTAATGGGCGCCATGTGACTCGAGGCTCCCGAATCAACAATCCAATCGATCACACTACCATTGCATGACACGTCACTTGCCATCATTGCATACTCGTCCCCGTCATCACTACAAGAAGAGACGCTAGTCATAAATGCGTACTCATCACCTGCATCGTTGACCTTTGTATTGTTGGCACTTTCCTCTCTCTTGCGTTTGTAGCAAAATTTTGCCAAGTGGCCCTTCTTACCGCAATAGTAGCATACCTTGTCTGTAGAGCTCCCACTGGCACCGCTCTTGGATTGCTTCGCCATAAGCGCCGCGCTATCGCCACGAGTCTCGTTCTCTTTGCGCCGCGAGAGTTCATGCAACAACCGTGATGTCACATAATCAAGAGTGAGCTCGCTAATGGGCCTACTCTCCATAGCAACGATAAGATACTCGTACGACGGCGGCAAACTCTCGAGGAGCGTCATAACGATATCACCGTCGGTAATGTTGACGTCTGCGCCGTTGAGCTGATCCGCAAGAGCCTTGACTTTGTTGATGTGCGCCAACATGTCGTCGTTTTCTTCCATCTTGATGGTGAAAAACTTGCGCCTCAAAAACAAGATATTGACCAAGCTCTTTGCCTCATGAATATTGCAAAGCTTGGCCCATGCCTCGGCGGGAGTCTTGCACGACCGAATATGAGAAAGCTGGGAATCAGAAAGATTTAGAGCCAAAATCGCAAAGGCCTTTTTCTCTCGCCGAGTGTACGCAGTTCGTACCCTAGCCTCGGCGTCGGACGAAGGCGGTTCCTCACTACCCTCAACTATCTCCCACAATTCTTTTTCGGCCATGACCATTTCCATCTTGAATTTCCACAAGTGGAAGTTGACGCCATCGAACTTGTCTACAACCTTAGCACCTTCACCCTCAAATGTAGCCATATCCTTGATTGAAGGACGTACGCTCACAAAATTCAGCCCCTAGAAAGCTAAGAAAAATTGTTTTTATGACTTTTGACAATTTTGTGATTTGTGAGGCAAATTGCACACGTACGTGCTTCTAATGCCTCCAAACTAATTCCAAACACTAAATCAGCACCTTTGTGCTACACATCAACCTCACAACACTCAATCGTGATGGTTCTTAGTGAATTTGCACAAGATCATACCACAACACCCTAACTAGGAGAATTGCGCACTCGTTGGCTCAAATCCACTCAAATCAGCACCCTTGTGCTTCACAACACGTAATGCACCCTATGGACACCCTTGTGCCTTCCAAGGACTCTAAATCAATGCAAATTCAGCCCCTTCAAGTCCTAATTGCATTGAAATTCATCAAATCAGCCCCGTTGTGCATTCACTAACCCAAACTATAATTTTGAGCACTCCAAGGGCATAACTCACATTCCAAACCCTTGTGCAAGAATTGCAATACCAAA
Source organism: Pohlia nutans (assembly GCA_022496805.1). Lineage (NCBI taxonomy): Eukaryota > Viridiplantae > Streptophyta > Bryopsida > Bryales > Mniaceae > Pohlia > Pohlia nutans. The sequence goes on along the minus strand of CM040104.1, from coordinate 1,135,679 downwards.
ATCAGATTGTAGACTCACCCCAAGAGCCTCAAAGCATAAAAGTGCCTTGCAACAACACAAGTGCACAAATTGAGCACAAATTGAGCAAATAAGCTCCAATAAGCTCCAATGAGCTCCAATAAGCTCCAATAAGCTCCAATAAGCTCCAATATACTCCAACAAGCACCAATAAGCTCCAAAGCTCCAATTCAGCCCTTGTAGACGTGTATGAACTCCAAAGGTGCTCCAAAGTGCTCCAAAAGCTCCAAATCAACAAATGATAGCTCCAAAGTGCGAATTCAGCCCTCCAACACGTAGATCAAAGGTAGGAAGATTGTAATACCTCCCAATGTCGAAATCAGCCCACCAAAGCTCGAATTCAGCCCTCCAAAGCTCCAAATGAGCGCTCCAATACTCCAAAATCAGCGCTCCAACGCACGACCTCCACACAATGAGCAATCTAATCTTTGACTCACGCAAAACACATGAGTGGGCCCATAACCTATTGAAGGTTAGATTAGAATGCCAAAGCCTCACACAAACACTTGGAATGCATAGGAAAGAGATAATCTTTACTCATGGGCTGCCCCTCTTAAGTAGCACACCCAAGGGAGTCCCCTTGGCAAACCATATGGGACATCAGCCCATACTCCACTCCTAGTACACTAGGATCAGCCCATATCACTTGGGAGACCCAATTCTCATTACTTCTAACTAGTACCACTTCTCTAGTTGCAACTCTAGCTCATTCGCATCATCTACTCTAGCTAATGCGCATGGCTATGAGCAACTTCAGCCCACGCAATCATCCTACTTCAACAAAACTTGCGCCTCAAAAACAAGATATTGACCAAGCTCTTTGCCTCATGAATATTGCAAAGCTTGGCCCATGCCTCGGCGGGAGTCTTGCACGACCGAATATGAGAAAGCTGGGAATCAGAAAGATTAAGAGCCAAAATCGCAAAGGCCTTTTTCTCTCGCCGAGTGTACGCAGTTCGTACCCTAGCCTCGGCGTCGGACGAAGGCGGTTCCTCACTACCCTCAACTATCTCCCACAATTCTTTTTCGGCCATGACCATTTCCATCTTGAATTTCCACAAGTGGAAGTTGACGCCATCGAACTTGTCTACAACCTTAGCACCTTCACCCTCAAATGTAGCCATATCCTTGATTGAAGGACGTACGCTCACAAAATTCAGCCCCTAGAAAGCTAAGAAAAATTGTTTTTATGATTTTTGACAATTTTGTGATTTGTGAAGCAAATTGCACACGTACGTGCTTCTAATGCCTCCAAACTAATTCCAAACACTAAATCAGCACCTTTGTGCTACACATCAACCTCACAACACTCAATCGTGATGGTTCTTAGTGAATTTGCACAAGATCATACCACAACACCCTAACTAGGAGAATTGCGCACTCGTTGGCTCAAATCCACTCGAATCAGCACCCTTGTGCTTCACAACACGTAACGCACCCTATGGACACCCTTGTGCCTTCCAAGGACTCTAAATCAATGCAAATTCAGCCCCTTCAAGTCCTAATTGCATTGAAATTCATCAAATCAGCCCCGTTGTGCATTCACTAACCCAAACTCTAATTTTGAGCACTCCAAGGGCATAACTCACATTCCAAACCCTTGTGCAAGAATTGCAATACCAAAATCAGATTGTAGACTCACCCCAAGAGCCTCAAAGCATAAAAGTGCCTTGCAACAACACAAGTGCACAAATTGAGCACAAATTGAGCCAATAAGCTCCAATAAGCTCCAATAAGCTCCAATAAGCTCCAATAAGCTCCAATAAGCTCCAATCAGCTCCAATATATTCCAACAAGCACCAATAAGCTCCAAAGCTCCAATTCAGCCCTTGTAGACGTGTATAAACTCCAAAAGTGCTCCAAAGTGCTCCAAAAGCTCCAAATCAACAAATGATAGCTCCAAAGTGCGAATTCAGCCCTCCAACACGTAGATCAAAGGTAGGAAGATTGTAATACCTCCCAATGTCGAAATCAGCCCACCAAAGCTCGAATTCAGCCCTCCAAAGTTCCAAATCAGCGCTCCAATACTCCAAAATCAGCGCTCCAAAGCACGACCTCCACACAATGAGCAATCTAATCTTTGACTCACGCAAAACACATGAGTGGGCCCATAACCTATTGAAGGTTAGATTAGAATGCCAAAGCCTCACACAAACACTTGGAATGCATAGGAAAGAGATGATCTTTACTCATGGGCTGCCCCTCTTAAGTAGTACACCCAAGGGAGTTCCCTTGGCAAACCATATGGGACATCAGCCCATACTCCACTCCTAGTACACTAGGATCAGCCCATATCACTTGGGAGACCCAATTCTCATTATCTCTAACTAGTACCACTTCTCTAGTTGCTAGTCTAGCTCATTCGCATCATCTACTCTAGCATATGCGCATGGCTATGAGCAACTTCAGCCCACGCAATCATCCTACTTCAACACTTCACAACATGTAATGCACCCTATGCACACCCTTGTGCCTTCCAAGGACTCTAAATCAATGCAAATTCAGCCCCTTCAAGTCCTAATTGCATTGAAATTCATCAAATCAGCCCCGTTGTGCATTCACTAACCCAAACTCTAATTTTGAGCACTCCAAGGGCATAACTCACATTCCAAACCCTTGTGCAAGAATTGCAATACCAAAATCAGATTGTAGACTCACCCCAAGAGCCTCAAAGCATAAAAGTGCCTTGCAACAACACAAGTGCACAAATTGAGCACAAATTGAGCCAATAAGCTCCAATAAGCTCCAATAAGCTCCACTAAGCTCCAATCAGCTCCAATATACTCCAACAAGCACCAATAAGCTCCAAAGCTCCAATTCAGCCCTTGTAGACGTGTATAAACTCCAAAAGTGCTCCAAAGTGGTCCAAAAGCTCCAAATCAACAAATGATAGCTCCAAAGTGCGAATTCAGCCCTCCAACACGTAGATCAAAGGTAGGAAGATTGTAATACCTCCCAATGTCGAAATCAGCCCTCCAAAGTTCCAAATCAGCGCTCCAATACTCCAAAATCAGCGCTCCAACGCACGACCTCCACACAATGAGCAATCTAATCTTTGACTCACGCAAAACACATGAGTGGGCCCATAACCTATTGAAGGTTAGATTAGAATGCCAAAGCCTCACACAAACACTTGGAATGCATAGGAAAGAGATGATCTTTACTCATGGGCTGCCCCTCTTAAGTAGCACACCCAAGGGAGGCCCCTTGGCAAACCGTATGGGACATCAGCCCATACTCCACTCCTAGTACACTAGGATCAGCCCATATCACTTGGGAGATCCAATTCTCATTACTTCTAACTAGTATCACTTCTCTAGTTGCAAGTCTAGCTCATTCGCATCATCTACTCTAGCTAATGCGCATGGCTATGAGCAACTTCAGCCCACGCAATCATCCTACTTCAACAAGATTTGCCTTCAACTTGGGAACGTGGAGGACATCATGGATGGTAATTGTCTTCACACGACCCTTCACCTCGGTGTCTACGACGATGGATCCTTTACCCACGGCTTGAAGAACCGTATCATCACCCAAAATGACATTTTTTGGAGATATGACGTGATATGATTGGAAACAAGTCCTAATGGGCGCCATGTGACTCGAGGCTCCCGAATCAACAATCCAATCGATCACACTACCATTGCATGACACATCACTTGCCATCATTGCTATTGAAAGTTAGATTAGAATGCCAAAGCCTCACACAAACACTTGGAATGCATAGGAAAGAGATGATCTTTACCCATGGGCTGCCCCTCTTAAGTAGCACACCCAAGGCAGTCCCCTTGGCAAACCATATGGGACATCAGCCCATACTCCACTCCTAGTACACTAGGATCAGCCCATATCACTTGGGAGACCCAATTCTCATTACTTCTAACTAGTACCACTTCTCTAGTTGCAAGTCTAGCTCATTCGCATCATCTACTCTAGCTAATGCGCATGGCTATGAGCAACTTCAGCCCACGCCATCATCCTACTTCAACACTCCCACTTTGCGAATAGCCAAAGCCTTCGAGCCCAAATGCCACCATTAGTCTTTGATGTCGATCTCTCGCAAGAGCCTTTGTCAGCACGTCCGCCACCATGTGCTCCGTTGGACAATACTTCAACTCTATCACCTTCATCTCTAACTTCTCTCGAATGAAGTGATATTGCACATCAATGTGCTTTGTACGTGAGTGATGCGTTGGATTCTTCGCCAATGACATACTCCCTTGGTTGTCACACATGATTGTTGTAGCCTCCTCTTGAGTGCATCTCACATCCGCCATTAGTTGCCTCAACCAAATGGCCTCCTTCGTACCGTGGCTCGTCGCCATGTACTCCGCCTCAACCGTTGACGTGGCCGTGGTTTGTTGGCGCTTGCTATTCCATGAAACGGCCCCCGATCCAACTTTGAACATGTACCCCGTGGTGGATCTACGATCATTGGTATCACCCGCATAATCCGCATCACAATACCCACTCAACACAATGTTGTCACCTCCAAGACACAACCTCACATCACTTGTGCCTTTCAAGTACCGCATGATCCTCTTGACCGCAACCCAATGACTTGAACCCGGTCTTGCCATGTGTTGACTCACAACGCTGATTGGATACGCAAGGTCCGGCCTTGTTGCAATCATAGCATACATCAATGACCCTACAGCTTGCTTGTATGGCACATCCACCATAGATTGAGCCTCTGATGCATACTCCTCATCGGTGAGTTTCACGAGTTTGGAATTCACATCCAATGGAGTGCCAACCGGTTTGCAATCCTCCATGCCAAAGCGTTTGAGAACATCCATAACATACTTGCTTTGATTCATTGTTATGGTGCGCGTTGCTTTATCTCGCACAAACTCAACTCCTAAACAAAAGTGCAACTCATCGAGATCACTCATCTCGTACTCGTTCTCAAGCATTGCCTTCAATGCCTTCAAAGAGCTCATACCACTTGCAAGGATGATCAAATCATCCACATATATGATCACGATGACCACATGTTGCCCCTTTTGCATGAAATACAAGCTGTGATCAGCGATGCTCCTTGTGAACCCGATATGAACAAGAAACGTGTCAATCTTTTGATACCATGCGCGTGGAGATTGCTTCAACCCATACAATGACTTGTTCAACTTGCAAACAAGGTTCTCATTACCTCGTTGCACAAATCCTTCGGGTTGTACCATGTAGATGTCCTCGTCCAACTCGCCGTTCAAGAACGCCGTCTTCACATCCATTTGATGCATTTCCAAATCCATGGCAGCCCCGATGGCCAAAATGCATCGAATAGTGGTGAATTTCGCCACCGGTGCAAAGGTCTCATGAAAATCAACACCTTCGATTTGTGAAAAGCCCTTTGCCACCAACCTTGCCTTATAACGAACCACATCACCCGTTGCATCTCTCTTTGCACGAAATACCCACTTACAACCGATAGCGTTGCGATTCTTGGGGAGGGGAGTCAATTCCCAAGTGCCATTGTCCATCAACGATTTGTACTCCTCTTGCATGGCTTGCTCCCACTTGTTTGCATCATCACAACTCAACGCTTCACGAATCGTCAATGGAGCATCTAAAAGTGCAACGTTTGCATGCTCCTCCTCACCTTGAGGGAGAATATGATTCTTCCACCACTCGCCAAGTGGTCTACGATTTCTCTCTGGATAACGACGATCGCTCGAGGATGCATTGTCTTCAACCGCCGTTGCTTGTGCCTTTTTCTCGCCATTCTTCTTCTTCAAAGGTCGCTCCTCAATATGTTCCTCATCACCACCATCTTCGTCATCTTCGTCTTCATCAACAATATCAATAACGGGAGATTTGGAAGATTGGTCCACAATGGCCGGTTTATCGCCACTTCTCCCACTTGGACCATCGTCCAAATTGTCTTCAACCTTGGAATTCTCGCAAAATGTCACATCACGAGCTCGAATGATCTTCTTGGTCTCGAGCGACATGAGCCTGTACGCCTTGGTACCTTCACAATATCCAAGAAACACACATTTTGTTGCCTTGGCCTCAAGTTTGGTTCTTTGAGAATCGGGTACCTTTGCAAATGCGATGCATCCAAATGTGCGCATGTGCTCCACGCGGGGTGGCCTCCCACTCCACGCTTGCTCTGGTGTCATGTTTTGAACCGCACTCGTCGGGCATCGGTTGCGTGTGTACACCGCAGTCACCACCGCTTCCGCCCAAAGGTCCAAACCCAAATTTTGTGCATGCAACATACTCCTTGCCATTTCCACAATTGTTCGATTTGCACGCTCTGCAACTCCGTTTTGTTGTGGTGTATATGGCGTTGTGGTTTGTCTAGCAATGCCTTCTTTCTTCAATAACTCTCCAAATTGGTTGGACAAGAACTCGCCGCCATTATCCGATCGAAACACCTTGATCTTGTGCTCGGATTGCTTCTCAACCAACGCCTTGAACTCTTTGAACTTCTCAAAACACTCGCTCTTTGCTTTGATCGGATACAACCATATCTTCCTCGAAAAATCATCAATGAACGTCACAAAATACTTGCAACCCCCCATAGACGTGGTCTTCATTGGACCACACACGTCGGAATGCACAATCTCAAGAACCTTGGTTGCACGAGTTGCCCCATCAACTGGAAACGGTGAGCGTTGTTGCTTGCCTTCAATACAACCCTCACATGTGAATGAACTAGGTGCGACGTGTGATTGTGCAAGATCCATGCCACTTACCATTCCACGCAGTGCTTTCACACTCTTGACATTCAAATGCCCGAGACGACGATGCCACAACGCCAACTTGTCTTGGTTTGAACTCGATTGCACCAACGTTGCGGATTCCGCCGCGTGCATCTTGGAAAACTTGATTTGGTACAAGCCGTTGACTTCGTGTATAATGGCCACCTCCTCACGACTTGGAGACAACACAAAACACCCTTGGTCGCTAAATTCCACTCGCAAATGCTTCATCACCAAATGTCGCACCGATAAAAGATTTGCCTTCAACTTGGGAACGTGGAGGACATCATGGATGGTAATTGTCTTCACACGACCCTTCACCTCGGTGTCTACGACGATGGATCCTTTACCCACGGCTTGAAGAACCGTATCATCACCCAAAATGACATTCTTTGGAGATATGACGTGATATGATTGGAAACAAGTCCTAATGGGCGCCATGTGACTCGAGGCTCCCGAATCAACAATCCAATCGATCACACTACCATTGCATGACACGTCACTTGCCATCATTGCATACTCGTCCCCGTCATCACTACAAGAAGAGACGCTTGTCATAAATGCGTACTCATCACCTGCATCGTTGACCTTTGTATTGTTGGCACTTTCCTCTCTCTTGCGTTTGTAGCAAAATTTTGCCAAGTGGCCCTTCTTACCGCAATAGTAGCATACCTTGTCTGTAGAGCTCCCACTGGCACCGCTCTTGGATTGCTTCGCCATAAGCGCCGCGCTATCGCCACGAGTCTCGTTCTCTTTGCGCCGCGAGAGTTCATGCAACAACCGTGATGTCACATAATCAAGAGTGAGCTCGCTAATGGGCCTACTCTCCATAGCAACGATAAGATACTCGTACGACGGCGGCAAACTCTCGAGGAGCGTCATAACGATATCACCGTCGGTAATGTTGACGTCTGCGCCGTTGAGCTGATCCGCAAGAGCCTTGACTTTGTTGATGTGCGCCAACATGTCGTCGTTTTCTTCCATCTTGATGGTGAAAAACTTGCGCCTCAAAAACAAGATATTGACCAAGCTCTTTGCCTCATGAATATTGCAAAGCTTGGCCCATGCCTCGGCGGGAGTCTTGCACGACCGAATATGAGAAAGCTGGGAATCAGAAAGATTAAGAGCCAAAATCGCAAAGGCCTTTTTCTCTCGCCGAGTGTACGCAGTTCGTACCCTAGCCTCGGCGTCGGACGAAGGCGGTTCCTCACTACCCTCAACTATCTCCCACAATTCTTTTTCGGCCATGACCATTTCCATCTTGAATTTCCACAAGTGGAAGTTGACGCCATCGAACTTGTCTACAACCTTAGCACCTTCACCCTCAAATGTAGCCATATCCTTGATTGAAGGACGTACGCTCACAAAATTCAGCCCCTAGAAAGCTAAGAAAAATTGTTTTTATGATTTTTGACAATTTTGTGATTTGTGAGGCAAATTGCACACGTATGTGCTTCTAATGCCTCCGAACTAATTCCAAACAATAAATCAGCACCTTTGTGCTACACATCAACCTCACAACACTCAATCGTGATGGTTCTTAGTGAATTTGCACAAGATCATACCACAACACCCTAACTAGGAGAATTGCGCACTCGTTGGCTCAAATCCACTCAAATCAGCACCCTTGTGCTTCACAACATGTAATGCACCCTATGCACACCCTTGTGCCTTCCAAGGACTCTAAATCAATGCAAATTCAGCCCCTTCAAGTCCTAATTGCATTGAAATTCATCAAATCAGCCCCGTTGTGCATTCACTAACCCAAACTCAAATTTTGAGCACTCCAAGGGCATAACTCACATTCCAAACCCTTGTGCAAGAATTGCAATACCAAAATCAGATTGTAGACTCACCCCAAGAGCCTCAAAGCATAAAAGTGCCTTGCAACAACACAAGTGCACAAATTGAGCACAAATTGAGCCAATAAGCTCCAATAAGCTCCAATCAGCTCCAATATACTCCAACAAGCACCAATAAGCTCCAAAGCTCCAATTCAGCCCTTGTAGACGTTTATAAACTCCAAAAGTGCTCCAAAGTGCTCCAAAAGCTCCAAATCAACAAATGATAGCTCCAAAGTGCGAATTCAGCCCTCCACACGTAGATCAAAGGTAGGAAGATTGTAATACCTCCCAATGTCGAAATCAGCCCACCAAAGCTCGAATTCAGCCCTCCAAAGTTCCAAATCAGCGCTCCAATACTCCAAAATCAGCGCTCCAACGCACGACCTCCACACAATGAGCAATCTAATCTTTGACTCACGCAAAACACATGAGTGGGCCCATAACCTATTGAAGGTTAGATTAGAATGCCAAAGCCTCACACAAACACTTGGAATGCATAGGAAAGAGATAATCTTTACTCATGGGCTGCCCCTCTTAAGTAACACACCCAAGGGAGTCCCCTTGGCAAACCATATGGGACATCAGCCCATACTCCACTCCTAGTACACTAGGATCAGCCCATATCACTTGGGAGACCCAATTCTCATTACTTCTAACTAGTATCACTTCTCTAGTTGCAAGTCTAGCTCATTCGCATCATCTACTCTAGCTAATGCGCATGGCTAAGAGCAACTTCAGCCCACGCAATCATCCTACTTCAACAATACTTGCACAAATGCAATCTAATACTCATGAAACACACATGAGTGGGCCCATAACCTATTGAAGGTAGAGAAGATTGCACAAGGCACACACACAAACACAAGGAATGCGTAGAAAGAGATAATCTTTACTCAAAGGCCTTCCACCTTAAGTAGTGTACACTAGGAGGTCACCATGGACAAACCATATGGGATAACTCATCACAAGGACACTCTAGAGATCAGCCCATGCCTAACCCCTCCTCCCACACACCATTATTTAGCACCCGTACGTCTTTGGCTTCTAGCAATACTACGTTGCATCAATTACCTCAATAAGATTGGGGGCAAAGGGCTTTTCACAAATCGAAGGTGTTGATTTTCATGAGACCTTTGCACCGGTGGCGAAATTCACCACTATTCGATGCATGTTGGTCATCGGGGCTGCCATGGATTTGGAAATGCATCAAATGGATGTGAAGACGGCGTTCTTGAACGGCGAGTTGGACGAGGACATCTACATGGTACAACCCGAAGGATTTGTGCAACGAGGTAATGAGAACCTTGTTTGCAAGTTGAACAAGTCATTGTATGGGTTGAAGCAATCTCCACGCGCATGGTATCAAAAGATTGACACCTTTCTTGTTCATATCGGGTTCACAAGGAGCATCGCTGATCACAGCTTGTATTTCATGCAAAAGGGGCAACATGTGGTCATCGTGATCATATATATGGATGATTTGATCATCCTTGCAAGTTGTATGAGCTCTTTGAAGGCATTGAAGGCAATGCTTGAGAACGAGTACGAGATGAGTGATCTCGGTGAGTTGCACTTTTGTCTAGGAGTTGAGTTTGTGCGAGATAGAGCAACACGCACCATAACAATGAATCAAAGCAAGTATGTTATGGATGTGCTCAAACGCTTTGGCATGGAGGATTGCAAGCCGGTTGGCACTCCATTGGATGTGAATTCCAAACTCGTGAAACTCACCGATGAGGAGTATGCATTAGAGGCTCAATCTATGGTGGATGTGCCGTACAAGCAAGCTGTAGGGTCATTGATGTATGCTATGATTGCAACAAGGCCGGACCTTGCGTATCCAATCGGCGTTGTGAGTCAACACATGGCAAGACCGGGTTCAAGTCATTGGGTTGCGGTCAAGAGGATCATGCGGTACTTGAAAGGCACAAGTGATATGAGGTTGTGTCTTGGAGGTGACAACATTGTGTTGAGTGGGTATTGTGATGCGGATTATGCGGGTGATACCAATGATCGTAGATCGACCATGGGGTACATGTTCAAAGTTGGATCGGGGGTGGTTTCATGGAATAGCAAGCGCCAACAAACCACGGCCACGTCAACGGTTGAGGCGGAGTACATGGCGACGAGCCACGGTACGAAGGAGGCCATTTGGTTGACGCAACTAATGGCGGATGTGAGATGCACTCAAGAGGAGGCTACAACAATCATGTGTGACAACCAAGGGAGTATGTCATTGGCGAAGAATCCAACGCATCACTCACGTACAAAGCACATTGATGTGCAATATCACTTCATTCGAGAGAAGTTAGAGATGAAGGTGATAGAGTTGAAGTATTGTCCAACGGAGCACATGGTGGCGGACGTGCTGACAAAGGCTCTTGCGAGAGATCGACATCAAAGACTAGTGGTGGCATTTGGGCTCGAAGGCTTTGGCTATTCGCAAAGTGGGAGTGTTGAAGTAGGATGATTGCGTGGACTGATGTTGCTCATAGCCATGCGCATTAGCTAGAGTAGATGATGCGAATGAGCTAGAGTTGCAACTAGAGAAGTGGTACTAGTTAGAAGTAATGAGAATTGGGTCTCCCAAGTGATATGGGCTGATCCTAGTGTACTAGGAGTGGAGTATGGGCTGATGTCCCATATGGTTTGCCAAGGGGACTCCCTTGGGTGTGCTACTTAAGAGGGGCAGCCCGTGAGTAAAGATCATCTCTTTCCTATGCATTCCAAGTGTTTGTGTGAGGCTTTGGCATTCTAATCTAACCTTCAATAATGGGCTGATCGTAGAGGCTTCTAGTGGTGGGATATTTCATATGGGTTGTTATGCACACCTCCTAGTGTACACCTCTTAAAGAGGGAAGCTCTTGAGTAAAAATCATCTCTTCTATGCATCCCTTATGTTTGTGTATGTGCCTTGTGCAATATTCTATTTATTACCTTCAATAGGTTATGGGCCCACTCATATGTGTTGCATGAGTATTGGATTGCATTGAAGCATTTTGTTGGAGGTCGTTGCGAAAGGGGCCGATTTGGAGCTTTAGTGGGCAGTTTTTGAGCATTTTGGAGGTGCGCACGGGCTGAGGTTACACATTGGAGCACACCTCTTGGTTAATCTCTTCCTTTGGAGCTCTATTTTCTTAATTCCAAGCTCCCTTTGTAAATGGAACATTGTTTCGTTCAATTTGATGCACTTGTAATAATGCAAGTGATGTGTGAGGTGTTGAGGATCTAAGGGGAGGGTCTATGATCTTATTTGAGTGATTGGGCACTTGCATAAAGGTGTTGCAAGTATTTCATGCCCTTGGAGTGCTCAAAATTTCATTTGGGGCTAGTTCATGCACTTGGGAGTACAAAGGTGCGGTTTTGGCAATTTCAATGCAAATCGGGTTTCGAGGGGCTTGTTTGTGTCCATGAGCATTGATTTAGTGCTATTGAGTGACACCTAAGTGTCAATTACGTGCATTTGGTGACTGGGAACACTAAGGTGTTGTTTTGAGTCAATTGGAGTAGTTGAGAGCTCAATAGAGTGATTTGAGGTGTTTTGGTGAACATCTTTGCAATTTGAGTGAGGAACCTTTGCATTTGAGTGTTGGAAGGTGTGTGTGGAGCACAAAGGTGCTCATTTAATGTTTGTGGTTGTAGAAGAGGCATTAAGGTGCTGCATTTGTTGAAGTAGGATGATTGCGTGGGCTGAAGTTGCTCTTAGCCATGCGCATTAGCTAGAGTAGATGATGCGAATGAGCTAGACTAGCAACTAGAGAAGTGATACTAGTTAGAAGTAATGAGAATTGGGTCTCCCAAGTGATATGGGCTGATCCTAGTGCACTAGGAGTGGAGTATGGGCTGATGTCCCATATGGTTTGCCAAGGGGACTCCCTTGGGTGTGCTACATAAGAGGGGCAGCCCATGAGTAAAGATCATCTCTTTCCTATGCATTCCAAGTGTTTGTGTGAGGCTTTGGCATTCTAATCTAAACCTCAATAGGTTATGGGCCCACTCATGTGTTTTGCGTGAGTCAAAGATTAGATTGCTCATTGTGTGGAGGTCGTGCGTTGGAGCGCTGATTTTGGAGTATTGGAGCGCTGATTTGGAACTTTGGAGGGCTGAATTCGAGCTTTGGTGGGCTGATTTCGAAATTGGGAGGTATTACAATCTTCCTACCTTTGATCTACATGTTGGAGGGCTGAATTCGCACTTTGGAGCTATCATTTGTTGATTTGGAGCTTTTGGAGCACTTTGGAGCACCTTTGGAGTTTATACACGTCTACAAGGGCTGAATTGGAGCTTTGGAGCTTATTGGTGCTTGTTGGAGTATATTGGAGCTTATTGGAGCTTATTGGAGCTTATTGTAGCTCATTGGAGCTTATTGGCTCAATTTGTGCTCAATTTGTGCACTTGTGTTGTTGCAAGGCACTTTTATGCTTTGAGGCTCTTAGGGTGAGTCTACAATCTGATTTTGGTATTGCAATTCTTGCACAAGGGTTTGGAATGTGAGTTATGCCCTTGGAGTGCTCAAAATTAGAGTTTGGGTTAGTGAATGCACAACGGGGCTGATTTGATGAATTTCAATGCAATTAGGACTTGAAGGGGCTGAATTTGCATTGATTTAGAGTCCTTGGAAGGCACAAGGGTGTCCATAGGGTGCATTACGTGTTGTGAAGCACAAGGGTGCTGATTTGAGTGGATTTGAGCCAACGAGTGCGCAATTCTCCTAGTTAGGGTGTTGTGGTATGATCTTGTGCAAATTCACTAAGAACCATCACGATTGAGTGTTGTGAGGTTGATGTGTAGCACAAAGGTGCTGATTTAGTGTTTGAAATTAGTTTGGAGGCATTAGAAGCACGTACGTGTGCAATTTGCCTCACAAATCACAAAATTGTCAAAAATCATAAAAACAATTTTTCTTAGCTTTCTAGGGGCTGAATTTTGTGAGCGTACGTCCTTCAATCAAGGATATGGCTACATTTGAGGGTGAAGGTGCTAAGGTTGTAGACAAGTTCGATGGCGTCAACTTCCACTTGTGGAAATTCAAGATGGAAATGGTCATGGCCGAAAAAGAATTGTGGGAGATAGTTGAGGGTAGTGAGGAACCGCCTTCGTCCGACGCCGAGGCTAGGGTACGAACTGCGTACACTCGGCGAGAGAAAAAGGCCTTTGCGATTTTGGCTCTTAATCTTTCTGATTCCCAGCTTTCTCATATTCGGTCGTGCAAGACTCCCGCCGAGGCATGGGCCAAGCTTTGCAATATTCATGAGGCAAAGAGCTTGGTCAATATCTTGTTTTTGAGGCGCAAGTTTTTCACCATCAAGATGGAAGAAAACGACGACATGTTGGCGCACATCAACAAAGTCAAGGCTCTTGCGGATCAGCTCAACGGCGCAGACGTCAACATTACCGACGGTGATATCGTTATGACGCTCCTCGAGAGTTTGCCGCCGTCGTACGAGTATCTTATCGTTGCTATGGAGAGTAGGCCCATTAGCGAGCTCACTCTTGATTATGTGACATCACGGTTGTTGCATGAACTCTCGCGGCGCAAAGAGAACGAGACTCGTGGCGATAGCGCGGCGCTTATGGCGAAGCAATCCAAGAGCGGTGCCAGTGGGAGCTCTACAGACAAGGTATGCTACTATTGCGGTAAGAAGGGCCACTTGGCAAAATTTTGCTACAAACGCAAGAGAGAGGAAAGTGCCAACAATACAAAGGTCAACGATGCAGGTGATGAGTACGCATTTATGACTAGCGTCTCTTCTTGTAGTGATGACGGGGACGAGTATGCAATGATGGCAAGTGACGTGTCATGCAATGGTAGTGTGATCGATTGGATTGTTGACTCGGGAGCCTCGAGTCACATGGCGCCCATTAGGACTTGTTTCCAATCATATCACGTCATATCTCCAAAGAATGTCATTTTGGGTGATGATACGGTTCTTCAAGCCGTGGGTAAAGGATCCATCGTCGTAGACACCGAGGTGAAGGGTCGTGTGAAGACAATTACCATCCATGATGTCCTCCACGTTCCCAAGTTGAAGGCAAATCTTTTATCGGTGCGACATTTGGTGATGAAGCATTTGCGAGTGGAATTTAGCGACCAAGGGTGTTTTGTGTTGTCTCCAAGTCGTGAGGAGGTGGCCATTATACACGAAGTCAACGGCTTGTACCAAATCAAGTTTTCCAAGATGCACGGGGCGGAATCCGCAACGTTGGTGCAATCGAGTTCAAACGAAGACCAGTTGGCGTTGTGGCATCGTCGTCTCGGGCATTTGAATGTCAAGAGTGTGAAAGCACTGCGTGGAATGGTAAGTGGCATGGATCTTGCACAATCACACGTCGCACCTAGTTCATTCACATGTGAGGGTTGTATTGAAGGCAAGCAACAACGCTCACCGTTTCCAGTTGATGGGGCAACTCGTGCAACCAAGGTTCTTGAGATTGTGCATTCCGACGTGTGTGGTCCAATGAAGACCACGTCTATGGGGGGTTGCAAGTATTTTGTGACGTTCATTGATGATTTTTCGAGGAAGATATGGTTGTATCCGATCAAAGCAAAGAGCGAGTGTTTTGAGAAGTTCAAAGAGTTCAAGGCGTTGGTTGAGAAGCAATCCGAGCACAAGATCAAGGTGTTTCGATCGGATAATGGCGGCGAGTTCATGTCCAACCAATTTGGAGAGTTATTGAAGAAAGAAGGCATTGCTAGACAAACCACAACGCCATATACACCACAACAAAACGGAGTTGCAGAGCGTGCAAATCGAACAATTGTGGAAATGGCAAGGAGTATGTTGCATGCACAAAATTTGGGTTTGGACCTTTGGGCGGAAGCGGTGGTGACTGCGGTGTACACACGCAACCGATGCCCGACCAGTGCGGTTCAAAACATGACACCAGAGCAAGCGTGGAGTGGGAGGCCACCCCGCGTGGAGCACATGCGCACATTTGGATGCATCGCATTTGCAAAGGTACCCGATTCTCAAAGAACCAAACTTGAGGCCAAGGCAACAAAATGTGTGTTTCTTGGATATTGTGAAGGTACCAAGGCGTACAGGCTCATGTCGCTCGAGACCAAGAAGATCATTCGAGCTCGTGATGTGACATTTTGCGAGAATTCCAAGGTTGAAGACAATTTGGACG
Source organism: Pohlia nutans (assembly GCA_022496805.1). Classification (NCBI taxonomy): domain Eukaryota; kingdom Viridiplantae; phylum Streptophyta; class Bryopsida; order Bryales; family Mniaceae; genus Pohlia; species Pohlia nutans. Next base: position 1,119,976 of record CM040104.1, on the reverse strand, counting down.
ATGGTCCAAGTGGGAGAAGTGGCGATAAACCGGCCATTGTGGACCAATCTTCCAAATCTCCCGTTATTGATATTGTTGATGAAGACGAAGATGACAAAGATGGTGGTGATGAGGAACATGTTGAGGAGCGACCTTTGAAGACGAAGAATGGCGAGAAAAAGGCACAAGCAACGGCGGTTGAAGACAATGCATCCTCGAGCGATCGTCGTTATCCAGAGAGAAATCGTAGACCACTTGGCGAGTGGTGGAAGAATCATATTCTCCCTCAAGGTGTGGAGGAGCATGCAAACGTTGCACTTTTAGATGCTCCATTGACGATTCGTGAAGCGTTGAGTTGTGATGATGCAAACAAGTGGGAGCAAGCCATGCAAGAGGAGTACAAATCGTTGATGGACAATGGCACTTGGGAATTGACTCCCCTCCCCAAGAATCGCAACGCTATCGGTTGTAAGTGGGTATTTCGTGCAAAGAGAGATGCAACGGGTGATGTGGTTCGTTATAAGGCAAGATTGGTGGCAAAGGGCTTTTCACAAATCGAAGGTGTTGATTTTCATGAGACCTTTGCACCGGTGGCGAAATTCACCACTATTCGATGCATTTTGGCCATCGGGGCTGCCATGGATTTGGAAATGCATCAAATGGATGTGAAGACGGCGTTCTTGAACGGCGAGTTGGACGAGGACATCTACATGGTACAACCCGAAGGATTTGTGCAACGAGGTAATGAGAACCTTGTTTGCAAGTTGAACAAGTCATTGTATGGGTTGAAGCAATCTCCACGCGCATGGTATCAAAAGATTGACACGTTTCTTGTTCATATCGGGTTCACAAGGAGCATCGCTGATCACAGCTTGTATTTCATGCAAAAGGGGCAACATGTGGTCATCGTGATCATATATGTGGATGATTTGATCATCCTTGCAAGTTGTATGAGCTCTTTGAAGGCATTGAAGGCAATGCTTGAGAACGAGTACGAGATGAGTGATCTGGGTGAGTTGCACTTTTGTTTAGGAGTTGAGTTTGTGCGAGATAGAGCAACACGCACCATAACAATGAATCAAAGCAAGTATGTTATGGATGTTCTCAAACGCTTTGGCATGGAGGATTGCAAACCGGTTGGCACTCCATTGGATGTGAATTCCAAACTCGTGAAACTCACCGATGAGGAGTATGCATTAGAGGCTCAATCTATGGTGGATGTGCCATACAAGCAAGCTGTAGGGTCATTAATGTATGCTATGATTGCAACAAGGCCGGACCTTGCGTATCCAATCAGCGTTGTGAGTCAACACATGGCAAGACCGGGTTCAAGTCATTGGGTTGCGGTCAAGAGGATCATGCGGTACTTGAAAGGCACAAGTGATGTGAGGTTGTGTCTTGGAGGTGACAACATTGTGTTGAGTGGGTATTGTGATGCGGATTATGCGGGTGATACCAATGATCGTAGATCCACCACGGGGTACATGTTCAAAGTTGGATCGGGGGCCGTTTCATGGAATAGCAAGCGCCAACAAACCACGGCCACGTCAACGGTTGAGGCGGAGTACATGGCGACGAGCCACGGTACGAAGGAGGCCATTTGGTTGAGGCAACTAATGGCGGATGTGAGATGCACTCAAGAGGAGGCTACAACAATCATGTGTGACAACCAAGGGAGTATGTCATTGGCGAAGAATCCAACGCATCACTCACGTACAAAGCACATTGATGTGCAATATCACTTCATTCGAGAGAAGTTAGAGATGAAGGTGATAGAGTTGAAGTATTGTCCAACGGAGCACATGGTGGCGGACGTGCTGACAAAGGCTCTTGCGAGAGATCGACATCAAAGACTAGTGGTGGCATTTGGGCTCAAAGGCTTTGGCTATTCGCAAAGTGGGAGTGTTGAAGTAGGATGATTGCGTGGGCTGAAGTTGCTCTTAGCCATGCGCATTAGCTAGAGTAGATGATGCGAATGAGCTAGACTAGCAACTAGAGAAGTGATACTAGTTAGAAGTAATGAGAATTGGGTCTCCCAAGTGATATGGGCTGATCCTAGTGCACTAGGAGTGGAGTATGGGCTGATGTCCCATATGGTTTGCCAAGGGGACTCCCTTGGGTGTGCTACATAAGAGGGGCAGCCCATGAGTAAAGATCATCTCTTTCCTATGCATTCCAAGTGTTTGTGTGAGGCTTTGGCATTCTAATCTAAACCTCAATTCAACCAAGAATCATAAAAACAAGTGTCATTTTGAGTTTGGGGTTGATTTGAGCTGAGAAACATATATCATGGCATCATATGAGGGTGAGGGTCTCAAAGTGGTGGACAAGTTTTATGGGGTAAATTGCCACTTGTGAAAGTTTAAAATGGAGATAGTGATGGCCGAGAAGGAGTTGTGGGAGATTGTAGATGGTAGTCAAGAGCCCCCTCACTCTACTTCGGACCCACGGGAACAGGGTTGTCATTTTGGATGTCTTTGGACCAAATCGCGTCCAAAATGACGTCCGAACGTCCGGACGTAGCGTCCATTGGGTAAATTCCGATTTACTTTGTAGGTCGACTTTTTTACCCTGTCAGACGATCTTGCACACGACCAGGCGGAGGCCAAGCGGACGGCCTCAAACTAAGGTCCGATAGTCATGCCATCCACCGTCTGATTGGACCGTCCGCCGTCTAATCCAGGCGTCCGATCGGGCCGCCTGCAATAAAAAAACCTATTTAAAATTTAGACAAGTCCAAGAATAAAAGAATATCATGCAGAATCCGATTTAGCTAATTAAGGCACCTAAGGAATCCGAAGAAAGTATCCAATGGTAGCTCAAAACATTTCTTCAAAGGAAAACACAATAAATTGTAACCCCGTACTCATGCCCGTACACATGCCCTACTTTATATAGTAGGGTATTTATTTTTCCTACCATTCAATTGAAATTTTCATTTTTTTATGAATAATTTTTGTTGCTCTCAATAGGTAATACCAATTTGAACATTACAAATATAATTAAAGAATTTTTTGACCAATCTAACAAAAAATTTCATGTCTCCCGAAAGACAGTTAGAAAAAGTCAACAAAATTTGGATCTGTAAAGAAGTTAAATTAACAAGCCACATTAGCATCATTGGATTAGCCAAGTAAAATTAACAAAGCCAAATTAGCATCATTAAATTAGCAAAAGTCACATTAGCAGAAACCAAGCCAAATTAGCATCATTAAATTAACCAAGTTAAATTAACACAGCCAAATTAGTATCATAAAATTAGCCAAGTAAAATTAACGAAGCCAAATTTGCATCATTAAATTAACCAAGTTAAATTAACGAAGCCAAATTAGCATCGTTAAATTAGCCAAGTCAAATTAATGAAGCCAAATTTGCATCAATAAATTAGCAAAGCCAAATTAACGGAGTTAAATTATCAAAGCCAAATTAATGAAGTTAAATTACCAAAGCCAAATTAATTCTAATGTCAAATCATATTACCATAAATTACTCAATTCTATACAAATGTAAAATCCAAAACAAAAAGATAGTCATCCCTTAACCCCTAAAAGGATATGCATACGAAGTTGCTGCAGAGGTTTACATTTGTACTTATATATTGAAGACTAGAAAATGATGTTGTGATGGTGAATTCTTTTGTAGACGTCAATGTCAATACCATTAATGGTATATATTTTTTTCAAAATTTTTGGAGTAATTTAGAGCAACTCTACCACTGCCTGTATATGCTGCAAATACGTATAAATGTGCACAATAGACTCCATAGAATACACATAGTGATTCCAATTTCTTTTCCGAAGGTTTCATAATTTTCTTCATCTTTGGGTCTTTCTTTTGCTTTTTGGTTGTTTCAAGTAATATGCATTGCAAGGTGCCTCAATTCATGGTACAATCCCAGCCAAGGCGACATTCCATCCTCAGGGCCCTTTAGGGGTTAAATCCAAACAAAAAAATCATTGAACTCTCAAATCACAACCCAAAAATTCTCAAACTAATCATGATCAAAACCAAATGAATTCCAAAATATTGAAGACAAGCACATCTAAGATCAAAGCAAGAACAAAGAAATGGAACAATAACAAAGCCAAGGCATTCATTTATATGTGATTTGGTTCTAAATATAGTAAAGTGGAGTAAAACATGGACATCTAATTATATTTGTGCTAATCCTCTTTTACTTTAGTTTGGATTAAAGTAAAAGAAATATAGTATTGGTTGTCTTTTACTTTAGTATGGATTTAAACTTGATGTATGAATAAAAGTTGTACACTCTGAATTTATCCCTTTAAATAAATCTATGACTGCCATCACCAATTTTATTGTATAAAATATGAAACTTAAAATTCAAAATTCTTTTGTAATTCAATTACGAATAAGATATTGACAATCTATGGATGAAATTTGTTGTGATGGATTGAAATGTGATACTCTGTGTATAGTGATTTTGGAGATTTTTTGGTTGCTTAATTTTATGAGTTGGGTGAAAGCATGGTAACCTGAACCACTTGTGATCCCTGTGAAGAAGCAACAATGCAGGGTCCAAAAATCCATTAAATTTTTTATCTTTTGTGAATTTTTTTTGTGGATAAAATAAATGATACAATGTTTAACAAAGTCTAACCAAATAAATTGAAAAAACATGTTCAATAATTATTTATGTGTGTTATAGTAAGGTTAAAGCGGTGAAAATTGGAAAAGTAGTACTGACCAAATTGAAAAGTAGATATAAAACATGTTGAAATTGCATTAAATATTTATTTTTTCAAGAATTTTTTCTTTGGAGCCCTTCAATGCACAATGAACTTATAGAATATATAATTTATATTCATATTCATGATTCAGTTCATGAGATTTGCTCCCAAAATTTGTTTTAGACATCTATTTTCAAGCTTTACTTTTAGTAACCTTTTTAATTTGAAGAGAATTAATTTGAAACTTTGGATTGAAGTACCTAATAGAACTATGGAGGGCTCTACTAAATCAGAACTTAAATATATGAAATTTTAGTCGTGATTTATGGCCTTTGACCAAGAAATTGTAATTTCAACACTAAGGATGACTTTAATGGTTCAATTTACCGTGCTTTCACCTAGTTGACGTTTTCAAGAGCACTTTTTCACACTTTTGAATTAAGTTCTTTGAAGTTTTGGGTGACTCACTACATATGACGCATAAAACTTTCACAAATCAGCTCCATTCTCATCAGTTCACACATGCATAAAGCTAACTTCCCAAAAAATCTAGAATAAAAAATCATCAGACCCAAGACATTTTATTTGAATGGCAAGAATTTTATTTTAAATTGAATAAATTGTATTCTTAAATAAAAGCGTGTTGAGGTAGGCTTGAGATGTACCTCAAACCTACTTCAACACGCTTTTACTTTTTAATTTGATCTAAATTGTGTTCTTAAATAAATGCTAGGCTTGAGGTGTACCTCAAACCTATCTCAACACGCTTTTACTTTGTAATTTGATCTACATTTAATATAAATAGTGAAAGATCAGTATATACTAACTACTTAAAGTAAAAATATGAACTAATTTAACAGTATCTAAAAAATGCAGTATCTAAAGATTGTTTGCATTGTTTGGTACTTTGGTATTTTAAAATGTGAAAGGAAAACCAACGAGATTAGGTTGAGATCTATATTAATTGTAAAAGAAAATGTTATTTTGAATTTATAATTTTTATTTGTAATTCATTGTAATTTGTACTTCAAAATTAAAGTATATATGTACAAAATTATATCACTTATTATATCAATAAAATATATTTTTATTTGTCTTTCTATCTTTTGGTTTTGTTTTCATTGAGTTCAAGTGGCTCTACTAGGTAAACCTTTATGTCTACTTTGTATAATTCTATTTCTTATGGAATCCAAAGAGGAATTTGTCACTTCGTTCCTTTGCCTACATTATCAATTATCAACTAATTGCAAAGAAGGAAGTGAATTGATGAACTTAGGCGAGGGAGAAGGAACGAAGGAGAAGGAGAAGGAAAAGGAGAAGGGAAAGGGAGAGGGAGGGAGAAGGGGGAGACATCATGGAGGAGGTTTGCATACTAAGAAGTAAAGTTGTTAGAGAATTTAATGTAGAGCACATTAAATATAGGAATATTCTTCGTTTGTACTTAAAACAGTCCTTGAAAAACGTGCAGAATCTGGAAATAGATGTTGACTTGGACTGGAGCACATATTAGAGAATAGAGTTGGAGCAACACAAAACTCAATCCTTTAAGCAACCTCCGGTTCCAACAACCTGACGCCGTCCTTTGAGGGGCCCGTCCGCCGATGGCGCCATCCGTCGTCCGATCAGGCCGTCCTCCGTCCGATCGGGTGGTCTGTATTACGATCAGGCCGTCTGCCGATCGATCAAGCCGTCCGCAATAACCGTTTGATGAAGGCACCGTGTCCTCATGTTTGTCCAATTGCAGCATTGGAATATCCGTCCAGGGCTCCGCCGTCCGATCTGGCCGTCCACGTTCATGCGTCCGATCTGCATGTACAAAACGCTGCGGTCCATTCGATAAGGTAAACGGGGCTATAAAGTCGGTCAGCCGCGCGGATGCAGAAAGGAGGTTGGTGCATCCAAATTCCACACTGATATGTGATTTGGTTCTAAATATAGTAAAGTGAAGTAAAACATAGACATTTAATTATATATGTGCTAGTCGTCTTTTACTTTAGTTTAAATTAAAGTAAAACAAATATAGTATTGGTTGTCTTTTACTTTAGTTTGGATTTAAACTTCATGTATGAATAAAAATTGTATACTATGAATTTTAGCCTTTTAAATAAATCTATGATTGTATCCTTAATTGACTATTATATTAGTTTTTACTCTTTTAATTTTAATTTGACTTTTACTATTCTATTTCTATTTTATTTTTATATTAACTAAAATAAGTACATTTTTATTATTACTACTTTGTACCTGGAGCTAGGTTAAAACCAACATGCTTACAATGAATTTGTGTATTTTATATTCATTTAAAAGTTCTTTTCTTTTCTTTACACTTCTATCAAGATCCTTATATATTAATTACATATTTATGTTTTTTTTTTTTCTATCAATTTATATGCAATATATTTCTGAAAGATGTATATATATTATCAATAATTATTCTTTAAATATTATATTATCTCAATATACATCTTCTTATAATATTTGCAATATTATTGACTTATAAAAAACTTAGTAAATATGTTTTAGTATTATAATGACTTTTTAGTTATCAAGAATTTTTTACATTTCTATCAAGATCCTTATATATTAATTACATATTTATGTTTTTTTATCCATTTATATGCAATATATTTTTGTAAGATGTACATATATTAATAATTATTCTATGAATATTATATTATCTCAATATACATCTTTTTATAATGTTTGCAATACAATTGATTTATAAAAAACTTAGTCAATATGCTTTAGATGAGGGAGAAGGAACAGTCAATTCTAAGTTGTTAGACACTCCTGTCCTGTATACCCAAATTAGACTTATGCCCGATGAACTTAGGAGAGAGAGAAGGAGAAGGAGAAGGGAAAGGGAGAGGAGGGAAAAGAGAGAGACAACATGGGAGAGGTTTGCATTTCAAGAAGTAAAGTTGTTGGAGAATTCATTGCAGAGCACATTAAATGTAGGAACATTCTCCGTTTGTACTTAAAACAGTCCTCGTAAAACGTGCAGGATCTAGAAATAAACGTTGGACTGGAGCGCAAGATTGGAGAATAGAGCTGGAGCAATACAAAACTCAATCCTTTGAGCAACCTCTGAGCTCTGGTTCCAACAACCTAACGCTATCTGCCGGGGGGCCTGTCCGCCACGCCGTCCGTCGATGGCGCCATCTGCCGTATGATCACGCCATCCGTTGATGGCGCCATCTGTCGACCAATCACGTCGTTCGCCGTTCGATCAGGCCGTTCGCAATGGTCGTTCAATCATGGTGTCGCGTCCTCCTGCCCGTCTGATTGCAGCATCGGAACATTTGCCTAGGGCTCCGCCGTCTGATCAGACCGTCCATCTCATGCGTCCGATCAAACGTTCGATTTGGTGTTCGTTGTGCCGTCCGCTCAGCCATCGGTAGGGGCGTCCGCTCGGCCGTCCGCGTTCATGCGTCCGATCGAATGTCCGCTCTGGTGTCCGTTGTGCCGTCCGTCAGCCATCAGCACTCGACAGGGGCGTCCGCTCGTCCGTCCGTGTTCATGCGTCCGATCTGCGTCCGATCGGACATCCGCTTTGGTGTCCGCTGTGCCGTCCGCTCGGCCATCGGCAAGGGCGTCTGCTCAGCCATTTGCGGGAGTAAAACCGGTGTCCTGAGGGTATAAGACCCAATTTTTCTAAGTCATCGAACGTTGGGACGCGAACATCCACGTCCTCTGGACGTCCGGACGCAGATGTCGACGTCCGGACGCAGATGTCCACGTCCCAGCGTCCGAACAACCCTGCATGGGAGTAGCTGTCGAAGGTCATAGAAGATTGCAGAATGCACATACACAAAGACAAGGGATTCATAGAAAGAGATGAGGTGTACTCTAGGAGGTGTACACTTTTACTCAAGAACTTCCCTCTTTAAGAGGTCTACAGTAGGAGGTCATCATGAGAACCTATATGCAATAACCCACCACTAGAGTGTTGAAGTAGGGTAGTTGAAATGAGCTGAAGTTGCTCATTGCCAAAAGTAATGAGGTAGAATTAATGATGTGTGTTATGTGTGAGTAGTATGGGCTGATCCTAGTGTTCTAAGACTAAAGAAGTAGGCTGATATCCAATATGGGTTGCCAAGGGCACCTCCAAGTGTACACTACATCAGGGGGGCAGCCCATGAATAAAGACATCTCTTCCTATGTATTTATATGTGTTTGTGTGTGCATTAGGCAATCTACTCTCACCTTCAATAGGTTATGGGCCCACTCATGTGTGTTGCTTGAGTGTAAGAGTACATTGATCGTTTTGTGGAGGTCGTGCTTTGAAGGCGCTGATTCTGGAGCTTTAGAGGTCTGATTTCGACCTTTGGTGGGCTGATTTTGAGCTTTGGAGGTATTGCACTCTTCTCATCTTTCTTCGAGCTGTTAGAAGACTGATTTGGAGCTTTGGAGCTTTGGAGCTTTGGAGGACTCTTTTGGTGATGGGGCGTGCTAGTATGTGAGCCTAGGAGCCCGGGAGCCCAAGAGCCCACAATTTTTTTTTCAGTTTTTTGTTTTAGTTTTTTTAGGTGGACCTATGACCGTGGGCTTTGGGGTTTAGACATTATTTGTTAACGGTTTAGGGGACAGTATGAAAGAAATGAGTGCGGTGTAAACAAATTGTATGTCAAAATGATTAACTGGGCAAAATTATTCAATGTGTAAGATTTAATGATAATGAAAATGTATGTAGCAATGTCATGTGAAGTTAAGAGTTGTATGAAGCAATGCAATATGCGGAGCATCAACGTGTTTAGCGAAAATGTCCATCTTCTTAAAGCCGGATCTCATAAAGAGGTCTGTGACGTTAATGTCCCGGAGCTTCATTCTCCACTTCTCGAGATAAACGGAGATGGTATTAGCAACCGCCTAATCAATGACGAAACTGTCCTTCTCTGCGACGGAGTTGAAGGTCTCTATGGCAGCATCCATGTACTAAAATGAACACAGTAAGAATTGTTAGCATATGTGCAACAAAAAAAAACCATTGTTGTTGAATGAAATGTGAATGTCAAAAACTACCACCCCGCATACCAACCATAGACTTAGAATTTCCTCGCTTGTTTTTTTGGGAACTTTTGTGCGGCCCATGTTTGAAGGAAATTGTTCCACCAAACCAGCCACAAAATCTTCCTTTCTGGGCTCATTTTAAACGTTATAACTGTTGAAGTAGAAGATGTAGGGTAGTGTTGATAGAAGCCAAAGGGGATTCATTGAGTGGAAATAAATCATGTGTGGGAGAGGGGTGAAGGCATAGGCTGATCTTAGAGGCACTTAATGGTGGGTTATCCCATATGGGTTATCATCCACACCTCCTAGTGTACACCTCTTAAGGAGGGAAGCTCTTGAGTAAAGATCATCTCTTTCTACGCATTCCTTGTGTTTGTGTATGTGCCTTGTGCAATCCTCTATCACCTTCAATAGGTTGTGGGCCCACTTACGTGTGTTGCGTGAGTGTCGGATTGCATTGAGGCATTTTGTTGGAGGTCGTTGCGGAAGGGGCGCTTTGGAGCATTTGGAAGCATTTTTGGAGGAGTCTTGTCTCTTGGAGGTGCGCACAAGCTGAAGTTGCACATTGGAACACTCTTCTTGGTCAATCTCTTCCTTTGAAGCTCTACATTCTTGATTCCAAACCCCTTTTGTAAGTGGAACATCGTTTTGTTCAAGTAGGTGCACTTGTGATATTGCAAGTGATTTGTGAGGTGTTGAGGCTCTAAGGGAAGGTCTACGATCTCATTTGAGTGATTGGACACTTGCATAGAGATGTTGCATGTGTTTCATACCCTTGGAGTGCTCAAAATTTTATTTGGGATTAGTTTATGCACTTGGGAGCACAAAAGTGCGATTTTGGACAATTTCAATGCTATTCGGGTTTTGAGGGGCTTGTTTGAGTGCATGACCATTGATTTAGTGCTTTTGAATGACACAAAGGTGTCGATTACGTGCATTGAGTGATTGAATACACTAAGGTATTGTATTGAGTCAATCGAAGTAGTCAAGAGCTCCATTGAGTGATTTGAGATGTTTTGGTGAACATCTTTTGCAATTCGAGTGAGAAACCTTCGCATTTGAATGTTGGAAGGTGTGTGGAGCACAAAGGTGCTGATTTGTTGTTTAGGGTTGCTGTAGAAGCATTGGAAGCACAGAGATGCAACATTCAATCATAAAATCATAAAAACAAGTGTCATTTTTGAGTTTGAGGGTTGGTTTGAGTGGAGAGACATACATCATGACATCTTGAGGGTGAGGATCCCAAAATGGTGAACAACTCCGATGGGGTGAATTTCCACTTGTGGAAGTTCAAAATGGAGATAGCGATGGCTGAGAAGGACTTGTGGGAGATTGTAAATCGTAGTGAGGAGCCGCCTCACTCTACTTCAGACCCACGGGTCATGCAAGTTCATGACATAATGAAGTAGAAAGATTTTAGCAAGCATGTACTCAAATAAAACACACCCGCAACCTACTACTGAAAATAAATCCCACAAAGCTCACAGGACTCTGGGAATCAAACAAAGCCCAAAACAAGATCACAAATGTTACACATCCAAACAAATGTGCCAACACTAGAACTGAGAAAATACATAGACGTGTTGCAACAAGAAATCTCTAGAACCAAAGTGAAATTCCAACGCGCATCCATGAAGCATGAAACTTGGAATGTGTACTACCATAACCAGTTGTTGACTTTTCAACGCCAACATGGTTCCATCCCGTTGGCAACCCGTCACCATCGCCATCACAAGTTGAAACTCATAACCTTCTCTCCTTTCAACTTGCATCCTACGTCCTTGGATCATGAAGATCAAGGGTTGTGATTGAAAAGTGAACAACCGGTTATGTATGATGACCTACTCGCCACTACCGCGGCTCATCGGTTATCTAATACATACCCGTCACCAGGGCACATTCCAATCTGCTGGACCCTTTTCCCTGCAATGTGCATCATTACCTTACCACCCAAGTGATGATGGATGGGTACACACCAAACATCCACCATGTGTTGTACATTCTACGTTACGTTTCTGCCATCCAGAAAGCATCTTCGTCCTGAACGTGCAATCTGCCGGGACGACACAATTCTACTACAGTAAGTGGGGACGGGTGACATCCACAACAGAGCATTACCGAATGGATAGAAACGTACTCACACCAGCACATTGCAAATCCTCCCCTACACCCGGTGGACCTGTCCCACTCCAGCCGTGAGGCTGCTGCAGCCAAAGTTCATTAGTAATGGCCCACTCCTCGCTCTCACTCGCATTCACCGGCACCTCACTCAGACCCACAGCCAAAACTCTGTCAGCCCAAACAGAACATCAAAACGCTTTCAGTTGGAGGAAGCTCCCGGCAACTTTATTGTACAGATTATAGTACTGTGCAAGATCCAGAAAATGCTTCGGCTGCTGCAGTAAAGGGGAGGGAACAAAACCAAGGGAAGAAGCCCACGCTCAAGGCAAAGCAAGGCACGTACAGGATTAAATAATATAATATCACCTCCTAAGCAGCAGCAGCAACACCAACACCAACAACAACACATCGAAAGCTTAGCTTCACATCGAAATACTGCTTGTCACAGGTACCCAACCCCCCGAACGTGGCAGGCTAAAACGTAGAAGAGCGGCTGCTGCTGCGACATATTATGACGTGGGCATCCCCAGGAATTCATTAAAAAAATTATTAAAAAGAAAAAAAGAAAAAAGAAAAAACTTATGACATGGTTGGTTGGTGGGTGGGTGGGTACCACATGATTCCCCACGCAGTGCGGTCCTCAAATTACTTTGTTGGTTTTGAGCACGGGGATGATGATGATTATGAGCGCGATAATGAGCAGAATGATCGCTATGCACGTACACTTCCGCTTACTTCTTTGGTGTTGCTTGGCCACCCGCAAATGCGTGCTCCCCCTCTCCACATACGAGGCCGACCGATTCACTTGGGCCTCGATGTTGTTCAGCTGCTCGCCCTGTGCCTCCACCAGCACAGCCATGTCCATGAAGATCTGGTGCAATTCCAGCAGGTTCTTCTCGATCTCCTTCACGGAGTCGTGCCTTTCCTGGATCTCTCGGATGGTTTCCATCACGTGCCCTCGCCCCTGTTCCTGAATCGCCTTCTGCAGAAAACTCTCGCTCTGCCCAGTCTCGATGATGGTCTCTATGGTATCCTCGTCGGCTTGTTGCCCCGTCACAGTGTAATATCTGCACACCAGTCGCCAACGTCGTCTACATCAGCCCCCCCTCTCTCGCTCTCTCGCCCAGCTCACTAAGTGTACTTTCACATCGTTTAATCAGCAATCGCAATGGCAATCGCAATGGCAATCGCAACCGTGTCGGGCGCAGCTAGCAAAGATGCAAAGACCAACGTCACTCACTCATGCATCTACGGTTTGGTTTCACGACTCCGCTTAACATGGTTGCATACTGGATACTCTAGTGCCCAGGGGAACAACCATCGCTTGCACATGGCTTCTGCCGCAGATTCCCCAAACAAGAATCAACATGCAGACCTAGTGGACGCGCCACAGGTCAACGGCCACGACTCATCCTCCACATTATTCCGCAGATGCTCGTCATGCATGTGAACAACGCTGCTGCATACTGACCCACTTGGCTGGATACTCGGCGTTCTAGGGTTTCACAACCCTCGACGGAGTCGCGGACAAACTATCGACCACATACCGCTCACTTCGAAGCTGCCGCATCAAGACGACGACGACAATAGCAGATACGAATGAATGAATGCGGGTGGCTGACACACAAGTCCCACGCGAGCCTGAATTCCGCGACGCCAGACAGCCCTCGGCGATTTCGTCCCTCCAAAATATGCCCTTGGGCTCACCAACGCGAGGGGGAGTGTCTTTGGTGGCCCAACGTCACAATTTCATCTTTGGCGGATTTGCAATTTCACCGCCCAGCCCAGCATCTCCATGCCCAATCCAATTCAATTCACTCAAACCCCAAGGAAGGCAAGCATTCTTCCCGTGAGACCCCTCTCTGCACAACGAAGGTGAGGAAAACGAAGAAGCAAAGGCAGGAAGGTGGTGCAGATTGTGGCATACCTGCGCTCGATGGTCTCCCTGTACTCGTTCATCATCCTCTCCCGGAGAGCCTGGAATTCGCCCATGAGATCCTTGAGCTTCTTGCGCTGATTGTTGGTGATGCTCATGCGCGTGCGGTCAGTGGGAGTGCCCTCCTCGCAGCCCTTGGTCCTGCGGCTCTCGAGATTGCCCCGGTCGAGATCCTCGAGCTTGGCCTTGATACTCCTGGCCAGCTTGCTGACCTGCGCAATGTCGGCATCCATGCGACCGCGCAGAGCCTTCATGGCGGGCGCGCGGTGCACGCCCTTGCTCTCTTCGTTGGCCTCCTGCAGCTTCATGAGGAGCTGCTTAATCCTGTCCATGTCGCCCTTGATTTTCTCCACCTCCGCGAAGAAGCGCTCCAACCGCTGGTCGCCTCCGCCCATTTCGGCCATCTGGGTGCCGCTCGGCCCCCCTCCGCTCTCCAAATCATCGTCCTCGTAGGGGCCGCGGCCGGCCTTCCGCGCCGAGAAAGTCTGCGACAGCAGGTCATTCATGGTGGCGTAACTCTAACCCTAGGAGCGCCAACCTACTCCCTCCCTCCCTCGCTGCCTCACGCACAGCCCCGCCGTGACGAGCGCCGGTGCAACAAGAAACCGGCTCACACAAGCAACGCAAGACCCGAGTGCCACATACCTTACCGGAATCCGTCCACGAATTCAACACAAGAGCAAAACAGATCCCAACGCAGACGCAGACGCAGACGCAGCAGCAGTGGATAGCAGGCCGATCCCACGACGATCGGCAGTCAGAAGCGTGGCGAGGAGCCCTCCGAGACTCGCAGGGCAGGCAACAACAAACTTGCGAACAATAATAAGTTAACGCTCGCTGCTGCGTGAGCGACTCCAGTGCAAGCAATGCTGAATCTGTGAGATTGCAGATGCCCACATGGCCAGCTCCGCAAAGGGAGGCAGTCAAACACAACACAACTGAAGCACCCGCAGGCAACGGGCGGGCGGGCCTGGCCTGCCTGCCTGCCTGGAAGCCTTGAAGCCCCGGCCGCCACGGTGACGAACTTCAAGCAAGGAAGGAAGGAAGGAAGGAAGGCGCCGACGCAAATGCCCACATGTTCCCGCCGCGCACATTGGCCCTGCCTTCCGTAGATGCAGCCTTGCTGCCTGGTAGATTCCGGCGTTTGCGACAACACTTGCGCTCGCAGTCATTTCTTTCGGGTTCAAGTCATTGGGTTGCGGTCAAGAGGATCATGCGGTACTTGAAAGGCACAAGTAATATGAGGTTGTGTCTTGGAGGTGACAACATTGTGTTGAGTGGGTATTGTGATGCGGATTATGCGGGTGATACCAATGATCGTAGATCGACCATGGGGTACATGTTCAAAGTTGGATCGGGGGCCGTTTCATGGAATAGCAAGCGCCAACAAACCACGGCCACGTCAACGGTTGAGGCGGAGTACATGGCGACGAGCCACGGTACGAAGGAGGCCATTTGGTTGACGCAACTAATGGCGGATGTGAGATGCACTCAAGAGGAGGCTACAACAATCATGTGTGACAACTAAGGGAGTATGTCGTTGGCGAAGAATCCAACGCATCACTCACGTACAAAGCACATTGATGTGCAATATCACTTCATTCGAGAGAAGTTAGAGATGAAGGTGATAGAGTTGAAGTATTGTCCAACGGAGCACATGGTGGCGGACGTGCTGACAAAGGCTCTTGCGAGAGATCGACATCAAAGACTAGTGGTGGCATTTGGGCTCGAAGGCTTTGGCTATTCGCAAAGTGGGAGTGTTGAAGTAGGATGATTGCGTGGGCTGATGTTGCTCATAGCCATGCGCATTAGCTAGAGTAGATGATGCGAATGAGCTAGACTAGCAACTAGAGAAGTGATACTAGTTAGAAGTAATGAGAATTGGGTCTCCCAAGTGATATGGGCTGATCCTAGTGAACTAGGAGTGGAGTATGGGCTGATGTCCCATATGGTTTGCCAAGGGGACTCCCTTGGGTGTGCTACTTAAGAGGGGCAGCCCATGAGTAAAGATCATCTCTTTCCTATGCATTCCAAGTGTTTGTGTGAGGCTTTGGTTTCTAATCTAACCTTCAATAATTAATATACCACAACAAAATAGAGGACTCTACTTTTATTACTGAAATTAGCATATCAAGTAGAAGATATGGAACAAAATATGTTTACAATATAGGATGGGCAGTGTGGACATGGCTCTGAAAAAACCTCACAAATCATTATTTTTCAACTCCAACCTCAGAATCTTGTTACAGGTTACCAAGAGAGTGCATGGCGAAATTTTCATAGACAGTGACCGTACACATTATCTAGTTATTGCGGTTGACGTGAAAAGCTTGAAATTACAATTTTCTTAAGCTTCACAGCCCGTCTTCGAAGGCATGGGAATCATTGCTACATTGGTTAAATAAACTCTTATACTTTATGTCTATGCTGTGGGTTGTATTTCTATCGACAGGAAAAAACATATTCACATTTAAATGAATTCAAAGAGTTTATATTTTGTGCACAAACATGAGAACACGTCATCCTTTAACCCCTAAAGGTCCTCACCTCTTCTGTAAAAGTCAAAGCACTACAATTTGCATACTTCTAATACCACATTGCATGATTTATATATTTATTCATAGATAGTCATCAACATTATGAAGGTATGACAAAATTTTCAACATGACTGGAAGATATTTTAAATATTTACAAATTTTATCATGTACACAATGTAATAATTCAAAATAAAAATATTTTTGTTACATTTTATATTATAAAAAAATATTAAGGTAGAAAACAGTTATATCTACAAGGAAGAAAAAATTGAAAATGAAGAAATTAAAAGAGACCTATGATTGGAGCATTTTTAGAAATCACTTTGTACTTTGGGCACTCAAAATTCAAATTTCGCAATGGGGAATTTATTTAAAATGAAGTATATTTTCCAATCCCAATGGTCAAAACATGTATCATATGTTACCTTAAACATCTACTGAAAACATCAACCACGATAAAGTTATAGTACTTCAGTTTTCTGGCATTCAACCAAAAATCAAACATAATATCGTTGATTGGGCATTTAGAGGTTAAGGTTTAATTTGTTCGTCATATATGTTGTCTAACACAACAATCACAAATTCAGCACAAACTTTAGACTCTAAACAAGACCAAATGTTGTACCACTGAATTACTTGAATGTGATTTATCCATCCATGATCCAGCCTACAATTCAGTTCTGACTGTGCTGACCACCACTTCCGTAACTTTTAATGATTATTTGACATGACAATACATCGGAGCCACTGTTGTATCTATTTTTCAGGGTAAATACTACAGTACTTTTGTTTCAATGATTTGTACAATTACAAATTACATTACTTCTGTTTCAATGCATACTTCTTCATATGATATAAACTCCTGTAGACAACACACTCACACTGCACTTCAGAATTTAACCCTCACACAACAAAGCCAGCCCCACGAGTTTGTTTAGTTTATAGGAAAATCTTGTTCATAACTTCTACTCCATTGCACCAACTGAGTATTTTAAAATGCCATTCGAGCACCTTACTGAGATCAATACTTCTTCAAAATATAGCCCAAGTAAATTAAAAACAATGTCGTGCTTAGAATGAACTATATAACAGATTTGGTGTGGTCTCTATAAAACTTTTGTCGTTTAAAGCTTGAAGTTCAAAGGGGGCATTACCTAAAAATTTAACCTCTTCAGGGATTAGGATTAAATACAGTATGCCACCAGAATCATTATAGCGCTCAAACAGAGTCTCCCATATCTATCACATGTAGCCAAGCCCTACCTTCCTCACATTCATCATTTTTATACAGAGGATGACTGACATGTAATACTGGATGTCCCTGACTGGGGGACATTCTTTCAATCAATAGACAAACATAGCAGAGTTATTCTTACTGGCGATAGGGTTCGATGTGGGCTGAGTTGTCCAAGACAAAAGCGTGCATTGTACTCCTGAGCTCCTTTGACAAAATCTTAGGCTTTCCCTTCCCCTCCAAAATCTCGTCAACCATTGTTGGTTCTTCCTTGTCGTCCCAAATTCTGCGCGTCGTGACATTGTACTCTGACATATATTCTGTAATAAACCCCAAGGCTTGCTCAACTTGGTAACCCTGAGCAATACTGCCTTCTGGTTTTGCAAGGTTCCTCACAAAGCCCTTCACAGATTTAAAATATCTCTCAAATGGATACATCCATCTGGTATGGACAGGTCCGCATAGAAAAAGCTCTTGCACTAGATGATACGGCAAATGTGACATTATGTCAAAGAAAGATGGGGGCATTTCCTTTTCCAGCATGCACATCGTTTCAGCGCAATCCGCAAGCATTTGATCTTTTTCTTCACCATTCACTGTCTTCGCACAAAGCTTTCTAAATACCCGGCTCAATCGAATGACTGCCCCTGCAAGCGCCTTGTTAGAGACTTTCCTGAAACACAATGGTAAAATCTGTTGCATTAAGATGTGGTAATCGTGTGATTTTAGACCACTGAGTTTCCCTTTGCTAATTTTTGTGTGTAGCGCTGCAACATAATTGGTTGGAGTCCTTAAATTCTTTAGCACTTGCAGCACCTTTGCCCTATCTGTTGCAGACAAAACATATGAGGCATCTGGCATGAAAAAACGATCTCGGTTTGGGCCTGTTGTTTGTAAATGCAAATGTGGTCGAATTCCACGGGCTTGCATGTCAGCACTTACGGATGGGCTGTCCTTCTCTCCAAATGTCGTACGTAGTATGTTTTCGGAGATGTTTTTTTCACAGTGCATCACGTCCAGGACATGACGCACTGGTAAGTCCTGTACAATTTAAATTGTTAGATCAATCATTCCTCACATCTAAATATACCCATTATCATCCACCTCGTCACATTCTGGCTCTAGATATAAGGTAGAGGGCTCCAAAACCAACACGATTATAATCTCAAAACAACTTAGAACTTGCATTAATCAAGGGACATAGCATGACGATGGTCATAGGTGGGTTATCATTTTCATCAATATTCCAGCAGAGGTCCATGACTTCTCTAGAAAACCATGCCACAATAATTCCATGGCCTAGATTCATGTGCAATTACAACCCCATTGGTTTTATAGCACACTACCTTAAATACACTTTCTGATTAGTATTTTCCTGATTACATTACCTAACTATATCCCCTACCAGTCCATGGGTATGGTAGTAATTTCAAAGCCATTGTATTAGTTCCTTTTGGATTACACTGTACCCAAAAATTATAACCATCCAGGGAGCTCTCAGTTTACACATTTAATGTTCGCAAATCAGTTGTTTGGGACATCAATTCCTTACACATCACAAGTAAGGCTTTACTGTTTTCTGTTGTTCATAATACTTCATGTTTGATGATCATAACAAAGCTTCAATGTGCACGTCAAGTCTAACCCTTTTCCCCCATTCTTCTGACAACACTTAAACTACACTCCTATATACATTGTAGTTCTCAGTATTTGTTAAAATATACGTGTTTATACTCATATCACCTTAACCCCAACCCGTCACATCGTCCAGATACTAGATCACTAACGAATCCAAAACCTTCGTACACTCTCTTCAATGATTGGATGAAACTCATCCAATTTTTTTTTCATACTTCACCAAGTTGTTGTACTATCTAATCGCTTGACTTGGTCATACTATAGTACTCATTTTTTGAATAACACAATTGTGGTAAAATGTCAAGTCATGGACCTAGACAAAATAGAAATATTGAAATTATGTTTATAATCAAATTTAGAATAAATACCAGGATTTTAACTTTCAAGTTTTATAATTAAATGTTGGTGATATTATTTGTTAATCATACCAAAAAGATGGAATCTACATCTTTGACGGTCGAATCTGTCATTTGTATATAATTTACAAAATATTCTTCTACAAAGTAGTTTATCATGTTTTTTCTCAATGTGTTAGTTCCAAGGACACCCTGGTACATTCAGGGGTTAACCCTTAAACGTCCCATGGGGATAGTATATACGTTGTCGTATAGTTAAGATTTTACTATCAATAAGAAACTCTAAATTGGGATCTTAATAGTTCACTAGAACCGCATTGATTTAAATTTTAACTTCTCTTTTGAACTCTAACTCATTAAAGGTATGGATTCATTCCAAATACAACTAAAATACATCATATTCTACTGGTCGCAACTGCACGTTCAGACCTTTAGGGGTTATGTCAAATCATATAAACCCGTAAAAAAAATTATGCTGGCTCACAGGATATACTTCTGGGAAGTTAATTTACTCAAGACTATTGATTTACAATCGCAATCACCCTATTTAGTGTAAATCAGACCTTACCTTGCATAGCTAGCATGAGAAAAAAAATCCTTCAATACTAGACATTTGTGAATTATATATTTTTATATATAAATGAAAAAAAAAGGGACTAACTTAGAATCACCCGTTGGCTCTGACCACCAAACACTATCTATTTTGATCTGCAGTATTAAAAGCTCAAACAGATGATTTGAATGCTCACATGTGTGTACACTACTTTCTTTATCTTCTCTAGTACTTTATTACTGTTCTATTATAAGAAATTGTGAATTAGGAAATATTTGCTACACTTAAAAAGTGGATTCCTGTTAGATAATTATAAGCTTTGCAAATACTATAGATTTTTTCTCTCGACAACTCCAATTTACCAAAAACATTGATTCCAATACTATTGAAAAAATCGAAACTTGACCACTGTAGAGTCTTAAAAAATTTGTCACCATAAATAACTAATAACATGTTTTTGGAAATTAGTGTATCTAACTCTAATCAACCTATTTAGTGTAGTTTGGGTCTTTCTTCAAAAGAGCATCAATACGTTCCTTTCCTGAAAAGCTTTACTACATACATAAATTATCACAAATCTCATTCGTAACTAAGTACTATGGGTTGCTACTACTCATTTGTCTTCAGACAACATTGGTACATGCCATATGTGACATCGTTTTTAATGATTCCACATAGGCTAACATATCAGCAAATTGCATTTCAGCCTTACTGCACTTTTTCCACAGATGTGACATTATTTTACATGGATCTCAACCAGAAGAAATAACAAGTAGAACACCTCTTACAGTTACATATGTACACATTGAAATTAATCTATTGTAAGGCTTGCATTTTTAAAATGGGTTTTTTGACATATTTCAGCACAATAACATGATGGTGAATGACAGTTTTAAGTATTAGTTGAAAAAGTGAGACCTACATCATGATTTACCAGAATCAGTATAATAAAAGAATGGAAACCATACCATCTCATAGAGCATGTCAGTCCAATTTCAATACAAATAATATTAATTTTATTTGTGTAAATGTAGGATTATCAGTTAAATTTCTATACATAGTTAACCTTGCAAAAAAAAAAACATAGTGAAAAAGAATAAACACGATAAATTTGACTGTACAAATGTCAACTTCATGTCAATCTTTACAGCTTTGCTTTTTACATCAACTGTAGTTTCTGTCAATATTCATCTAACATTTTATAACAAAGCTTAAGTATCACTGTAGAATTGGGACCTTACATGATAACATTGAGTTTACATACAAGAACAGAAAGGCGGCTTCCGTTGACACTCGGAATTCCTTGTTCCTACCATTAATTTTCCTTGGACAACAGTGTATTAGACCATGCTTGATATCGTATACACTATTCCATCATACCCTATCAAATCAGGACAGTTCATTCAAGTATATCATCACTTCCTCTATCCATATATATGATATTTACATGGATCTCAACCACAATGAACAACAACTTTGAACTCCGCATAATATAATGGTAATGAGGTCATCAGAGCAAAGACAGTACCTTCCAATAGGGAAGGTCAAATAAAATACTCCGTCGCTTCACGCCGTGATATTTGACAGGATCATCGCCGGCATTTTCCACTCCCCCACCTTCAAGATATTCGGTTCGTTCTGTACCCCATTGCAGAATTTCATCCCCGGTGGGTCTTTCTGGAGCCCCGTCCCACTCCTCCTGATTATTGAATGCACCTTTTGTTCTACGGTACCTGTGATCGACATCTAGGTATCTTCGAGCCCCCATAAATATCATCTTGTTCAAAAGTTGGGCATGCTCTGCACATGTTTCGGGACCACAAAGCGGACAACCCTTGTAGCCATGGACCTGTTGTCCTGACAGAAGTCCATAGGCTGGAAAATCGTTGACAGTCTAAATTAACATGGCTCGAAGAGTAAATCGCCGGGATCCTTCCGGCATTGACATATTAATAGCTGGGACACCTTCCCATAGTTGCAGCATATCACGAACTATAGGAGCTAGATACACATCTATGTTCTCCGCTGTAGGAGATTTAGGGCCAGGAATAAGTAACGCTAAGGAAATAAAAAATTTCTTTGTTAGGAGCCATGGAGGGAGATTATATATTGTTATCAGAAGCACCCAAGTAGAGTGCTTGATTGCATTATTCTTGTAAGGAATAATGCCATCACCAACAAGCCCGAGACGAAGATTGGTTAGAACCTCAGCAAATTCTGGCTCGTTTTCATCAATACTCTTCCATTGCTTGCTATCAGCAACTGACCTCATTTTCTGCCCTTGCGATTTGTGAGAATGGTACCATGTCATATGTTTAGCAACTTCTGGACATTTAAACATTCTCTGTAGGTGTCTAATGACATCGAAGTATCGGGCTACACGCTGAGGCACATTGTTCGACCCTGGTATATATCGTACTTGTTGGCATGTCGGACATTCTTCCAGGTCTGCATTGACGCCTTGGTACAGCACATGGCCGTCTGGGCAACAATGCACCTGCTCATGTTTCAACCCTAACTTCATGAGGAGGGATTTAACCTCATATGAGGTTCTAGGGAAATTATTAGATGTTGGTAACAAGTCCCCAACTATCCATTTGAGGAGGGCGTCCAAAAATGTGTGAGGCACCGAGTATAATGTGCATAGGGAAAACAATACAATTGCACATTGCAAACGGTTCTGAGAGCTTCCCTCATATACTGACTCGGTTGACTCACTAATTAGGTGCTCCAAGTTGGCCTCATCAAATTCTCTTTCGTTCTCAACACCACCCTCATCCATAGCAACTTTGTCACCTCCATTCATGGTGTTGATGTGAATGTCATCTATATGAGCAAATGCATCGCGTGCCATGTTCTCCACGTCCACGGTTGTCCTCTGTGGCCAGGTGAATTCCCCCTCTCCATCACCACGTCTTCGTTGTCTGTAGTGCTCTCCCTCCCTCCGTCGAACTCTAGATGGTCCACGGACATTTTCTCCATCTATCGTCTGTAAAATAATAATAGAAAGCATATAGAATTTAAAAATAATTCTTGTACCTTAATAAATAAATATACAATAAGGTCTTTGAGAAAAATATTTAATACCACATGAACATGTACTTCAGTAATAGATGAACATTTAATTGACTAAGAAATGAAAACGCAACTCTAGTTTCGTCATACTAACTACACTACTCTATTACCATGGTTTCTAAGTGGTAAACAACATTTTCACCTTCACTATGTTTACTTACCATTACTGGGTACAGGAGGTATGGATCTCGTCCATATGTAGTGTGGTGCCTTGCCACGGTATCGCATTTTTTAATTCGAGCTCCCCTACATCGGTTGCATGCACATGGGTATTCCGGTAAGCCCAAGCGTTGAGCTATTGAGCGCTCAATGTGGTACGCTGCGCATAGCCTTTGTCGCATCGTGCACCCCTTCTCCAAGCACGGGATACCTTTGAGATTTCACGGCCCTTTAAATCAAAAACAAAAAAAACAGTGTTGTAAATTAGAAATGAAGTATGTGTTTAGGGTATAACAATCGACGACGGAACGCCCATTGCTATAGAGATCCAGCCATTTTGTTCCTCAGTTGCGAATGTACATACCATGTGAGTAATTAATAATACATTCAAATGATATATAAGTCATTTAATACACTCTGAATCAAGCGGAACTTACTGTGTTCAGGACAAAAAATACAAAATGCTGTAGCACCCACAGAAGTTGAATCGCTCATTGCAAAGGAAGCACAAGTGACTCTTCTGATTGATTGGAAATCAGGAAAAGTGTCACTTTAAATTGTCTGATGTGACGAATCCGATTGACAAGCACTAATCTAAATTGTTTGTTGTGACAACCTGGACGTTTGAGCACCTCTAACGGCAGTCAGAAACACTCAAAACAAGTGCTACTGTTGTCCCATACCAACTAAGAATCGTATATAGACAATACATATAGTACCTTTGTACTAGTAGAACTCATTACTTCAGAGGCTAATTGTAACTTTGATAACTGTTTATTACTGCTGGTTATAAGCATTGTACAGGACTTACCTAATGCATAGAACCACAGACCATGATGCGCATGAAACGTATCTCAAATTCATTAAAAAGAAAGGCCCATTGCAAACAAAAGACACATGTTCGGCAGTACTTCACCGACAGGTTGCACATTCCCTGCGAACTGACTACCCTTTCCTAAGCTCTCCAAAACTACGTCCCTTAGTATCATAGGAGTTTGCAACTCCGCATTCCAGAAGTCCATCCTCCACATGTTTGGTACTCTCACTATCATCGTCAGAGTAATTTGTAGTACTGGTTTCAGGATTTGCCAATGCTATCTGACGGTTTCTGTTTTCTGGATTGTCACATAAGTATAAAGCATAATGGAAAGTGGGTACAGATCTGGGCTCGTGTCTACATGCCAAACGTTTCTTCCTAATTCTGCAATCCAAAGTCAATCCCTGTCGAGGTGCCGGAAGCCTGCAGTTGCAATGCGGCTTTTGTACCCAACGTTGTACTACACACTTGATACATTTGCAGTCCTCACAAACATGGCCATGATTTCCAAACAGGTACATTCGTCTGACTAATGGGCACAAGGTGAACCTGTACAAACAATACAGGAGCTTGGGAGTACTATTGGATTCTTCAGTCATTTTGAAATATGCTGTAATATTGGCAGGAGGGTGTTGAGCTTGAACCTGTGAATCGCAGCTTCTCTGATGGGGAGGTCGATTTCGTCGTGGAAAGACAAGTGTTGACAATTATCACATACACCGTGCATAGAGTACTTGAAAATATAACTGCATGATCAACGGAATGCATCATTAACATTTAAAAACTCCATAATGTTGAATCCGGAAAATAATTTATTAGGAACAGTATTGCAATCAGTGGAAGTGAAGCCCAGTTGTTGAAATAACCTCAACCCCCCGTTCCGATGTCACTGAAAAACCATATGTGTCAATGCTAATGCGACAGTTTTATTGTAATGTGATCAACCCACCCCGCTATATTACATTGTACATCACAACACACTAACATGACTCAGTCACACACACGACACATGTCTGTATATCACACATACAATATCCAACCTCTTTAGCAAAATATAATAAGAGAATTTAAATACTACAACTCCATAATTCAAGGTATACTGTTTGTTGAATGCAGACATAAGCCCACTGTGGTTTGTTCACGAAAATGTTTTTGAGTTAACTATAACTTCCCTAAACGTTGGTGAAACAATCGATTGTAGTTCAAAGTTATGTATCTGCACAAAACATTCATACCATAACCCAAAAACATAAAAAAGTAAGTGACTTACACTGTATTTTAGTTGCTTTATAACGAACTTAACCCAAATAACTTATAGCTCGGAGAGAAAACTAAAAAATCATCCAGCCTCGTTCCTCAGCCTGCACGTCAAACAAAAAATATGTTAGTACATAGTCGGTACATGCATACCGTTGCGCGAGAACTCAGATACCGAGTGTACTAAGTTATTATGAGGAGTTTTGGGAGATGTAGTCACACACGCAGTTTTCAAACTATACGATCACGAAAAAACATATTCATCAGAATATTACTCCAATTGCGTAAGAACATGCAACGAGGCTGGTGGATTTCATGGGCACATGTAAAATAATTGCATTAGTCCTCAAATTGGGACATTCAGACTTCTTGATTCGGGTAGATTAAACATAGGAGGTTTCTCATGCTAGTCTTACAGAATTGTGTTTGAGTCACAGATATTGTATGAACCCAATTCTGTGAGAGAACATCACATACGCTTAATAGTAGACGTTCGTCCCTGAGTGTCTAAGTGGATGAGAACGCTAAATTGTATATGGTAGCCTTTCTCTCTAACTATTTTAATGGTGGGGGATTTCGGAACTCAATCATCTCATTGTTATATTTGTGGAAAGACTGAAAGAACTCAATTATTGTTTTGGGGCTGATTGTTTCTGTAGAATTCAGTTATTGCAGGACTAGAGCAAATTAATATTATTCACTAGATTTGCCTCTTACAATGAGACGACTTCTGCCTATATGAAAAGGCAGTGGACATTATCAGTATATAGACCCTCGAAAATTGCGCATTAATGTAATACACGTGATTTCTAGATATACAACAAATAGTATATGCAAAGCCCGTGAGGTGGTCTAAAAATCCCACATACTGTAATAACTAGACATTTTGTGTGACTAACGTGCTTTTCAGTGGTGGAATTGCCCATTTTATAGTAAATTGTGGCTATATTGGGGAAAAAACTGTATTGTTAATTATCTAAGTTGTTATGTTCATAGAATCCAGTAGTCCTCACCCCCAATGATAAATAGAGGAGCTCATTGTATGTAATAAAAGGTAGGATGGAAACACCAAATTTTAATTATACTAGTAATTAAAAATTCAGGAGTTGTGGGGCTAGACAGCACAGAGTATGAACAACATGACAACCTTCAATCAAATCGCGGGGGTACTCATACTTAGCAAACGGTATTAACAAGACAATCTGCATACAACTCCACCAATCTTTATTATTATGTTACATTGAAGGAGCAGGTTGTGCATTAAACCATTGCAATCAAGGTGTCACTTCAGAGAGGATTATACGGTTCCCAACTATAATTTGCCTCAATGCAGCGTATTTAGAGAGTGAGGCTGTAGAGGCTCACCTGGGTTTACATATGCTGGTTTCAACAGAGTATCTCTCTCTCTTCACAAGAACATAATGTTTCCGTAAGCAAGGGAGTTGCACGTAGCAAACCACCGGACAGAATTGACGAGCACCGTCAATTCTGCCAGAATTGAGTGATTAGCAGAGACTACCACGGAGAAACTTGCAGCATGCCGATTCCGAACGACTACAATGTGGTCCGCCTAAAAACCATTGCAGAAAACCACAGCGCATTCAGAGCGAGCTAAACTACAAAAACTCAGTGTGAGCACGGAACACCATGGCAAAGTTGATGCAGGGTGTCTGAACGTAGACAAGCGAAGCTCTTTGTGTGGGAACTTTCACCGTCAGGAATTAAGACGCTGCTGTTGAAGCGGCGGAAGGATGGTCATGCTGTTTTCCTGTGCGCATTTTTTGCATAACCTGTTGAGCCGCCATCCTATGCGCATACCCTCAAATTTAATGAGGGCTTGTTTTATTCTGTGACTCATGCTTGAAATCGCTACAGTTAGAGCACATGTTGTCTTTAGCGTAGAAGGATTTAGTAACCTTCACACAGATGAGGTGGGTTTACCTATGTGTAGTTGCTAAACGTGGCACATGGCCATATCCTGTAGAAATCTGGAACTGGGCTAATTTCCTATGAATCCGCTAACTCCTTGTCATTATGAATAGACACTTTATTCACGCAAACCTCAAAAGAGTCCCCACAATTTTTCATGAGTTGTTATGAAAATGCTCTTCAATTATGTGAAAGGTTCCACCAATTTTTACATTTGGTCTTTAAATGGTTGGTATGAGATTTGAAAAAGAAATGAAAGGCTAGACCCTAAGATACCGGTACCGTCAAATTCGTTTGAACCCGTAAAGGACAAAGGATCCATGGTTTTAAAATGACAAATTCAATTGATCTTATTGTGAAAAATACAATTTAGATGGGACCAAATTAAAAATCTCCGGAACTAGTGAACAACATTGCATGGGTTGGTCAAAGAACAAATTTGTTCGAAAAAAAGAAGTCCATTTAGGATCTACTCAAAAGTGCTAAAAGAAACATCAGACCCCGTTTGAACTTCTTGGTCCTTTAGGGCTTAATTTCTAACTCAAACTCCTCAATTCACTCTTTCAAATCCAATGTATGTTCAAATCTTGTACATGTTACAATTCACCCAAATAGTATGTCCAAAATTGGTGTTATTAGTTCAAATGTCGTCCAGAAAGATGAACAGTCGAAGAAGATGAACACGAGCCAACAGAAAAGATGAACAGTTTGGCCGACGGATTCTGCACAAGCTTGGTGGTCGGGAGAAACAGCGCCCGGTCTACAGTAAATCTCCCCGCATCTGGACCGTTTATCTCGATCGACGGTCCTCCTCTCCTGAGCCCTCACTGAAACTCAACACTGGCTCGTGACCCCGCGACACTCAGGCGCGCTGAGCGCACCAAGGTGGATCGCCGGCAGAACGACACTGGCCCTTCGATCGGGCTGCAAGATCTGATGGATACCGTTGCGACACGTGGCAACGGATGCACGGAGGGGGCGGAGTTCAGTGGGACCAAGTTCAACGGGGGCGACTGAAATTTCTGACGGGCTGCTGGACTCGCACCTTCTGACGGGCTGGCGGCTGACGGGCTCGGTGTGAAGGTGGCAGGGCTGCCCGAGGTAGGGAATAAACAAGTTTTAGCTGCACACTCTCCTCCAGGACAACATAACTTACTCTTCTCCCTAACAACATCCTCTGCTCCATACCATGCTAGCTTCACACAGGGTTGGCTACATTGTTTTGACCCCTAAACGTGTCGATTCTTTAAACACAAATAGATTATAGCCTTAAAAATAGATATTAGCATGGCTCAAATGTACATGAAGTGTACATGAGAGGTCCGTTACAAACATAAAATCTATTTAAACAAATTTGACATACTTGCAATTTGAGGCCTCTCTAATAGATAGATAGATAGAAACTCCGGTCCTCTTTCGAGGCCGGCATGGATAAAGTGTTTGTTCATCTTGATAATGAGCCAATGCCCACCGGGCAAAGGGATATTGGTACAAGACTACTCTCCCCTTTCAAGGATAGACTGACTCTAATATTATCAACAACTCCCCATCACAAGAGATTTATTGTAATCGGTAGAGAATGTAATAGTCTTACAAAGGTGACTTGGATGAAATTCATCCGAGACTGTATGAGAAAGTTGCAAGGCTTTGAATTTGTTCGTGATCCACTTTTTGAGCACTTGGACGTTTAGGAGTTAAAATAACACATGTAAATGATTATAGTGTGAAAAGTACACTTTCAATAGGACCAAAATTATATCACTAGAATATATCATCAAAAGACATAATTATTTGACTAGGGATAGACCATAAAGGTTCAACATTGAGAATGCTCTCACATGTAGCATGGATTTGACCTTGCAAGCATTGAATCACAAAAATATAGGATTTTCTTGGTGAAGAGATACCAATTTGATGTAGTACAAAATATGAATGGATCATATGTTTCTAAGCGCCCTTGAATAGCATCATCATCATCTTGAAGCTATCCTTGTGCTATATCAGAGAGCTCAATGGCCCCTTTGTCATCATCAAAAATACGTACTCATCTTTGCCACTCTCCGATAAAGTATCCACATACCTCGTAATTGCCTCCATTGCTTTATTGTTTGCCCTTTAAATGTTTAAAAGAATGCATTGTTAAGACATGAAAACAAGAATTAACATGAAACAAGGAAAAAAAACATATATATGACATAAAGTAAGCATTGAAAAATGATTCGTTTACTATTTATATAATTAGTGTTATTAACC
This sequence comes from Pohlia nutans, assembly GCA_022496805.1. Classification (NCBI taxonomy): domain Eukaryota; kingdom Viridiplantae; phylum Streptophyta; class Bryopsida; order Bryales; family Mniaceae; genus Pohlia; species Pohlia nutans. The sequence continues at coordinate 1,090,431 of CM040104.1, read as the reverse complement.
CCTAAAGGACCAAGGCTGATTTTCCAAGTTTGGTCAGCTTAGTCTAGAATGAGTATTGATCCTCAATTATTGAGGTTTTGTGGTCATTCTATTTTTGTAACGAAGATGGGATGCTAATTTGCGTACATACATGATGTATAGATCAAAAGATACAATCATGCAAAGGTGGAAAAATTAATTGCGGGCAACTCCTAATTTTTTTCATACAATGAACTAATGCCCTCCATATATACAACTGCCAAATTCATTTTAGCAAATCTAAGACTAAACTTTGTATTTTGGGCATTTTCAAAAAGTTTCAAACTTAAGCAAGAAGTAAGAAAAAAAATGCAATCAACTTTGAAGCTTATAATCTTACCATTGAAGAACCTTGAATAGTTGAAATTTTTTATGTTGTAATAAATTTAAGTCGGTTGAAATATTCTACAGCGGATCGGTCAAAAATATTTTAGATCAAAAACTATTTGTCTTTTTATGAGAAGGAATATTTCCAAGTCTTTGGAAAGAAACATAGTTGTGGTCCTTTAGGGGTTAACAATCATGAGACTAGAAAAGAAAATAATACAACCCTAATCCCAACATGCCTAATAACTTAACCCCTAAACATTCTCACCCTCTTCAGATTTGGCAATTTTTCAAAGATGCATCATAAAATGCAACTAAGAGGGATATAGTTTCAACTTAACAAATGAATAAAAGCTGTACATCATGAATTTTAGATTCTATCCATATGGTTAGATTTGCGATTGATGACGCGTCCGATCTGCCGTCCGATGGATCAACCTCGTGCAAGCGCGCTCGTTCGTCCGATCAATCCATAAAATATTGACAATCTAATAATGAAATTTGTTGTGATGGGTTGAAATGTAATACTCTAAATTTAGTAATTTTGGGAGATTTTTTGGTTTCTTAATTTTCGGAGTTGACATTTTCAAGAGCACTTTTAGACTAAAGTCTTCAAAGTTTTGGATGGAACACTAGAACATGAGATGAGGCATAAAAATTTCACAAATCACCCCCTTTCAAATTAGATCACACATGAACAAAGCTAACTTCCCACTAAAGTTTCAACAAAAAATCTTCACTGCAAAAAGTGTATGATGAATTAGAAAACGAATTTCAAATATGTACATCATACAAAATATGCATGGTTGGGCGGTTAGGGGTTAAACCCAACCCCTAAAAGACTAAGAAGCCCAAATCCCACCTTGTGTTATTTATAACACTCATGAACAGCCAAGTCCTATTTAAACTTTCTTCTATTCAAATTTATTTTCTTTATCATCGACACATGCAATGTTCTTCAGTTATTGTAGTTATATAAAATGTGGTCCCATTTGAAATATATTTTTTCAAGTTAAGATACAATGTGATCAATATATAGCATGGTATGGAGAAGAGTATGTTGTCCTGGAGGAGAGTGTGCAGCTGAAACTTGTTTATTACCTTAACTTCCCTACCTCCGGCAGCCCTGCCACCTTTCACACCGAGCCCGTCAGCCGCCAGCCCGTCAGAAATTTCAGTCGCCCCGTTGAACTTGGTCTCACTGAACTCGGCCCCCTCCGTGCATCCGTTGCCACGTGTCGTGACGGTACCCTTCGGATCTTGCAGCCCGATCGAAGGGCCAGTGTCGTCCCTGCCGGCGATCTACCTTGGTGCACTCACCGCGCCTGAGCCAAGCAACCAGGCTCCCTCGAGTTTCAGGAAGGGCTCGTCCGATCTCAGCCGTAGATCATCATGGGCGGCCCAGATGCGCGGAGAGATTCACTGTACACTCACCCGGGCGCTCACCTGTCCCGCCGGTCCACGCACATCCGTCGGCCAAGTCACTGTCCCGACCACGCACATCCGTCGGCCAAGGGTTGTTCGTTTCAGAGTTTTCAGTTGCCTCGTGTTCATCTTCTTCTCGACTGCACTCGATTGTTCATCTGCACGACATCTTTCATCAGGTTGAACTGATACGGGCTCGGGCTCATAACACCAATTTCGGGCATACTATTTGGTAAGAAATTAAGCCCTAAAGAACCAAGAAGCTCAAACTGGGTCTCTTGTTTCTTTTAGCACTTTTGAGGAGATCCTAGATGAATCTCTTTTTTTCCAACAAATTTGTTCTTTGACCAACCCATGCAATGTAGTTCACTAATTCCGGTGACATAAAATTTGGTCCCATCTAAATTGTATTTTTCACAATAAGATCAATTGAATTCGTCATTTTTAAACCATGGATCCTTTGTCTTTGGGGGTTAAAACGAATTTGACGGTATCTTGGGGTTTAGCCTTTCATTTCTTTTTCAAATCTCATACCACCATTTAAAGGTGAAATGTAAAATTGATGGAACCTTTCATAACAAAGCATTTTCATAACAACTCATGAAGAGTTGTGGGGACTCTTTTGAGGTTTGGGTGAATAAAGTGTGAATAAAGTGTCTGTTTGTAATGACAATGACTCAATGCCCACCAAGGCTACTACTCTCTTCTATCAAGAATAGCCACTCTAGTGACCAATGGTCGTAAGCAAAAGTAACTAATATCTGGTTGGAAGGGTAGTTTGTTGGATACAATTTGGAGATTTGTTTGGTCGGTGATCTTCAAGTCATGAGTTCAAGAGTTTGTTGGTGAAGAACGCAATATTAAGGCTTTCGAGATGGCGCATGTTCACTTTAATAAATATACAAACATCTTAAATATGGTCTAATGAATGTAAATATATATATATATATATATATATATATATAAAAATATATATATATATATAAATATATATATATATATATATATATATATATGAATGTCATCCTTAGTTTACGTTTTTATCCAAAATTTCAAAGGACCTAATTATTTAGGCTTTGCCATGGTTCAATTGCTCTAATAATGTTTTTTGGACAAATCACTTTCTAACTTCTTTGAGACCTCAATGTGTATAATTTTATTATAAATGACATTTAAACCTTACAACACCCTATACATATCTACAATTGAAGTTTTATAAACAAGTCTCTTAAAATTCCACACAGGATAATACATGGGAAACGCTAGAAAATAAAAATTCTTTAACATAGAAAGATTCTCATCTATCACATTCCCCATATGCAACTGGCAGACACAAGATACATGATTAAGAGTTCTTGTCAAATGTAATGAACATCACATACATACTCTTAGACTTAAAAGTCATGATAAAGAGTATGGGAACTAAGACAATTGATATTGTTGACACAAAAATCATGATGCTACATCTTCATGACGCAGGCACCTTCAATTACAACCCAAAAAAAAACACAATACCCCCTTGGTTTCTTCCTTGTACATGTGGACCACAAAGATGTCACTACAATGTCAGACTTAAAGATAGATACATAGATAAAAACTTCAGTCCTCTTTCGAAGCCGGCGTGAATAAAGTGTCTTTTCGTTTTAACAATGAGCTAATGCCCACCAGGCTAAGGGACATTGGTCAAAATTATATACCATTACATCTAAAAGACAATCTCACCATACAATTTATCGAATTCATTTATTGTAAAAATATATTCTCTCAATAAAAAATCGGCAATAAAATCCAAGAATATCAACCATTAATTAATAGCATCACTAACCAATGATGGAAAATTTAACCCCTCAAAGTCATCACTGCCGGAGCTAGAGGAACAATACACACCCCTTCTATAAAACTCCTAGAAAACAAATTAAAACTACTATACTACTTCATTAAAAGCACATTTTAAAGAGTAAACGCCATTGCTATACACCATGCTATATCAATTGTTCTACATAAAAGAAAAATTCAGAATAAAATTTATCAATATGGTTCGTCCTACCACTTTAGGTTTCACAACAATATTTTTCTCTCTTTAAAATGAATTTTTCAAATTCTCAAAATCCTCAAAAGAATGAACAGGAACAAGAATTCTAATCGACCGTACCATACAAATATCCATTGCAGAATCCTTAAAGAACACTAAGGCAAACAAATGTATTAACCCAAAAAAGCCCAAATGGTATTGGACAAAACATAGATGTGTTATAATATGTGCCTTTCTTAAGACCAAACATCAATTCTTTTGGCATAGTATTCAATAAAGTTTGGTTCAAAAGACAAAATGTAGGGCATTGTCTCTACAAATTATCTATGAAGCCAAACTTTCCTAAAAAACATTAGATATATTTTTAATGTATTTATAAAAATTAAGCTTCAAAAATTGTACAAACTATAATTTTCACCGATGGAGGGAACATCATTACTTTCTCCGAATAGCAAATTTTATAATACTAAGACAATGTTGAGGTGATTCACTTTGAAAAATCCTCCCCAGTGGAGTTTAACTTGATTGACATAATTCAAATTGTGTTGGAAAGTAGACTTAATGTAGTATTTTAAATATTTTTTTAATTATTATTATTATTATTATTTTTTTCCAAGGAGCTTGTTAAAAATAAGCAACAAACAAAAAATGGTCTCTTGGGAGCTTAGGGGCTAATAAACATAAACTACTATATGAAATTTTTAATATAAGTACATGGGGTCCCAAAACAATGACTACTGGTAGCTCCTCCTTGTAAATGACTGCTTGGTAGTCAATACCGGAGGAAATAACAGCTACTAGGAAGAAGGAGAATCAGAGAGCACGGAAGAATTACAAACAAACGTTACCGATGCTAGCTCGGTAGTTCTCCAGATCAGTGTATTCGGACCAGAATAATAGGCAAAAACATCAAGAAGGAATTATTCAGTAAGCAAAGGTAGCAAAAAGGAGGAGGAATAATGACAAAGTGATCGTGTATCTTGGAAAATGTGGCGTGCCAATGAGTTTGGCTCCATTGCTTTCCTACAACAGTATAATCGGATCTGACAATTAGGTCAGATCGGTAAAAAAGTATTTTCCTAGATTTACTTTTTGTGGTAACTTGGAAAATTACCGGGATAAAAACTCAAATCGGTAGACCTACCGGTAGCTCCTAATTTATTTTTATCAACTACATCATAAAATAAGATGATTTAAACTTAAGTACCTATCTAAATGTATATTCTAAAGAATTTAAACAATATATAGATATTTATTATGGAATGTACAACTCTAAGACATCAAAGTCAAGATATGGATTTAAAACATTTACCAATAACTTTTGCATGCAATTATACTTAAATAAAACAATTCCACTTGATATACCAAAAATAAAGAATTTTAGTAGTAAAAGAATTGATTTTTTAACCCTTCAACATCCTGATTCAACACTATTTTCAAAGAAGTGTTATACCATGTTTCATGGAAACCAAAAATGGAGCTGATGTAGAAAGAAAATTTGTAAATGCCAATGTGAAGATCACATTTGTATGGTTGAATGAATGATGTTTTTTTTATTAATACTTTTGAAATAATTTTGCAAGGTTTTTGTTTTAAATTCATTCAAAAATCCCGAATTAACACAAAAAATTGTAATCATAATATATAGAATTTAACCTTTTGATGGGCCTGAATCCATATAGTGAAGGATGAATAAATTCAAATTGTTCTCTTGACTATATACAAGGACAATTTTCATCCATCCAAAATTCTCTTGGTTCTTGTACTAGTTGACTATCATTTGTACAATATGGTTTTTTAAAATTAAGTTATTGTGATGTTTCTTAAAACAACACAAGTGGTTTATCTCAAGTTTCATCCTTAGTTCAAAAAATGAGACTTTAAACATGAATTCCAAATAAGTTGAATCAAATAATGGAAATCATATTGTCGTGTAAGTGTATGTTATTATGAATTCATTAAAACAATTTTATAAAAACTAGGTTAATTTGGGATTTTTAATTGAATTTCAAAAGAAAATCTTGAAAATTTAATTACAATTTATTAATAAATATTGATAAATCCAACCGTACAAATGTGATCTTCAAATTGACATTTACAACTTAACTATGTATATTAACTCCATTTTTCTTATTCATCAAACATTTCATAACGCATCTTGGAAATTAGTGTTGAATCACTAAAATAAATTGGCAGAATGCATATAGTCATCAATCAATCATACAAAAGAAGGCAGAATGCAAACCTCATCAATTGGTTGTCATTCTTGGACTCACTACACTAAATAGGTAGATTAGTGTTAGATAATTATAAAATTTGAAACTATTATAGATTTTTACTCCCGACAAAAAAAAATTACCAAAAACATTGATTTCAATACTATTGAAAGATCCCCATCTTGACCAATATAGAGGATAAAAAAATTGGTCAATATTGCAAACTTACGACATGTTTATGTAAATTAGTGTATCTAACACTAATCTACCTATTTAGTGTATAGCTTTCTGAATCCCCTTCCGAAAAATCAAATCACGTATCCGGAATTAACTACTGGTATGCTAAGTTAACTAGGCCCAAGTAAATAAGGTCAAACTGAAGTAAATACTGTACATGGCCCGAGCAACATGGGCCGAGCAACATGGCCGAGCTGTCAGTAACTCACCCGGCCCCCTCACCTGTCAGATCGCCCGTGGACCGTCGATATGCATGAACGGCCCAGATCTGACGAGCCCTTCCTCAAACTCGAGGGGGCCTGGTTGCTTGGCTCGAGGGAGCCTGGTGACGAGGGCGCCTGAGTGTCGCGGTGAGTGACCTGGCTGTCCGTCTCTCTCACTTTCACTTTCATTCTGTCTCTCTCTCTCAGTTCTCTCGAGTTCTCTCTCACTTGGATCAGGGATCGGGGCGAGTGATCAAGAGTGAGATCGAATGTGAGTGCGAATCTGAGTTTTGCGTGCAAATGTCGATCGGAGTGAGCGGCGACTGTGGATCGGAGTGAGCGGCGACTGTGGATCGGAGTGTGTGTGGATCGGAGTGCGTGAGCGATCGACTTCGAGGGTTCGAGAGTTCTGTCACGCGAGCGATCTTCGGAGTGCGAGGCGATCTTCGGTGCAAGCGAGTGTGCATTTTGGCGAGCGCAGTTGCCATCTTCGGCGCAGGTCAATTTCCTCCCTTCTTTTTTTTTTTTTTTTTGGGAGTTCTGTGGGCAGAGTGGTGCAGGCGCAGGTGCGACAGTGTTGGTGAGTCTCAGGAGAGAGTGACCAACGATCTTGGGTGCAGGCGATTGGGTTCGTGAGTGATCGTGAGTGTGGTGTTGTGAGTGCGGGTATGTGTTCCGTGAGTGTCGCGAGAGTTCCGATGGCGAGAGTCTGTGTTCCGTGAGATCGAGTTTGAAGGCTTTCAGAAAATTGAGATGTTCCGTTTGTGGAGGTTGGAGGTTCTGTCTGCGAGAGTTCTGTGCGCATTTCAGTTTGGCTTCGGCGCGATCGACTTGCGGGTGTCGACCTCCGGAGTGCGAGTGCGTGGCGATCTTCAGTGTCCAGCGTTTGATTGATACCCAGATGCGATTGATACCCCAGGAGCTGACACGCGGATCCTCTGAGAATTAGGGATTAAGTAGTTAAGTGGAAAACGCTGATACAGCAATGCTCATACGTGTACATCTTCTCCAGTTGACACGTGGACTCAATTAATTAATCCAATTGTGAGATTAATTAATCAAGTGTAAACCTCAATAAAATGTGCAATTCGTGACACTATGAGACTACATGACATTCAAGTGAAAGACATGTTTTCAAGTGAAGAAGTTGAAAGGACCAAATGGTAAAAAACCATAAAAACCTATTTTAAGCGTTTTGTAATAACTAAAGGTTATTGTTAAAGGACCATGCTCATTTTTAAAATTTTACCACTTTCTTGTCATGCTTTCAAAAAGACAGTTGTATCTCTTGATTGGTATTCATCTAGAAAACTTCGTCGTTGAAGCTCAAAGAGGACTTAGTCATGAGAATGTAAGTCAATTTTCAGAACAATCTACTGCATATATTATATGATTATAAGGTTTGATCATAAATTGATTTTTGAAATATTTGAACAAAACCAACAGGTCATTCATTGCAAACTTTTTCATAAAATTAAAAACCATGATTAGCGTTTGAAATTTTAGGAGCATACAAAGACGTACTATATCTAGGTGCTCACAGAAAACGGTGTTCTAAAACTAAATACAACAACAATGATTGATTCTCAAAGATTTATGTTTGGGTGAAGTGACTTGTTGGTGACTCGTTGAGCCGGTGTTTGTGATCATTGTTGATTTTTACATTGCATAAAATGTTGTAAAGAATTCAAATATGTATTTAGAATATTCCAAAATATTCCAAAATAATATAAATTTCTTGAAAAGATTCCATTTAAAATATATTTAAACATTTTTTGTAATTATTATATAGTGTTAATGATGCAATAATGACAAATATTTTACATATTGTATACTCTGTTTTTCTAATCGAATGTGACGTCCAAGTGTGAAAACTCCTTCCAAGTCATCAACCGCCCTAACTACTATGTCCCAAGTTCACCTACGTTGACGTTCTAGTTTTCTTCCGATGAATCAAGCAACGTAATTACAAATCTTGAAATGGTATTTAACCCCTTAAGGACCAGGACTGTATTCTTAGAAAAAACCATGAAAAATGCAGCATTTGGAAGGTGCAAAAGAAATCATATGTTTTTTATTTTTTTCATCATTTAACCGTAAGACCTAATATCCAATTTGAATTTTCATATGAACACAAAATTTGAGAGCAAAATGACTAATAGATTTTTAGATTATAAGGATCAAAGTTGCAAAAGAGGATTTTTGAAGTTGAATCCAGTGATAAATTAGAACTTCAGAAATTAATATCTTTTTTTTGAATGGGTTAGAAATTCATTGAATGGTAAGGCCATGTTAAGAATTGAGCTCAGTTTTCAAATATAAATTCTTGTAAGAAAAAAGTTTATATTAATTTTTTCATAAAACAATTACTAGAAGTAGATACAAAGTGAAAGTAAAAAGAAAATCATTAATAAATTTGATATAGAATTGTAAAATGTCACTTTTAATCAGAGGATAAAAGTAGATAAAGATAGATGGCTTCCAGTTAAACAACTACAAGTCGACAATTTGTGCACTAGAGTTAGACAACTCCATTTTTAGTGCACTAGAGTTAGAACACTCCAGATTGAGAACATGTGCACAATAGTTAGATAACTTAAGACTACTCTAGATTGAGAACATGTGCACAAGTGTTAGACAACTCAAGATGAAGTGCACTTAAGCCTTGAATAAGACTAGTAGACTACCTTTAGATCTAGAAGTAAATGATAGAAAGATCTATGACTAAAATCAAAGACTAGGATAGAAAGTAATAAGACTAGAAGTAGACTCTAGTTATCTATGACTGAGATCGAAGATTAGGATAGAAAGTAATAAGACTAGAAGTGGACTCTAGTTCCTTTGGAATAGGAACTATTATGTAAAAGCTTGGGTGTGTGACTTCAAAGTTAAATAGAATTTGGATTATATTGATTTATATGAATTGATTGAACTAGGGTTTTTGTGTTCAAGGTGTTATTTTTATTCAACTTATCACAGTACAGGTATTGATTTGTATTACTTAATTGGACTTTTATGTTTGAAATATTATTTTTATGTAGTTTATTACAATATGGGTATTGATTTATATGAATAATATGTGAAATGATTTTTTGCATTTGAGATGTTATTTTCACGCAGCTTATCATGGTATGCATATTGATTTGTATAAATTGATTGGGCTAAGGAATAATAATAATGTGTTTTTTACAATATGGATATTGATTTGTATGAATAATGTGTGAAGTGATTTTTTGTGTTTGAGATGTTATTTTCACGAAGCTTTTCATAATACGAATATTGATTTGTATAAATTGATTGGGTTTGATTTATATAAATTGATTGGGCTAAGGGATAATAATAATAAGTGAAGTTATTTTATTTTCATTTATTTATTTAGTTATTTAAGCTTATAAATACTATTTTTATTTTTATCTTGATTTAGTTATTTGAAAAAAAAAATTAGTGGATATTTTTGGTAGATTTTTTAGATTAGAAAAACCTTCTTTTTCTTTAAATTTTTTAAATGTAAAGATTTTTTTAAATTTATTTATTAGTCAAAAAGTTTTTGTAGATATATTAGATTATGAAAACAATTTTAGTTTTTTAATTTTGAAAATACTAAGAAATAAGTTGAAATTTGTAAATATCTCTATATAAATCTAGAACTCCCTTTTCCGACTACAGGATTCTAGTTTTTTAGTTTTATTTTCTTTACTTTTTTTTTACTTGGTGTTGTTTTGTTTTTGATAGTTTGTTTTTTGTTTTATCTTTTTTGTGTTATATTTTCTCTTTATTTATTTATTTTCATTTATTTTCTTATTTTTTGTCTTCTTTATCTTTTCTTTTCATTTGTTTTGTGTTGTTATTTATATATATATATTATATTAATTTTCTATTTTTGGTCTTTTTTACCTTATCTTTTCTTTTCTTATTATTTGTTTTGTTTTGTTTTGTTTTGTTTGCTTATCTTTTTGTTTTTTTGTATTTTTTTTTGGTCTTCTTTGTCTATTTTTTTTTTTTGTATGTTTGTATGTTTTTTGTCTTTTTATATTCTATTTTCTTTTTATTTTTTCCTTTTTTTTTTGGTGTTTTGTTAATTAACAATAACATGTATACTGCAAATACTACTACCACCTTTTGATTTTATTGTTTTTGGATTTGTTTTGCATATTGGATTATAGCATGGGTAAGCAGAAAAGAGGGAGCAGAAGTAAGCAAGATCAAGATGAAAAGTTGAAAGCACGTAAAAAACTCAAGCGAGATCGATTGATTTCTGTTGTACACAAGAGTGTTTCTAATACACCATACGTAATGCGAAGATGTAGAAACGAGCACGCAAGCAAATTGAAGGGTACTTTCTTATCTGAATGCCTTGCCACTTATAAACATCTGACTCATGGCCGAGTTGTAATTCAAGATAAAGCAACAAACGAAATTGCTTTAGTAGTTTGTTTTACACCATTCCAGGAAATGTCCACAGAGGTATATAGTAAATTTGAAGAACTTACTTCTATGTTAGCAGAGGTTTCTGAGGGGGCAAGCAATATTGCTGGGAATGGAGCTCATCGTGGTGGAGGTGGAATCATGAAAGCTCTTGGTTGGAGGGTAGGATTTGACCGGGGACTTCTTTTTTCTCGGTATGTTCCAGCACCAAAAGTACAACGTAGTAAAGAAGCGCTTGCAAAATAGGAGGACGATCAACGTTTGGTTTCTAAAATTGCAGGGTTTTACAAAACAAAATTCAATATGCTTGCTCCAGAGCTATTTAAAACAGTTGCCACGGAGGCACTTTTTGCAAAAGTTCCTGATTTGGAGCAAACGGAGTTTGTTGATCTACAACAAATGGAGAACACATTTGCAAGCAACCTTACTTACAGTTACAATGATTTTTATAATCGGGTTCACTGTGATCATGATCACAATTCTTATACTTACGGGATTTGGGCACCAACTAATTCAACAAATGGAAAGTTGGCCTCAGTGAGTGATGGATTCAGTTGCAATGGTGGGGAATTTGTTGTACCTAGCTATGAAGTCTATATTGATTTTGGAGCATGTGATGGGATTGTTGAAGCAATTTGGCGAGGGAAAACAGATTATCATTGCACTACCAAGTCAACAACAACACGGGGGTATACTAGAATCGGTAGTTCTGTACAAATTTCTCAAAGGCTTGTTTCTAAACTTGAGAATGCGATAAAGGCTCTTCAAAGCGGTGATCAAAATTTAGATACTATAAACACTAAAATTAAAGGAGCTGATAGAAGAATCAAAGATAAACTTGCTTTATTAGATACAGACTCAGATTCAGACTCGAACTCAAACTCAGGCCCAAACTGAGATTCTGATTTATAGATTTCATAGATTTCGTAGATTTCATAGATTTCATGGATTTGATTGGATTTGATTGGATTTTTTAGGATGCTCTTTTTTTCACATCTTAATAAAATTTTGTGTATTTGATTATAACTAAATTCCTTTATACAATGCCAATGATTCTTTTTTTCTTTTTTTCTTTATTTATTTATTTTCTTATTTTCTTTATTTCTTTCTTTCTTTCTTTGTTTCTTTTTTTCTTTCTTTATTGCTTTCTGGCTTTCTTCCTTCCTTTCTTTATTTTTTTCTTTCTTTCTATCTTTATTTGTTTTTTTCTTTCTTTCTATCTTTCTTTCTTTTTCTTTTTTTTTTCTATCTTTTTTTCTTGCTTTTTTTTTTTTTTTCTTGTTTTTTTTTTTTTTTTTTTTTTTTTTTTTTTTTTTTTTTTCTATATGTCTTTCTTTCTTTCTTTCTTTCTATCATTCATTCTAAAAAATAAAATAAAATTCAATTCCGGAAAGAACATAGAAAATGGTTAGCAACTATAAAATGACTGTTTGGGCATTTAGGGGTTAATCCCTAGACGTCCTCATCTATGTTCAATTTGGGCAGTTTTGCAATGATGCATTATAAAATGCAATGAACATGAATATTTGAAAATTGATGCATGAATAAAAGTTATACATTTTGAAATTTAGATTCAATTTATAAGGTAAGATCTTTGATTGCCATTACTAATATGTTTCTATAAAATTTAAAACTTAAAATAAAAAAATTATTTTGTAATTCAATTACGAATAAAATATTGCCAAATTTCAAGGCCAAAAGATTCACCAAAAGAATGTTATTCAAAATCTACCAACATAGTAGTCAAAGTTGGTAGCAATAAAATGGTTTCCCCCATTGTTTCCTAGAACTAAACATGTTGGTAGATTTTTAATATCGTTTTTTGCATTAATCTTTTGGTCTTGAAATATTTATTATATATTGTTAACATAAAGAGGTTTGGTCTTGAAATATTTATCATATGTTGTTAAAAATAAAATTTAAATATATTGATAAAATTCACAATTTTAATCATTAAAGAAATCAAAAGTTAATTTTATAAATTGGAATATTGTGCATTATGCAAAATATGAATCTTCTAATTCATTATGCACTTTTGGCCAATGAATTCAAAATTCATAATACAATGATTATCTTGTATTTTTCATATGATTAAAACAATAATCTTTTTAAAATCAAATTCAAACACATTTTACCTTGTACTTGTCCCTGACATAACTATAATAGAAAATGGAACAATAATATTCCCAAATTTGGCAGCTACTACCAGTCCTACCCAAAATTCACTCAAGACAGAGACATGTTTTTGTCAGGGAAGTAGTCCTTGCCCTACCATCTCTAGCCTACAAGAAATTTCTGTGTTTGTCAACACCTTCAGGCCCCGTGTTGGGCTCATATTTTCTCTATGTTTTGTACTGACAGATTCCAACTGCATGCATATCGTGCAAAATGAAATAAGCATGTACCATTACATGTGTCCTCTATTGCGCGTAATTTTTTATTCCCAATCTACAGTGTTTGACATACCCGCACTAAGACTTGTAATGATCTTGATTCGCTGGAAATAGCAAAGATAAATTAGCAGTCTTTGTCGTGCATGCACTACACCAACACCAGATTGACAGTTTAAGGTAGGAAAACCAAAAACGGTTAATGCCCTCAAGGCGTGCACTTGAGTTTTTTAAAAACAGGGAGGTGGAAGACTGAAAATGGAGAATTTTTGCATGACGAGGATTCCAAAAATTTACTAAAAATTGCTAATTTTTTTGGAATCTTGTGTGCGATTTTCTGTGATATTAGTTAACCGTTTTTGGTGCTTTCATGTGTAGAAAAGGAAGAGTCTAGTATACAAGAAGGGGGTTTGACAAACTTCCCAGTTTGAGAAATTGTAGATAATTATTTACGGGGAATAAAAATACGAAACAACTTGCATTCTTCATCATTTCTTCTTCTTCATCATTAAAAAATTTCACATAATTTCTAACTCCATTCCTTCTAGTCAAATCACCTTATTTTCACCGTTTTTGGTTTTCCTACCTTAGTAAACCACAGCTGTGGTAGAACACGATTGTGGAGGATAAACAAGCGCATGTGGCGGGTTCAGTGACAACGACTTTCATTCACAATTCCAGATTTAGGTTTTACCCGAGGCACGCATTCCCAACCTGTGCTTTAATTCTAAGCATGCACAGACCATACAACATCCAGAAATAGCTTCTACAATTACGTCTAGCCGCAAATGCAGAAGAAACAACAGGAAAAGGTGGAGTGGGAGGCACGACTGCTGCTATGATTTGCAAACTTCCAATTTCAAAGGTGCATGTAACTGGCGTCAACTCTACCTGCACCTCCCATGCTGACGGCTGCTACAAAAGACACACTAGAATCGCAGAAATTCTCGTGATGGATAACAACAACCACTTTCCACGTATTTTGCTCTAACCTCTACATGACACGCTGCCATCAAAACGTAATCAGATGCAAGTGAGTAAAAGGCACCGGTACCACACATTTCAAAAAGTGGTTTACATATTTCACACTGAATTCTCATGGTGGAGGGCGTCGTCTAGCAACTTCTTGTTAGCTTGTATGGTTTTCAAGCGGATAAGCTCATACTCACTAGGTATAGGCATTGTTGTGTCTTCAGCTACTCTAGCGTCGTTAATGTGGGAAGTACTACCTTCAAGCTGTGAATCCCTCCAGCTGTTACTAGCAGTGCTATGGAGCAAACAGAAGCACAAACTGAAAACTAATTCTCGTGATTGGACAAGACGCTTGAGGTGGAGTCTGCGTGAATGGTAGTGCATGTTTCTAGGTGAGATAAATACCTGCGCCCTCTCTCGAAGTTGCTCGATTCATGACCGTTGCATTCAATAACTTGTAGCAAAATGTTCCATCAGTAATAATTATAATTGTAGTCAGAATTGTCACAATTAAATTTGTATGATTGAGATAGTTTAGGGTCAAGTGTTCATAACTTAACAGAAAAGTATGGTGTAATTCCAGAAATGTCTAGTGTTTCAAGTTCCTCAAGAGTGTTTGAGGTAATTTACATCATGTATAAATTATAATGCAAGGCAGTCAGGGGAGGATATTGGTAATTCCATGGTGCACAATATTAGGACACCTATGAATTGTAGTCGGTTTTGTTAAATAAAATGAAACTTTAAGTACAAGTAAGTTTAAGACCTGTTCTGTAGATTTCTTTGAAGATTTTCGAGAATATATTTGATTTTCAAGCTCACCGCCCCCCTTTTGATGTATTTTCGTGAGACCACAGAATGATGTCAAACACCGATAGTCTTCCCGACCTTGCTTATTGCAACTACAGGTTCACGTCATGTCCATTCATCACCCAACTTTACCTGTTCTTCAATGCTGGCCATGTTTGCGACAACTGCAAATGTATCAAATGTGTAGTTCTTCGTTGGGTCCGAACACCCCATTGCGACTGTAAACTTCCTCCACCCTGACAGGGATTGTCATTGGATGACAGAATTCGGAAAAAACGTCTACAATGTCGACATGAGCCAAACTCTGTACCCATTTACCCTCATTACCTTTGCTTTTGTGACCATCCTGAGAAGAAACACACTCAGCTAGCATTGACAAATCGCAAACGTAGTGCATCAGACTACTCGGACGAAGATAGTGATCCGTTTGATTTTGAATACGACAGCTCAGTGGAATTTGATAGTCCAGATACCAGTGACATAGACGTTTATTGTTTTAGGGATCTTAGGCGCATATAGACATATCACCGGGAATGTGCCACATGTTGGTGTTTCAATACCGACTTTTTGTATTCTGTTTGCCATGGACCATTAGGTGATGACTAATTCACCTACGCAACGAAGTAAAGCATGCCAGGCTTTTTGAAGTGATGTTTTAGAAGTTATGTTTGTCAGAGACGTGAAATTGCTATTGTTTAAGTTTCACTTGTATAAATGAATCAACTCAACTTTCTGTATTACTTTTTCAGTTACATCTCCATCTCAAGTAAATAGACTTCCCAAATTCACTAACTGTTGTAATAATCTTTTTATTGTTAAAAGATTACAGAGTGCTGGACTGACAACTTACTTGTTCACCTTATTTAAAATACTTAGGCAAACAACATACTGATAATGAATACATGTTTTGCAGTGCTCTAGAATTTATGTTCTGTTGTTATGTTTCTGTAGATTCCAAAATCTTCTGAAGTCCTCCTCAACGTCAAAAGAAGTGCAGTTCAAGTCACAGTGGAAAGACAAAGACGCAAATCTCCATGGACTTCATCCCGGATGTTAATGATGAAGGTAGAACTTCTCGGGAAAGTGGTGATTTGAAGCTTGATTCAGACATGGGAATTCAGCAGTCAGTTGTCATTGGGAAGGGGAAAACCAAATTAGATTTGTTTCGGCATTACACGAGCAGTCTGGGTACACAGCACAAACTAGAGATTGCAAATGGGGGGAAGAAGAAGTGTAGTAAAAAGGTTGCATTACGGAGAACACTTATAGAACTCCTCCGTCAGTCCGAAGAACTCCTCCATCAGTCCGAAGAACTCCTCCGTCAGTCCGATGTACTCCTCTGTCAGTCTGATGTACTCCTCCGTCAGTCCGATGTAATAAGACAAAAGGCCTTGAGACTACAAGCGCAGTCAAAAATGCTATTAGAGCAAGATTCTAAATGCACACCTGACTCCAATTTGTAGAGTGATGGTCATGTTTGTGAATGCAACTAATATTTAATTTCGAAGTGAATTGTAAATTCTTGAGACATACTGTTCTAAACCCTCAACCACATGCGTCTCTGAGTATCAGGTTACTATATTAACGTACGTTTCTAACTATGAGCTGGTAACCACTGAATGATGATGTTTTATTCTGTGTTGGTTTTTTCAGAAACGTGGTTGGACACGTAGGAATGTCATGGAGATCCAATATTTCTTTTCAGGTATGTATTATGAGTGGTCAGGCTTTGTTTGAAACATATGTTGTCTATATTATTTGTTGTGCATGTGATTATACAGTTAACGGTTTTCTATATTCACTGATGGGCATCTAGAGAATGAGTGCATGATTGTTATTAACCCTTAAAGGTCCTTACCTCTTTTGTAAAAGTCAAAGCACTATAATTTGCATACTTTAAATATCACATTGAATGATTTATAATTTTTCATAGATAATAATTGACATTATGAAGGTATTACAAAATTTTCAACATGATTGGAAGATATTTTGAATATTTACAAATTTTATGATGTAAACAAGGTAAAAATTCAAAATAAATATGTTTTTGTCAAATTTAATATCAAAAATTATATTTAAGGTAGATAAAAGTTATATTTACATGGAGTAAAAAATTGAAGGTGAAGAAATTAAAAGAGACTTATGATTGAAGCATCTTTAGAAAGCCCTTTGTATTTTGGACACTCAAAATTCAAAGTTCTCAACAGTTGGAAAGCTTCAAATGAAGTTTATTCTCCAATCCCAAAGGTCAAAAGATGTATCACAACTTAACTTAAACATCTAATGAAAACACCAACTACAAGAAAGCTAAGATACTTGATTTTTGGGGCCTTTGACAAAAAATCAAGCATAATATAGTTGATTGGTCCTTTAGGGGTTAATGTACGATAATTATGAAACTGAAATAGTGCATGGAATGAACAAAGTGTAGGTAAAAATTGTACAGGTATCTAGACAACCCTTCATGTACTCAATGAAAATGACGTTTGTTCTGATTTCAATATGTGTTTAGCAGAACTGTCCATTCTTCATTACCAAGTTGGCTATTAAGGTTCTGCCTTAACTTAATTTATTTAGTTAACACTGGTACTTCACTTTCCTTTAGTTGTACCAATTTGACTATCTCATATGGTGCTTAGTAATAGTGTCTTTTGTGTCCAGTTCCTGGAATGTCCTCATTCTTGACGGGACGCATTGGGAGCAGGCCTGTTGTAAATATGGACATATTTTACGGCCCTAGGAGCCTGTGGCACTTTAGATGTACACATCAGAAATCTGTCTGTCCATAGTGGCATCTCATATATTCACACTCTCGCTATTTTTGTTCTACGTGGTTAGTATTATTTTGCAGGAAGAAGTAACTTTTTGTCCAATAGTGTATACTAAGCCTATTAAGTGCAAGTTGTGGTTAAAGATTGCCGCTTTACAGTGCCTCTAGCTAGGTGGTTTTATTACCACAGATACATTGGAGGGGGAGGTATCGTCGGACTCAGAAGAACTTTCCAATCCGGTACATGTTCTTTACCTTCTATACACAAGCAAAGTGCTTGCTACTAGTGATTTTTGGTTGATGTGAATGTCACACAGTAATGTACTAACTGTAATACAAAATAAGTGAGTACGGTGAATTTTTAAATTTATGGGTTGTCAAGGTCATTCTGAACCATGATGCGCGGACTGACGTGGTAGAGACAATGAACCCGAGGCATGGTGTTGTTGTTGAAAACGGTCTTTTGGTGAATAAGATTGTGAAATACTCATATATGTGGTCCACTTTACAATGTAGAAGTTAGATTGAATAATGGACTATCCATATGTAGAGTAATTACTATATTGGGACTACATGGTCCAAATATTTTGAAAATCGGACATTAAGTTCTGTATGTCACTGTACTTTGAGTACTGTATTGCAATGTCTAACTAATAGTAGCTATCTTGTGGTCATAGTATCTGTCAGTTCAAAATTTGGCTGTAGGATGTATACAAAGTGGAGTGATATTCACGAGGTTCCAACGGTGTTCACTAAAATAACTTTTATTGTAACTATGTTTCTATGTAATGATTAGCATTATACAACAATGAGTCTGCTGTGTCCCATTATAATGTGTTAATGCCTGCTCCGTGAAGTATACAGTGAAGCTGCTGCCATAGAGCAAAAATGTAAAAAATACCTGTGGTCGTAGGTATTAATTGAAATTAGAGATGGGATATAATTCCAGAGTTCTCAACTGTATGAAGGGGAATAAATGGATGCAGTAATATGAAGAAACGGATGTACGGTTCCCTATATCAATAACCGGTGTTCTCATATGTTTGGCAGCTTAGAGAAACCTGCATGGCAAAAGCCTTGAATGATAAGGACCGGCCTGAACCATGGTTCGGGAAGAAAGGGAAGCCAGCTCCTGCACCAAAACAAACAAGGGCTGCGTCCAAAAAAATGACAAAAGAGCAGAACAAGGAAGACAATGTGGTGGAGGAGCCCAGTACACGAGGAAGGGGACGGCAGAAGGCTAAGGCAAAGGAACCCGCCCCTGCAAAAGGGAAGAAGAAGGTAAATTCACTTCAAACTGGAGCCGCACAAGTGGTGTTAGGCCTGACCAAAAGTCCAGTGCCAAATCCGGAAGAACTTAGGTGGAAGAGAGAACAAGATGCGCTGGCTTGTGGGCGAGTAGTGAAAAAAGTGACGAAGCCTTCAAAGAGACAATCTTGTCCTACGATACTCCCACACGATTCTTCAGAAAAATTACCGGTAGCAGAATTGGCGATAGGGGATGATGGAAAAGATTGCCACTCTCCATCCACCCTCCAACTAATTCATCTGTCTCCTGGTATGAAAACCAAACGATTATCTATCTGATGTATTTTCTCTCAGGGAAATGTATAGAATTATTTAATATGTGCTTCATAAAGTATGATTACAGAATGACAATTCCACCATGCCAAATCTTCCTTGTAAACATCGAAGTAGAGGGCAATGACTATGTAATGGAACGTGTACGGCAATGGTATTGATGTTTGACGACTTCGGTATTTGCAGATAACAACTTCCATGGTCAAAGACATGAGGGTGAGGGAGGAGGTACTTCCGTTGCCCGGAAAACGGGTGCAGTCCCAGAAGCGGCTCTGGATCAGAGGGTGGTGGAAAGAATAGCAGCGATAATTTCCCCGGTCCATGTGCCTGGGCAATTGAAAAGGAGCAGACCCAAAACATCTGTTGCAAAAGCTACCAGTGTCGAACAAACTGTTCTAGAGCAAAGTGCCTTTAAGCATAGTCGCTTAATAGGGAGTCCTTCTACAATGGACCACAAGGGTAAGGTAAGTATTATGCCATGCTTGGGATCTCCCGAAGTTAGAAATTTTTTGTTACCCTAATTCAATTAAGTAAAAGTGTTGTTTGTCCCATTGCAGAATGCAATGTCTTATTCATCAAACATCATATACTATGAAGAAGGTGTGAATAACTTGATGATTGTGGTAAAACGTATGCGTGTAAGTGGCAATGTGCCATGAATTATGATTTAACTTTTAGTATAGAGTTTAGTGAAATTGATAATGTAATGATACTTTGTATTGAAGAGGGCAATGGGCGAAGAGAGAGACGAGGACGATTCTCCAACGTATGGAAGACCATCGCATTACCGTCACAGATACGAGAGCAGGCGTAGAAGTCCTCCACACCATTACGCAAGTAGTAGCCGATACTACAAGCATCGGAGCGACCATCGACGTAGTAGATCGTCCAGCCCGGACCGTGAGAGAAACGACAGGGACGAAGAATGGGGACGGCACGGCAAAGAGGGATACAAGCGGGATTTGTCGTCAGATTGTAGTGAGTGTAGTAAGACCAATATACTTATTCTTACAGTAGTGAAGGACCACGTACATACTTGAGGATTTGTTATTAAAATGCTGTTCATTTCACAGTGATGTTTACTGTAATTCATCTCTCTGATTGGTTTTTCACTACAGATGCTAGAGAGTATAGACGGGTTTATTCTAAGGACGACCGTCGTAGGAGCAAACACAGTGTATCGCCATCAAACAGTGAATCCTCCTATGGCAGAGGCAGGCATGGTGATCACAGGCAACGACGTCATAGGCGTAGCCACAGACGGAGCCCCGAATCCTCTTATTCTGGATCACCCAATTCGGGATATTGTGAAAACCATGGATATGACAAAATGGATCGGCCTGGAGTTGCTGTTGTGAAACTCGAGAATGCTATAGCTCCATCACCAGCTTTTGAAAGGAGACGTCGTCGGTACAAACAAGCTGCTCGCGAAGCAGATGCTTCTAAACGAGCAAAGGATGGGAAGAAGCCATTCTATATTACCCTTGACAGAGAGGGAATACCGTATGGGTCGGGAAAACCCGCGTGGAGTCAGGAAATAAACAAGCTTGCAAGCGGCCTTGATCCCTCGTGCACCGACGTCAGGAAACAAACGTATGAAGACGTCAGAATTTTCAAAGAACGATTGAGCCAGAGCTTTGATTATTCTGGAGAACTCAATGAAGGCTATTTGAGGAGTTTAATGGGTAAGGCTGTAGGCAGGAGAAGGACCGGTCTCATCAAAAAAATCCGAAATGGAGAATGCCAGCCAATCCACATTGACTCTGCAGTATGGAAAAGACTGCAGAAGTTGGCATCAAGCAAGCAGTGGGAGGATAAATCAGAACAAGGAAAGTATGCAAACAGCATGAGAAAAACGATAAACAGAACTGGGAATCGAGGGATGAATGGAGTGCGTGAGAATTTGCGTGAAGAATTGGGGAGGTCACCTGATCCAGACGAGGTTTACGTTGAAGCGCACCGGCCCAAAGGGCCTGTTGCAGTGAAATCTAAACAAGAGACCAACAATCCGCAATGGGAAGAAGTTACGGGAGAGGAGTCGACAGATGGTCTAAACCGGAACAAGTCGGGGCAGAATTCTTCAGAGCTACAATTCAGCAACGATGAAGTTGAACGCGCATTGCATATGACGAGTGCCCCTCAGGTAGGATTGATGGATGTTCAATTCTGCTGGGTATGAATTATTTCCCTATTCATGAATGTGTAAGTCAACATTGATTACTGTGGTTTCTAGTGGGGTGATTGAACACAAGCAGAGTTGTCAGTTTACTCTGAGGTTAATACAGTATAAGGGTGGAGTTGGTAAACAATTGAATTCTGCTGTAAAACAAGTTTGGGCTTGTTTGATCTGAGGGGATGTGGATTATGAGTAAATGAAATGTATTAGTTGCATGTGTCATACGAGTGAAGCATCCGGTATTGTTTCAAAATATGTACACTTATCATAACCCAGTCAATGTCATGGGATGTCTGTCATGTATGAAAAATCAAGTAGGTTACGGGAAGGTCATTGCGTTCGACCATGAAGGAAAGGAGAGTCGTCCAAACAGAAAAGGGAATAGCAACGAAAATTATGATGTTTGCGGAACAAGGTCTAATACCAGGGACGAATACATAGCAATGTTACAGGCAGAATTGGATGAGCTGAAGGGATCCCGGGGGTGGGATCTTCTTCTCAAAGAGTGAACCCAAAGGAGAACCCCCGCTCTAGGAAAAACAGAAGTCCAACTGCAGAAAAGGTATGCAAATCCTTTCCTATTCCATTTTACAAAGGGGACAACAATTACTGTAGAATGTGTGTAAAATAATGTTTGCAAAGTGTAGAATGCACTGTCTAGAGTCGGAGGTGATGGGAACCGTAAAGGGTATGGAATGTTGTTGCAGTGAGGAACATGTGGGCGTGGGGTCGATTCATGGACGGAGTATGTAGAAGAATGACATGCCATGGCGAATGCTCTAAAGATGGACAACAGAGATGGAGAGAGAAGGATGAAAATGAAGTTTGTAAAGCGTGGATGTAGCATGCTTAGTGAAAGATAATCGTGTCTATGCATGTACCTTTTTTCTAGAGGGCATGATATGTAGAAAGGAATAACTGTTTTCATGAGGTATTTTGAAACATCAGTGTGTTAATGTTTTGGGGAACCTGGGAACGGTTTAAGGATTTTACGGATGTCTTGTTGACGTATGCAGCCAAGTACAATGTTTCTGGAAAACTATATTTGTGATTGATGAGACAGACCCTATTTTTCTTGGAAGCTCTACGTAGTAAGCACATTGTGTTTTCTTTGGATTTCCGGTATATAAATATATATATTTTTTGAAAATGTACATATTAAGCCTGTATAATAGTTAATGTCAGTTTGTATAAGTATATGTGTGAAAGTAGTGGACCATTGCACCGTTGGAGCGTCTACTGGAACCGGTACCGTGAAGTGTTGGAATTAAAGATTTAGAATGGTATGTGAAGGAGGGTAATATACAAATTACATATTCTGAGCAATAGTTGATAGAGTTTTTGATGACTATATCACTAATATTATGGCAGGCTAAGTCGAAGGTAAGTAGAAACAATGCATTGTTCTGTACGGGACATGCAAATCCAGGAAGAATAGGACAATACGTATTTTCGACCATGGTGTTGGATATAAGGTGAGAGGCAGCCACGACATCCTTGAAGATTCAGGTTGGTTGAAATTGAGTACAATTGAAGTGAAGTGTACTTACGTGGAGACCCTGTAAATAATGAAAGCGTGAATTCTGAGATTTTAATGTTTTCACATACATGAAAGATATACCAGGCGTCATGATACAGACCCTGCAGATGTAGGTTGACTGCTGTGGTCCATTGAAATCTAATTTCTTAATGAGGTTAAGGATAGATTTATTAATTTTTACCCTGAATAGGCCCTTGGGATTACTCTCCACAACCCGTACCTAGAGTGCTAATTGTGTAATTGTGATTTTATAAATGAATAGAAATATATGGTTATGAACATATTATCTTCATTATTGATGTAACTTTCTACTGAAAAGTATTTGGTCATTGTTATCTTGATGGAATATGAGGAATTATAAAATATACTATACGGCCGCAAAGGGCTTTTGGGCCGTTCAAGGGTGAATGGGACAGTGAGGAACTCAATAAGTGTGCATCATATACACTAAAACCACAATGTCCATAGAATTATTGCTTACATTTATTCATATACATATGGGATGCTCATTGCGAAGTATGTGTGATGACATGTGAATTGCAGGTGGTAGCAGTTCCTACGGACTTCAGTACTCTACCAAAGGCCGAGTAGAATTACATCTTCTGAAGTGAGGTGATAAGTAAACTTCATCCAGGCAAGTTTTCATTGGAACAGGCGTGGCTTGATTATCAATTTACAATCTAGTTCCTAGCATAACACTCAAGAGTGGTGATTTTTGCAAAATGTGGATATAAGGCAGTATACCACAGGCGTATTATTTCCACGTGACTCTGCTACCAGGACATGAGACAGACATATGTAATATAGTTGTGTGAATAAAGACGGACTTATGTGAGTGTGTACACAACGGAAGTGTCAAATCTAAACTTAAATCATTGGTTTGTCACACAGGAGAGAGATAAGAGGCGTACTGATGGAGAGAGTGCAAGAGTAAGGTGATTGCTGTGGTCCATGAAAATCTAATGTCTTACTCAGGGTAAGGAAGGTTTTTTTAGTTTTAACTCTTAATGGGCCCTTGGGATTCTTCTGTACAACCCGTACGTAGCCTTGTAATTGTTCAATCGTGGTTTTACACATGAATTGTGATATATTGTTATAAGCATATTATCACGATTACTAATGTAACTTTGAACTGAAAAGTATTTGGTCATTGTCATTTTGATGAAATACCAACAATTACCAAATATACTGTACGGCCGGAAAAGGCTTCTAGGCCATTCAAGTGTTACAGGGACACTGATGTAATCAATGATTGTGCATCATATACCAGAGTTTTATTTATAATTGGTTACCTTATATTCATAGACATTATGGATGCTTACTGTGAATTGTTTCTGATGCCATACCATTTTTAGGTGGTACCAGTTCAGACGGAGTTCAGTCGTCAACCAAAAGGAGTAGCATCTATTATACAATACAAGACACTTTGTCTCACTCGACCGTTCCGCACTGGAATCCGTCGAGGAGACAAACCGAGCTGAACGTGCTCAACGGCACATGTCCCACTAGTTAAATCATATGGTGAGAAGTAAACTTCATGCAGGCAAGTATTCATTGGAAGAGCCGTGGCTTGATTTTTCATTTTTCATCTAGTTCCCAGCATACCACTACAAAATGGCAGTAGTTGTCAATTGTGGATATAAGGCACTATAGCACAAACGAATTTTTACCCAATCACTGTGCCAGCAAGCCATGAGACAAACGTATGTTATATGGTTGCGTGATTAGGGACAGAGTTATGACCCTTTGTCATTGCTATAGAAGTTGCAGTATAAGAAGTCTTCTGTATAATACGTAGGGCAGTCTCTCTTCGACATTATTGAAATGTGCATAAGATTCAGTAGCCTTGGTTACTGCTGCCTTTATTTGACTGATGTAATGAGGAATATCCCACATCATTACATCCCACGAATGAAATGATCTGGGATATTCCTCATCACATCAGTAGCTACAAAGACATGTTGCATTAAGCAAGAGCAATCAACCATGGTGCATGGGAACTGAAAGCACTTGTCATTCACATTCAATAGTGTTCTATAATTATTTATTTGATTCAATAGTCCATTCAAATACAAATGAGTACTCACTCTAGAAATTAAGGTGGATGAAACAAAAAAGAACCCGTGTTGAAGACTACAAAATGTTCTGTGATGGAAGGACCTTTTAGTATGATGTGCAAAAGGTAAATGGACGGATCTTTAAAGCATCTGAGTTAATGATTGTTTGAAGGTTCAAGAATGTAATGATTGTAATTGTGTGTTGGTGACGTGTATAGGAGGACTACAAAATGCACAGGATTTGGAGGGCGTGGAGAAGGAAAAGTATTTAACGAGGTAAGTATAACCCTCTCTAGAAGTGTTAACCCTTCATATGAAAACCAAACTGTGCATGAGATGATTGCATACCGTATTCTGTAATTTTGTTATGTATAGGTATCCCATACACAAAAGACACAAAAAATCCGTAAACAGTGCAGGAGGTTATAATTATTTCAATGTAGTTAACCCCTAAAGGTCTGAACGTGCCGTTGCGACTAGTAGAATACAATGTATTTTGGTTGTATTTGGAATGAATCCATACCTTTAATGCGTTAGAGTTCAAAAGAGAAGTTAAAATTTTAATGAATGCGGTTTTAGTGAGCTATTAAGATCCCAATTTAGAGTTTCTTATTGATAGTAAAATCTTAACTATACGACAATGTATATACTATCCCCATTGGACGTGTAAGGGTTAATGTCAATGACACAACAGTAGAACCATACTACCTTCTACAAAGTGTATGTCAAGGCGCACTGATTGAATAATGGTGTTGAAAATTTGGGTATGTCCAACTTGCCAGCACATGCCGTAGGGCTAGGAAGTCAGGTGCAAAAAGAAAGATACATGGCGGAGAGCTGTGACTCTTTTGAAGTGTGAGTGTTCATGAAGATGGATGGGATGCAGTAGCCGTAGAATCATAGCGTTGTCTGCACAGGTCGACTACTCTCCACTGAAGATATATTACCGAAGTAAGTTTCCATGCTTTATAGTTCCATATTGGTGGGTTGTATTGGCTGCGGTTCCAAATCAAACAAGGACAAAGGCTACGAAATTAAATCCGGAAAACGTCCTGTGCTGGAGACATGGACGACCATTGCGAAGCCCAAGTTCAAGAGAGAACCAACGACCACCGATATAGAATGAAGGAGTAGCTCTGAATATGCAGTCTGGAGAACAAAAATTTGGCAGTAGGAACGTCCTTGAATTCACAGACAGTAAGATAGGAAAGTCCTAGCCAAAACAGGCTAAATGGAATTGATGGCCTGAATTATGAAGACCTCAATAGTGGGCCCGTCATAGTTTATGTTAAATGCAGCCCGTTGATGAGTATGAGAGTTTACGGCTTAGATTCAGCTATTAGGGCTTCTGTGATTGGGTCTATTAAATTCCACCTGATCCAGTGGATTGTAGAGTCTTTGTAGGGTGTAGATTATCGCATGTCATGTACTATTGAATCTCCTAAACTACCGTGAATAAAGAAAATTATTTACTGGACCAGTCATATACTGACAAGTACGCTCAAAATGCTAATGAAGCTACAGTTCTGATTTACTGCACGTCCAATTGAAAACACCCTCACGCATGATGTACATCCTCAAAAGAAGGAAGACGGAATTGACCTTTAAGTAGGTGACCCTAAATTTAGAATTAACCCCTATGTAAAAATTCATGCATATTGCTATGACAGTAAACTGCGAGGATGATCACAAAGATAACTGTAAAAATCAAAAGCGAACAAAGGTAATAAAAGAAAGTGGGTCCTGAAATATTTTCTCACCATTTTGATCGGTGCCACCTCATATTTTTATGCTGAAGTTATGGCTTAGTTGGCGTGCCACACGGCATGTTGAAGATCTAGGGAGTGACCGTTTCAACAGAGCCACGCAACAGATTCTTGTTGTAGGATGTCCCCCTCAACGCGACCGATTTAACAGAAGTGCGCAACACTTTTCTGTTACAAATCTGTTGAATCGGTCACAATTTTTCTAGTAGTGGTGGCCCGTGACATTCCCAAGAGAGAGACTATTGATCTTTACAGAGAGCATATTATTCCTAGCTATAGTGTTATAACTTTTGCAAGCTTTCCCAACTGTCATAATGTTATCCAAAGTGAAGATAAAAGGTCTAATACCATTGAGTAGGTTTATGCCATCAACCTCGGGGTGCCTCAAGTGTAGCTTGATTGTACCAGACCAATGTCTTGCAAAGCCATTCTTGCAAAGGATTGCAATGGGTTCTGCTATCTTAACCCTAGTGAGATTCTCATATCTCTCAATCGTGCTTGCGTTAATGCTAAGATCTCCTCATGACTGTATTGCCGGGTTGGTTTTTGGAAATAGATGGCTATATGATAGTCATATGAAAGGCTAGTATCTGGATCTCTTTCTACGTCAAATAAAAGGCTCTGGGTTATATTGAAATGTTGCCCTTCTATGCCATCCGGGCAGACTAGTGGAAAAAAAGTTTGACCAACATGAGGGTAGGAGAATACCGATATAAGGAGCTCTATTGCTTCTTTTTCTGAGAGGCATTTCTTCACAAAGGTCTGGATTGGGGTTGGTTCGAAGCTCTGCGGTGCTCCTTCGTCAATAGCTAGCTTCTCCATCGCCTCAAATCTAAGCCAAAAATGCTGTGCTAATGGAGTCTTTTCCTTAGATGCTGACTTGCCCCTCTTTTCTGCTGATGATGCTTTGTTCCTCTTTTTCGCTGATGATGCTTTGCTGCCTCCATTCCTCTTCTATCCTTGGGGTGGAGAGTCCATCTCCATCATCACAAAATATGGGTCGTTTGTAAGATCTCTAGCAGCACCCCTTCTATCTCCTTGTCATGTCATCTTGTTTCTACAAGTTATGGTACAAATTAAAGTAATTAGGTTAGATTTGGTTAGCTTAATAGAGATATTTGAGTAAACCAAGTGGTGTGAATTAGTGTTGTTGTTGAGTCTAAGACATGGACTATTAAATATCGCCTTAAATTTTGGTTATTTTTAATACAATCCATCCAAAATTTGAAAAAAGTGTTGAATTCCCAAAAATTTAGAAACTAGGCGACTAAAGCCCTAGGGCTCTAAAACTAATTAAGTTCATCGTTTGCTTGCCAAATTTGTCGAATCTAACCACACAATGTATAATATAAACATGGCAATATTCGGAAGTTTTATAAAGTTTCAAATGTTTTGCCATAAATTGCTTTTGGCTTCTTTTTGCCCAAGCCATGTTGGCCTTGAAAACGATATCAATTGTATTACTGTACCTTCCAAGCAACTTCGTCTTTAAATAATTCAAAAAAACCAAGAAGAGTTTTTTTTTGAAAATTATAAGTAAATTTTGCTGAATTTCATGTAATTTGTTTTTTGAAATAGCCGAATTGTTGAAATATTACCATTTTTCACATTTCTTAATATTATTTGGAGAATCAAGCATGAGTTGGTGGAGAATAAAGAGATGAACTTGTAATCAAATTCATTCCAAGTCACTCCCAAATGATATGGGATAAGAACTTGCAAGCCCATGTGAATTCTCACCGCACCATATTTTCAATAGATTTCGGTGTACAATTGAACATAGCAAATGATCTTAATTTGAAATGTCTTTAATTGAGAAAAATTAGAAGGCCAAGTCTTCTTTCACCTCCAAAAAGAAATATGTGATGTAAAGTTTTTATGCACAAGATATGAACAAAATTTAGGAAGGTTGTAAAGAATGTGCATGATTTGAATGAGAAGAAAATTTGTTGTGATCAAAATTTCGAGGCTTGATTGTGCATAGTAGACTAACTTATTTTGAGTATCGTTCGACTAAGAGTACCTAAATTTTCAAGTAACCTTTCACCTCTAATTTTTTTGAGATTTGAAGTATTTGTGCGTAAGTAATTCACATTTTTGTACAGGAATTTAACCGGTGATCAAGAGAGAACGAGAAGTGAGAGTTCTACATATCCTACATTCATAGTTGGCACTAGTGCACTCAATTTTGTATAAAGCACAAGGCTTTACTACATTTGTGCAATAGGATCAAATAAGTGAAGCTGTTCTCAAATATACTTTCACCATTGGATGATTCATTAATTTTGGCAATATCTTTATATTTTGAGAACGCAATTATACTTTCTAGTTTAATCCATTCTATTTGTGGTAGTATCAATCATAGTGGAAAAACCCAATAAAATCCGGTGAACCCAGCTATAGTACCCTGAGTAGTAAAGGGTTAACTAGTTACAACATCTACACTTAAAAATAATAATAAATGCAATTGATTTAATATATTTGGTTCAAAATCTTTGTATTGTGCACATAACGTTCTTTATATCTTGCTAGACCACACCCTTTACATTGTAGCAACACTATACAAAAACTAGTAATACAATAATTCAACTCTTGAACCCTCTTCGCTTGATCCACTCAAGTTAGAGAAAATTCTTTGTGATGCTCCGATCCCCTAACAAATGCTTGAGATTCGGAGGTTAGCATTATTGGTGCTCAAGAACCTTATGCACAATAGCTTCAATTTGTTTTTAGAATTTTTAAGAAAATCATAATGCATCAAATGTATATAGCTTGACAAATTCAATAAATTGGTCTTTTGGGTGTAAGTAGTGGTCGACTAAACACGGTTTGACCACGGATGCAAAGAAAGTCCGGGCGTTTAGGTACTGGAACAAATTCTTAATTCATGCCAATCTCAAAGGGTGACAGACACCCTCTTCTTCTTTCAATGTTCAGAACCTTACACTATTAAATACATAGAACTTAATCTCTAATTACCTTTTTCAACCAAAGTGTTTGTTTTTATATTTACAAGACTTTAGACGAATAATTTGGAAGCTTCTAGGAAGGGACATTTCGTATACCGATAGAAAGAGGAAAGTTTGTTCTACAATGTTGAATGGTTTAGAACTACTTAAAAGACGAAGGCATGCTCGAAGACCATGCAACCAAGCTCCAGGAAAGTCAGAAAGGAGGCTTGCAGGCAAGAGTGAAGATGAACAGTGGGAACGCTGGAAAGGAAAGAATGACGAGTACTACGATCTAGATTGTATAAAGAACCATTGAGGGTGGATACACTTGTTCAGTCAAATTTTGAGCGGCGCTTTCAGTTGGAAAGCCCCGAATCGCCCCTACCGTCCACTGTGATACAATACCAGCACAAATTGCGAATCTCAATGCCTTGTCTAACTTCTCTTGGTCAAGAAGAAGCTGTGGCTGGGTTGTCAATTTTCGGATAATAGCTGCAAATACCACAAGGACCGTGCGTGAGAAATCCCCTAAAGAAAAGAGCACTGTACACTCTCATTCCATGCTAACTGTAACTGACTGCTACTGTTATTGGCCGGGATTCCTACTAGCGTACATTTCACCCCTGAAGGAACATTCATGGTTTTGGAGTGAACCAATCCGATGGATCTGTGAGAAATACAGTTCAGATGGGGCCGAAATTTATATCACCGGAATTAGGGAAGAACATTGCATGTGTAAGTCAGAAATTAAATAAAATAGGACAGAAGAAAGTCTTCCTATGGCCTACTCAAACATGAAGCGCAATTGGGGAATCTTGGTCCTTTAAGGGTTACGAGCAGCGTGACCAAATCAATCCAGGACTGCCTTACTTCCTGATATTCAGTTGGGGCCATGAAGTGAAGAGGGAATGGAAGAGGTTCAGTACCAGCAATGACGGCGTCTCCAGAGCCAGTTCTATCACAACTGAACGGGGTGACCAGCACATCCTCCGTTCCCGCCACAGACCCGTGGAAAAATGGCGTGTAATAATGAATTCGCCACGTGCCGTCCGTGACAAAGAGAATGCGTAAATCCTTATGCCACACTTGCGCCAGCTCCTCGGGCATGTAGTGATACTCCTCCCTTCCCGAGGTCGTTTGCTTCATCTCATCCACGGACTTGGAGAAGTACACAGACTGCCGTAATCGTTTCTTCTCATAGATGTCCTCGCCTAACAGAAACTCCAGCTCTTGCTTCGTGACTTCGATCATGGTCGACTTCTTCCACGCTTTCTCGATCGTGCTCCACGTGGTCTCCCGGGACTGCCAGTACGGCAGCGGCAGGTTCACGTCGAAGAAAATTTCCGCGCCTCCTTTCCTCGCCGTTTCCAAGCTGGTCATCAGCGTCGACCGCAGTGGCTCGTACATGAGGCTGATGGACGTGAAATGGAACATGCGAGCCTGCATACCAAACATGGAGCAGGCCGTTAACCTCTCCGAACTAATATTTTACAAATGACCAATTCGATTGATGAAAATAATCGATTTCCGATGGGGCCAAATTTTACATCACCAGACACTCAGTGGAGAACATTGGTCAGATAAATACACTTCCAACGAGAAAACAGTCCTCATATGAACCATAATAATAATAAAAACACAAAGATGAGACCCAAATTGGGCTTCCTGGTCCTTGAGAGGCTCACGAAGCTGGCCTCATGCACAGTTGGTGTACCTCCTTGAGAATGTCAAGATCGACGTCCTCCGATTGTAGTGTAGATTCCACACTGGGCGATTCGCATGTCATTTGAACTCCTGACCCGGTGCCGCAAGTGAGCCGCATCTGTGAGACGGCAGTGCCATAGCAGTCGCCTATTTTGACACCCCGTGTTTGAACCCCATTTTCGTTGAGAGTCATCAGTAATTCGTTTCCGAAAACATCGTTGGCCACCTTTCCCACAAACACGACGCGTCCACCCAGCCGTGCCAAGGCGATCGCTACATTGGAAGGCGAGGTTCCAGGTGCACGGGCGAATTCGGGAGGGCTCCATTGAAGGCCTTTCCACGAGGAGTAGATGTCCTCGTCCATCTGTCTCTCAAAGGGTCTCACTGTCGGAAGAAACTCGTAATGCGCCTCTCCGAAACAACACACCAACGGTGGCCAGTCGAATTCCTCTCCCTCTTCATCCTCATCCCCGGGCCCTTCTTCTTCAACGACTTTCTTCTCCTTCGTAGTCCGCTTGGTCGTTGATGCGCTTGCCTTGCCTGCGCGCATTTAGCCTAAGGTAAGTACACCGTCCGAAATGCACAACTAGAATTAGAATTAGCACTACAATGGAAGTACACAGTCTACAAACCTGTCCAGAACTAAACAATAGAAGCTGGAGAGTTCTTTGAAGCAACCGATGGAAGTTGAAGCTTCAAGGGTGTCCAACCAAGGGGTAGTTTAGTGTCAATATTAGGTTCGGAACGATACAACTGTAGATAATTATTGGAGTCTGGGAACGATAAAACTGTAGAATATTATTGGAGTCTACAAAACGACTTGCGTTATAACTCTCTTGCGTTGATCTAAATTTCTTGCCCACACCCTCAGTCAAATGGTGGTATCACGAAAGGTGTCGCTTCTAAGATAGGTTACCTTCCATGGTATAAATAGAAAGAAACCTTGTGTACAAAATCCAATGGCGGTGAGAAGAAAATGCTCCCATTATGCACTTTGTTAGTTTCGAAAATCTAGTGCGCTGGGAAGGAGAGGAATCGACAGCTCACCTTTGGTGACGTTCGTAACAGCGGCAGGTTCGCTCTTGCTCTTCATCGCCGAAACTGGTACCTCTCTCCGTGTTCTCGGAATCCTGAATGACAGTCCTCTGCTGCAGACACACAATCACTCGTCACGAAGGGACTCAAATTGGGCCCTTAAGAACACACATTCAAACCCTACCACTTGGTCACCCTAAAACCATAAACCCTCTCCATTGACAACGACTGAATTACATCTGCGAGGGCGAGTTGTGAACATAACAGCTGATCTCCATCACATTTTCCTCCATAGAAACTGTAAATCAAAATCTCGTTTCTGTTCTCTGAATTATCGAGTAAGTAGAGAGAATATTAACCACGTACTCACTCTGAGTGCCACCAGTGGTCATCACAAGCTCTCCATTGCACGTCACCCTTGACTTACCCCGGTACACCTTCAACAAAAACCACACCATGACAAACCTCATTCAGACGACCAGCATCACGACCTAACAATTGGGCAATAATGCAGTGTCGGAAAAAGAAACTCATTTTCTACAAACCAAGCAGTTATGAATTGGGCCTTCAACGTAAGAATCCTGAAACCTATGAGATGGCTGTCGAAGCTTGTGTGGCAAGAAAGAATGAATTTGCGAAGCGACAGGCGAGGAGCAATCAATTGGCAAGTGCTATAATAACACCTGAAGAGAGGTGGAACCGAAGAGAACAGTGAAGGGGCACACAGCCAGCGAGCTGACGGAGAGCGCCATAGCCAGCGAGCTAGGACAGGAGGTGGGTAGCGAGGAGCCGAGGACTTGGTGTTGCAAACAGAAGCAATGTTGTCGTTCCGCAGGTAGCCGAAGCTCCAGCAACGTGAGTCCACAGTTGCAAAATCTGCAGGGATGGCTATGGCACTGGCGAGGAAGCGGGATGGCTATGGTAGCAGTGTCACAGCACCTGAGAAGGACATTCCCCTGTTCCCCTATCGCGTTCCCTGTTCTCCTATCTCGTTCCTTGCTCCCGTTCTCACGCTCCCCCTTATCTGCTGGTTCCCACTGTACTGTACAGTGGCTTTCAATAAGTCTTGCAACCCCATTAAAAACTAAAAGGCATTTACTCTCTTTGTAGAACACAATGCTGGCATGTTACTTGGGATATTTGATTGAGATTTTTGGCATGTGTCAAGCTGAGTTATGTAGCTTGATGTGACTCGTGACACTTTTCAAAAATATTCTTCTTTCTGACAAGTGGATCACTTAGAAAACAATAAGCTCAGTTTAAAGGTTGAATGTAGTACTTGAAAATTTCATTGCAGGAGATTAGAAATAGTGGATTTTGACAAGCTTTGGGGTTGACAGGATAGACATGAGAGTGTGCATACTTGTAGTGATTATTGTTTGCATACATAGCCTAGAAGTTTTGTGAGAAAACATTGATGTTTGTGAAGGATATTGAGTATATGACATTGCTAAGAGTTCTAGAAGCAGACTTTGTGGAGTTTTAAGTAGTGTCAGTGAACTTTGCATCATGACAGGAAGTTGTGTACCAGATGATGTGAGAAATATGATAGTTGGCATGAGAGAAGCTGGCTTGACATTGAGCAAAATCAGAGACATTGTAGGAAGACCCAAATCAACAATTTAAAGGGTCTTGAAGAAATACAATGAATGTGACTCTGTAAAGCCAGCAAATAAGTCTGGTAGGCCACATAAATTGAGTGATCAAGGTAGGAGAAGGCTCATGAGAGATCTTAGTAGTAACCGCCGTGCTCCTTTTGCGGAACTTTGTGAGAATATTACACCTCATGTGGGCATGGGGACTTTACGTAAAGAGATTCATGAGCTCGGTGTTAATAGTTGCATTGCGGTCAATAAACTGTTCTTGAATAATATACATAGGGCTAAGAGGTTGGTCTTTGCAAAACAACACGTGCTCTAGACGGTTCATGATTGGAGCAATGTGATTTGGAAAGACGAGTCATCATTTGAAGTCGGAAAACAATCACGTCAAATTTGAGTGTGGCAGATAGTTTACGAACGCTACAATTGGGATTGCTTAGCATCTACATTCAAATCCGGAAGGACTTCGATTATGGTATGGGGTGCTTTCACTGGCTCTTCAAATGTTTTATTTGGTGTTATTCCCTCTTAACAAACGCACTGCTACGGACTTTGTAGAAATAGTGTGTGAGGGAGCATTAAAGAATTATTATTGGCACCATAACCACCATGAGCACTTCATTTTGATGGAAGATGGTGCACCAGTACATCGCAACAGTGCACAAAAGTTTTGGAGGGAACAACTTAAATTGACAAAGCTTGAATGGCCAGTAAATTCTCTTGACTTCAATCCTATTGAGAACGTGTGGAAGCAAGTCAAAGATCAAGTGCAAAAAAGGCGTAGACTCCAAAACATAGATGAAATGTGAACAACAGTGAACTTGGCATATGAGGATATACCTCAAGAAAGCATCCAAAAGTTGATTTCTACTATGCCAAATCGAATGGAAGCTGTGATAGCAGCTAAAGGTGGTAGCACTCGATGGTAGTGGATATACCTCTTTGTTTGAACATAGTTTCTAGTGAATAAGACATAATGTAAAATTTGTGTTATAGTAGGCTTCTACAATACTATAGCTCTTTAATGGTACTTTATATGACTACTTTTGTTCAAATCTTTGTATAATACATGAACTTCTTTTCCTTTGCCTTGAATGTGTTTGAAAGAAAATTACTAAACTCATTAAAGTCACATAGAGGTAAATTTTACCTACACAGTGTGAGTTTTTGTAATACGAAAGATGTGGACAATGATGTTTCCAAAATACATGTGCAATCAATTTTTTTTAAATCATCACATTTATTTTTCAATTAATTAATATGTATAGCCGTGAAAAACAAATAAAATAATTCGCCACAAATGGAGTTCCTATTTTTGGATATTTAAATTTTATATGTTGGTTAAGATTCCATAAAGCATTAGATTTAATAAGATAGTTTTGATAGAATATTCTTAAAAAGATATTAAAAAGGAAAATCTTGAAGGACTTCATAGTGGGGTTGCAAGACTTATTGAGCCCCACTGTACAGTAAGGTGCAAAAGTGAATGTAATTTTTAACCCTTAAAGGTCCTTGGGGATAGTAGATACGTTGCCGTATATTTGACATTTGTTGTAAGTAGAAAGTTCGAAATTGAGATCCCAATAGCTTTTAAGACCATGTAGACATGAATTCTAACTTCACTTTTGATATGAAACTCATAGGAGGTGTAGAACTATTCCAAATACAATGAAATACAGCCGTATAATACTGGCCGGAATGGACAATCTGGACCTTTAAGGGTTAAGTGTCCTCGCCTTCTACAGTTCCTATTTGCATATGAATGGTTGAATGGTTAACCTCTAAACGCCCAACTGTCCAAAAAGTGGACGATGAACACAATGGAACAAATTTTTTTATTCATAATGATAGATTTGCAGTGTGAATTTTTTATTAGGAATTTTTCAAGTTGTTATTCGTTCACTTGCGTAGAAAGATGACAAAAATCTTGCATACTGAATTTTTGAGCTTGAATCTAGTGGTGAGAGCTTCCATTTGAGAGGAAAATTTGGGACAAAGTCTACCTATCTAAGTAGAAGAACTCACAAAAACAACTATACTCGAGATGAAAAAAGTGGATTTTCCATCCTTAAAAAGGATTCAAAGGAACAAATTAGTGTCCGCCCTCAAAAACTGATTCATAGGCAGTAGAGCTGAACCAACATAATTTTGAGATCTGAGAGGCCAGAAATAGTTATTGCAACGCCGCCATATTTTACAAAAGTGGTCTACTTGTCATGCATCAACATACAAACAATTCATATTCAATTTTTTCAATAAAGATGGTAGCCTCAGCTGTCGTACCACGCGGCATGAGTTCATGATTCCTACTTGGCAGCCACAGTCTACACTGCAGTCTCGAGTGGCATCTGTGAATACAATAATGTGATTTTAGAATCTTTATTGATTTTGTTCTCAGGTTTTGTGACTATGCTCGGATGGTTTCATTTGTGTGAATGTGCTCGCCGTCAATGGTCATACGATTTCTCTGTGAGAGTGTAGTCACTAGTAGAAAACATGGTCGAAAAAAACCGCAGCCAAAATCGGCTGCGGTTCTTTTGACCACCCTGATCTGGAGTCGCTAAACGACTGCAGATTTGTTTTTTTGGATTTGCGACTGCAATTTTGGGAATTTCAGGGCGTGTAATATACCGTTGCAAAGGTCTTGAAAATAGAAGAGGATCGTCACTTGATTCACAATTAGTGTGCGGAGCGTGGATATACAGAGCAACAAGCCCACCACTTGTGTAAACTTTTAAACGTGGACTTCTTGCTACAACAACCACTACGACCAGGTCTCACAAGGCAAAGCACTCCAACCGGTTATAGATTCCTTTGGCATCATCATGCAATATACCACCTGGGATGAAAGAAGAGGAGGGCAAAGGGGGATCCGAACACTATAAAAGAATTTGGTAAAAAGAAAGCGCAGCTAAAATTGGCTCCAGTTCGTTTGACCTCATTCTGCTGCAATCGTTAAACAACTGCAAGACTGTTTTTTCGATTTACGGCCTCAATTTTGTGAAATTCTGGGGCGTGTAATATACTGTTGGAAAGGTCTTGAATATACCTTTCCAACTATATATTACACGCGCCAAAATTCTTAGAATTGAAGCCATACTATGATAAAATAGTTCTACAGTCGTTTAGTGACTACAGCAGAATGAGGTCAAACGAACCACAACCAATTTCAGCTGCGATTTTTCTTACCAAGTTTTCTTATAGTGGAATGGATTCAGTAACATAGATTAGCAGATCTGCTAATCACTCTTATTTTGACTCTACAATTTCACCATGCATTTCAATAAGAAATCTTACATGGCATTTTACTTTACATTGGATTGTTAGTTTCACTGTGAATATAAACTTTGATTTGAATCTTCTACCTCTCCAGGCAAATCCACATGCAATGGTCAATGGAGCCGACACTTTCACAAACAATAGAACAAGGTACACAACGCCAGCCATGAAAAGGGACTAACAAGGTGAATATGGGACGACATGTAGACACAAGACAAGACAGAGTACGTACATACTTTCCTAATAATCACGGGTGCTACACTAAGTCACATTCATAACTTTCGGGATTTGAATATTTGAACGATTTTTCTCATTACGAACAACGGAAAAGATTTGTAGTGAAATGAATTGATACGCAGCAACAATAAATGAGAAGGAGAAAATTCAGGGTAATGAAACTTGGTGGCGCCTAACGGTAGATGAGTTACCAGCGTGGATAGGCGTCAGAAGCTAATCGAATCATTGGTCTTATTGACAAGTATCTTGTCCATTCTTGTATTGTACAGTCGTCTTGGGTTGTATGTTACGGCAACGCTTTGTGTACACATGGTAGATGACCGACACTAGAAGAAACATGAGACCTGTTCATATTGAAGGTTAGATTAAATTGCCAAAGCCTCACACAAACACAAGGAATGCATAGGAAGGAGATGACCTTTACTCATGGGCTGCCCCTCTTTAGTAGCACACCCAAGGGAGTCCCCTTGGCAAACCATATGGGACATCAGCCCATATTCAACCCCTACTACACTAAGGTCAGCCCATAACACTTAGGACTACCATTTCTCATATCATCTAACTACTACTACTTCACTAGATGCAACTTCAACCCATTCACATCATCTACACTAGCTCATACGCATTGACTATGAGCAACTTCAGCCCACGCAATCATCCTACT
Organism: Pohlia nutans; assembly: GCA_022496805.1. NCBI lineage: Eukaryota > Viridiplantae > Streptophyta > Bryopsida > Bryales > Mniaceae > Pohlia > Pohlia nutans. Next base: position 1,052,015 of record CM040104.1, on the reverse strand, counting down.
TCAACACTCTCACTTTGCGAATAGCCAAAGCTTTCGAGCCCAAATGCCACTACTAGTCTTTGATGTCGATCCCTCGCAAGTGCCTTCGTGAGCACGTCCGCCACCATGTGCTCCGTTGGACAATACTTCAACTCTATCAACTCTATCACCTTCATGAAGTGATATTGCACATCAATGTGCTTTGTCCGTGAATGATGCGTTGGATTCTTCGCCAATGACATACTCCCTTAGTTGTCACACATGATTGTTGTAGCCTCCTCTTGAGAGCATCTCACGTCCGCCATTAGTTGCCTCAACCAAATGGCCTCTTTCGTACCGTGGCTCGTCGCCATGTACTCCGCCTCAACCGTTGACGTGGCCGTGGTTTGTTGGCGCTTGCTATTCCATGAAACGGCCCCAGATCCAACTTTGAACATGTACCCCGTGGTTGATCTATGATCATTAGTATCACCCGCATAATCCGCATCGCAATAGCCACTCAACACAATGTTGTCACCTCCAAGACACAACTTCACATCACTTGTTCCTTTCAAGTATCGCATGATCCTGTTGACCGCAAACCAATGACTTGAACCCGGTCTCGCCATGTGTTGACTCACAACGCTGATTGGAAATGCAAGGTCAGGCCTTATTGCAATCATTGCATACATCAATGACCCTACAGCTTGCTTGTATGGCACATCCACCATAGATTGAGCCTCTAATGCATACTCCTCATCCGTGAGCTTTACAAGCCTAGAATTCAGATCCAATGGAGTGCCAACCGGCTTGCAATACTCCATAACAAAGTGTTTGAGCACATCCATAACATACTTGCTTTGATTCATAGTTATGGTGCGTGTTGCCCTATCTCGCACAAAGTCAAGTCCTAGACAAAAGTACAACTCACCGAGATCACTCATCTCGTACTCGTTCTCAAGCATTGCCTTCAATGCCTTCAAAGTGTTGAAGTAACATGATTGCGTGGGCTGAAGTTGCATAGCCAATGCGTATGAGCTAGTGTAGATGATGTGAATGGGCTGAAGTTGCATCTAGTGAAGTAGTAGTAGTTAGATGTAATGAGAATTGGTAGTCCTAAGTGATATGGGCTGCCCTTAGTGTAGTAGGAGTTGAGTATGGGCTGATGTCCCATATGGTTTGCCAAGGGGACTCCCTTGGGTGTGCTACTAAAGAGGGGCATCCCATGAGTAAAGGTTATCTCCTTCCTATGCATTCCTTGTGTCTGTGTGAAGTTTTGGCAATCTAATCTAACCTTCAATACAAAGAGCTCATGCAACTTGCAAGGATGATCAAATCATCCACATATATGATCACAATGACCTCATGTTGTCCCTCTTGCATGAAATACAAGCTATGATCAGCTATGCTCTTTGTGAACCCGATATGAACAAGAAAGGTGTCAATCTTTTGATACCATGCCCGTGGAGATTGCTTCAACCCATACAATGACTTGTTCAACTAGATAACGTCGATCGCTCGAGGATGAATTGTCTTCAACCGCCATTGCTTATGCCTTCTTCTCACCATTGTTCGTCCTCAAGTGACGTTCAACAATAGGTTCTTCATCACCGCCATCTTCGTCACCTTCGTGTTCATCAACAATATCAATAACGGGAGATATGGAAGATTGGTCCACAATCACCGGTTTATCGCAACTTCTCCCACTTGGACCATCGTCCAAATTGTCTTCAACCTTTGAATCCTCACAAAATGTCACATCATGAGCTCGAATGATCTTCTTGGTGTCGAGCGACATGAGCCTGTACGCCTTGGTACCTTCACAATATCCAAGAAATACACATTTTGTTGCTGTTAAAGTAGGATGATTGCGTGGGCTGAAGTTGCTCATAGCCAATGCGCATTAGCTAGTATAGATGATGCGAATGAGCTAGAGTTGCAACTAGTGAAGTAGTACTAGTTAGAAGTAATGAGAATTGGGTCTCCCAAGTGACATGGGCTGATCCTAGTGTAATAGGAGTTGAGTATGGGCTGATGTCCCATATGGTTTGCCAAGGGGACTCCCTTGGGTGTGCTGTTTAAGAGGGGCAGCCCATGAGTAAAGATCATCTCTTTCCTATGCATTCCAAGTGTTTGTGTGAGGCTTTGGCATTCTAATCTAACTTTCAATAGGTTATGGGCCCACTCATGTGTTTTGCGTGAGTCAAAGATTAGATTGCTCATTGTGTGGAGGTCGTGCGTTGGAGCGCTGATTTTGGAGTATTGGAGCGCTGATTTGGAGCTTTGGAGGGCTGAATTTGAGCTTTGGTGGGCTGATTTCGACATTGCGAGGTATTACAATCTTCCTACCTTTGATCTACGTGTTGGAGGGCTGAATTGGCACTTTGGAGCTTTCAATTGGTGATTCGGAGCTTTTGGAGCACTTTGGAGCACTTTTGGAGTTTATGCACGTCTACAAGGGCTGAATTGGAGCTTTGGAGCTTATTGGTGCTTGTTGGAGTATATTGGAGCTGATTGGAGCTTATTGGAGCTTATTGGAGATTATTGGCTCAATTCGTGCTCAATTTGTGCACTTGTGTTATTGCAAGGCACTTTTATGGTTGGAGGCTCTTGGGGTGAGTCTACAATCTAATTTTGGTATTGCAATTCTTGCACGAGGGTTTTGAATGTGATTAACGCCCTTGGAGTGCTCAAAATTAGAGTTTGGGTTAGTGAATGCACAAGAGGGTCCATCACTTGTTGTGAGGCACTAGGGTGCTGATTTGAGTGGATTGGAGCAAAGGAGTGCGCAATGCACTTAGTTAAGGTGTTGTGGTAACATCTTGGGCATTTGTATTGGGAAGCATCACGATTGAGTGTTGTGAGGTTGATGTGTAGCACAAAGGTGCTGATTTAGTGTTTGGAATAGTTTTGGGGGCATTTGGAAGCACATACGTGTGCAATTTGCTTCACAATTCACAAAATTGTCAAAAATTCATAAAAACAATGTTTCTTAGCTTTTTTGGGGCTGATTTTTGTGGGGGTCTGTACTTGAGTCAAGAAAATGGCTTCATTTGAGGGTGAGGGTCCTAAAAATGTAGACAAGTTCGATGGAGTCAATTTCCACTTGTGGAAATTCAAGATGGAAATGGTCATGGCCAAAAAAGAATTGTGGGAGATAGTTGACGGTAGCGAGGAACCCCCTTCGTCCGATGCCGAGGCTAGGGTGAAAACTGCATACACTCGGCGCGAAAAGAAGGCGTTTGCGATTCTTGCCCTCAATCTTTCTGATTCCCAGCTTTCTCATATTCGGTCGTGCAAGACTCCCGCCGAGGCATGGGCCAAGCTTTGCAATATTCATGAGACAAAGAGCTTGGTGAATATCTTGTTCTTGAGGCGCAAGTTTTTCACCATCAAGATGGAAGAAAATGACGACATGTTGGCGCACATCAACAACGTGAAGGCTCTTGCGGATCAGCTCAACGGCGCGGACGTGAACATTACCGACGGTGATATTGTTATGACGCTCCTCGAGAGTTTGCTGCCGTCGTACGAGTATCTTATTGTTGCTATAGAGAGTAGGCCCATTGTAGAGCTCACTCTTGATTATGTGACATCACGTTTGTTGCATGAACTCTCGCGGCGCAAACAAAACGAGACTCGTGGCGATAGCGCGGCGCTTATGGCGAAGCAATCCAAGAGCGGTGCGAGTGGGAGCTCTTCGGACAAGGTATGCTACTATTGCGGTAAGAAGGGCCATTTGGCAAAATTTTGCTACAAGCGAAGGAGAGAGGAAAGTGCCAACAATACAAAGGTCAACGATGCAGGCGATGAGTATGCATTTATGACTAGCCTTTCTTGCTATAGTGATGACGGGGACGAGTATGCAATGATGGCAAGTGACGTGTCATGCAATGGTAGTGTGATCGATTGGATTGTTGATTCGGGAGCCTCGAGTCACATGGCGCCCATTAGGACTTGTCTCCAATCATATCACGTCATATCTCCAAAGAATGTCATTTTGGGTGATGATACGGTTCTTCAAGCCGTGGGTAAAGGATCCATCGTCGTAGACACCGAGGTGAAGGGTCGTGTGAAGACAATTACCATCCATGATGTCCTCCACGTTCCCAAGTTGAAGGCAAATCTTTTATCGGTGCGACATTTGGTGATGAAGCATTTGCGAGTGGAATTTAGCGACCAAGGGTGTTTTGTGTTGTCTCCAAGTCGTGAGGAGGTGGCCATTATACACGAAGTCAACGGCTTGTACCAAATCAAGTTTTCCAAGATGCACGCGGCGCAATCCGCAACGTTGGTGCAATCGAGTTCAAACCAAGACAAGTTGGCGTTGTGGCATCATCGTCTCGGGCATTTGAATGTCAAGAGTGTGAAAGCACTCCGTGGAATGGTAAGTAGCATGGATCTTGCACAATCACACGTCGCACCTAGTTCGTTCACATGTGAGGGTTGTATTGAAGGCAAGCAACGACGCTCACCGTTTCCAGTTGATGGGGCAACTCGTGCAACCAAGGTTCTTGAGATTGTGCATTCTGACGTGTGTGGTCCGATGAAGACCACGTCTATGGGGGGTTGCAAGTATTTTGTGACGTTCATTGATGATTTTTCGAGGAAGATATGGTTGTATCCGATCAAAGCAAAGAGCGAGTGTTTTGAGAAGTTCAAAGAGTTCAAGGCGTTGGTTGAGAAGCAATCCGAGCACAAGATCAAGGTGTTTCGATCGGATAATGGCGGCGAGTTCATGTCCAACCAATTTGGAGAGTTATTGAAGAAAGAAGGCATTGCTAGACAAACCACAACGCCATATACACCACAACAAAACGGAGTTGCAGAGCGTGCAAATCGAACAATTGTGGAAATGGCAAGGAGTATGTTGCATGCACAAAATTTGGGTTTGGACCTTTGGGCGGAAGCGGTGGTGACTGCGGTGTACACACGCAACCGATGCCCGACGAGTGCGGTTCAAAACATGACACCGGAGCAAGCGTGGAGTGGGAGGCCACCCCGCGTGGAGCACATGCGCACATTTGGATGCATCGCATTTGCAAAGGTACCCGATTCTCAAAGAACCAAACTTGAGGCCAAGGCAACAAAATGTGTGTTTCTTGGATATTGTGAAGGTACCAAGGCGTACAGGCTCATGTCGCTCGAGACCAAGAAGATCATTCGAGCTCGTGATGTGACATTTTGCGAGAATTCCAAGGTTGAAGACAATTTGGACGATGGTCCAAGTGGGAGAAGTTGCGATAAACCGGCCATTGTGGACCAATCTTCCAAATCTCCCGTTATTGATATTGTTGATGAAGACGAAGATGACGACGATGGTGGTGATGAGGAACATATTGAGGAGAGACATTTGAAGACGAGGAATGGCGCGAAAAAGGCACAAGCAACGGCGGTTGAAGACAATGCATCCTCGAGCGATCGTCGTTATCCAGAGAGAAATCGTAGACCACTTGACGAGTGGTGGAAGAATCATATTCTCCCTCAAGGTGAGGAGGAGCATGCAAACGTTGCACTTTTAGATGCTCCATTGACGATTCGTGAAGCGTTGAGTTGTGATGATGCAAACAAGTGGGAGCAAGCCATGCAAGAGGAGTACAAATCGTTGATGGACAATGGCACTTGGGAATTGACTCCCCTCCCCAAGAATCGCAACGCTATCGGTATTGAAGGTTAGATTAGAATGCCAAAGCCTCACACAAACACTTGGAATGCATAGGAAAGAGATGATCTTTACTCATGGGCTGCCCCTCTTAAGTAACACACCCAAGGGAGTCCCCTTGGCAAACCATATGGGACATCAGCCCATACTCCACTCCTAGTACACTAGGATCAGCCCATATCACTTGGGAGACCCAATTCTCATTACTTCTAACTAGTATCACTTCTCTAGTTGCAAGTCTAGCTCATTCGCATCATCTACTCTAGCTAATGCGCATGGCTAAGAGCAACTTCAGCCCACGCAATCATCCTACTTCAACACTCCCACTTTGCGAATAGCCAAAGCCTTGGAGCCCAAATGCCACCACTAGTCTTTGATGTCGATCTCTCGCAAGAGCCTTTGTCAGCACGTCCGCCACCATGTGCTCCGTTGGACAATACTTCAACTCTATCACCTTCATCTCTAACTTCTCTCGAATGAAGTGATATTGCACATCAATGTGCTTTGTACGTGAGTGATGCGTTGGATTCTTCGCCAATGACATACTCCCTTGGTTGTCACACATGATTGTTGTAGCCTCCTCTTGAGTGCATCTCACATCCGCCATTAGTTGCCTCAACCAAATGGCCTCCTTCGTACCGTGGCTCGTCGCCATGTACTCCGCCTCAACCGTTGACGTGGCCGTGGTTTGTTGGCGCTTGCTATTCCATGAAACAGCCCCCGATCCAACTTTGAACATGTACCCCGTGGTGGATCTACGATCATTGGTATCACCCGCATAATCCGCATCACAATACCCACTCAACACAATGTTGTCACCTCCAAGACACAACCTCACATCACTTGTGCCTTTCAAGTACCGCATGATCCTCTTGACCGCAACCCAATGACTTGAACCCGGTCTTGCCATGTGTTGACTCACAACGCTGATTGGATACGCAAGGTCCGGCCTTGTTGCAATCATAGCATACATCAATGACCCTACAGCTTGCTTGTATGGCACATCCACCATAGATTGAGCCTCTAATGCATACTCCTCATCGGTGAGTTTCACGAGTTTGGAATTCACATCCAATGGAGTGCCAACCGGTTTGCAATCCTCCATGCCAAAGCGTTTGAGAACATCCATAACATACTTGGTTTGATTCATTGTTATGGTGCGTGTTGCTCTATCTCGCACAAACTCAACTCCTAGACAAAAGTGCAACTCACCCAGATCACTCATCTCGTACTCGTTCTCAAGCATTGCCTTCAATGCCTTCAAAGAGCTCATACCACTTGCAAGGATGATCAAATCATCCACATATATGATCACGATGACCACATGTTGCCCCTTTTGCATGAAATACAAGCTGTGATCAGCGATGCTCCTTGTGAACCCGATATGAACAAGAAACGTGTCAATCTTTTGATACCATGCGCGTGGAGATTGCTTCAACCCATACAATGACTTGTTCAACTTGCAAACAAGGTTCTCATTACCTCGTTGCACAAATCCTTCGGGTTGCACCATGTAGATGTCCTCGTCCAACTCGCCGTTCAAGAACGCCGTCTTCACATCCATTTGATGCATTTCCAAATCCATGGCAGCCCCGATGGCCAAAATGCATCGAATAGTGGTGAATTTCGCCACGGGTGCAAAGGTCTCATGAAAATCAACACCTTCGATTTGTGAAAAGCCCTTTGCCACCAATCTTGCCTTATAACGAACCACATCACCCGTTGCATCTCTCTTTGCACGAAATACCCACTTACAACCGATAGCGTTGCGATTCTTGGGGAGGGGAGTCAATTCCCAAGTGCCATTGTCCATCAACGATTTGTACTCCTCTTGCATGGCTTGCTCCCACTTGTTTGCATCATCACAACTCAACGCTTCACGAATCGTCAATGGAGCATCTAAAAGTGCAACGTTTGCATGCTCCTCCTCACCTTGAGGGAGAATATGATTCTTCCACCACTCGCCAAGTGGTCTACGATTTCTCTCTGGATAACGACGATCGCTCGAGGATGCATTGTCTTCAACCGCCGTTGCTTGTGCCTTTTTCGCGCCATTCCTCGTCTTCAAATGTCTCTCCTCAATATGTTCCTCATCACCACCATCGTCGTCATCTTCGTCTTCATCAACAATATCAATAACGGGAGATTTGGAAGATTGGTCCACAATGGCCGGTTTATCGCAACTTCTCCCACTTGGACCATCGTCCAAATTGTCTTCAACCTTGGAATTCTCGCAAAATGTCACATCACGAGCTCGAATGATCTTCTTGGTCTCGAGCGACATGAGCCTGTACGCCTTGGTACCTTCATAATATCCAAGAAACACACATTTTGTTGCCTTGGCCTCAAGTTTGGTTCTTTGAGAATCGGGTACCTTTGCAAATGCGATGCATCCAAATGTGCGCATGTGCTCCACGCGGGGTGGCCTCCCACTCCACGCTTGCTCCGGTGTCATGTTTTGAACCGCACTCGTCGGGCATCGGTTGCGTGTGTACACCGCAGTCACCACCGCTTTGTTGAAGGTTAGATTAGAATGCCAAAGCCTCACACAAACACTTGGAATGCATAGGAAAGAGATGATCTTTACTCATGGGCTGCCCCTCTTAAGTAGCACACCCAAGGGAGGCCCCTTGGCAAACCATATGGGACATCAGCCCATACTCCACTCCTAGTACACTAGGATCAGCCCATATCACTTGGGAGACCCAATTCTCATTACTTCTAACTAGTATCACTTCTCTAGTTGCAAGTCTAGCTCATTCTCATCATCTACTCTAGCTAATGCGCATGGCTATGAGCAACTTCAGCCCACGCAATCATCCTACTTCAACAATTTTGGCACTTAATTTTTCTGATTCACAGCTTTCTCTTATTCGGTCGTGCAAGACTCCCGCCGAGGCATGGGCCAAGCTTTGCAATATTCATGAGGCAAAGAGCTTGGTCAATATCTTGTTTTTGAGGCGCAAGTTTTTCACCATCAAGATGGAAGAAAACGACGACATGTTGGCGCACATCAACAAAGTCAAGGCTCTTGCGGATCAGCTCAACGGCGCAGACGTCAACATTACCGACGGTGATATCGTTATGACGCTCCTCGAGAGTTTGCCGCCGTCGTACGAGTATCTTATCGTTGCTATGGAGAGTAGGCCCATTAGCGAGCTCACTCTTGATTATGTGACATCACGGTTGTTGCATGAAATCTCGCGGCGCAAAGAGAACGAGACTCGTGGCGATAGCGCGGCGCTTATGGCGAAGCAATCCAAGAGCGGTGCCAGTGGGAGCTCTACAGACAAGGTATGCTACTATTGCGGTAAGAAGGGCCACTTGGCAAAATTTTGCTACAAACGCAAGAGAGAGGAAAGTGCCAACAATACAAAGGTCAACGATGCAGGTGATGAGTACGCATTTATGACTAGCGTCTCTTCTTGGTGTGATGACGGGGACGAGTATGCAATGATGGCAAGTGACGTGTCATGCAATGGTAGTTCAACAAAGCGGTGGTGACTGCGGTGTACACACGCAACCGATGCCCGACGAGTGCGGTTCAAAACATGACACCGGAGCAAGCGTGGAGTGGGAGGCCACCCCGCGTGGAGCACATGCGCACATTTGGATGCATCGCATTTGCAAAGGTACCCGATTCTCAAAGAACCAAACTTGAGGCCAAGGCAACAAAATGTGTGTTTCTTGGATATTGTGAAGGTACCAAGGCGTACAGGCTCATGTCGCTCGAGACCAAGAAGATCATTCGAGCTCGTGATGTGACATTTTGCGAGAATTCCAAGGTTGAAGACAATTTGGACGATGGTCCAAGTGGGAGAAGTGGCGATAAACCGGCGATTGTGGACCAATCTTCCAAATCTCCCGTTATTGATATTGTTGATGAAGACGAAGATGACGAAGATGGTGGTGATGAGGAACATATTGAGGAGCGACCTTTGAAGACGAAGAATGGCGAGAAAAAGGCACAAGCAACGGCGGTTGAAGACAATGCATCCTCGAGCGATCGTCGTTATCCAGAGAGAAATCGTAGACCACTTGGCGAGTGGTGGAAGAATCATATTCTCCCTCAAGGTGAGGAGGAGCATGCAAACGTTGCACTTTTAGATGCTCCATTGACGATTCGTGAAGCGTTGAGTTGTGATGATGCAAACAAGTGGGAGCAAGCCATGCAAGAGGAGTACAAATCGTTGATGGACAATGGCACTTGGGAATTGACTCCCCTCCCCAAGAATCGCAACGCTATCGGTTGTAAGTGGGTATTTCGTGCAAAGAGAGATGCAACGGGTGATGTGGTTCGTTATAAGGCAAGATTGGTGGCAAAGGCCTTTTCACAAATCGAAGGTGTTGATTTTCATGAGACCTTTGCACCCGTGGCGAAATTCACCACTTTTCGATGCATTTTGGCCATCGGGGCTGCCATGGATTTGGAAATGCATCAAATGGATGTGAAGACGGCGTTCTTGAACGGCGAGTTGGACGAGGACATCTACATGGTGCAACCCGAAGGATTTGTGCAACGAGGTAATGAGAACCTTGTTTGCAAGTTGAACAAGTCATTGTATGGGTTGAAGCAATCTCCACGCGCATGGTATCAAAAGATTGACACGTTTCTTGTTCATATCGGGTTCACAAGGAGCATCGCTGATCACAGCTTGTATTTCATGCAAAAGGGGCAACATGTGGTCATCGTGATCATATATGTGGATGATTTGATCATCCTTGCAAGTGGTATGAGCTCTTTGAAGGCATTGAAGGCAATTCTTGAGAACGAGTACGAGATGAGTGATGTGGGTGAGTTGCACTTTTGTCTAGGAGTTGAGTTTGTGCGAGATAGAGCAACACGCACCATAACAATGAATCAAAGCAAGTATGTTATGGATGTTCTCAAACGCTTTGGCATGGAGGATTGCAAACCGGTTGGCACTCCATTGGATGTGAATTCCAAACTCGTGAAACTCACGGATGAGGAGTATGCATTAGAGGCTCAATCTATGGTGGATGTGCCATACAAGCAAGCTGTAGGGTCATTGATGTATGCTATGATTGCAACAAGGCCGGACCTTGCGTATCCAATCAGCGTTGTGAGTCAACACATGGCAAGACCGGGTTCAAGTCATTGGGTTGCGGTCAAGAGGATCATGCGGTACTTGAAAGGCACAAGTGATGTGAGGTTGTGTCTTGGAGGTGACAACATTGTGTTGAGTGGGTATTGTGATGCGGATTATGCGGGTGATACCAATGATCGTAGATCCACCACGGGGTACATGTTCAAAGTTGGATCGGGGGCCGTTTCATGGAATAGCAAGCGCCAACAAACCACGGCCACGTCAACGGTTGAGGCGGAGTACATGGCGACGAGCCATGGTACGAAGGAGGCCATTTGGTTGAGGCAACTAATGGCGGATGTGAGATGCACTCAAGAGGAGGCTACCACAATCATGTGTGACAACCAAGGGAGTATGTCATTGGCGAAGAATCCAACGCATCACTCACGTACAAAGCATATTGATGTGCAATATCACTTCATTCGAGAGAAGTTAGAGATGAAGGTGATAGAGTTGAAGTATTGTCCAACGGAGCACATGGTGGCGGACGTGCTGACAAAGGCTCTTGTGAGAGATCGACATCAAAGACTAGTGGTGGCATTTGGGCTCCAAGGCTTTGGCTATTCGCAAAGTGGGAGTGTTGAAGTAGGATGATTGCGTGGGCTGAAGTTGCTCATAGCCATGCGCATTAGCTAGAGTAGATGATGCGAATGAGCTAGACTTGCAACTAGAGAAGTGATACTAGTTAGAAGTAATGAGAATTGGGTCTCCCAAGTGATATGGGCTGATCCTAGTGTACTAGGAGTGGAGTATGGGCTGATGTCCCATATGGTTTGCCAAGGGGCCTCCCTTGGGTGTGCTACTTAAGAGGGGCAGCCCATGAGTAAAGATCATCTCTTTCCTATGCATTCCAAGTGTTTGTGTGAGGCTTTGGCATTCTAATCTAACCTCCAATAAAAATCGCAAAGGCCTTTTTCTCTCGCCGAGTGTACGCAGTTCGTACCCTAGCCTCGGCGTCGGACGAAGGCGGTTCCTCACTACCCTCAACTATCTCCCACAATTCTTTTTCGGCCATGACCATTTCCATCTTGAATTTCCACAAGTGGAAGTTGACGCCATCGAACTTGTCTACAACCTTAGCACCTTCACCCTGAAATGTAGCCATATCCTTGATTGAAGGACGTACGCTTACAAAATTCAGCCCCTAGAAAGCTAAGAAAAATTGTTTTTATGATTTTTTTGACAATTTTGTGATTTGTGAGGCAAATTGCACACGTACGTGCTTCTAATGCCTCCAAACTAATTCCAAACACTAAATCAGCACCTTTGTGCTACACATCAACCTCACAACACTCAATCGTGATGGTTCTTAGTGAATTTGCACAAGATCATACCACAACACCCTAACTAGGAGAATTGCGCACTCGTTGGCTCAAATCCACTCAAATCAGCACCCTTGTGCTTCACAACACATAATGCACCCTATGGACACCCTTGTGCCTTCCAAGGACTCTAAATCAATGCAAATTCAGCCCCTTCAAGTCCTAATTGCATTGAAATTCATCAAATCAGCCCCGTTGTGCATTCACTAACCCAAACTCTAATTTTGAGCACTCCAAGGGCATAACTCACATTCCAAACCCTTGTGCAAGAATTGCAATACCAAAATCAGATTGTAGACTCACCCGAAGAGCCTCAAAGCATAAAAGTGCCTTGCAACAACACAAGTGCACAAATTGAGCACAAATTGAGCCAAAAAGCTCCAATAAGCTCCAATAAGCTCCAATAAGCTCCAATCAGCTCCAATATACTCCAACAAGCACCAATAAGCTCCAAAGCTCCAATTGAGCCCTTGTCGACGTGTATAAACTCCAAAGTGCTCCAAAAGCTCCAAATCAACAAATGATGGCTCCAAAGTGCGAATTCAGCCCTCCAACACGTAGATCAAAGGTAGGAAGATTGTAATACCTCCCAATGACGAAATAAGCCCACCAAAGCTCGAATTCAGCCCTCCAAAGCTCCAAATCAACGCTCCAATACCCCAAAATAAGCGCCCCAACGCACGACCTCCACACAATGAGCAATCTAATCTTACACTCACGCAAAGCACATGAGTGGGCCCATAACCTATTGAAGGTTAGATAAGAATGCCAAAGCTTCACACAAACACTTGGAATGCATAGGAAAGAGATGATCTTTACTCATGGGCTGCCCCTCTTAAGTAGCACACCCAAGGGAGTCCCCTTGGCAAACCATATGGGACATCAGCCCATACTCCACTCCTAGTACACTAGGATCAGCCCATATCACTTGGGAGACCCAATTCTCATTACTTCTAACTAGTACCACTTCTCTAGTTGCAACTCTAGCTCATTCGCATCATCTACTCTAGCTAATGCGCATGGCTATGAGCAACTTCAGCCCACGCAATCATCCTACTTCAACACTCCCACTTTGCAAATAGCCAAAGCCTTGGAGCCCAAATGCCACCACTAGTCTTTGATGTCGATCTCTCGCAAGAGCCTTTGTCAGCACGTCCGCCACCATGTGCTCCGTTGGACAATACTTCAACTCTATCACCTTCATCTCTAACTTCTCTCGAATGAAGTGATATTGCACATCAATGTGCTTTGTACGTGAGTGATGCGTTGGATTCTTCGCCAATGACATACTCCCTTGGTTGTCACACATGATTGTGGTAGCCTCCTCTTGAGTGCATCTCACATCCGCCATTAGTTGCCTCAACCAAATGGCCTCCTTCGTACCGTGGCTCGTCGCCATGTACTCCGCCTCAACCGTTGACGTGGCCGTGGTTTGTTGGCGCTTGCTATTCCATGAAACGGCCCCCGATCCAACTTTGAACATGTACCCCGTGGTGGATCTACGATCATTGGTATCACCCGCATAATCCGCATCACAATACCCACTCAACACAATGTTGTCACCTCCAAGACACAACCTCACATCACTTGTGCCTTTCAAGTACCGCATGATTCTCTTGACCGCAACCCAATGACTTGAACCCGGTCTTGCCATGTGTTGACTCACAACGCTGATTGGATACGCAAGGTCCGGCCTTGTTGCAATCATAGCATACATCAATGACCCTACAGCTTGCTTGTATGGCACATCCACCATAGATTGAGCCTCTAATGCATACTCCTCATCGGTGAGTTTCACGAGTTTGGAATTCACATCCAATGGAGTGCCAACCGGCTTGCAATCCTCCATGCCAAAGCGTTTGAGAACATCCATAACATACTTGCTTTGATTCATTGTTATGGTGCGTGTTGCTCTATCTCGCACAAACTCAACTCCTAGACAAAAGTGCAACTCACCCACATCACTCATCTCGTACTCGTTCTCAAGCATTGCCTTCAATGCCTTCAAAGAGCTCATACAACTTGCAAGGATGATCAAATCATCCACATATATGATCACGATGACCACATGTTGCCCCTTTTGCATGAAATACAAGCTGTGATCAGCGATGCTCCTTGTGAACCCGATATGAACAAGAAACGTGTCAATCTTTTGATACTATGTGCGTGGGGATGCCTTCAACCCATACAATGACTTGTTCAACTTGCAAACAAGGTTCTCATTACCTCGTTGCACAAATCCTTCGGGTTGCACCATGTAGATGTCCTCGTCCAACTCGCCGTTCAAGAACGCCGTCTTTACATCCATTTGATGCATTTCCAAATCCATGGCAGCCCCAATGGCCAAAATGCATCGAATAGTGGTGAATTTCGCCACGGGTGCAAAGGTCTCATGAAAATCAACACCTTCGATTTGTGAAAAGGCCTTTGCCACCAATCTTGCCTTATAACGAACCACATCACCCGTTGCATCTCTCTTTGCACGAAATACCCACTTACAACCGATAGCGTTGCGATTCTTGGGGAGGGGAGTCAATTCCCAAGTGCCATTGTCCATCAACGATTTGTACTCCTCTTGCATGGCTTGCTCCCACTTGTTTGCATCATCACAACTCAACGCTTCACGAATCGTCAATGGAGCATCTAAAAGTGCAACGTTTGCATGCTCCTCCTCACCTTGAGGGAGAATATGATTCTTCCACCACTCGTCAAGTGGTCTACGATTTCTCTCTGGATAACGACGATCGCTCGAGGATGCATTGTCTTCAACCGCCGTTGCTTGTGCCTTTTTCGCGCCATTCCTCGTCTTCAAATGTCTCTCCTCAATATGTTCCTCATCACCACCATCGTCGTCATCTTCGTCTTCATCAACAATATCAATAACGGGAGATTTGGAAGATTGGTCCACAATGGCCGGTTTATCGCAACTTCTCCCACTTGGACCATCGTCCAAATTGTCTTCAACCTTGGAATTCTCGCAAAATGTCACATCACGAGCTCGAATGATCTTCTTGGTCTCGAGCGACATGAGCCTGTACGCCTTGGTACCTTCACAATATCCAAGAAACACACATTTTGTTGCCTTGGCCTCAAGTTTGGTTCTTTGAGAATCGGGTACCTTTGCAAATGCGATGCATCCAAATGTGCGCATGTGCTCCACGCGGGGTGGCCTCCCACTCCACGCTTGCTCCGGTGTCATGTTTTGAACCGCACTCGTCGGGCATCGGTTGCGTGTGTACACCGCAGTCACCACCGCTTCCGCCCAAAGGTCCAAACCCAAATTTTGTGCATGCAACATACTCCTTGCCATTTCCACAATTGTTCGATTTGCACGTTCTGCAACTCCGTTTTGTTGTGGTGTATATGGCGTTGTGGTTTGTCTAGCAATGCCTTCTTTCTTCAATAACTCTCCAAATTGGTTGGACATGAACTCGCCGCCATTATCCGATCGAAACACCTTGATCTTGTGCTCGGATTGCTTCTCAACCAACGCCTTGAACTCTTTGAACTTCTCAAAACACTCGCTCTTTGCTTTGATCGGATACAACCATATCTTCCTCGAAAAATCATCAATGAACGTCACAAAATACTTGCAACCCCCCATAGACGTGGTCTTCATTGGACTACACACGTCGGAATGCACAATCTCAAGAACCTTGGTTGCACGAGTTGCCCCATCAACTGGAAACGGTGAGCGTTGTTGCTTGCCTTCAATACAACCCTCACATGTGAACGAACTAGGTGCGACGTGTGATTGTGCAAGATCCATGCTACTTATCATTCCACGCAGTGCTTTCACACTCTTGACATTTAAATGCCCGAGACGACGATGCCACAACGCCAACTTGTCTTCGTTTGAACTCGATTGCACCAACGTTGCGGATTCCGCCGCGTGCATCTTGGAAAACTTGATTTGGTACAAGCCGTTGACTTCGTGTATAATGGCCACCTCCTCACGACTTGGAGACAACACAAAACACCCTTGGTCGCTAAATTCCACTCGCAAATGCTTCATCACCAAATGTCGCACCGATAAAAGATTTGCCTTCAACTTGGGAACGTGGAGGACATCATGGATGGTAATTGTCTTCACACGACCCTTCACCTCGGTGTCTACGACGATGGATCCTTTACCCACGGCTTGAAGAACCGTATCATCACCCAAAATGACATTCTTTGGAGATATGACGTGATATGATTGAAAACAAGTCCTAATGGGCGCCATGTGACTCGAGGCTCCCGAATCAACAATCCAATCGATCACACTACCATTGCATGACACGTCACTTGCCATCATTGCATACTCGTCCCCGTCATCACACCAAGAAGAGACGCTAGTCATAAATGAGTACTCATCACCTGCATCGTTGACCTATGTATTGTTGGCACTTTCCTCTCTCTTGAGTTTGAAGCAAAATTTTGCCAAGTGGACCTTCTTACCGCAATAGTAGCATACCTTGTCTGTAGAGCTCCCACTGGCACCGCTCTTGGATTGCTTCGCCATAAGCGCCGCGCTATCGCCACGAGTCTCGTTCTCTTTGCGCCGCGAGAGTTCATGCAACAACCGTGATGTCACATAATCAAGAGTGAGCTCGCTAATGGGCCTATTCTCCATAGCAACGATAAGATACTCGTACGACGGCGGCAAACTCTCGAGGAGCGTCATAACGATATCACCGTCGGTAATGTTGACGTCTGCGCCGTTGAGCTGATCCGCAAGAGCCTTGACTTTGTTGATGTGCGCCAACATGTCGTCGTTTTCTTCCATCTTGATGGTGAAAAACTTGCGCCTCAAAAACAAGATATTGACCAAGCTCTTTGCCTCATGCATATTGCAAAGCTTGGCCCATGCCTCGGCGGGAGTCTTGCACGACCGAATATGAGAAAGCAGGGAATCAGAAAGATTTAGTGAAGGTTAGATTAGAATGCCAAAGCTTCACACAAACACTTGGAATGCATAGGAAAGAGATGATCTTTACTCATGGGCTGCCCCTCTTAAGTAGCACACTCAAGGGAGTCCCCTTGGCAAACCATATGGGACATCAACCCATACTCCACTCCTAGTACACTAGGATCAGCCCATATCACTTGGGAGACCCAATTCTCATTACTTCTAACTAGTACCACTTCTCTAGTTGCAACTCTAGCTCATTCGCATCATCTACTCTAGCTAATGCGCATGGCTATGAGCAACTTCAGCCCACGCAATCATCCTACTTCAACACTCCTACTTTGCAAATAGCCAAAGCCTTCGAGCCCAAATGCCACCACTAGTCTTTGATGTCGATCTCTCGCAAGAGCCTTTGTCAGCACGTCCGCCACCATGTGCTCCGTTGGACAATACTTCAACTCTATCACCTTCATCTCTAACTTCTCTCGAATGAAGTGATATTGCACATCAATGGGCTTTGTACGTGAGTGATGCGTTGGATTCTTCGCCAATGACATACTCCTTTGGTTGTCACACATGATTGTTGTAGCCTCCTCTTGAGTGCATCTCACATCCGCCATTAGTTGCCTCAACCAAATGGCCTCCTTCGTACCGTGGCTCGTCGCCATGTACTCCGCCTCAACCGTTGACGTGGCCGTGGTTTGTTGGCGCTTGCTATTCCATGAAACGGCCCCCGATCCAACTTTGAACATGTACCCCGTGGTGGATCTGCGATCATTGGTATCACCCGCATAATCCGCATCACAATACCCACTCAACACAATGTTGTCACCTCCAAGACACAACCTCACATCACTTGTGCCTTTCAAGTACCGCATGATCCTCTTGACCGCAACCCAATGACTTGAACCCGGTCTTGCCATGTGTTGACTCACAACGCTGATTGGATACGCAAGGTCCGGCCTTGTTGCAATCATAGCATACATCAATGACCCTACAGCTTGCTTGTATGGCACATCCACCATAGATTGAGCCTCTAATGCATACTCCTCATCCGTGAGTTTCACGAGTTTGGAATTCACATCCAATGGAGTGCCAACCGGTTTGCAATCCTCCATGCCAAAGCGTTTGAGAACATCCATAACATACTTGCTTTGATTCATTGTTATGGTGCGTGTTGCTCTATCTCGCACAAACTCAACTCCTAAACAAAAGTGCAACTCACCGAGATCACTCATCTCGTACTCGTTCTCAAGCATTGCCTTCAATGCCTTCAAAGAGCTCATACAACTTGCAAGGATGATCAAATCATCCACATATATGATCACGATGACCACATGTTGCCCCTTTTGCATGAAATACAAGCTGTGATCAGCGATGCTCCTTGTGAACCCGATATGAACAAGAAACGTGTCAATCTTTTGATACCATGCGCGTGGAGATTGCTTCAACCCATACAATGACTTGTTCAACTTGCAAACAAGGTTCTCATTACCTCGTTGCACAAATCCTTCGGGTTGTACCATGTAGATGTCCTCGTCCAACTCGCCATTCAAGAACGCCGTCTTCACATCCATTTGATGCATTTCCAAATCCATGGCAGCCCCGATGGCCAAAATGCATCGAATAGTGGTGAATTTCGCCACCGGTGCAAAGGTCTCATGAAAATCAACACCTTCGATTTGTGAAAAGCCCTTTGCCACCAATCTTGCCTTATAACGAACCACATCACCCGTTGCATCTCTCTTTGCACGAAATACCCACTTACAACCGATAGCGTTGCGATTCTTGGGGAGGGGAGTCAATTCCCAAGTGCCATTGTCCATCAACGATTTGTACTCCTCTTGCATGGCTTGCTCCCACTTGTTTGCATCATCACAACTCAACGCTTCACGAATCGTCAATGGAGCATCTAAAAGTGCAACGTTTGCATGCTCCTCCTCACCTTGAGGGAGAATATGATTCTTCCACCACTCGTCAAGTGGTCTACGATTTCTCTCTGGATAACGACGATCGCTCGAGGATGCATTGTCTTCAACTGCCGTTGCTTGTGCCTTTTTCGCGCCATTCCTCGTCTTCAAATGTCGCTCCTCAATATGTTCCTCATCACCACCATCGTCGTCATCTTCGTCTTCATCAACAATATCAATAACGGGAGATTTGGAAGATTGGTCCACAATGGCCGGTTTATCGCCACTTCTCCCACTTGGACCATCGTCCAAATTGTCTTCAACCTTGGAATTCTCGCAAAATGTCACATCACGAGCTCGAATGATCTTCTTGGTCTCGAGCGACATGAGCCTGTACGCCTTGGTACCTTCACAATATCCAAGAAACACACATTTTGTTGCCTTGGCCTCAAGTTTGGTTCTTTGAGAATCGGGTACCTTTGCAAATGCGATGCATCCAAATGTGCGCATGTGCTCCACGCGGGGTGGCCTCCCACTCCACGCTTGCTCCGGTGTCATGTTTTGAACCGCACTCGTCGGGCATCGGTTGCGTGTGTACACCGCAGTCACCACCGCTTCCGCCCAAAGGTCCAAACCCAAATTTTGTGCATGCAACATACTCCTTGCCATTTCCACAATTGTTCGATTTGCACGTTCTGCAACTCCGTTTTGTTGTGGTGTATATGGCGTTGTGGTTTGTCTAGCAATGCCTTCTTTCTTCAATAACTCTCCAAATTGGTTGGACATGAACTCGCCGCCATTATCCGATCGAAACACCTTGATCTTGTGCTCGGATTGCTTCTCAACCAACGCCTTGAACTCTTTGAACTTCTCAAAACACTCGCTCTTTGCTTTGATCGGATACAACCATATCTTCCTCGAAAAATCATCAATGAACGTCACAAAATACTTGCAACCCCCCATAGACGTGGTCTTCATTGGACTACACACGTCGGAATGCACAATCTCAAGAACCTTGGTTGCACGAGTTGCCCCATCAACTGGAAACGGTGAGCGTTGTTGCTTGCCTTCAATACAACCCTCACATGTGAACGAACTAGGTCGACGTGTGATTGTGCAAGATCCATGCTACTTATCATTCCACGCAGTGCTTTCACACTCTTGACATTCAAATGCCCGAGACGACGATGTCACAACGCCAACTGGTCTTCGTTTGAACTCGATTACACCAACGTTGCGGATTCTGTTGAAGTAAGATGATTGCGTGGTCTGAAGTTGCTCATAGCCATGCGCATTAGCTAGAGTAGATGATGCGAATGAGCTAGACTTGCAACTAGAGAAGTGATAGTAGTTAGAAGTAATGAGAATTGGGTCTCCCAAGTGATATGGGCTGATCCTAGTGTACTAGGAGTGGAGTATGGGCTGATGTCCCATATGGTTTGCCAAGGGGACGCCCTTGGGTGTGCTACTTAAGAGGGGCAGCCCATGAGTAAAGATTATCTCTTTCCTATGCATTCCAAGTGTTTGTGTGAGGCTTTGGCATTCTAATCTAACCTTCAATAGGTTATGGGCCCACTCATGTGTTTTGCGTGAGTCAAAGATTAGATTGCTCATTGTGTGGAGGTCGTGCGTTGGAGCGTTGATTTTGGAGTATTGGAGCGCTGATTTGGAACTTTGGAGGGCTGAATTCGAGCTTTGGTGGGCTGATTTCGTCATTGGGAGGTATTACAATCTTCCTACCTTTGATCTACGTGTTGGAGGGCTGAATTCGCACTTTGGAGCTATCATTTGTTGATTTGGAGCTTTTGGAGCACTTTGGAGCACTTTTGGAGTTTATACACGTCTACAAGGGCTGAATTGGAGCTTTGGAGCTTATTGGTGCTTGTTGAAGTATATTGGAGCTGACTGGAGCTTATTGGAGCTTATTGGAGCTTATTGTAGCTTATTGGAGCTTATTGGCTCAATTTGTGCTCAATTTGTGCACTTGTGTTGTTGCAAGGCACTTTTATGCTTTGAGGCTCTTAGGGTGAGTCTACAATCTGATTTTGGTATTGCAATTCTTGCACAAGGGTTTGGAATGTGAGTTATGCCCTTGGAGTGCTCAAAATTAGAGTTTGGGTTAGTGAATGCACAACGGTGCTGATTTGATGAATTTCAATGCAATTAGGACTTGAAGGGGTTGAATTTGCATTGATTTAGAGTCCTTGGAAGGCACAAGGGTGTCCATAGGGTGCATTACGTGTTGTGAAGCACAAGGGTGCTGATTTGAGTGGATTTGAGCCAACGAGTGCGCAATTCTCCTAGTTAGGGTGTTGTAGTATGATCTTGTGCAAATTCACTAAGAACCATCACGATTGAGTGTTGTGAGGTTGATGTGTAGCACAAAGGTGCTGATTTAGTGTTTGGAATTAGTTTGGAGGCATTAGAAGCACGTACGTGTGCAATTTGCCTCACAAATCACAAAATTGTCAAAAAATCATAAAAACAATTTTTCTTAGCTTTCTAGGGGCTGAATTTTGTGAGCGTACGTCTTTCAATCAAGGATATGGCTACATTTGAGGGTGAAGGTGCTAAGGTTGTAGACAAGTTCGATGGCGTCAACTTCCACTTGTGGAAATTCAAGATGGAAATGGTCATGGCCGAAAAAGAATTGTGGGAGATAGTTGAGGGTAGTGAGGAACCGCCTTCGTCCGACGCCGAGGCTAGGGTACGGACTGCGTACACTCGGCGAGAGAAAAAGGCCTTTGCGATTTTGGCTCTTAATCTTTCTGATTCCCAGCTCTCTCATATTCGGTCGTGCAAGACTCCCGCCGAGGCATGGGCCAAGCTTTGCAATATTCATGAGGCAAAGAGCTTGGTCAATATCTTGTTTTTGAGGCGCAAGTTTTTCACCATCAAGATGGAAGAAAACGACGACATGTTGGCGCACATCAACAAAGTCAAGGCTCTTGCGGATCAGCTCAACGGCGCAGACGTCAACATTACCGACGGTGATATCGTTATGACGCTCCTCGAGAGTTTGCCGCCGTCGTACGAGTATCTTATCGTTGCTATGGAGAATAGGCCCATTAGCGAGCTCACTCTTGATTATGTGACATCACGGTTGTTGCATGAACTCTCGCGGCGCAAAGAGAACGAGACTCGTGGCGATAGCGCGGCGCTTATGGCGAAGCAATCCAAGAGCGGTGCCAGTGGGAGCTCTACAGACAAGGTATGCTACTATTGCGGTAATAAGGGCCACTTGGCAAAATTTTGCTACAAACGCAAGAGAGAGGAAAGTGCCAACAATACAAAGGTCAACGATGCAGGTGATGAGTACTCATTTATGACTAGCGTCTCTTCTTGGTGTGATGACGGGGACGAGTATGCAATGATGGCAAGTGACGTGTCATGCAATGGTAGTGTGATCGATTGGATTGTTGATTCGGGAGCCTCGAGTCACATGGCGCCCATTAGGACTTGTTTCCAATCATATCACGTCATATCTCCAAAGAATGTCATTTTGGGTGATGATACGGTTCTTCAAGCCGTGGGTAAAGGATCCATCGTCGTAGACACCGAGGTGAAGGGTCGTGTGAAGACAATTACCATCCATGATGTCCTCCACGTTCCCAAGTTGAAGGCAAATCTTTTATCGGTGCGACATTTGGTGATGAAGCATTTGCGAGTGGAATTTAGCGACCAAGGGTGTTTTGTGTTGTCCCCAAGTCGTGAGGAGGTGGTCATTATACACGAAGTCAACGGCTTGTACCAAATCAAGTTTTCCAAGATGCACGCGGCGGAATCCGCAACGTTGGTGCAATCGAGTTCAAACGAAGACAAGTTGGAGTTGTGGCATCGTCGTCTCGGGCATTTGAATGTCAAGAGTGTGAAAGCACTGCGTGGAATGGTAAGTGGCATGGATCTTGCACAATCACACGTCGCGCCTAGTTCATTCACATGTGAGGGTTGTATTGAAGGCAAGCAACAACGCTCACCGTTTCCAGTTGATGGGGCAACTCGTGCAACCAAGGTTCTTGAGATTGTGCATTCCGACGTGTGTGGTCCAATGAAGACCACGTCTATGGGGGGTTGCAAGTATTTTGTGACGTTCATTGATGATTTTTCGAGGAAGATATGGTTGTATCCGATCAAAGCAAAGAGCGAGTGTTTTGAGAAGTTCAAAGAGTTCAAGGCGTTGGTTGAGAAGCAATCCGAGCACAAGATCAAGGTGTTTCGATCGGATAATGGCGGCGAGTTCATGTCCAACCAATTTGGAGAGTTATTGAAGAAAGAAGGCATTGCTAGACAAACCACAATGCCATATACACCACAACAAAACGGAGTTGCAGAACGTGCAAATCGAACAATTGTGGAAATGGCAAGGAGTATGTTGCATGCACAAAATTTGGGTTTGGACCTTTGGGCGGAAGCGGTGGTGACTGCGGTGTACACACGCAACCGATGCCCGACGAGTGCGGTTCAAAACATGACACCGGAGCAAGCGTGGAGTGGGAGGCCACCCCGCGTGGAGCACATGCGCACATTTGGATGCATCGCATTTGCAAAGGTACCCGATTCTCAAAGAACCAAACTTGAGGCCAAGGCAACAAAATGTGTGTTTCTTGGATATTGTGAAGGTACCAAGGCGTACAGGCTCATGTCGCTCGAGACCAAGAAGATCATTCGAGCTCGTGATGTGACATTTTGCGAGAATTCCAAGGTTGAAGACAATTTGGACGATGGTCCAAGTGGGAGAAGTGGCGATAAACCGGCCATTGTGGACCAATCTTCCAAATCTCCCGTTATTGATATTGTTGATGAAAACGAAGATGACGAAGATGGAGGTCATGAGGAACATATTGAGGAGCGACCTTTGAAGACGAAGAATGGCGAGAAAAAGGCACAAGCAACGGCGGTTGAAGACAATGCATCCTCGAGCGATCGTCGTTATCCAGAGAGAAATCGTAGACCACTTGGCGAGTGGTGGAAGAATCATATTCTCCCTCAAGGTGAGGAGGAGCATGCAAACGTTGCACTTTTAGATGCTCCATTGACGATTCGTGAAGCGTTGAGTTGTGATGATGCAAACAAGTGGGAGCAAGCCATGCAAGAGGAGTACAAATCGTTGATGGACAATGGCACTTGGGAATTGACTCCGCTCCCCAAGAATCGCAACGCTATCGGTTGTAAGTGGGTATTTCGTGCAAAGAGAGATGCAACGGGTGATGTGGTTCGTTATAAGGCAAGATTGGTGGCAAAGGGCTTTTCACAAATCGAAGGTGTTGATTTTCATGAGACCTTTGCACCGGTGGCGAAATTCACCACTATTCGATGCATTTTGGCCATCGGGGCTGCCATGGATTAGGAAATGCATCAAATGGATGTGAAGACGGCGTTCTTGAACGGCGAGTTGGACGAGGACATCTACATGGTACAACCCGAAGGATTTGTGCAACGAGGTAATGAGAACCTTGTTTGCAAGTTGAACAAGTCATTGTATGGGTTGAAGGCATCCCCACGCGCATGGTATCAAAAGATTGACACGTTTCTTGTTCATATCGGGTTCACAAGGAGCATCGCTGATCACAGCTTGTATTTCATGCAAAAGGGGCAACATGTGGTCATCGTGATCATATATGTGGATGATTTGATCATCCTTGCAAGTTGTATGAGCTCTTTGAAGGCATTGAAGGCAATGCTTGAGAACGAGTACGAGATGAGTGATCTCGGTGAGTTGCACTTTTGTTTAGGATTTGAGTTTGTGCGAGATAGAGCAACACGCACCATAACAATGAATCAAAGCAAGTATGTTATGGATGTTCTCAAACGCTTTGGCATGGAGGATTGCAAACCGGTTGGCACTCCATTGGATGTGAATTCCAAACTCGTGAAACTCACCGATGAGGAGTATGCATTAGAGGCTCAATCTATGGTGGATGTGCCATACAAGCAAGCTGTAGGGTCATTGATGTATGCTATGATTGCAACAAGGCCGGACCTTGCGTATCCAATCAGCGTTGTGAGTCAACACATGGCAAGACCGGGTTCAAGTCATTGGGTTGCGGTCAAGAGGATCATGCGGTACTTGAAAGGCACAAGTGATGTGAGGTTGTGTCTTGGAGGTGACAACATTGTGTTGAGTGGGTATTGTGATGCGGATTATGCGGGTGATACCAATGATCGTAGATCCACCACGGGGTACATGTTCAAAGTTGGATCGGGGGCCGTTTCATGGAATAGCAAGCGCCAACAAACCACGGCCACGTCAACGGTTGAGGCGGAGTACATGGCGACGAGCCACGGTACGAAGGAGGCCATTTGGTTGAGGCAACTAATGGCGGATGTGAGATGCACTAAGGAGGAGGCTACAACAATCATGTGTGACAACCAAGGGAGTATGCCATTGGCGAAGAATCCAACGCATCACTCACGTACAAAGCACATTGATGTGCAATATCACTTCATTCGAGAGAAGTTAGAGATGAAGGTGATAGAGTTGAAGTATTGTCCAACGGAGCACATGGTGGCGGACGTGCTGACAAAGGCTCTTGCGAGAGATCGACATCAAAGACTAGTGGTGGCATTTGGGCTCGAGGGCTTTGGCTATTCGCAAAGTGGGAGTGTTGAAGTAAAATGATTGCGTGGGCTGAAGTTGCTCATAGCCATGCGCATTAGCTAGAGTAGATGATGCGAATGAGCTAGACTTGCAACTAGAGAAGTGATACTAGTTCGAAGTAATGAGAATTGGGTCTCCCAAGTGATATGGGCTGATCCTAGTGTACTAGGAGTGGAGTATGGGCAGATGTCCCATATGGTTTGCCAAGGGGACTCCCTTGGGTGTGCTACTTAAGAGGGGCAGCCCATGAGTAAAGATGATCTCTTTCCTATGCATTCCAGTGTTTGTGTGAGGCTTTGGCATTCTAATCTAACCTTCAAAAAATTCCGCCGCGTGCATCTTGGAAAACTTGATTTGGTACAAGCCGTTGACTTCGTGTATAATGGCCACCTCCTCACGACTTGGAGACAACACAAAACACCCTTGGTCGCTAAATTCCACTCGCAAATGCTTCATCACCAAATGTCGCACCGATAAAAGATTTGCCTTCAACTTGGGAACGTGGAGGACATCATGGATGGTAATTGTCTTCACACGACCCTTCACCTCGGTGTCTACGACGATGGATCCTTTACCCACGGCTTGAAGAACCGTATCATCACCCAAAATGACATTCTTTGGAGATATGACGTGATATGATTGGAAACAAGTCCTAATGGGCGCCATGTGACTCGAGGCTCCCGAATCGACAATCCAATCGATCACACTACCATTGCATGACACGTCACTTGCCATCATTGCATACTCGTCCCCGTCATCACACCAAGAAGAGACGCTAGTCATAAATGCGTACTCATCACCTGCATCGTTGACCTTTGTATTGTTGGCACTTTCCTCTCTCTTGCGTTTGTAGCAAAATTTTGCCAAGTGGCCCTTCTTACCGCAATAGTAGCATACCTTGTCTGTAGAGCTCCCACTGGCACCGCTCTTGGATTGCTTCGCCATAAGCGCCGCGCTATCGCCACGAGTCTCGTTCTCTTTGCGCCGCGAGAGTTCATGCAACAACCGTGATGTCACATAATCAAGAGTGAGCTCGCTAATGGGCCTATTCTCCATAGCAACGATAAGATACTCGTACGACGGCGGCAAACTCTCGAGGAGCGTCATAACGATATCACCGTCCGTAATGTTGACGTCTGCGCCGTTGAGCTGATCCGCAAGAGCCTTGACTTTGTTGATGTGCGCCAACATGTCGTCGTTTTCTTCCATCTTGATGGTGAAAAACTTGCGCCTCAAAAACAAGATATTGACCAAGCTCTTTGCCTCATGCATATTGCAAAGCTTGGCCCATGCCTCGGCGGGAGTCTTGCACGACCGAATATGAGAAAGCAGGGAATCAGAAAGATTTATTGAAGGTTAGATTAGAATGTCAAAGCCTCACACAAACACTTGGAATGCATAGGAAAGAGATGATCTTTACTCATGGGCTGCCCCTCTTAAGTAGTATTGAAGGTTAGATTAGAATGCCAAAGCCTCAAACAAACACTTGGAATGCATAGGAAAGAGATGATCTTTACTCATGGGCTGCCCCTCTTAAGTAGCACACTCAAGGGAGTCCCCTTGGCAAACCATATGGGACATCAGCCCATACTCCACTCCTAGTACACTAGGATCAGCCCATATCACTTGGGAGACCCAATTCTCATTACTTCTAACTAGTACCACTTCTCTAGTTGCAAGTCTTGTTGAAGTAGGATGATTGCGTGGGCTGAAGTTGCTCATAGCCATGCGCATTAGCTAGAGTAGATGATGCGAATGAGCTAGACTTGCAACTAGAGAAGTGATACTAGTTAGAAGTAATGAGAATTGGGTCTCCCAAGTGATATGGGCTGATCCTAGTGTACTAGGAGTGGAGTATGGGCTGATGTCCCATATGGTTTGCCAAGGGGCCTCCCTTGGGTGTGCTACTTAAGAGGGGCAGCCCATGAGTAAAGATTATCTCTTTCCTATGCATTCCAAGTGTTTGTGTGAGGCTTTGGCATTCTAATCTAACCTTCAATAGGTTATGGGCCCACTCATGTGTTTTGCGTGAGTCAAAGATTAGATTGCTCATCGTGTGGAGGTCGTGCGTTGGAGCGCTGATTTTGGAGTATTTGAGCGCTGATTTGGAACTTTGGAGGGCTGAATTCGAGCTTTGGTGGACTGATTTCGACATTGGGAGGTATTACAATCTTCCTACCTTTGATCTACGTGTTGGAGGGCTGAATTCGCACTTTGGAGCTATCATTTGTTGATTTGGAGCTTTTGGAGCACTTTGGAGCACTTTTGGAGTTTATACACGTCTACAAGGGCTGAATTGGAGCTTTGGAGCTTATTGGTGCTTGTTGGAGTATATTGGAGCTGATTGGAGCTTAGTGGAGCTTATTGGAGCTTATTGGAGCTTATTGGCTCAATTTGTGCTCAATTTGTGCACTTGTGTTGTTGCAAGGCACTTTTATGCTTTGAGGCTCTTGGGGTGAGTCTACAATCTGATTTTGGTATTGCAATTCTTGCACAAGGGTTTGGAATGTGAGTTATGCCCTTGGAGTGCTCAAAATTAGAGTTTGGGTTAGTGAATGCACAACGGGGCTGATTTGATGAATTTCAATGCAATTAGGACTTGAAGGGGCTGAATTTGCATTGATTTAGAGTCCTTGGAAGGCACAAGGGTGTCCATAGGGTGCATTACGTGTTGTGAAGCACAAGGGTGCTGATTTGAGTGGATTTGAGCCAACGAGTGCGCAATTCTCCTAGTTAGGGTGTTGTGGTATGATCTTGTGCAAATTCACTAAGAAGCATCACGATTGAGTGTTGTGAGGTTGATGTGTAGCACAAAGGTGCTGATTTAGTGTTTGGAATTAGTTTGGAGGCATAAGAAGCACGCACGTGTGCAATTTGCTTCACAAATCACAAAATTGTCAAAAATCATAAAAACAATTTTTCTTAGCTTTCTAGGGGCTGAATTTTGTGAGCATACGTCTTTCAATCAAGGATATGGCTACATTTGAGGGTGAAGGTGCTGAGGTTGTAGACAAGTTCGATGGCGTCAACTTCCACTTGTGGAAATTCAAGATGGAAATGGTCATGGCTAAAAAAGAATTGTGGGAGATAGTTGAGGGTAGTGAGGAACCGCCTTCGTCCGACGCCGAGGCTAGGGTACGAACTGCGTACACTCGGCGAGAGAAAAAGGCCGTTGCGATTTTGGCTCTTAATCTTTCTGATTCCCAGCTTTCTCATATTCGGTCGTGCAAGACTCCCGCCGAGGCATGGGCCAAGCTTTGCAATATTCATGAGGCAAAGAGCTTGGTCAATATCTTGTTTTTGAGGCGCAAGTTTTTCACCATCAAGATGGAAGAAAACGACGACATGTTGGCCCACATCAACAAAGTCAAGGCTCTTGCGGATCAGCTCAACGGCGCAGACGTCAACATTACCGACGGTGATATCGTTATGACGCTCCTCGAGAGTTTGCCGCCGTCGTACGAGTATCTTATCGTTGCTATGGAGAGTAGGCCCATTAGCGAGCTCACTCTTGATTATGTGACATCACGGTTGTTGCATGAACTCTCGCGGCGCAAAGAGAACGAGACTCGTGGCGATAGCGCGGCGCTTATGGCGAAGCAATCCAAGAGCGGTGCCAGTGGGAGCTCTACAGACAAGGTATGCTACTATTGCGGTAAGAAGGGCCACTTGGCAAAATTTTGCTACAAACGCAAGAGAGAGGAAAGTGCCAACAATACAAAGGTCAACGATGCAGGTGATGAGTACGCATTTATGACTAGCGTCTCTTCTTGGTGTGATGACGGGGACGAGTATGCAATGATGGCAAGTGACGTGTCATGCAATGGTAGTGTGATCGATTGGATTGTTGATTCGGGAGCCTCGAGTCACATGGCGCCCATTAGGACTTGTTTCCAATCATATCACGTCATATCTCCAAAGAATGTCATTTTGGGTGATGATACGGTTCTTCAAGCCGTGGGTAAAGGATCCATCGTCGTAGACACCGAGGTGAAGGGTCGTGTGAAGACAATTACCATCCATGATGTCCTCCACGTTCCCAAGTTGAAGGCAAATCTTTTATCGGTGCGACATTTGGTGATGAAGCATTTGCGAGTGGAATTTAGCGACCAAGGGTGTTTTGTGTTGTCCCCAAGTCGTGAGGAGGTGGTCATTATACACGAAGTCAACGGCTTGTACCAAATCAAGTTTTCCAAGATGCACGCGGCGGAATCCGCAACGTTGGTGCAATCGAGTTCAAACGAAGACAAGTTGGCGTTGTGGCATCGTCGTCTCGGGCATTTGAATGTCAAGAGTGTGAAAGCACTGCGTGGAATGGTAAGTGGCATGGATCTTGCACAATCACACGTCGCACCTAGTTCATTCACATGTGAGGGTTGTATTGAAGGCAAGCAACAACGCTCACCGTTTCCAGTTGATGGGGCAACTCGTGCAACCAAGGTTCTTGAGATTGTGCATTCCGACGTGTGTGGTCCAATGAAGACCACGTCTATGGGGGGTTGCAAGTATTTTGTGACGTTCATTGATGATTTTTCGAGGAAGATATGGTTGTATCCGATCAAAGCAAAGAGCGAGTGTTTTGAGAAGTTCAAAGAGTTCAAGGCGTTGGTTGAGAAGCAATCCGAGCACAAGATCAAGGTGGTTCGATCGGATAATGGCGGCGAGTTCTTGTCCAACCAATTTGGAGAGTTATTGAAGAAAGAAGGCATTGCTAGACAAACGACAACGCCATATACACCACAACAAAACGGAGTTGCAGAGCGTGCAAATCGAACAATTGTGGAAATGGCAAGGAGTATGTTGCATGCACAAAATTTGGGTTTGGACCTTTGGGCGGAAGCGGTGGTGACTGCGGTGTACACACGCAACCGATGCCCGACGAGTGCGGTTCAAAACATGACACCACAGCAAGCGTGGAGTGGGAGGCCACCCCGCGTGGAGCACATGCGCACATTTGGATGCATCGCATTTGCAAAGGTACCCGATTCTCAAAGAACCAAACTTGAGGCCAAGGCAACAAAATGTGTGTTTCTTGGATATTGTGAAGGTACCAAGGCGTACAGGCTCATGTCGCTCGAGACCAAGAAGATCATTCGAGCTCGTGATGTGACATTTTGCGAGAATTCCAAGGTTGAAGAAAATTTGGACGATGGTCCAAGTGGGAGAAGTGGCGATAAACCGGCCATTGTGGACCAATCTTCCAAATCTCCCGTTATTGATATTGTTGATGAAGACGAAGATGACGAAGATGGTGGTGATGAGGAACATATTGAGGAGCGACCTTTGAAGACGAAGAATGGCGAGAAAAAGGCACAAGCAACGGCGGTTGAAGACAATGCATCCTCGAGCGATCGTCGTTATCCAGAGAGAAATCGTAGACCACTTGGCGAGTGGTGGAAGAATCATATTCTCCCTCAAGGTGAGGAGGAGCATGCAAACGTTGCACTTTTAGATGCTCCATTGACGATTCGTGAAGCGTTGAGTTGTGATGATGCAAACAAGTGGGAGCAAGCCATGCAAGAGGAGTACAAATCATTGATGGACAATGGCACTTGGGAATTGACTCCCCTCCCCAAGAATCGCAACGCTATCGGTTGTAAGTGGGTATTTCGTGCAAAGAGAGATGCAACGAGTGATGTGGTTCGTTATAAGGCAAGATTGGTGGCAAAGGCCTTTTCACAAATCGAAGGTGTTGATTTTCATGAGACCTTTGCACCCGTGGCGAAATTCACCACTATTCGATGCATTTTGGCCATCGGGGCTGCCATGGATTAGGAAATGCATCAAATGGATGTGAAGACGGCGTTCTTGAACGGCGAGTTGGAGGAGGACATCTACATGGTGCAACCCGAAGGATTTGTGCAACGAGGTAATGAGAACCTTGTTTGCAAGTTGAACAAGTCATTGTATGGGTTGAAGCAATCTCCACGCGCATGGTATCAAAAGATTGACACGTTTCTTGTTCATATCGGGTTCACAAGGAGCATCGCTGATCACAGCTTGTATTTCATGCAAAAGGGGCAACATGTGGTCATCGTGATCATATATGTGGATGATTTGATCATCCTTGCAAGTTGTATGAGCTCTTTGAAGGCATTGAAGGAAATGCTTGAGAACGAGTACGAGATGAGTGATCTGGGTGAGTTGCACTTTTGTTTAGGAGTTGAGTTTGTGCGAGATAGAGCAACACGCACCATAACAATGAATCAAAGCCTCACACAAACACTTGGAATGCATAGGAAAGAGATAATCTTTACTCATGGGCTGCCCCTCTTAAGTAGCACACCCAAGGGAGTCCCCTTGGCAAACCATATGGGACATCAGCCCATACTCCACTCCTAGTACACTAGGATCAGCCCATATCACTTGGGAGACCCAATTCTCATTACTTCTAACTAGTATCACTTCTCTAGTTGCAACTTTAGCTCATTCGCATCATCTACTCTAGCTAATGCGCATGGCTATGAGCAACTTCAGCCCACGCAATCATCCTACTTCAACACTCCCAGTTTGCGAATAGCCAAAGCCTTGGAGCCCAAATGCCACCACTAGTCTTTGATGTCGATCTCTCGCAAGAGCCTTTGTCAGCACGTCCGCCACCATGTGCTCCGTTGGACAATACTTCAACTCTATCACTTTCATCTCTAACTTCTCTCGAATGAAATGATATTGCACATCAATGTGCTTTGTACGTGAGTGATGCGTTGGATTCTTCGCCAATGACATACTCTCTTGGTTGTCACACATGATTGTTGTAGCCTCCTCTTGAGTGCATCTCACATCCGCCATTAGTTGCCTCAACCAAATGGCCTCCTTCGTACCGTGGCTCGTCGCCATGTACTCTGCCTCAACCGTTGACGTGGCCGTGGTTTGTTGGCGCTTGCTATTCCATGAAACGGCCCCCGATCCAACTTTGAACATGTACCCCGTGGTGGATCTACGATCGTTGGTATCACCCGCATAATCCGCATCACAATACCCACTCAACACAATGTTGTCACCTCCAAGACACAACCTCACATCACTTGTGCCTTTCAAGTACCGCATGATCCTCTTGACCGCAACCCAATGACTTGAACCCGGTCTTGCCATGTGTTGACTCACAACGCTGATTGGATACGCAAGGTCCGGCCTTGTTGCAATCATAGCATACATCAATGACCCTACAACTTGCTTGTATGGCACATCCACCATAGATTGAGCCTCTAATGCATACTCCTCATCGGTGAGTTTCACGAGTTTGGAATTCACATCCACTGGAGTGCCAACCGGTTTGCAATCCTCCATGCCAAAGCGTTTGAGAACATCCATAACATACTTGCTTTGATTCATTGTTATGGTGCGTGTTGCTCTATCTCGCACAAACTCAACTCCTAAACAAAAGTGCAACTCACCCAGATCACTCATCTCGTACTCGTTCTCAAGCATTGCCTTCAATGCCTTCAAAGAGCTCATACCACTTGCAAGGATGATCAAATCATCCACATATATGATCACGATGACCACATGTTGCCCCTTTTGCATGAAATACAAGCTGTGATCAGCGATGCTCCTTGTGAACCCGATATGAACAAGAAACGTGTCAATCTTTTGATACCATGCGCGTGGAGATTGCTTCAACCCATACAATGACTTGTTCAACTTGCAAACAAGGTTCTCATTACCTCGTTGCACAAATCCTTCGGGTTGTACCATGTAGATGTTCTCGTCCAACTCGCCATTCAAGAACGCCGTCTTCACATCCATTTGATGCATTTCCAAATCCATGGCAGCCCCGATGGCCAAAATGCATCGAATAGTGGTGAATTTCGCAACCGGTGCAAAGGTCTCATGAAAATCAACACCTTCGATTTGTGAAAAGCCCTTTGCCCCCAATCTTGCATTATAACGAACCACATCAGTTGCATCTCTCTTTGCACGAAATACCCACTTACAACCGATAGCATTGCGATTCTTGGGGAGGGGAGTATTGAAGGTAGAGAAGATTGCACAAGGCACACACACAAACACAAGGAATGCGTAGAAAGAGATGATCTTTACTCAAAGGCCTTCCACCTTAAGTAGTGTACACTAGGAGGTCACCATGGACAAACCATATGGGATAACTCATCACAAGGACACTCTAGAGATCAGCCCATGCCTAACCCCTCCTCCCACACACCATTATTTAGCACCCGTACGTCTTTGGCTTCTAGCAATACTACGTTGCATCAATTACCTCAATACTCCCACTTTGCGTAGAGCCAAAGCCTCTAAGTCCAAATGCTATTTCTAATCGTTGGTGTCGGTCTCTACAAAGACCCTTTGTGAGCACATCCGCCACCATGTGCTCCGTTGGGCAATGCTCCAAATGTATAACTCCCAATTCCAACTTCTCCCGAATGAAGTGGTATTGCACATCAATGTGCTTCGTGCGTGAATGATGTGTAGGGTTCTTTGCAAGTGAAATGCACCCTTGGTTGTCACACATAATCGTTGTAGCCTCACCTTGTGTGCAACCCACATCCACCATTAGTTGCCTCAACCAAATGGCCTCCTTCGTGGCATGGCTCGTAGCCATGTACTCGGCCTCCACCGTTGATGTCGCCGTGGTTTGTTGCCGCTTGCTATTCCACGACACCGCTCCCGATCCGACCTTGAACATGTAGCCCGTTGTCGACATTCGATCGCTCGTGTCTCCCGCGTAGTCCGCGTCACAATAGCCGCTCAACACAATGTCTTTTCCTCTAAGACACAACTTCACATCGCTTGTGCCCCTCAAATAACGCATGATCCTCTTGACCGTCATTCAATGCATCGAGCCCGGTCTCGCCATGTGTTGACTCACCACGCTAATTGGATACGCAAGGTCGGGCCGTGTCGCAATCATCGCATACATCAACGATTCTTCCGCTTGCTTGTATGGCACCTCTGCCATCGATTTAGCCTCCATCGCATACTCCTCCTCCGAAAGCTTGACGAGCTTGGAGTTTGTATCCAATGGTGTTGCCACGGGCTTACAATCCTCCATCCCGAATCTCTTGAGCACGTCCATCACATACTTGCCTTGACTCATGGTGATAGTGCGTGTAGCCCTGTCTCGCACAAACTCAACACCAAGACAAAAGTGCAATTCCAAGATCACTCATCTCGTACTCTCTCTCAAGCATGCCTTTTAATGCATTCATTAAACTCATGAGGCTTGCAAGAATGATCAAATCATCAACATATATGATCACAATCACCACATGTTGTCACTCTTGCATGAAGTAGAGACTATGATTTGCAATGCTCCTAGTAAACCCGTCTGCAAGCAAGAACGTGTCAATCTTTTGGTACCACGCTCTTGGAGATTGTTTCAACCCATACAATGATTTTTGCAACTTACAAACAAGGTGCTCATTACCTTGTTGCACAAACCCCTCAGGTTGCACCATGTAGATGTCCTCCTCCAAATCGCCATTCAAAAATGCGGTCTTCACATCCATTTGATGCATCTCCAAGTCCAAGGCCGCTCCAATGGCAAGAATGCATCGAATGGTGGTGAACTTGGCCACGGGAGCAAATGTCTCGTGAAAGTCCACCCCATGCACTTGCGCGAACCCCTTGGCTACTAATCTTGCCTTGTGACGCACAACAATACCCGAAACATCCCTCTTTGTCCGAAACACCCATTTGCAACCAATGGGGTTGCGATCCTTTGGAATGGGAGTTAATTGCCACGTACCGTTAGCAATTAGAGAGTCGAACTCCTCTTGCATGGCGTGCTCCCACTTGACCGCATCCTCACCTTGCATGGCTTCTCGAATGGTCAATGGACCATCCGATAATGCCACATTCGCATGCTCGTCCTCCACTTGAGGGAAGATGTGGTTCTTCCACCATTCTCCAGGTGGCTTGCGCGATCTCTCGGGGTACCGCCGCTCGCTTGAAGAAACTTGCTCCTCTTGCGTGCCCTTTGCGCCATTCTTGGCCTTTGAGCTCGATGGCGCTTCAACAACCTCCGTGTCGCCAGCTTCGTCATCACCGTCATCATCACCTACATCAACAACACTAGGAGACTTGGAGGGTGTGTCCACCAAAACGTCTCCACTACTCCCACTTGGACCAACCTCCAAAGGAGCCTCCATCGTAGACTCCTCACAAAATGTCACATCACGTGACCGAATGATCTTCCTCGTGTCCACCGACATGAGTCTATACGCCTTGGTACCTTCACAATACCCAAGAAACACACATTTCAAGGCCTTAGCCTCGAGTTTCGTCCTCCGTTCGTCGGGAACCTTCGCATATGCAATGCATCCGAAGATGCGCATGTGTGCAACACATGGTTGCCTCCCACTCCACGCTTGCTCCGGCGTCATGCCTTCAACCGCGCTTGTTGGACACCGATTGCGTGTGTATACCGCATTCACCACCGCTTCCGCCCAAAGGTCCAACTTCAAGTTTTGAGCGTGCAACATGCTCCTCGCCATCTCTACAATGGTGCGATTTGCGCGCTCCGCAACTCCATTTTGTTGAGGCGTGTACGGGGCCGAAGTTTGGCGTGCGATGCCTTCATTCTTCAAAAGCTCGTCAAATTTCTTGGACATGTACTCGCCGCCATTGTCCGACCGAAACACCTTGATCTTCAACTCGGATTGGTTCTCCACCAATGTCTTGAACTCCTTGAACTTCTCAAAGCACTCACTCTTGGCTTTGATAGGGTAGAGCCATATCTTCCTTGAAAAATCATCGATGATGGTCACAAAGTACTTGCAACCTCCCATCGATGTGGTCTTCATGGGGCCACACACATCCGAATGCACGATCTCCAAAACTTTTGTGGCCCGTGTCGCCCCTTCACCCGCAAATGGCAACCGTTGTTGCTTGCCTTCAATGCAACCTTCACACGTGAATGTAGAAGCATCCACTTTCAATTGATGAAGGTCCATACCGCTTACCATGCCGCGTAGTGTCTTCACACTCTTGATGTTCAAATGGCCAAGTCGACGATGCCACAACGCCAACTTGTCGTCCTTCAAGTTTGAATGCGCCAACGCCGCCGATTCCTTCGAATGCACCTTGGAGAACTTGATGTGGTACAAGCCCTCGTGTTCTTCAATGATGGCCACCTCATCTCGACTCGGTGACAACACATAACACCCCTTATCACTAAACTCAACCCTCAAGTGCTTTGCCACTAATTGCCTCACCGATAGTAAATTTGCCGTTAGTTTGGGAACGTGGAGGACATCTTGGATAGTGATTGTCTTCACACGACCCCTCACCTCGGTGTCTACAACAATTTGGCCCTTGCCAACGGCCTCAAGCACCGTATCATCTC
Source organism: Pohlia nutans (assembly GCA_022496805.1). Classification (NCBI taxonomy): domain Eukaryota; kingdom Viridiplantae; phylum Streptophyta; class Bryopsida; order Bryales; family Mniaceae; genus Pohlia; species Pohlia nutans. The sequence continues at coordinate 1,015,261 of CM040104.1, read as the reverse complement.
CCAAAATCACTCTCCTTGGATTAATGAGAGCATACGAATGAAAACAAGTTTTATGTGGTGACATGTGGCTTGTAGCCCCCGAATCAACAATCCAATCACTCGTACTACCATTGCACGATACATTGCTTGCCATGTTTGCATACTCATCACCAACCTCAATCCAATCACTCATGCTTGCATCACCCTCGATACCATCACTCATGCTTGCATCACCCTCGATGCCATCGCTCATGCTTGCCTCATATCTAGCCGTAAATGCGTACTCATCATCGTCACGAGTTTTAGTGTTGTTTGCACTCTCCCCTTTCTCATCCCTCTTGCGTTTGAAGCAAAATTTGGCAATGTGGCCCTTCTTACCACAATAGAAGCACACCTTGTCGCTTGAGCTCCCACCGCCTCCATTCTTGGATTGCTTCGCCACGAGTGCCGCTCCATCTTCTCGAGACTCGTTCTCCTTTCGCCGCGAAAGCTCGTGCAACAACCGTGAGGTCACATAGTCCAATGTGAGCTCCGTAATGGGTCTTGACTCCATCGCCACGATTGTTGAAGTAGGATGATTGCGTGGGCTGAAGTTGCTCATAGCCATGCGCATTAGCTAGAGTAGATGATGCGAATGAGCTAGACTTGCAACTAGAGAAGTGGTACTAGTTAGAAGTAATGAGAATTGGGTCTCCCAAGTGATATGGGCTGATCCTAGTGTACTAGGAGTGGAGTATGGGCTGATGTCCCATATGGTTTGCCAAGGGGAGTCCCTTGGGTGTGCTACTTAAGAGGGGCAGCCCATGAGTAAAGATCATCTCTTTCCTATGCATTCCAAGTGTTTGTGTGAGGCTTTGGCAATCTAATCTAACTTTCAATAGGTTATGGGCCCACTCATGTGTTTTGCGTGAGTCAAAGATTAGATTGCTCATCGTGTGGAGGTCGTGCGTTGGAGCGCTGATTTTGGAGTATTTGAGCGCTGATTTGGAACTTTGGAGGGCTGAATTCGAGGTTTGGTGGGCTGATTTCGACATTGGGAGGTATTACAATCTTCCTACCTTTGATCTACGTGTTGGAGGGCTGAATTCGCACTTTGAAGCTATCATTTGTTGATTTGGAGCTTTTGGAGCACTTTGGAGCACTTTTGGAGTTTATACACGTCTACAAGGGCTGAATTGGAGCTTTGGAGTATATTGGTGCTTGTTGGAGTATATTGGTGCTTGTTGGAGTATATTGGAGCTTATTGGAGCTTATTGGTGTTGAAGTAGGATGATTGCGTGGGCTGAAGTTGCTCTTAGCCATGCGCATTAGCTAGAGTAGATGATGCGAATGAGCTAGACTTGCAACTAGAGAAGTGATACTAGTTAGAAGTAATGAGAATTGGGTCTCCCAAGTGATATGGGCTGATCCTAGTGTACTAGGAGTGGAGTATGGGCTGATGTCCCATATGGTTTGCCAAGGGGACTCCCTTGGGTGTGTTACTTAAGAGGGGCAGCCCATGAGTAAAGATCATCTCTTTCCTATGCATTCCAAGTGTTTGTGTGAGGCTTTGGCATTCTAATCTAACCTTCAATAGGTTATGGGCCCACTCATTTGTTGATTTGGAGCTTTTGGAGCACTTTGGAGCACTTTTGGAGTTTATAAACGTCTACAAGGGCTGAATTGGAGCTTTGGAGCTTATTGGTGCTTGTTGGAGTATATTGGAGCTGATTGGAGCTTATTGGAGCTTATTGGCTCAATTTGTGCTCAATTTGTGCACTTGTGTTGTTGCAAGGCACTTTTATGCTTTGAGGCTCTTGGGGTGAGTCTACAATCTGATTTTGGTATTGCAATTCTTGCACAAGGGTTTGGAATGTGAGTTATGCCCTTGGAGTGCTCAAAATTAGAGTTTGGGTTAGTGAATGCACAACGGGGCTGATTTGATGAATTTCAATGCAATTAGGACTTGAAGGGGCTGAATTTGCATTGATTTAGAGTCCTTGGAAGGCACAAGGGTGTCCATAGGGTGCATTACATGTTGTGAAGCACAAGGGTGCTGATTTGAGTGGATTTGAGCCAACGAGTGCGCAATTCTCCTAGTTAGGGTGTTGTGGTATGATCTTGTGCAAATTCACTAAGAACCATCACGATTGAGTGTTGTGAGGTTGATGTGTAGCACAAAGGTGCTGATTTAGTGTTTGGAATTAGTTCGGAGGCATTAGAAGCACATACGTGTGCAATTTGCCTCACAAATCACAAAATTGTCAAAAATCATAAAAACAATTTTTCTTAGCTTTCTAGGGGCTGAATTTTGTGAGCGTACGTCCTTCAATCAAGGATATGGCTACATTTGAGGGTGAAGGTGCTAAGGTTGTAGACAAGTTCGATGGCGTCAACTTCCACTTGTGGAAATTCAAGATGGAAATGGTCATGGCCGAAAAAGAATTGTGGGAGATAGTTGAGGGTAGTGAGGAACCGCCTTCGTCCGACGCCGAGGCTAGGGTACGAACTGCGTACACTCGGCGAGAGAAAAAGGCCTTTGCGATTTTGGCTCTTAATCTTTCTGATTCCCAGCTTTCTCATATTCGGTCGTGCAAGACTCCCGCCGAGGCATGGGCCAAGCTTTGCAATATTCATGAGGCAAAGAGCTTGGTCAATATCTTGTTTTTGAGGCGCAAGTTTTTCACCATCAAGATGGAAGAAAACGACGACATGTTGGCGCACATCAACAAAGTCAAGGCTCTTGCGGATCAGCTCAACGGCGCAGACGTCAACATTACGGACGGTGATATCGTTATGACGCTCCTCGAGAGTTTGCCGCCGTCGTACGAGTATCTTATCGTTGCTATGGAGAGTAGGCCCATTAGCGAGCTCACTCTTGATTATGTGACATCACGGTTGTTGCATGAACTCTCGCGGCGCAAAGAGAACGAGACTCGTGGCGATAGCGCGGCGCTTATGGCGAAGCAATCCAAGAGCGGTGCCAGTGGGAGCTCTACAGACAAGGTATGCTACTATTGCGGTAAGAAGGGCCACTTGGCAAAATTTTGCTACAAACGCAAGAGAGAGGAAAGTGCCAACAATACAAAGGTCAACGATACAGGTGATGAGTACGCATTTATGACTAGCGTCTCTTCTTGGTGTGATGACGGGGACGAGTATGCAATGATGGCAAGTGACGTGTCATGCAATGGTAGTGTGATCGATTGGATTGTCGATTCGGGAGCCTCGAGTCACATGGCGCCCAATAGGACTTGTTTCCAATCATATCACGTCATATCTCCAAAGAATGTCATTTTGGGTGATGATACGGTTCTTCAAGCCGTGGGTAAAGGATCCATCGTCGTAGACACCGAGGTGAAGGGTCGTGTGAAGACAATTACCATCCATGATGTCCTCCACGTTCCCAAGTTGAAGGCAAATCTTTTATCGGTGCGACATTTGGTGATGAAGCATTTGCGAGTGGAATTTAGCGACCAAGGGTGTTTTGTGTTGTCTCCAAGTCGTGAGGAGGTGGCCATTATACACGAAGTCAACGGCTTGTACCAAATCAAGTTTTCCAAGATGCACGCGGCGGAATCCGCAACGTTGGTGCAATCGAGTTCAAACGAAGACAAGTTGGCGTTGTGGCATCGTCGTCTCGGGCATTTGAATGTCAAGAGTGTGAAAGCACTGCGTGGAATGGTAAGTGGCATGGATCTTGCACAATCACACGTCGCACCTAGTTCATTCACATGTGAGGGTTGTATTGAAGGCAAGCAACAACGCTCACCGTTTCCAGTTGATGGGGCAACTCGTGCAACCAAGGTTCTTGAGATTGTGCATTCCGACGTGTGTGGTCCAATGAAGACCACGTCTATGGGGGGTTGCAAGTATTTTGTGACGTTCATTGATGATTTTTCGAGGAAGATATGGCTGTATCCGATCAAAGCAAAGAGCGAGTGTTTTGAGAAGTTCAAAGAGTTCAAGGCGTTGGTTGAGAAGCAATCCGAGCACAAGATCAAGGTGTTTCGATCGGATAATGGCGGCGAGTTCATGTCCAACCAATTTGGAGAGTTATTGAAGAAAGAAGGCATTGCTAGACAAACCACAACGCCATATACACCACAACAAAACGGAGTTGCAGAGCGTGCAAATCGAACAATTGTGGAAATGGCAAGGAGTATGTTGCATGCACAAAATTTGGGTTTGGACCTTTGGGCGGAAGCGGTGGTGACTGCGGTGTACACACGCAACCGATGCCCGACGAGTGCGGTTCAAAACATGACACCACAGCAACCGTGGAGTGGGAGGCCACCCCGCGTGGAGCACATGCGCACATTTGGATGCATCGCATTTGCAAAGGTACCCGATTCTCAAAGAACCAAACTTGAGGCCAAGGCAACAAAATGTGTGTTTCTTGGATATTGTGAAGGTACCAAGGCGTACAGGCTCATGTCGCTCGAGACCAAGAAGATCATTCGAGCTCGTGATGTGACATTTTGCGAGAATTCCAAGGTTGAAGACAATTTGGACGATGGTCCAAGTGGGAGAAGTGGCGATAAACCGGCCATTGTGGACCAATCTTCCAAATCTCCCGTTATTGATATTGTTGATGAAGACGAAGATGACGAAGATGGTGGTGATGAGGAACATATTGAGGAGCGACCTTTGAAGACGAAGAATGGCGAGAAAAAGGCACAAGCAACGGCGGTTGAAGACAATGCATCCTCGAGCGATCGTCGTTATCCAGAGAGAAATCGTAGACCACTTGGCGAGTGGTGGAAGAATCATATTCTCCCTCAAGGTGAGGAGGAGCATGCAAACGTTGCACTTTTAGATGCTCCATTGACGATTCGTGAAGCGTTGAGTTGTGATGATGCAAACAAGTGGGAGCAAGCCATGCAAGAGGAGTACAAATCGTTGATGGACAATGGCACTTGGGAATTGACTCCCCTCCCCAAGAATCGCAACGCTATCGGTTGTAAGTGGGTATTTCGTGCAAAGAGAGATGCAACGGGTGATGTGGTTCGTTATAAGGCAAGATTGGTGGCAAAGGGCTTTTCACAAATCGAAGGTGTTGATTTTCATGAGACCTTTGCACCGGTGGCGAAATTCACCACTATTCGATGCATTTTGGCCATCGGGGCTGCCATGGATTTGGAAATGCATCAAATGGATGTGAAGACGGCGTTCTTGAACGGCGAGTTGGACGAGGACATCTACATGGTACAACCCGAAGGATTTGTGCAACGAGGTAATGAGAACCTTGTTTGCAAGTTGAACAAGTCATTGTATGGGTTGAAGCAATCTCCACGCGCATGGTATCAAAAGATTGACACGTTTCTTGTTCATATCGGGTTCACAAGGAGCATCGCTGATCACAGCTTGTATTTCATGCAAAAGGGGCAACATGTGGTCATCGTGATCATATATGTGGATGATTTGATCATCCTTGCAAGTGGTATGAGCTCTTTGAAGGCATTGAAGGCAATGCTTGAGAACGAGTACGAGATGAGTGATCTGGGTGAGTTGCACTTTTGTTTAGGAGTTGAGTTTGTGCGAGATAGAGCAACACGCACCATAACAATGAATCAAAGCAAGTATGTTATGGATGTTCTCAAACGCTTTGGCATGGAGGATTGCAAACCGGTTGGCACTCCATTGGATGTGAATTCCAAACTCGTGAAACTCACCGATGAGGAGTATGCATTAGAGGCTCAATCTATGGTGGATGTGCCATACAAGCAAGCTGTAGGGTCATTGATGTATGCTATGATTGCAACAAGGCCGGACCTTGCGTATCCAATCAGCGTTGTGAGTCAACACATGGCAAGACCGGGTTCAAGTCATTGGGTTGCGGTCAAGAGGATCATGCGGTACTTGAAAGGCACAAGTGATGTGAGGTTGTGTCTTGGAGGTGACAACATTGTGTTGAGTGGGTATTGTGATGCGGATTATGCGGGTGATACCAATGATCGTAGATCCACCACGGGGTACATGTTCAAAGTTGGATCGGGGGCCGTTTCATGGAATAGCAAGCGCCAACAAACCACGGCCACGTCAACGGTTGAGGCGGAGTACATGGCGACGAGCCACGGTACGAAGGAGGCCATTTGGTTGAGGCAACTAATGGCGGATGTGAGATGCACTCAAGAGGAGGCTACAACAATCATGTGTGACAACCAAGGGAGTATGTCATTGGCGAAGAATCCAACGCATCACTCACGTACAAAGCACATTGATGTGCAATATCACTTCATTCGAGAGAAGTTAGAAATGAAGGTGATAGAGTTGAAGTATTGTCCAACGGAGCACATGGTGGCGGACGTGCTGACAAAGGCTCTTGCGAGAGATCGACATCAAAGACTAGTGGTGGCATTTGGGCTCCAAGGCTTTGGCTATTCGCAAAGTGGGAGTGTTGAAGTAGGATGATTGCGTGGGCTGAAGTTGCTCTTAGCCATGCGCATTAGCTAGAGTAGATGATGCGAATGAGCTAGACTTGCAACTAGAGAAGTGATACTAGTTAGAAGTAATGAGAATTGGGTCTCCCAAGTGATATGGGCTGATCCTAGTGTACTAGGAGTGGAGTATGGGCTGATGTCCCATATGGTTTGCCAAGGGGACTCCCTTGGGTGTGTTACTTAAGAGGGGCAGCCCATGAGTAAAGATTATCTCTTTCCTATGCATTCCAAGTGTTTGTGTGAGGCTTTGGCATTCTAATCTAACCTTCAATATGGCGAAGAATCCAACGCATCACTCACGTACAAAGCACATTGATGTGCAATATCACTTCAATCGAGAGAAGTTAGAGATGAAGGTGATAGAGTTGAAGTATTGTCCAACAGAGCACATGGTGGCGGACGTGCTCACAAAGGCTCTTGCTAGAGATCGACATCAAAGACTAGTGGTGGCATTTGGGCTCGAAAGCTTTGGCTATTCGCAAAGTGGGAGTGTTGAAGTAGGATGATTGCGTGGGCTGAAGTTGCTCATAGCCATGCGCATTAGCTAGAGTAGATGATGCGAATAAGCTAGACTAGCAACTAGAGAAGTGGTACTAGTTAGAAGTAATGAGAATTGGGTCTCCCAAGTGATATGGGCTGATCCTAGTGTACTAGGAGTGGAGTATGGGCTGATGTCCCATATGGTTCGCCAAGGGGAGTCCCTTGGGTGTGCTACTTAAGAGGAGCAGCCCATGAGTAAAGATCATCTCTTTCCTATGCATTCCAAGTGTTTGTGTGAGGCTTTGGCATTCTAATCTAACCTTCAATAGGTAATGGGCCCACTCATGTGTTTTGCGTGAGTCAAAGATTAGATTGCTCATTGTGTGGAGGTCGTGCGTTGGAGCGCTCCAGATTTTGGAGTATTGGAGCGCTGATTTGGAACTTTGGAGGGCTGAATTCGAGCTTTGGTGGGCTGATTTCGACATTGGGAGGTATTACAATCTTCCTACCTTTGATCTACGTGTTGGAGGGCTGAATTCGCACTTTGGAGCTATCATTTGTTGATTTGGAGCTTTTAGAGCACTTTGGAGCACTTTTGGAGTTTATACACGTCTACAAGGGCTGAATTGGAGCTTTGGAGCTTATTGGTGCTTGTTGGAGTATATTGAAGCTTATTGGAGCTTTTTGGAGCTTATTATAGCTCATTGGAGCTTATTCGCTCAATTTGTGCTCAATTTGTGCACTTGTGTTGTTGCAAGGCACTTTTATGCTTTGAGGCTCTTGGGGTGAGTCTACAATCTGATTTTGGTATTGCAATTCTTGCACAAGGGTTTGGAATGTGAGTTATGCCCTTGGAGTGCTCAAAATTAGAGTTTGGGTTAGTGAATGCACAACGGGGCTGATTTGATGAATTTCAATGCAATTAGGACTTGAAGGGGCTGAATTTGCATTGATTTAGAGTCCTTGGAAGTCACAAGGGTGTCCATAGGGTGCATTACGTGTTGTGAAGCACAAGGGTGCTGATTTGAGTGGATTTGAGCCAACGAGTGCGCAATTCTCCTAGTTAGGGTGTTGTGGTATGATCTTGTGCAAATTCACTAAGAACCATCACGATTGAGTGTTGTGAGGTTGATGTGTAGCACAAAGGTGCTGATTTAGTGTTTGGAATTAGTTTGGAGGCATTAGAAGCACGTACGTGTGCAATTTGCCTCACAAATCACAAAATTGTCAAAAAATCATAAAAACAATTTTTCTTAGCTTTCTAGGGGCTGAATTTTGTGAGCGTACGTCCTTCAATCAAGGATATGGCTACATTTGAGGGTGAAGGTGCTAAGGTTGTAGACAAGTTCGATGGCGTCAACTTCCACTTGTGGAAATTCAAGATGGAAATGGTCATGGCCGAAAAAGAATTGTGGGAGATAGTTGAGGGTAGTGAGGAACCGCCTTCGTCCGACGCCGAGGCTAGGGTACGGACTGCGTACACTCGGCGAGAGAAAAAGGCCTTTGCGATTTTGGCTCTTAATCTTTCTGATTCCCAACTTTCTCATATTCGGTCGTGCAAGACTCCCGCCGAGGCATGGGCCAAGCTTTGCAATATTCATGAGACAAAGAGCTTGGTCAATATCTTGTTTTTGAGGCGCAAGTTTTTCACCATCAAGATGGAAGAAAACGACGACATGTTGGCGCACATCAACAAAGTCAAGGCTCTTGCGGATCAGCTCAACGGCGCAGACGTCAACATTACCGACGGTGATATCGTTACGACGCTCCTCGAGAGTTTGCCGCCGTTGTACGAGTATCTTATCGTTGCTATGGAGAGTAGGCCCATTAGCGAGCTCACTCTTGATTATGTGACATCACGATTGTTGCATGAACTCTCGCGGCGCAAAGAGAACGAGACTCGTGGCGATAGCGCGGCGCTTATGGCGAAGCAATCCAAGAGCGGTGCCAGTGGGAGCTCTACAGACAAGGTATGCTACTATTGCGGTAAGAAGGGCCATTTGGCAAAATTTTGCTACAAGCGAAGGAGAGAGGAAAGTGCCAACAATACAAAGGTCAACGATGCAGGCGATGAGTATGCATTTATGACTAGCCTTTCTTGCTATAGTGATGACGGGGACGAGTATGCAATGATGGCAAGTGACGTGTCATGCAATGGTAGTGTGATCGATTGGATTGTTGATTCGGGAGCCTCGAGTCACATGGCGCCCATTAGGACTTGTTTCCAATCATATCACGTCATATCTCCAAAGAATGTCATTTTGGGTGATGATACGGTTCTTCAAGCCGTGGGTAAAGGATCCATCGTCGTAGACACCGAGGTGAAGGGTCGTGTGAAGACAATTACCATCCATGATGTCCTCCACGTTCCCAAGTTGAAGGCAAATCTTTTATCGGTGCGACATTTGGTGATGAAGCATTTGCGAGTGGAATTTAGCGACCAAGGGTGTTTTGTGTTGTCTCCAAGTCGTGAGGAGGTGGCCATTATACACGAAGTCAACGGCTTGTACCAAATCAAGTTTTCCAAGATGCACGCGGCGGAATCGGCAACGTTGGTGCAATCGAGTTCAAACGAATACAAGTTGGCCTTGTGGCATCGTCGTCTCGGGCATTTGAATGCCAAGAGTGTGAAAGCACTGCGTGGAATGGTAAGTGGCATGGATCTTGCACAATCACACGTTGCACCTAGTTCATTCACATGTGAGGGTTGTATTGAAGGCAAGCAACAACGCTCACCGATTCCAGTTGATGGGGCAACTCGTGCAACCAAGGTTCTTGAGATTGTTGTTGAAGTAGGATAATTGCGTGGGCTGAAGTTGCTCATAGCCATGCGCATTAGCTAGAGTAGATGATGCGAATAAGCTAGACTAGCAACTAGAGAAGTGGTACTAGTTAGAAGTAATGAGAATTGGGTCTCCCAAGTGATATGGGCTGATCCTAGTGTACTAGGAGTGGAGTATGGGCTGATGTCCCATATGGTTTGCCAAGGGGAGTCCCTTGGGTGTGCTACTTAAGAGGGGCAGCCCATGAGTAAAGATCATCTCTTTCCTATGCATTCCAAGTGTTTGTGTGACGCTTTGGCATTCTAATCTAACCTTCAATAGGTTATGGGCCCACTCATGTGTTTTGCGTGAGTCAAAGATTAGATTGCTCATTGTGTGGAGGTCGTGCGTTGGAGCGCTGATTTTAGAGTATTGGAGCTCTGATTTGGAACTTTGGAGGGCTGAATTCGAGCTTTGGTGGGCTGATTTCGACATTGGGAGGTATTACAATCTTCCTACCTTTGATCTACGTGTTGGAGGGCTGAATTCGCACTTTGGAGCTATCATTTGTTGATTTGGAGCTTTTGGAGCACTTTGGAGCACCTTTGGAGTTTATACACGTCTACAGGGGCTGAATTGGAGCTTTGGAGCTTATTGGTGCTTGTTGGAGTATATTGGAGCTGATTGGAGCTTAGTGGAGCTTATTGGAGCTTATTGGCCCAATTTGTGCTCAATTTGTGCACTTGTGTTGTTGCAAGGCACTTTTATGCTTTGAGGCTCTTGAGGTGAGTCTACAATCTGATTTTGGTATTGCAATTCTTGCACAAGGGTTTGGAATGTGAGTTATGCCCTTGGAGTGCTCAAAATTAGAGTTTGGGTTAATGAATGCACAACGGGGCTGATTTGATGAATTTCAATGCAATTAGGACTTGAAGGGGCTGAATTTGCATTGATTTATATTGAAGGTAGAGAAGATTGCACAAGGCACACACACAAACACAAGGAATGCGTAGAAAGAGATAATCTTTACTCAAAGGCCTTCCACCTTAAGTAGTGTACACTAGGAGGTCACCATGGACAAACCATATGGGATAACTCATCACAAGGACACTCTAGAGATCAGCCCATGCCTAACCCCCCCTCCCACACACCATTATTTAGCACCCGTACGTCTTTGGCTTCTAGCAATACTACGTTGCATCAATTACCTCAATACTCCCACTTTGCGTAGAGCCAAAGCCTCTAAGTCCAAATGCTATTACTAATCGTTGGTGTCGGTCTCTACAAAGACCCTTTGTGAGCACATCCGCCACCATGTGCTCCGTTGGGCAATACTCCAAATGTATAACTCCCAATTCCAACTTCTCCCGAATGAAGTGGTATTGCACATCAATGTGCTTCGTGCGTGAATGATGTGTAGGGTTCTTTGCAAGTGAAATGCACCCTTGGTTGTCACACATAATCGTTGTAGCCTCACCTTGTGTGCAACCCACATCCACCATTAGTTGCCTCAACCAAATGGCCTCCTTCGTGGCATGGCTCGTAGCCATGTACTCGGCCTCCACCGTTGATGTCGCCGTGGTTTGTTGCCGCTTGCTATTCCACGACACCGCTCCCGATCCGACCTTGAACATGTAGCCCGTTGTCGATCTTCGATCGCTCGTGTCTCCCGCGTAGTCCGCGTCACAATAGCCGCTCAACACAATGTCTTTGCCTCCAAGACACAACTTCACATCGCTTGTGCCCCTCAAATAACGCATGATCCTCTTGACCGTCATCCAATGCTTCGAGCCCGGTCTCGCCATGTGTTGACTCACCACGCTAATTGGATACGCAAGGTCGGGCCGTGTCGCAATCATCGCATACATCAACGACCCCACCGCTTGCTTGTATGGCACCTCTGCCATCGATTTAGCCTCCATCGCATACTCCTCCTCCGAAAGCTTGACGAGCTTGGAGTTTGCATCCAATGGTGTTGCCACGGGCTTACAATCCTCCATCCCGAATCTCTTGAGCACGTCCATCACATACTTGCCTTGACTCATGGTGATAGTGCGTGTAGCCCTGTCTCGCACAAACTCAACACCAAGACAAAAGTGCAATTCTCCAAGATCACTCATCTCGTACTCTCTCTCAAGCATGCCTTTTAATGCATTCATTAAACTCATGAGGCTTGCAAGAATGATCAAATCATCAACATATATGATCACAATCACCACATGTTGCCCCTCTTGCATGAAGTAGAGACTATGATTTGCAATGCTCGTAGTAAACCCGTGTGCAACCAAGAACGTGTCAATTTTTTGGTACCACGCTCTTGGAGATTGTTTCAACCCATACAATGATTTTTGCAACTTACAAACAAGGTGCTCATTACCTTGTTGCACAAACCCCTCAGGTTGCACCATGTAGATGTCCTCCTCCAAATCGCCATTCAAAAATGCGGTCTTCACATCCATTTGATGCATCTCCAAGTCCAAGGCCGCTCCAATGGCAAGAATGCATCGAATGGTGGTGAACTTGGCCACGGGAGCAAATGTCTCGTGAAAGTCCACCCCATGCACTTGCGCGAACCCCTTGGCTACTAATCTTGCCTTGTGACGCACAACAATACCCGAAACATCCCTCTTTGTCCGAAACACCCATTTGCAACCAATGGGGTTGCGATCCTTTGGAATGGGAGTTAATTGCCACGTACCGTTAGCAATTAGAGAGTCGAACTCCTCTTGCATGGCGTGCTCCCACTTGACCGCATCCTCACCTTGCATGGCTTCTCGAATGGTCAATGGACCATCCGATAATGCCACATTCGCATGCTCGTCCTCCACTTGAGGGAAGATGTGGTTCTTCCACCATTCTCCAGGTGGCTTGCGCGATCTCTCGGGGTACCGCCGCTCGCTTGAAGAAACTTGCTCCTCTTGCGTGCCCTTTGCGCCATTCTTGGCCTTTGAGCTCGATGGCGCTTCAACAACCTCCGTGTCGCCAGCTTCGTCATCACCGTCATCATCACCTACATCAACAACACTAGGAGACTTGGAGGGTGTGTCCACCAAAACGTCTCCACTACTCCCACTTGGACCAACCTCCAAAGGAGCCTCCATCGTAGACTCCTCACAAAATGTCACATCACGTGACCGAATGATCTTCCTCGTGTCCACCGACATGAGTCTATACGCCTTGGTACCTTCACAATACCCAAGAAACACACATTTCAAGGCCTTAGCCTCGAGTTTCGTCCTCCGTTCGTCGGGAACCTTCGCATATGCAATGCATCCGAAGATGCGCATGTGTGCAACACATGGTTGCCTCCCACTCCACGCTTGCTCCGGCGTCATGCCTTCAACCGCGCTTGTTGGACACCGATTGCGTGTGTATACCGCATTCACCACCGCTTCCGCCCAAAGGTCCAACTTCAAGTTTTGAGCGTGCAACATGCTCCTCGCCATCTCTACAATGGTGCGATTTGCGCGCTCCGCAACTCCATTTTGTTGAGGCGTGTACGGGGCCGAAGTTTGGCGTGCGATGCCTTCATTCTTCAAAAGCTCGTCAAATTTCTTGGACATGTACTCGCCGCCATTGTCCGACCGAAACACCTTGATCTTCAACTCGGATTGGTTCTCCACCAATGTCTTGAACTCCTTGAACTTCTCAAAGCACTCACTCTTGGCTTTGATAGGGTAGAGCCATATCTTCCTTGAAAAATCATCGATGATGGTCACAAAGTACTTGCAACCTCCCATCGATGTGGTCTTCATGGGGCCACACACATCCGAATGCACGATCTCCAAAACTTTTGTGGCCCGTGTCGCCCCTTCACCCGCAAATGGCAACCGTTGTTGCTTGCCTTCAATGCAACCTTCACACGTGAATGTAGAAGCATCCACTTTCAATTGATGAAGGTCCATACCGCTTACCATGCCGCGTAGTGTCTTCACACTCTTGATGTTCAAATGGCCAAGTCGACGATGCCACAACGCCAACTTGTCGTCCTTCAAGTTTGAATGCGCCAACGCCGCCGATTCCTTCGAATGCACCTTGGAGAACTTGATGTGGTACAAGCCCTCGTGTTCTTCAATGATGGCCACCTCATCTCGACTCGGTGACAACACATAACACCCCTTATCACTAAACTCAACCCTCAAGTGCTTTGCCACTAATTGCCTCACCGATAGTAAATTTGCCGTTAGTTTGGGAACGTGGAGGACATCTTGGATAGTGATTGTCTTCACACGACCCCTCACCTCGGTGTCTACAACAATTTGGCCCTTGCCAACGGCCTCAAGCACCGTATCATCTCCCAAAATCACTCTCCTTGGATTAATGAGAGCATACGAATGAAAACAAGTTTTATGTGGTGACATGTGGCTTGTAGCCCCCGAATCAACAATCCAATCACTCGTACTACCATTGCACGATACATTGCTTGCCATGTTTGCATACTCATCACCAACCTCAATCCAATCACTCATGCTTGCATCACCCTCGATACCATCACTCATGCTTGCATCACCCTCGATGCCATCGCTCATGCTTGCCTCATATCTAGCCGTAAATGCGTACTCATCATCGTCACGAGTTTTAGTGTTGTTTGCACTCTCCCCTTTCTCATCCCTCTTGCGTTTGAAGCAAAATTTGGCAATGTGGCCCTTCTTACCACAATAGAAGCACACCTTGTCGCTTGAGCTCCCACCGCCTCCATTCTTGAATTGCTTCGCCACGAGTGCCGCTCCATCTTCTCGAGACTCGTTCTCCTTTCGCCGCGAAAGCTCGTGCAACAACCGTGAGGTCACATAGTCCAATGTGAGCTCCGTAATGGGTCTTGACTCCATCGCCACGATGAGGTACTCGTATGATGATGGAAGGCTCTCCAAAAGTGTCATCACGATGTCACCATCCGTAACCGACACGTCGCAACCGTTGAGTTGATCCGCGAGAGCTTTGACCTTGTTGATGTGCGCCAACATGTCATCTTCTTCGCCCATCTTGATGGTGAAGAACTTGCGCCTCAAAAACAAAATGTTGGCCAATGTTTTTGCTTCGTGAATGTTGCAAAGCTTGGACCATGCTTCCGCGGGTGTCTTGCACGAACGAATGTGCGCAAGTTGCGAATCCGCGAGGTTGAGTGCCAAAATGGCAAATGCCTTCTTCTCCCTCCTCGTGTACGCTTGCATGATCCTAGGATCCGTAGAAGAGAAAGGAGGTTCCTCACTACCCTCGACAATCTCCCACAACTCCTTCTCGGCCATCACCATCTCCATTTTGAATTTCCACAAGTGGAAATTCACCCCATCAAACTTGTCCACGACCTTGGGACCCTCACCCTCAAAAGATGCCATGATCCTCACTTACGTATGCCTCCCCACACAAATGAAACCTCAAACTCAAACACACAACTTTGTTTTTGTGATTTTTTTTTTGCTTTGATATTGCACCTTTGTGCACCCAATGGGTTTAAAACAACCCCAAACACTAGATCAGCACTTTTGTGCTCCACACACGCCTCCCAACACTCAAATGTGAGAACCCTCACCCAAAAATGCAAAGAGGCTCACCAAAACCCCTCAAATCACTCAATGGAGCTCAAAACAACTCCAAATGCTTCAATACGACGCCTTAGTGTCCCCAAACACTCAATGCACGTCAATGACACCTTTGTGTCCTTCAAGAGCACTCACTCAATGCACATGAACTCACACAAGTCCCTCAAAACCCCAATCGCATTGAAATTGCTCAAAACCGCACCTTTGTGCACAAACTAGCTCCAAATGAAAATTTGAGCACCCCAAGAGCATGAAACACATGCAACACCTCAAAGCAAGTGCCTAATCACTAGGATCAGATGGTAGACCCTCCACGAGAGTCTTCACACCTCACAAATCACTTGCATTTACTCAAATGCTCACAATTGAACCAAACGAAGTTCCACTCGCAACGAAGAGATAGAAGAAAGAAAAGAAGGAGATCAAGGGAAGAAATTGACCAAAGAGAGTGCTCCAACATGTAACTTCAGCCCATGCACACCTCCAAGAAACACAAACGCTTCAACAAGCTCCAAAACCTCCAACAATGCTCCAAAACTGCCCGTTGCGCACCGACCTCAAAATACTTGCACAAATGCAATCTAATACTCATGAAACACACATGAGTGGGCCCATAACCTATTGAAGGTAGAGAAGATTGCACAAGGCACACACACAAACACAAGGAATGCGTAGAAAGAGATAATCTTTACTCAAAGGCCTTCCATCTTAAGTAGTGTACACTAGGAGGTCACCATGGACAAACCATATGGGATAACTCATCACAAGGACACTCTAGAGATCAGCCCATGCCTAACCCCTCCTCCCACACACCATTATTTAGCACCCGTACGTCTTTGGCTTCTGGCAATACTACGTTGCATCAATTACCTCAATAATTTAGAGTTCTTGGAAGGCACAAGGGTGTCCATAGGGTGCATTACGTGTTGTGAAGTACAAGGGTGCTGATTTGAGTGGATTTGAGCCAACGAGTGCGCAATTCTCCTAGTTAGGGTGTTGTGGTATGATCTTGTGCTAATTCACTAAGAACCATCACGATTGAGTGTTGTGAGGTTGATGTGTAGCACAAAGGTGCTGATTTAGTGTTTGGAATTAGTTCGGAGGCATTAGAAGCACATACGTGTGCAATTTGCCTCACAAATTACAAAATTGTCAAAAATCATAAAAACAATTTTTCTTAGCTTTCTAGGGGCTGAATTTTGTGAGCGTACGTCCTTCAATCAAGGATATGGCTACATTTGAGGGTGAAGGTGCTAAGGTTGTAGACAAGTTCGATGGCGTCAACTTCCACTTGTGGAAATTCAAGATGGAAATGGTCATGGCCGAAAAAGAATTGTGGGAGATAGTTGAGGGTAGTGAGGAACCGCCTTCGTCCGACGCCGAGGCTAGGGTACGAATTGCGTACACTCGGTGAGAGAAAAAGGCCTTTGCGATTTTGGCTCTTAATCTTTCTGATTCCCAGCTTTCTCATAT
Organism: Pohlia nutans; assembly: GCA_022496805.1. Taxonomy (NCBI): domain Eukaryota; kingdom Viridiplantae; phylum Streptophyta; class Bryopsida; order Bryales; family Mniaceae; genus Pohlia; species Pohlia nutans. The sequence goes on along the minus strand of CM040104.1, from coordinate 998,605 downwards.
TCGGTCGTGCAAGACTCCCGCCGAGGCATGGGCCAAGCTTTGCAATATTCATGAGGCAAAGAGCTTGGTCAATATCTTGTTTTTGAGGCGCAAGTTTTTCACCATCAAGATGGAAGAAAACGACGACATGTTGGCGCACATCAACAAAGTCAAGGCTCTTGCGGATCAGCTTAACGGCGCAGACGTCAACATTACCGACGGTGATATCGTTATGACGCTCCTCGAGAGTTTGCCGCCGTCGTACGAGTATCTTATCGTTGCTATGGAGAGTAGGCCCATTAGCGAGCTCACTCTTGATTATGTGACATCACGGTTGTTGCATGAACTCTCGCGGCGCAAAGAGAACGAGACTCGTGGCGATAGCGCGGCGCTTATGGCGAAGCAATCCAAGAGTGGTGCCAGTGGGAGCTCTACAGACAAGGTATGCTACTATTGCGGTAAGAAGGTCCACTTGGCAAAATTTTGCTACAAACGCAAGAGGGAGGAAAGTGCCAACAATACAAAGGTCAACGATGCAGGTGATGAGTACGCATTTATGACTAGTGTCTCTTCTTGTAGTGATGACGGGGACGAGTATGCAATGATGGCAAGTGACGTGTCATGCAATGGTAGTGTGATCGATTGGATTGTTGATTCGGGAGCCTCGAGTCACATGGCGCCCATTAGGACTTGTTTCCAATCATATCACGTCATATCTCCAAAGAATGTCATTTTGGGTGATGATACGGTTCTTCAAGCCGTGGGTAAAGGATCCATCGTCGTAGACACCGAGGTGAAGGGTCGTGTGAAGACAATTACCATCCATGATGTCCTCCACGTTCCCAAGTTGAAGGCAAATCTTTTATCGGTGCGACATTTGGTGATGAAGCATTTGCGAGTGGAATTTAGCGACCAAGGGTGTTTTGTGTTGTCTCCAAGTCGTGAGGAGGTGGCCATTATACACGAAGTCAACGGCTTGTACCAAATCAAGTTTTCCAAGATGCACGCGGCGGAATCCGCAACGTTGGTGCAATCGAGTTCAAACGAAGACAAGTTGGCGTTGTGGCATCGTCGTCTCGGGCATTTGAATGTCAAGAGTGTGAAAGCACTGCGTGGAATGGTGAGTGGCATGGATCTTGCACAATCACACGTCGCGCCTAGTTCATTCACATGTGAGGGTTGTATTGAAGGCAAGCAACAACGCTCACCGTTTCCAGTTGATGGGGCAACTCGTGCAACCAAGGTTCTTGAGATTGTGCATTCCGACGTGTGTGGTCCATTGAAGACCACGTCTATGGGGGGTTGCAAGTATTTTGTGACGTTCATTGATGATTTTTCGAGGAAGATATGGTTGTATCCGATCAAAGCAAAGAGCGAGTGTTTTGAGAAGTTCAAAGAGTTCAAGGCGTTGGTTGAGAAGCAATCCGAGCACAAGATCAAGGTGTTTCGCTCGGATAATGGCGGCGAGTTCATGTCCAACCAATTTGGAGAGTTATTGAAGAAAGAAGGCATTGCTAGACAAACCACAACGCCATATACACCACAACAAAACGGAGTTGCAGAGCGTGCAAATCGAACAATTGTGGAAATGGCAAGGAGTATGTTGCATGCACAAAATTTGGGTTTGGACCTTTGGGCGGAAGCGGTGGTGACTGCGGTGTACACACGCAACCGATGCCCAAAGAGTGCGATTCAAAACATGACACCAGGGCAAGCGTGGAGTGGGAGTATTGAAGGTTAGATTAGAATGCCCAAGCCTCACACAAACACTTGGAATGCATAGAAAAGAGATAATCTTTACTCATTGGGTTCTTCGCCAATGACATACTCCCTTGGTTGTCACACATGATTGTTGTAGCCTCCTCCTGAGTGCATCTCACATCCGCCATTAGTTGCCTCAACCAAATGGCCTCCTTCGTACCGTGGCTCGTCGCCATGTACTCCGCCTCAACGGTTGACGAGGCCGTGGTTTGTTGGCGCTTGCTATTCCATGAAACGGCCCCCGATCCAACTTTGAACATATACCCCGTGGTGGATCTACGATCATTGGTATCATGCGCGTGGGGATGCCTTCAACCCATACAATGACTTGTTCAACTTGTTAACAAGGTTCTCATTACCTCGTTGCACAAATCCTTCGGGTTGTACCATGTAGATGTCCTCGTCCAACTCGCCGTTCAAGAACGCCGTCTTCACATCCATTTGATGCATTTCCAAATCCATGGCAGCCCCGATGGCCAAAATGCATCGAATAGTGGTGAATTTCGCCACCGGTGCAAAGGTCTCATGAAAATCAACACCTTCGATTTGTGAAAAGCCCTTTGCCAGTAATCTTGCCTTATAACGAACCACATCACCCGTTGCATCTCTCTTTGCACGAAATACCCACTTACAACCGATAGCGTTGCGATTCTTGGGGAGGGGAGTCAATTCCCAAGTGCCATTGTCCATCAACGATTTGTACTCCTCTTGCATGGCTTGCTCCCACTTGTTTGCATCATCACAACTCAACGCTTCACGAATCGTCAATGGAGCATCTAAAAGTGCAACGTTTGCATGCTCCTCCTCACCTTGAGGGAGAATATGATTCTTCCACCACTCGCCAAGTGGTCTACGATTTCTCTCTGGATAACGACGATCGCTCGAGGATGCATTGTCTTCAACTGCCGTTGCTTGTGCCTTCTTCTCGCCATTCTTCGTCTTCAAAGGTCGCTCCTCAATATGTTCCTCATAACCTCCATCTTCGTCATCTTCATTTTCATCAACAATATCAATAACGGGAGATTTGGAAGATTGGTCCACAATGGCGGGTTTATCGCCACTTCTCCCACTTGGACCATCGTCCAAATTGTCTTCAACCTTGGAATTCTCGCAAAATGTCACATCACGAGCTCGAATGATCTTCTTGGTCTCGAGCGACATGAGCCTGTACGCCTTGGTACCTTCACAATATCCAAGAAACGCACATTTTGTTGCCTTGGCCTCAAGTTTGGTTCTTTGAGAATCGGGTACCTTTGCAAATGCGATGCATCCAAATGTGCGCATGTGCTCCACGCGGGGTGGCCTCCCACTCCACGCTTGCTCCGGTGTCATGTTTTGAACCGCACTCGTCGGGCATCGGTTGCGTGTGTACACCGCAGTCACCACCGCTTTGTTGAAGTAGGATGATTGCGTGGGCTGAAGTTGCTCATAGCCATGCGCATTAGCTAGAGTAGATGATGCGAATGAGCTAGACTTGCAACTAGAGAAGTGATACTAGTTAGAAGTAATGAGAATTGGGTCTCCCAAGTGATATGGGCTGATCCTAGTGTACTAGGAGTGGAGTATGGGCTGATGTCCCATATGGTTTGCCAAGGGGCCTCCCTTGGGTGTGCTACTTAAGAGGGGCAGCCCATGAGTAAAGATCATCTCTTTCCTATGCATTCCAAGTGTTTGTGTGAGGCTTTGGCATTCTAATCTAACCTTCAATACGCTTCCGCCCAAAGGTCCAAACCCAAATTTTGTGCATGCAACATACTCCTTGCCATTTCCACAATTGTTCGATTTGCACGTTCTGCAACTCCGTTTTGTTGTGGTGTATATGGCGTTGTGGTTTGTCTAGCAATGCCTACTTTCTTCAATAACTCTCCAAATTGGTTGGACATGAACTCGCCGCCATTATCCGATCGAAACACCTTGATCTTGTGCTCGGATTGCTTCTCAACCAACGCCTTGAACTCTTTGAACTTCTCAAAACACTCGCTCTTTGCTTTGATCGGATACAACCATATCTTCCTCGAAAAATCATCAATGAACGTCACAAAATACTTGCAACCCCCCATAGACGTGGTCTTCATTGGACCACACACGTCGGAATGCACAATCTCAAGAACCTTGGTTGCACGAGTTGCCCCATCAACTGGAAACGGTGAGCGTTGTTGCTTGCCTTCAATACAACCCTCACATGTGAAAGAACTAGGCGCGACGTGTGATTGTGCAAGATCCATGCCACTCACCATTCCACGCAGTGCTTTCACACTCTTGACATTCAAATGCCCGAGACGACGATGCCACAACGCCAACTTGTCTTCGTTTGAACTCGATTGCACCAACGTTGCGGATTCCGCCGCGTGCATCTTGGAAAACTTGATTTGGTACAAGCCGTTGACTTCGTGTATAATGGCCACCTCCTCACGACTTGGAGACAACACAAAACACCCTTGGTCGCTAAATTCCACTCGCAAATGCTTCATCACCAAATGTCGCACCGATAAAAGATTTGCCTTCAACTTGGGAACGTGGAGGACATCATGGATGGTAATTGTCTTCACACGACCCTTCACCTCGGTGTCTACGACGATGGATCCTTTACCCACGGCTTGAAGAACCGTATCATCACCCAAAATGACATTCTTTGGAGATATGACGTGATATGATTGGAAACAAGTCCTAATGGGCGCCATGTGACTCGAGGCTCCCGAATCAACAATCCAATCGATCACACTACCATTGCATGACACGTCACTTGCCATCATTGCATACTCGTCCCCGTCATCACACCAAGAAGAGACGCTAGTCATAAATGAGTACTCATCACCTGCATCGTTGACCTATGTATTGTTGGCACTTTCCTCTCTCTTGCGTTTGAAGCAAAATTTTGCCAAGTGGACCTTCTTACCGCAATAGTAGCATACCTTGTCTGTAGAGCTCCCACTGGCACCGCTCTTGGATTGCTTCGCCATAAGCGCCGCGCTATCGCCACGAGTCTCGTTCTCTTTGCGCCGCGAGAGTTCATGCAACAACCGTGATGTCACACAATCAAGAGTGAGCTCGCTAATGGGCCTACTCTCCATAGCAACGATAAGATACTCGTACAACGGCGGCAAACTCTCGAGGAGCGTCATAACGATATCACCGTCCGTAATGTTGACGTTATTTATAATCTTTATTAAGACGAAGATGACGAAGATGGTGGTGATGAGGAACATATTGAGGACCGACCTTTGAAGACGAAGAATGGCGAGAGAAAGGCACAAGCAACGACAGTTGAAGACAATGCATCGTCGAGCGATCGTCGTTATCCAGACAGAAATCGTAGACCACTTGGCGAGTGGTAAAAGAATCATATTCTCCCTCAAGGTGAGGAGCAGCATGCAAACGTTGCACTTTTAGATGCTCCATTGACGATTCGTGAAGCGTTGAGTTGTGATGATGCAAACAAGTGGGAGCAAGCCATGCAAGAGGAGTACAAATCGTTGATGGACAATGGCACTTGGGAATTGACTCCCCTCCCCAAGAATCGCAACGCTATCGGTTGTAAGTGGGTATTTCGTGCAAAGTGTTGAAGTAGGATGATTGCGTGGGCTGAAGTTGCTCATAGCCATGCGCATTAGCTAGAGTAGATGATGCGAATGAGCTAGACTTGCAACTAGAGAAGTGATACTAGTTAGAAGTAATGAGAATTGGGTCTCCCAAGTGATATGGGTATTGAAGGTAGAGAAGATTGCACAAGGCACACACACAAACACAAGGAATGCGTAGAAAGAGATAATCTTTACTCAAAGGCCTTCCACCTTAAGTAGTGTACACTAGGAGGTCACCATGGACAAACCATATGGGATAACTCATCACAAGGACACTCTAGAGATCAGCCCATGCCTAACCCCTCCTCCCACACACCATTATTTAGCACCCGTACGTCTTTGGCTTCTAGCAATACTACGTTGCATCAATTACCTCAATACTCCCACTTTGCGTAGAGCCAAAGCCTCTAAGTCCAAATGCTATTACTAATCGTTGGTGTCGGTCTCTACAAAGACCCTTTGTGAGCACATCCGCCACCATGTGCTCCGTTGGGCAATACTCCAAATGTATAACTCCCAATTCCAACTTCTCCCGAATGAAGTGGTATTGCACATCAATGTGCTTCGTGCGTGAATGATGTGTAGGGTTCTTTGCAAGTGAAATGCACCCTTGGTTGTCACACATAATCGTTGTAGCCTCACCTTGTGTGCAACCCACATCCACCATTAGTTGCCTCAACCAAATGGCCTCCTTCGTGGCATGGCTCGTAGCCATGTACTCGGCCTCCACCGTTGATGTCGCCGTGGTTTGTTGCCGCTTGCTATTCCACGACACCGCTCCCGATCCGACCTTGAACATGTAGCCCGTTGTCGATCTTCGATCGCTCGTGTCTCCCGCGTAGTCCGCGTCACAATAGCCGCTCAACACAATGTCTTTGCCTCCAAGACACAACTTCACATCGCTTGTGCCCCTCAAATAACGCATGATCCTCTTGACCGTCATCCAATGCATCGAGCCCGGTCTCGCCATGTGTTGACTCACCACGCTAATTGGATACGCAAGGTCGGGCCGTGTCGCAATCATCGCATACATCAATGACCCCACCGCTTGCTTGTATGGCACCTCCGCCATCGATTTAGCCTCCATCGCATACTCCTCCTCCGAAAGCTTGACGTTTGAAGCAAAATTTGGCAATGTGGCCCTTCTTACCACAATAGAAGCACACCTTGTCGCTTGAGCTCCCACCGCCTCCATTCTTGAATTGCTTCGCCACGAGTGCCGCTCCATCTTCTCGAGACTCGTTCTCCTTTCGCCGCGAAAGCTCGTGCAACAACCGTGAGGTCACATAGTCCAATGTGAGCTCCGTAATGGGTCTTGACTCCATCGCCACGATGAGGTACTCGTATGATGATGGAAGGCTCTCCAAAAGTGTCATCACGATGTCACCATCCGTAACCGACACGTCGCAACCGTTGAGTTGATCCGCGAGAGCTTTGACCTTGTTGATGTGCGCCAACATGTCATCTTCTTCGCCCATCTTGATGGTGAAGAACTTGCGCCTCAAAAACAAAATGTTGGCCAATGTTTTCGCTTCGTGAATGTTGCAAAGCTTGGACCATGCTTCCGCGGGTGTCTTGCACGAACGAATGTGCGCAAGTTGCGAATCCGCGAGGTTGAGTGCCAAAATGGCAAATGCCTTCTTCTCCCTCCTCGTGTACGCTTGCATGATCCTAGGATCCGTAGAAGAGAAAGGAGGTTCCTCACTACCCTCGACAATCTCCCACAACTCCTTCTCGGCCATCACCATCTCCATTTTGAATTTCCACAAGTGGAAATTCACCCCATCGAACTTGTCCACGACCTTGGGACCCTCACCCTCAAAAGATGCCAAGAGGCTCACCAAAACCCCTCAAATCACTCAATGGAGCTCAAAACAACTCCAAATGCTTCAATACGACGCCTTAGTGTCCCCAAACACTCAATGCACGTCAATGACACCTTTGTGTCCTTCAAGAGCACTCACTCAATGCACATGAACTCACACAAGTCCCTCAAAACCCCAATCGCATTGAAATTGCTCAAAACCGCACCTTTGTGCACAAACTAGCTCCAAATGAAAATTTGAGCACCCCAAGAGCATGAAACACATGCAACACCTCAAAGCAAGTGCCTAATCACTAGGATCAGATGGTAGACCCTCCACGAGAGTCTTCACACCTCACAAATCACTTGCATTTACTCAAATGCTCACAATTGAACCAAACGAAGTTCCACTCGCAACGAAGAGATAGAAGAAAGAAAAGAAGGAGATCAAGGGAAGAAATTGACCAAAGAGAGTGCTCCAACATGTAACTTCAGCCCATGCACACCTCCAAGAAACACCAACGCTTCAACAAGCTCCAAAACCTCCAACAATGCTCCAAAACCGCCCGTTGCGCACCGACCTCAAAATACTTGCACAAATGCAATCTAATACTCATGAAACACACATGAGTGGGCCCATAACCTATTGAAGGTAGAGAAGATTGCACAAGGCACACACACAAACACAAGGAATGCGTAGAAAGAGATAATCTTTACTCAAAGGCCTTCCACCTTAAGTAGTGTACACTAGGAGGTCACCATGGACAAACCATATGGGATAACTCATCACAAGGACACTCTAGAGATCAGCCCATGCCTAACCCCTCCTCCCACACACCATTATTTAGCACCCGTACGTCTTTGGCTTCTAGCAATACTACGTTGCATCAATTACCTCAATAATGGGCTGATCCTAGTGTACTAGGAGTGGAGTATGGGCTGATGTCCCATATGGTTTGCCAAGGGGCCTCCCTTGGGTGTGCTACTTAAGAGGGGCAGCCCATGAGTAAAGATTATCTCTTTCCTATGCATTCCAAGTGTTTGTGTGAGGCTTTGGCATTCTAATCTAACCTTCAATAGGTTATGGGCCCACTCATGTGTTTTGCGTGAGTCAAAGATTAGATTGCTCATCGTGTGGAGGTCGTGCGTTGGAGCGCTGATTTTGGAGTATTGGAGCGCTCATTTGGAACTTTGGAGGGCTGAATTCGAGCTTTGGTGGGCTGATTTCGACATTGGGAGGTATTACAATCTTCCTACCTTTGATCTACGTGTTGGAGGGCTGAATTCGCACTTTGGAGCTATCATTTGTTGATTTGGAGCTTTTGGAGCACTTTGGAGCACTTTAGGAGTTTATACACGTCTACAAGGGCTGAATTGGAGCTTTGGAGCTTATTGGTGCTTGTTGGAGTATATTGGAGCTGATTGGAGCTTAGTGGAGCTTATTGGAGCTTATTGGAGCTTATTGGCTCAATTTGTGCTCAATTTGTGCACTTGTGTTGTTGCAAGGCACTTTTATGCTTTGAGGCTCTTGGGGTGAGTCTACAATCTGATTTTGGTATTGCAATTCTTGCACAAGGGTTTGGAATGTGAGTTATGCCCTTGGAGTGCTCAAAATTAGAGTTTGGGTTAGTGAATGCACAACGGGGCTGATTTGATGAATTTCAATGCAATTAGGACTTGAAGGGGCTGAATTTGCATTGATTTAGAGTCCTTTGAAGGCACAAGGGTGTCCATAGGGTGCATTACGTGTTGTGAAGCACAAGGGTGCTGATTTGAGTGGATTTGAGCCAACGAGTGCGCAATTCTCCTAGTTAGGGTGTTGTGGTATGATCTTGTGCAAATTCACTAAGAACCATCACGATTGAGTGTTGTGAGGTTGATGTGTAGCACAAAGGTGCTGATTTAGTGTTTGGAATTAGTTTGGAGGCATAAGATATTGAAGGTTAAATTAGAATGCCAAAGCCTCACACAAACACTTGGAATGCATAGGAAAGAGATAATCTTTACTCATGGGTTGCCCCTCTTAAGTAACACACCCAAGGGAGTCCCCTTGGCAAACCATATGGGACATCAGCCCATACTCCACTCCTAGTACACTAGGATCAGCCCATATCACTTTGGAGACCCAATTCTCATTACTTCTAACTAGTATCACTTCTCTAGTTGCAAGTCTAGCTCATTCGCATCATCTACTCTAGCTAATGCGCATGGCTAAGAGCAACTTCAGCCCACGCAATCATCCTACTTCAACACTCCCACTTTGCGAATAGCCAAAGCCTTGGAGCCCAAATGCCACCACTAGTCTTTGATGTCGATCTCTCGCAAGAGCCTTTGTCAGCACGTCCGCCACCATGTGCTCCGTTGGACAATACTTCAACTCTATCACCTTCATCTCTAACTTCTCTCGAATGAAGTGATATTGCACATCAATGTGCTTTGTACGTGAGTGATGCGTTGGATTCTTCGCCAATGACATACTCCCTTGGTTGTCACACATGATTGTTGTAGCCTCCTCTTGAGTGCATCTCACATCCGCCATTAGTTGCCTCAACCAAATGGCCTCCTTCGTACCGTGGCTCGTCGCCATGTACTCCGCCTCAACCGTTGACGTGGCCGTGGTTTGTTGGCGCTTGCTATTCCATGAAACGGCCCCCGATCCAACTTTGAACATGTACCCCGTGGTGGATCTACGATCATTGGTATCACCCGCATAATCCGCATCACAATACCCACTCAACACAATGTTGTCACCTCCAAGACACAACCTCACATCACTTGTGCCTTTCAAGTACCGCATGATCCTCTTGACCGCAACCCAATGACTTGAACCCGGTCTTGCCATGTGTTGACTCACAACGCTGATTGGATACGCAAGGTCCGGCCTTGTTGCAATCATAGCATACATCAATGACCCTACAGCTTGCTTGTATGGCACATCCACCATAGATTGAGCCTCTAATGCATACTCCTCATCGGTGAGTTTCACGAGTTTGGAATTCACATCCAATGGAGTGCCAACCGGTTTGCAATCCTCCATGCCAAAGCGTTTGAGAACATCCATAACATACTTGCTTTGATTCATTGTTATGGTGCGTGTTGCTCTATCTCGCACAAACTCAACTCCTAGACAAAAGTGCAACTCACCGAGATCACTCATCTCGTACTCGTTCTCAAGCATTGCCTTCAATGCCTTCAAAGAGCTCATACCACTTGCAAGGATGATCAAATCATCCACATATATGATCACGATGACCACATGTTGCCCCTTTTGCATGAAATACAAGCTGTGATCAGCGATGCTCCTTGTGAACCCGATATGAACAAGAAACGTGTCAATCTTTTGATACCATGCGCGTGGAGATTGCTTCAACCCATACAATGACTTGTTCAACTTGCAAACAAGGTTCTCATTACCTCGTTGCACAAATCCTTCGGGTTGTACCATGTAGATGTCCTCGTCCAACTCGCCGTTCAAGAACGCCGTCTTCACATCCATTTGATGCATTTCCAAATCCATGGCAGCCCCGATGGCCAAAATGCATCGAATAGTGGTGAATTTCGCCACCGGTGCAAAGGTCTCATGAAAATCAACACCTTCGATTTGTGAAAAGGCCTTTGCCACCAATCTTGCCTTATAACGAACCACATCACCCGTTGCATCTCTCTTTGCACGAAATACCCACTTACAACCGATAGCGTTGCGATTCTTGGGGAGGGGAGTCAATTCCCAAGTGCCATTGTCCATCAACGATTTGTACTCCTCTTGCATGGCTTGCTCCCACTTGTTTGCATCATCACAACTCAACGCTTCACGAATCGTCAATGGAGCATCTAAAAGTGCAACGTTTGCATGCTCCTCCTCACCTTGAGGGAGAATATGATTCTTCCACCACTCGCCAAGTGGTCTACGATTTCTCTCTGGATAACGACGATCGCTCGAGGATGCATTGTCTTCAACCGCCGTTGCTTGTGCCTTTTTCTCGCCATTCTTCGTCTTCAAAGGTCGCTCCTCAATATGTTCCTCATCACCACCATCTTCGTCATCTTCGTCTTCATCAACAATATCAATAACAGGAGATTTGGAAGATTGGTCCACAATCGCTGGTTTATCGCCACTTCTCCCACTTGGACCATCGTCCAAATTGTCTTCAACCTTGGAATTCTCGCAAAATGTCACATCACGAGCTCGAATGATCTTCTTGGTCTCGAGCGACATGAGCCTGTACGCCTTGGTACCTTCACAATATCCAAGAAACACACATTTTGTTGCCTTGGCCTCAAGTTTGGTTCTTTGAGAATCGGGTACCTTTGCAAATGCGATGCATCCAAATGTGCGCATGTGCTCCACGCGGGGTGGCCTCCCACTCCACGCTTGCTCTGGTGTCATGTTTTGAACCGCACTCGTCGGGCATCGGTTGCGTGTGTACACCGCAGTCACCACCGCTTCCGCCCAAAGGTCCAAACCCAAATTTTGTGCATGCAACATACTCCTTGCCATTTCCACAATTGTTCGATTTGCACGCTCTGCAACTCCGTTTTGTTGTGGTGTATATGGCGTTGTGGTTTGTCTAGCAATGCCTTCTTTCTTCAATAACTCCCCAAATTGGTTGGACATGAACTCGCCGCCATTATCCGATCGAAACACCTTGATCTTGTGCTCGGATTGCTTCTCAACCAACGCCTTGAACTCTTTGAACTTCTCAAAACACTCGCTCTTTGCTTTGATCGGATACAGCCATATCTTCCTCGAAAAATCATCAATGAACGTCACAAAATACTTGCAACCCCCCATAGACGTGGTCTTCATTGGACCACACACGTCGGAATGCACAATCTCAAGAACCTTGGTTGCACGAGTTGCCCCATCAACTGGAAACGGTGAGCGTTGTTGCTTGCCTTCAATACAACCCTCACATGTGAAAGAACTAGGCGCGACGTGTGATTGTGCAAGATCCATGCCACTCACCATTCCACGCAGTGCTTTCACACTCTTGACATTCAAATGCCCGAGACGACGATGCCACAACGCCAACTTGTCTTCGTTTGAACTCGATTGCACCAACGTTGCGGATTCCGCCGCGTGCATCTTGGAAAACTTGATTTGGTACAAGCCGTTGGCTTCGTGTATAATGGCCACCTCCTCACGACTTGGAGACAACACAAAACACCCTTGGTCGCTAAATTCCACTCGCAAATGCTTCATCACCAAATGTCGCACCGATAAAAGATTTGCCTTCAACTTGGGAACGTGGAGGACATCATGGATGGTAATTGTCTTCACACGACCCTTCACCTCGGTGTCTACGACGATGGATCCTTTACCCACGGCTTGAAGAACCGTATCATCACCCAAAATGACATTCTTTGGAGATATGACGTGATATGATTGGAAACAAGTCCTAATGGGCGCCATGTGACTCGAGGCTCCCGAATCAACAATCCAATCGATCACACTACCATTGCATGACACGTCACTTGCCATCATTGCATACTCGTCCCCGTCATCACACCAAGAAGAGACGCTAGTCATAAATGCGTACTCATCACCTGCATCGTTGACCTTTGTATTGTTGGCACTTTCCTCTCTCTTGCGTTTGTAGCAAAATTTTGCCAAGTGGCCCTTCTTACCGCAATAGTAGCATACCTTGTCTGTAGAGCTCCCACTGGCACCGCTCTTGGATTGCTTCGCCATAAGCGCCGCGCTATCGCCACGAGTCTCGTTCTCTTTGCGCCGCGAGAGTTCATGCAACAACCGTGATGTCACATAATCAAGAGTGAGCTCGCTAATGGGCCTACTCTCCATAGCAACGATAAGATACTCGTACGACGGCGGCAAACTCTCGAGGAGCGTCATAACGATATCACCGTCGCTAATGTTGACGTCTGCGCCGTTGAGCTGATCCGCAAGAGCCTTGACTTTGTTGATGTGCGCCAACATATCGTCGTTTTCTTCCATCTTGATGGTGAAAAACTTGCGCCTCAAAAACAAGATATTGACCAAGCTCTTTGTCTCATGAATATTGCAAAGCTTGGCCCATGCCTCGGCGGGAGTCTTGCACGACCGAATATGAGAAAGCTGGGAATCAGAAAGATTAAGAGCCAAAATCGCAAAGGCCTTTTTCTCTCGCCGAGTGTACGCAGTTCGTACCCTAGCCTCGGCGTCGGACGAAGGCGGTTCCTCACTACCCTCAACTATCTCCCACAATTCTTTTTCGGCCATGACCATTTCCATCTTGAATTTCCACAAGTGGAAGTTGACGCCATCGAACTTGTCTACAACCTTAGCACCTTCACCCTCAAATGTAGCCATATCCTTGATTGAAGGACGTACGCTCACAAAATTCAGCCCCTAGAAAGCTAAGAAAAATTGTTTTTATGATTTTTTGACAATTTTGTGATTTGTGAGGCAAATTGCACACGTATGTGCTTCTAATGCCTCCAAACTAATTCCAAACACTAAATCAGCACCTTTGTGCTACACATCAACCTCACAACACTCAATCGTGATGGTTCTTAGTGAATTTGCACAAGATCATACCACAACACCCTAACTAGGAGAATTGCGCACTCGTTGGCTCAAATCCACTCAAATCAGCACCCTTGTGCTTCACAACATGTAATGCACCCTATGCACACCCTTGTGCCTTCCAAGGACTCTAAATCAATGCAAATTCAGCCCCTTCAAGTCCTAATTGCATTGAAATTCATCAAATCAGCCCCGTTGTGCATTCACTAACCCAAACTCAAATTTTGAGCACTCCAAGGGCATAACTCACATTCCAAACCCTTGTGCAAGAATTGCAATACCAAAATCAGATTGTAGACTCACCCCAAGAGCCTCAAAGCATAAAAGTGCCTTGCAACAACACAAGTGCACAAATTGAGCACAAATTGAGCCAATAAGCTCCAATAAGCTCCAATCAGCTCCAATATACTCCAACAAGCACCAATAAGCTCCAAAGCTCCAATTCAGCCCTTGTAGACGTGTATAAACTCCAAAAGTGCTCCAAAGTGCTCCAAAAGCTCCAAATCAACAAATGATAGCTCCAAAGTGCGAATTCAGCCCTCCACACGTAGATCAAAGGTAGGAAGATTGTAATACCTCCCAATGTCGAAATCAGCCCACCAAAGCTCGAATTCAGCCCTCCAAAGTTCCAAATCAGCGCTCCAATACTCCAAAATCAGCGCTCCAACGCACGACCTCCACACAATGAGCTATCTAATCTTTGACTCACGCAAAACACATGAGTGGGCCCATAACCTATTGAAGGTTAGATTAGAATGCCAAAGCCTCACACAAACACTTGGAATGCATAGGAAAGAGATAATCTTTACTCATGGGTTGCCCCTCTTAAGTAACACACCCAAGGGAGTCCCCTTGGCAAACCATATGGGACATCAGCCCATACTCCACTCCTAGTACACTAGGATCAGCCCATATCACTTGGGAGACCCAATTCTCATTACTTCTAACTAGTATTACTTCTCTAGTTGCAAGTCTAGCTCATTCGCATCATCTACTCTAGCTAATGCGCATGGCTAAGAGCAACTTCAGCCCACGCAATCATCCTACTTCAACATAAGAAGCACGCACGTGTGCAATTTGCTTCACAAATCACAAAATTGTCAAAAATCATAAAAACAATTTTTCTTAGCTTTCTAGGGGCTGAATTTTGTGAGCGTACGTCTTCCAATCAAGGATATGGCTACATTTGAGGGTGAAGGTGCTAAGGTTGTAGACAAGTTCGATGGCGTCAACTTCCACTTGTGGAAATTCAAGATGGAAATGGTCATGGCCGAAAAAGAATTGTGGGAGATAGTTGAGGGTAGTGAGGAACCGCCTTCGTCCGACGCCGAGGCTAGGGTACGAACTGCGTACACTCGGCGAGAGAAAAAGGCCTTTGCGATTTTGGCTCTTAATCTTTCTGATTCCCAGCTTTCTCATATTCGGTCGTGCAAGACTCCCGCCGAGGCATGGGCCAAGCTTTGCAATATTCATGAGGCAAAGAGCTTGGTCAATATCTTGTTCTTGAGGCGCAAGTTTTTCACCATCAAGATGGAAGAAAACGACGACATGTTGGCGCACATCAACAAAGTCAAGGCTCTTGCGGATCAGCTCAACGGCGCAGACGTCAACATTAGCGACGGTGATATCGTTATGACGCTCCTCGAGAGTTTGCCGCCGTCGTACGAGTATCTTATCGTTGCTATGGAGAGTAGGCCCATTAGCGAGCTCACTCTTGATTATGTGACATCACGGTTGTTGCATGAACTCTCGCGGCGCAAAGAGAACGAGACTCGTGGCGATAGCGCGGCGCTTATGGCGAAGCAATCCAAGAGCGGTGCCAGTGGGAGCTCTACAGACAAGGTATGCTACTATTGCGGTAAGAAGGGCCACTTGGCAAAATTTTGCTACAAACGCAAGAGAGAGGAAAGTGCCAACAATACAAAGGTCAACGATGCAGGTGATGAGTACGCATTTATGACTAGCGTCTCTTCTTGGTGTGATGACGGGGACGAGTATGCAATGATGGCAAGTGACGTGTCATGCAATGGTAGTGTGATCGATTGGATTGTTGATTCGGGAGCCTCGAGTCACATGGCGCCCATTAGGACTTGTTTCCAATCATATCACGTCATATCTCCAAAGAATGTCATTTTGGGTGATGATACGGTTCTTCAAGCCGTGGGTAAAGGATCCATCGTCGTAGACACCGAGGTGAAGGGTCGTGTGAAGACAATTACCATCCATGATGTCCTCCACGTTCCCAAGTTGAAGGCAAATCTTTTATCGGTGCGACATTTGGTGATGAAGCATTTGCGAGTGGAATTTAGCGACCAAGGGTGTTTTGTGTTGTCTCCAAGTCGTGAGGAGGTGGCCATTATACACGAAGCCAACGGCTTGTACCAAATCAAGTTTTCCAAGATGCACGCGGCGGAATCCGCAACGTTGGTGCAATCGAGTTCAAACGAAGACAAGTTGGCGTTGTGGCATCGTCGTCTCGGGCATTTGAATGTCAAGAGTGTGAAAGCACTGCGTGGAATGGTAAGTGGCATGGATCTTGCACAATCACACGTCGCACCTAGTTCATTCACATGTGAGGGTTGTATTGAAGGCAAGCAACAACGCTCACCGTTTCCAGTTGATGGGGCAACTCGTGCAACCAAGGTTCTTGAGATTGTGCATTCCGACGTGTGTGGTCCAATGAAGACCACGTCTATGGGGGGTTGCAAGTATTTTGTGACGTTCATTGATGATTTTTCGAGGAAGATATGGCTGTATCCGATCAAAGCAAAGAGCGAGTGTTTTGAGAAGTTCAAAGAGTTCAAGGCGTTGGTTGAGAAGCAATCCGAGCACAAGATCAAGGTGTTTCGATCGGATAATGGCGGCGAGTTCATGTCCAACCAATTTGGGGAGTTATTGAAGAAAGAAGGCATTGCTAGACAAACCACAACGCCATATACACCACAACAAAACGGAGTTGCAGAGCGTGCAAATCGAACAATTGTGGAAATGGCAAGGAGTATGTTGCATGCACAAAATTTGGGTTTGGACCTTTGGGCGGAAGCGGTGGTGACTGCGGTGTACACACGCAACCGATGCCCGACGAGTGCGGTTCAAAACATGACACCAGAGCAAGCGTGGAGTGGGAGGCCACCCCGCGTGGAGCACATGCGCACATTTGGATGCATCGCATTTGCAAAGGTACCCGATTCTCAAAGAACCAAACTTGAGGCCAAGGCAACAAAATGTGTGTTTCTTGGATATTGTGAAGGTACCAAGGCGTACAGGCTCATGTCGCTCGAGACCAAGAAGATCATTCGAGCTCGTGATGTGACATTTTGCGAGAATTCCAAGGTTGAAGACAATTTGGACGATGGTCCAAGTGGGAGAAGTGGCGATAAACCAGCGATTGTGGACCAATCTTCCAAATCTCCTGTTATTGATATTGTTGATGAAGACGAAGATGACGAAGATGGTGGTGATGAGGAACATATTGAGGAGCGACCTTTGAAGACGAAGAATGGCGAGAAAAAGGCACAAGCAACGGCGGTTGAAGACAATGCATCCTCGAGCGATCGTCGTTATCCAGAGAGAAATCGTAGACCACTTGGCGAGTGGTGGAAGAATCATATTCTCCCTCAAGGTGAGGAGGAGCATGCAAACGTTGCACTTTTAGATGCTCCATTGACGATTCGTGAAGCGTTGAGTTGTGATGATGCAAACAAGTGGGAGCAAGCCATGCAAGAGGAGTACAAATCGTTGATGGACAATGGCACTTGGGAATTGACTCCCCTCCCCAAGAATCGCAACGCTATCGGTTGTAAGTGGGTATTTCGTGCAAAGAGAGATGCAACGGGTGATGTGGTTCGTTATAAGGCAAGATTGGTGGCAAAGGCCTTTTCACAAATCGAAGGTGTTGATTTTCATGAGACCTTTGCACCGGTGGCGAAATTCACCACTATTCGATGCATTTTGGCCATCGGGGCTGCCATGGATTTGGAAATGCATCAAATGGATGTGAAGACGGCGTTCTTGAACGGCGAGTTGGACGAGGACATCTACATGGTACAACCCGAAGGATTTGTGCAACGAGGTAATGAGAACCTTGTTTGCAAGTTGAACAAGTCATTGTATGGGTTGAAGCAATCTCCACGCGCATGGTATCAAAAGATTGACACGTTTCTTGTTCATATCGGGTTCACAAGGAGCATCGCTGATCACAGCTTGTATTTCATGCAAAAGGGGCAACATGTGGTCATCGTGATCATATATGTGGATGATTTGATCATCCTTGCAAGTGGTATGAGCTCTTTGAAGGCATTGAAGGCAATGCTTGAGAACGAGTACGAGATGAGTGATCTCGGTGAGTTGCACTTTTGTCTAGGAGTTGAGTTTGTGCGAGATAGAGCAACACGCACCATAACAATGAATCAAAGCAAGTATGTTATGGATGTTCTCAAACGCTTTGGCATGGAGGATTGCAAACCGGTTGGCACTCCATTGGATGTGAATTCCAAACTCGTGAAACTCACCGATGAGGAGTATGCATTAGAGGCTCAATCTATGGTGGATGTGCCATACAAGCAAGCTGTAGGGTCATTGATGTATGCTATGATTGCAACAAGGCCGGACCTTGCGTATCCAATCAGCGTTGTAAGTCAACACATGGCAAGACCGGGTTCAAGTCATTGGGTTGCGGTCAAGAGGATCATGCGGTACTTGAAAGGCACAAGTGATGTGAGGTTGTGTCTTGGAGGTGACAACATTGTGTTGAGTGGGTATAATGATGCGGATTATGCGGGTGATACCAATGATCGTAGATCCACCACGGGGTACATGTTCAAAGTTGGATCGGGGGCCGTTTCATGGAATAGCAAGCGCCAACAAACCACGGCCACGTCAACGGTTGAGGCGGAGTACATGGCGACGAGCCACGGTACGAAGGAGGCCATTTGGTTGAGGCAACTAATGGCGGATGTGAGATGCACTCAAGAGGAGGCTACAACAATCATGTGTGACAACCAAGGGAGTATGTCATTGGCGAAGAATCCAACGCATCACTCACGTACAAAGCACATTGATGTGCAATATCACTTCATTCGAGAGAAGTTAGAGATGAAGGTGATAGAGTTGAAGTATTCTCCAACGGAGCACATGGTGGCGGACGTGCTGACAAAGGCTCTTGCGAGAGATCGACATCAAAGACTAGTGGTGGCATTTGGGCTCCAAGGCTTTGGCTATTCGCAAAGTGGGAGTGTTGAAGTAGGATGATTGCGTGGGCTGAAGTTGCTCTTAGCCATGCGCATTAGCTAGAGTAGATGATGCGAATGAGCTAGACTTGCAACTAGAGAAGTGATACTAGTTAGAAGTAATGAGAATTGGGTCTCCCAAGTGATATGGGCTGATCCTAGTGTACTAGGAGTGGAGTATGGGCTGATGTCCCATATGGTTTGCCAAGGGGACTCCCTTGGGTGTGTTACTTAAGAGGGGCAGCCCATGAGTAAAGATTATATCTTTCCTATGCATTCCAAGTGTTTGTGTGAGGCTTTGGCATTCTAATATAACCTTCAATATTTTGTTGCCTTGGCCTCAAGTTTGGTTCTTTGAGAATCAGGTACCTTTGCAAATGCGATGCATCCAAATGTGCGCATGTGCTCCACGCGGGGTGGCCTCCCACTCCACGCTTGCTCTGGTGTCATGTTTCGAACCGCACTCGTCGGGCATCCGTTGCGTGTGTACACCACAGTTAGCACCGCTTCCGCCCAAAGGTCCAAACCCAAATTTTGTGCATGCAACATACTCCTTGCCATCTCCACAGTCGTTCGATTTGCACGCTCCGCAACTCCGTTTTGTTGTGGCGTATATGGCGTTGTCATTTGTCTAGCAATGCCTTCTTTCTTCAATAACTCTCCAAATTGGTTGGACATGAACTCGCCGCCATTATCCGATCGAAACACCTTGATCTTGTGCTCGGATTGCTTCTCAACCAACGCCTTGAACTCTTTGAACTTCTCAAAACACTCGCTCTTTGCTTTGATCGGATACAACCATATCTTCCTCGAAAAATCATCAATGAACGTCACAAAATACTTGCAACCCCCCATAGACGTGGTCTTCATGGGACCACACACGTCGGAATGCACAATCTCAAGAACCTTGGTTGCACGAGTTGCCCCATCAACTGGAAACGGTGAGCGTTGTTGCTTGCCTTCAATACAACCCTCACATGTGAAAGAACTAGGCGCGACGTGTGATTGTGCAAGATCCATGCCACTCACCATTCCACGCAGTGCTTTCACACTCTTGACATTCAAATGCCCGAGACGACGATGCCACAACGCCAACTTGTCTTCGTTTGAACTCGATTGCACCAACGTTGCGGATTCAGCCGCGTGCATCTTGGAAAACTTGATTTGATACAAGCCATTGACTTCGTGTATAATGGCCACCTCCTCACGACTTGGGGACAACACAAAACACCCTTCGTCGGTAAATTCCACTCGCAAATGCTTCATCACCAAATGTCGCACCGATAAAAGATTTGCCTTCAACTTGGGAACGTGGAGGACATCATGCATGGTAATTGTCTTTTCACGACTCTTCACTTCGGTGTCTACGACGATGGATCCTTTACCCACGGCTTGAAGAACCGTATCATTACTCAAAATGCCATTCTTTGGAGATATGACGGGATAAGATTGGAAACAAGTCCTATTGGGTGCCATGTGACTCGAGGTACCCGAATCAACAATCCAATCGATCACAATACCATTGCATGACACGTCGCTTGTGATCATTGCATACTCGTCACCCTCAAATAAAGCCATATCTTAAGTACGTACTCTCACAAAAATCAGCCCCTACAAAGCTAAAAAAAATTGTTTTTATGAATTTTTGATAATTTTGTGAATCGTGAAGCAAATTGCACACATATGTGCTTTCAATGTCTTCAAACTAATTTCAAACACTAAATCAGCACCTTTCTGCTATACATCAACCTCACAACACTCAATCGTGCGGGTTCTCAATGAATATGCCCAAGTAACACCTTACCTAAGTGAATTGAGCACTCCTTTGCTCCAATCCACCCAAATCAGCACCCTAGTGCCTCACAACATGTAATGCACCCAAAAGGCACCCTTGTGCCTCGCAAGGACTCTAAATCAATGCAAATTGAACCAAATCAGCCCCTTCAAATCCTAATTGCATTAAAATTTATCAAATCAGCCCTCTTGTGTATTCACTATCCCAAACTCCAATTTTGAGCACTCCAAGGGCATGAAACACATTCAATGCCCTTGTGCAAGTATTGCAATACTAAAATCAGATTGTAGACTCACCCCAAGAGCCTCAAACCATAAAAGTGCCTTGCAACAACACAAGAGCAAAAATTGAGCACAAATTGAGCCAATAAGCTCCAATATACTCCAATAAGCTCCAAGAAGTTCCAATAAGTTCCAATCAGCTCCTATATACGCCAATAAACTCCAATAAACTCTTAAGCTTCAAATCAGCCCTTGTGGACGTGTATAAACTCCAACAATGCCCCAAAATCCTTCAAAAGCTCCAATTCACCAAATGAATGCTCCAAAGTGCCAATTCAGCCCTCCAACACCAATAACAAAGATAAGAAGATTGTAATACCTCTCAATGTCGAAGTCAGCCCACCAAAGCTCCAAATCAGCGCACCAAAACTCCAAAATCAGCGCTCCAACGCACGACCACCACACAATGAGCAATCTAATCTATCACTTACGCAATACACATGGGTGGGCCCATAACCTATTGAAGGTTAGATTAGAATGCCAATGCCTCACACAAACACAAGGAATGCATAGGAAGGAGGTAGCCTTTACTCATGGGCTGCCCCTCTTTAGTAGCACACCCAAGGGACTCCCCTTGGCAAACCATATGGGACATCAGCCCATACTCAACCCCTACTACACTAAGGTCAGCCCATATCACTTAGGACTACCAATTTGCATTACATCTTACTATTACTACTTCACTAGATGCAACTTCAGCCTATTGACATCATCTACACTAGCTCATACGCATTGGCTATGAGCAACTTCAGCCCACGCAATCATCCAACTCCAACATCCTCCGCAGCCACGGAACTTGTGGTTCAATTTGTTTCAAAGCTAAATTTTTGAATATTCTTAAAAGTGCAGGTGAATTACGATCACAACTAGAATTGAGTTCTGAATAGCATTTGGAAGCGGGTGATTGCAAGCTACGGTCACCCACATTTTTTGTCGCGGTGTAGAAATTGCTGCACTTTTTCAATCTTTGAAAAATCACCAACAAATATTGGGATGGAATTTTGTGATGACACAAATTGCATTGTTTCTAAAACTCCAAAGTTAAGATGTCTACCACAATAAAGTTTGCAAAATTTCAATCTTTCTATCCAAATTAAGAATTTCTACTTGGATTTGGTAGCGTGTCGCTTGTCAAAAGTGCACCTAATTTATGGGAAATGCGACAAGGGGGTCAAATTTAAACTTCAAAAATATATAGCAACATACCACAAGTATGTACCAAACTACCATATTTTATTATTTTTGGTATTAAGCTTGCTTATTTTTGAATTAATTGTTTTGTGATGTTTTTGTTTTTTTTAAGATTTTCGTGCAGTTAAAACTTTTTTTTTGGATTTTATTTTTTGGAAATGAAACAAATGGTCCAATTTCTGAGGTGGGATTTGAAATGCATTTTTCATTAGACCTAGCTATGGATGTTATGTAAAAAATGCTCTAATTACCCCTGTTGGGTAAAAAACAAAAAAGGTTGTTGAGTAAAGCCCAAAGTCTTGAAATTAACTTATCAATTGCCAAAGTGAAAGTATTAGCATAAACCCTATTTGGGATGGTGAAATTTTTGATCTAATTGAAAGTTGAGAGGTGCACATTACAACGCTAGTGCATGAGTTGCAGGGCCCTTAGCTGTACAAGCTGCACTCTCTATTTGATAGACCGTAGCTTGCAATCACCCAAGCCCCGACTCCAAACATTACTCAACAAATAATGATAGAAACAAGTTACACAACTGAATGGAAAGCCGTTGAGTTCAATATGCCCAACCACCGAAACAATGCTCTTTTCTAGTCAGTTGATCTACAATTGTGGAGCAATCTCCAACGTGGGGACACAACTCAATCATTCTTTGAGACTGGAAAATTTTACAAACTATTTTGGTCATTGGAGGATCTTTGATGAGTTTCACCCTTCCTTCTATAGGGAGGTTGTGGATGTATCCTCGTGATCGCCGGAATGCAGGAAAGTGCATGGCATCAACAAATTCAGCCTCGATGCCAAAAAGATGCGTTTCAATTCTCATCTCCAGAGATGACAATTGTAGCGTCATTGTTCGGCACAACAAGGGAGATACTTTTAATAAAGCTTCATTAGATGCAAATTTTCTCTGCTACGAGGAACTGTATAACGGTTTAGAGCGCGTCACGATAACAGTAGTAAACCGAGTAATATGTCTAAATGTGTATTTAGGGCTTATGTCAATGCCTTGGTTTGATGAAAGTAGATGCATTGCTCCTCTAAACTGTAGTGGAGGAAGTCATATATTTTGGAGCATTTGTCAACCCTTTCCAGAGAGACTCATGCTCGTGGTTCATTTTTTCTTGAGTGTGTCTCAAAAAGCGCATCGTGATTTTGCTACCTTTAGGTCCAGTTGTGTTTAGTCTGTACCGTTGACTGCAGATTGAAATACAGAAAGCAGACAAAAGATTAGGACACAAGAAAATGCAATATAGTGTGTAGCGTGGAAAGGTTCAGTGGTTGCATTGATTTGACTCGATTGGTTGTACAGTGGGGTACCAATCAAAATGTCGTTTTCAAATTTGCAGTGAGAACAATTTCAGTACTGCCAACTTTCAAAGCCTCCCGAGAGCTCAAAAATTGGTATTTCACAACGAACTTTTTACCAAAGAGTTATCTTTAAGTGAATTATATGCATGCTAAATTTCAAGTCCAAAAACTTCACCAAAAAAACGTTATAAAAAATCTACCAACATTGGTAGTTGTGGAAAGTTTTTCACTACTTCCAACTTTGACAGCCTCCCAAAGATTGAATTATTTTTTCAATGCCATGAAATTTATGTAACAAAAACCTCTTTATGTTAATAACATATGAAAAAAAATTCAAGGCCAAAATATTAATGAAATAAAAGATATTAACAATCTACCAACATGTGTAGTTGTGGGAAACAATGGGGGAAACCATTTCATTGCTACCAACTTTGACTACTATGTTGGTAGATTTTGAATAACTTGTTTTTGGTCAATCTTTTGGCCTTGAAATTTAGCATACATATAATTAACTTAAAGGTCATTCTTTTGTAAAAATTTCGTGGTAAAATACCAATTTTGGAGCTCTCGGGAGGCTATCAAAGTTGGCAGTATTGAAAGTTGGTAGCAATGAAATGGTTTCCCTCATTGTTTCCCACAACTACACATGTTGGTAGATTGTTAATATCTTTTTTTTCATTAATCTTTTTGGTCTTGAAAATTTTATCATATGTTATTAACATGAAGAGGTTTTTGTTACAATAATTTCATGGCGAAAAAAAAAATTCAATCTTTGGGAGGTTGTCAAAGTTGGCAGCATTGAAAACATTTCCACAGCTACCAATGTTGGTAGATTTTGATGATTCTTTGGTGATTGTTTTTGGCCTTTTGAATAAATGTTTTTTGGTGATTCTTTTGGCCTTCAAATATAGCATGCATATAATCAACTTAAAGGTGATTCTTTAGTAAAAATTTCGTTGTGAAATACTAATTTTTGAGCTCTCGGGAGGCTTTCAAAGTTGGCAGTACTGAATTTTTTTTCACTGCGAATTCGAAAACGACATTTTGATTCGTACCCCACTGTACAAGGATTGTATGATCCTCATCCAGTTTATGAGCCAAACTCCTAAATTTGGCTAGGTCAATGTCCCCTTCATAGTGTTTTTTGAGTAAGAATGACGGATCATTTAGTGTAAGAATATTTCCAAGTTGGTATTGATATCAATTTTGCAGCGAAGCATGGATGGTTGTTTGAGACCCTTCAATTTTTTGCTGGTCTTGGCCGTCATAAAGCTCACGTGTTTAGGACAGATTCGACTATGGTAGGGGACCCTATTGACTTGAAATGATATCTTGAAGAATTCAGGCTATAGAAGAGAATGTCTTCCCTAATTGTGTCGGTCTTGTTTGAGTCTTGTGCAGGACTTGTGCAGGTCTTGTGCAAGTATTGTTGGGATTTTGTGCAGGTCTTGTGAAGGTCTTGTACAAGTGCATAAGATTGGATAAACATCTCCAAAAGTACCTTGCAAGGAACCCTTAGATAATACCTGTATCCACCGTGAGACCTATCAGGTATGCCATTACTAAAACATAATTAAGCGAAGTATTTCGTCTTGTATATGTAGAGAGAGAATCGTTGAACGATCTTATTGAAGTTGATTCGTATGTTTTTAAAAATGTTTGGATTTTGTGTTGTATTTTACTTACAGTCTATAATATGCAAAAGAAATGGTAAGGAACTTAGCTAAAGCTATAATTGAAAAGAAGGCTAGACGTAATAATGGAGATGGTGACTGTGATGTATTACAAATGGTAGAGGAGCAATCTAGAGGCAAAAAAAACTGAAGTTGTTTGAAGAGATCCAACCCAATGGAGTTGGAAGTAGAATGTAGGAGACATTTTGGCATGATTGAATTGGTGTAAGATGAGATTGTGAAGCTCAAATATGCATAAATTAGTAGAAGAGATGTTACTTGAGTGAAGTCCTCTAAAATCTTCATTGAATCACCTTTGCATATTATTCCATCATTCCTTTGAATGCCCTAATGTACTATGTGTTCGTATCCGGAGAGCAAGTTGCCGCAAAACCATCAAATTAATTCTTAAAGGAAGGTACATAAATCTTTGGAAACTTACTTTCTTAATTTTACTAAAAACTGAGGTAGTTTGGCAATTATGGTAGTCATTTAAATAGGAATAATCTTTTGAACACCTTTAGATGTAATGAGTGAAATCAATGTTAGTAACATATACATCCCCAAACATACAATTGGTACTCTAGAATTAGGAAATAACCCTAAACCTAAGGCATTATAGGAAAAAAGAAATTATCTTTCAATGTCATTGATATCACTAATCCCGTTCCCACATTGTTTCGGCCATCCAAAGATTAAAATAATTCCAGCTTTGTATTTAGCTTTTGGGTGTACTCCTCCGTCGCAGTAATATAGTCTTACCAATCTTCTCAATAAGATTGCAATCTTAAAAAGTCTAAAGAAGTGTTATGGAACACCGTACTCATATAGCACACATGAAACATCAATACTTCATATATACACATCTTTAGTCCACACTTCTTTAGTCAACATCTTTAGTCCACAACACATCTATAGTTCTGAAATAACTAATATTCAATGAAACCATAAAGATGAGCTTTAGAAGTGATTAACCTAGAATTTTGCAGGGACCCACAAATATAAGTAAGTGTTGTTCGATAATCTTCTCAATGATCACAACAATTGCATCGTGCTAAAAATTCAACTGCAGCGGCCATTATATTTGTTTATTCCTCGTATTGTAGTCCTTATGTTTGAAGCAGGGCATAACACCGATTCCAGAGTTGGCATGGTCAAACAAATTTGGCCATTGCATAACACCGCTTTGGGGTTTGGCCTCGTCGCGCACAACTGATTTTTGAGTTGTCAATTTATGTGTATGATTGTTACAGTCTTCTCTCAACGGCCAACGCAGCGTTGGTTCTAGATGTGGCATCCTAGAGCGGACATAACACGAGCTTAGGAGAAATAACATTGACACTTGAGATGGAGGGCCACACTTAATCGGCACATCTGTGCTTTACACTCCCATAAATACGAGTGTAAGCATGACAAACCATATGGTACATATGTCCAGGGTAAATAACAGTCGGTCAATCTATAACACCGATATCAGATTTGAGCCAGTGCATATCACTGTAATGAGATGTGACACTTAGGATGCAATTGTGAAAGCAGATTGCGAGTTTAACAAGTCACGTCTCGGGTTCGAAGAAACACCACTGTATTGTTGTTTGGTATTTGATATTTGTCGTGTCGTAGCGTCTGGATGTGGCCTAAGAGGGAGGGCCACACATGATCCAGGCTATGAGGCCAGGATAGGTGTGCTTTGCCTAAAAACGCTCGCCCTTTTATACTCTTGACTACGACTGTGAGTAGGACAAACCATATCGAGCCTTCCATAATACTGGCTGTTGATCAAGGTAGTGCATAACACTGGTGTGAGGTGTGGTCTTGGGTTGTGGCGGATAAAAAAATTTGGGTCTGACAATTTACGTCTAGGACTCTCGGGTTTTAGAGTTCGAGGAAATGAGACTGAGTTGCTGGTTGGCATTTTAGATTTGTCGTCTCGTACGGTCCAGATCTGCCCATAGTTGCAAGACGTATTTTTGGATGAAACCCCATGATGAATGGCCACACCTCATTCGGACCAAGAGACCGGGAAAGGTGTGCTCTTCTCACTAGACCCTCGCCCCGTTATACTCATGACTACGAGTGTGAGCTGATAAACCATAATGTGCTGGGAAAAATTAATGGGTTTGTGCATAACACTACTGTGAGGTGTGGTCTTGGGGCATAGCGGAGAAGTGGGTAGCGGTGCCTAACAATTGACTTTTAGGGTTTTAGGGTTTGAAGAAACGGCACCCGCTAGCTTGTTGGAATTTTAGATTTTTCGTGTCATCTGATCCAGATTTGGGCGCAGCTGGAGATCCTAGGGTTTGGACGCAACTAGGGATGAAGGTCCTAGGGTCTGGACGCAACCCTGGATGAAGGTCCTAGGGTTTGGACGCAATCGGGGATGAAGGTCCTAGCGTTGGATATATGTCCAAGGACAAAAGAAAACCCTGAAGCCGTCCATAACACTGGTTCTAGAGATGGAGCTGTGCATAACACTTTTGTGACGTGTGGTCTTGGACTTTGGGTGGAAAGTAGATCTTGGATCTGACGATGGACGTCTAGGGTTTTAGGGTTCGAGGAAATGCCCCTGATATGTTGGTTTAGGGTTTAGTTAGGGGTTTGTCGTGTTGTTGGACCCAAATCTGGTCTGGGCTGGAGGTCGTAGGGTTTGGATGAAACCCGAGGTGACCACAGAAACTCGCATTTACGATGAATGACCACACTTGATCCGGTCCATGAGGCCGGGAAAGGTGTGCTTTTCCCACCGGAGCCTCGCCCCTTTATACTCCCAGGAGGACGGTTTAGAGTGGGCGCAAACCTTATGGGATTAGGCGCAGTGCAATCTGGAAGAAACTATTCATATAACACTGACGGTTGCGGACGTGGCACATGTGGCACGTATGTACGCGTATATGTAGACAGCGACGGACGGAGGGCGTACGTGTACGCGGGGTTCGTGTTATGGACGAGATCTGAAAAAAACGGATATGACTATTCACCTGTCAGCCATAACACCAGTCCCGTCCGGGCAGATTTCGGTCGGGGAGGGGGTTGCGAGAATTACTGCGGGGTCGCTAAAACCGCCGCCGGCTGCCCCTGACGCTCAAAATTGAATTCTTCAGTGCCCTTCAAATGGGTTTTGGGGCTTCAAAAAATACCTCTATAAAAATTTCCCTTCAAAACATTATCCTGATGTAACGGTTGTCCTATCACTTAAAGGGCTTGGTGAAAAATGCCCATCATCTACTATTCATCACCCTAGTTGAAAGTGCTAGACTGTCAATTCACCCCAATTGACTCTCATTTCAATTTTTCAACTCTGGAGTGCCAAAGTAGAGACTTTAGTCTTTCTGCCTTCCTGAGTCTTGCTAAGTTGAGATCCAACTTGCCCATCGATTAGAGCTCAAATCTATAGAAGGTAGTCGAGATCCAACTTGCGAAGTTTGTTTGATCGATTAGAACTATATGTTGTTGGCCTACTGCCAGTGAACTATATTAATTTCAAGGTATTTGTAAGATCAAATCACTTACTGTGACTATTATTGTGACTATTACTGTGACTATTATTGTTGAATTAAATTGCTTAATCAATCACATGCAAATTGCTTCAATCTTTTATTTACACAACTTGTAAATGAAGCTTAGAGTTCAATTTCAAGAGCACACACCTCTCTAATGCAACATAATGCCGATAGCCTAATTTGACACGCGTAGGGCATTGCCACTTTAGGAAGTGGAATTAGACGATTGATTCTTCATTTCTTTCATTGCAATGGAAGCATGTATTATACAAATTATGCATAATTTTAATATAAGTTTTATATTTCTTTGAAAATCCTCCATTGACATCTTGAATTTGGAGGTGCCCTTCAATTGAAATGCGGAAATTTTAGAGCCCTTCAATATGAAATTCATATGAGGACTTCAATTTTGAGCCCTGCTGCAGGACCCACGAATAGGCTCCGCAAACCATGGCAACATAAGATATAAGCTTCACCAGACACTTCTCGGGCTGTGAGGCAGGAGACAAGGATTTGTGCGTGAGAGCGGTGAGGTTAAGTGTAAGATTGAATAGCGCGAGCAGAGATGGAGGGCGGGAATTCGTTGGTAGCGGGGCCGGAGGGGAGGAAGCGGCGTGTGTCATATTTTTACGATCCTGATGTTGGGAACTACTACTATGGACAGGGACATCCCATGAAGCCGCACCGTATTCGGATGGCGCACTCGTTGTTGGTGCACTACAATTTGCACTCGAGGATGGAGGTGCTGCGGCCTTACCCCGCACGGGATCGCGACTTGTGCCGATTTCACGCGGATGACTACGTGTCTTTCTTGAAGGAGGTCACCCCGGAGACGCAGCACGATCAGATGAGGCAGCTGAGGCGTTTCAATGTGGGCGAGGATTGCCCTGTTTTTGATGGTTTGTATAATTTTTGCCAGACCTACGCTGGAGGTTCTGTTGGGGGCGCTGTCAAGCTCAACCATGGCCACAGCGACATTGCTATCAATTGGGCCGGCGGTTTGCATCATGCTAAGAAGTGCGAGGCGTCCGGATTTTGCTACGTGAATGACATCGTGCTCGCTATTTTGGAGCTTCTCAAGTACCATGAAGTACGGTTTTGGCACTGCTATGAAATTCCTTACAGAAAGACGGTTTTGGAATTACAGAGGGCATGATCTGTTGAGGGTTAATTTTTTTTTTTTTTCTGGGTTTTTAATTAGGAGTGTGGGGACTCCTCTAAATATCTTATGAGCTCTTCTGGGAAATTAAGCAACCTGTAAAAGAAATGCTATCATCGGTATGTTTCAAGGCAGTTTTGAAAGGGATTTAGTCATCTCTTATCTTCGTTGTTCCCGCATGTGAATTTTTTTCAGTTGTCTCTACTTTGGGTGCTCAATTTGAGCATTTCTTTACTGCCGGGCTTATAGATTTTATCATTTGAGTTTTAACAACCCCGTTGCCTTATTTCCTTCCTGTATTTCTAACACATCTTCAGGTCTTCTTAGTCTCTCTTTTTGACTGACGCTGATTCCAGTTCTGTATCATTTGTAAAACTTTGTTCTAAGCTCAAAGGTCTAAGTCAAACCTTGTTTTCATTTTTTCTTGTACAATTGCCTTATTACACGTTTATCCCAAATTGTACAATATTTTCTTTTTCTTTTTCTTGGGGCCACGTTTCCTTCGCCTAGTAGCATCGATTCTTATGAGGACATGTGCTCTATCTACTTAAGTGCACCACCTACAGTTGAATAGTTTGAGTTCTCTTTCTACAGGACACGTTCCCAGGAGACGCGTGTAAGTGTAATCAATTTAAGAAAGCTGCTGAGTTTTTTCACGAAGATCCACTTTATTGATGCCGAGATTGAGACTAAGCTGTGTCTGCTGCGATAGAGAATGTGGATTTGCTCTATAGGGGATTTAGCAGAGGAGAACCTTATTGTGTACTTAATAGTTGAGTTTACAAAGCTGGCAGTCTTTTTGTGTGATCAGGCCAGCTTGGTATCTTTCTTGTTGTGAATGAACGTTTGAGTTGAACTGTGCATGCAGCGAGTGCTATATATCGATATTGACATACACCATGGAGATGGCGTCGAGGAAGCATTTTACACGACTGATAGAGTGATGACTGCATCTTTCCACAAATTCGGTGACTACTTTCCAGGGACGGGGGATGCTCGAGACATTGGCTTTGGGAAGGGAAAGTACTACTCACTGAACGTTCCTTTGGATGACGGAATTGACGACGAGAGCTATCAGTCGCTTTTCAAGCCCATCATGGTGAAGATGATGGAAGTGTTCCAACCGGGAGCAGTGGTTTTGCAGTGTGGGGCTGACTCTTTGTCTGGAGATCGACTTGGCTGTTTCAACTTGTCTGTGAAAGGCCATGCCGAGTGTGTTCGGTACATGCGGTCTTTTAATGTACCGTTGCTTCTCTTGGGTGGCGGTGGATATACGATACGCAATGTAGCTCGCTGTTGGTGTTATGAGGTGCTGTCAGTCTTCCTTTTGCTGCACACTGTATGTCGGAGTAGTGAGATGGTGGATATACAGCACTATGCTTTGATTGCTTCCTCCAAGCACACTATTTGTTCTAGATGTTTGAGAGCCTGCGGGCGCAGTTGTTGGTGCTGTCCCATTTGTACTAGTCCCATATTTTCTAGGCCCTGTTACCCTAAATTTTAAACTCTATACCCAGGCTGGGATAGCTGAATCATATTGTCGCTTTGGGATTTATCGTAGTCTTAAGAGGCTCATCGCATAATTTCTCTACATGTTTGCTAGTAGAATTAAATTTTGATGGACACTAGGTTTGTCGTTGAAATTCCATGGTATCCTTAACACCTTCTATTCTCGTTTGATCGATGATTTCATCTGATGCATCACAGACAGCTGTGGCAGTGGGAGAAGAATTAGATGACAAATTGCCCGATCATGAATATTACGAGTACTTTGGGCCTGATTATACGCTACACGTCGCACCCAGTAACATGGCAAATCAGAATTCAAAGAAAGATCTAGACAACCTGAGGTCAGCTTTGTGACTTTGGTTGGTAGTATGTTAAGAAGTGAACTGCTTTGTTTTGTTTTCAGCGGTGCTATCAGTAACTTGGAGTCGTCTCTGTTCAGGGCAAAGTGGAAGTTGTTTCAATTTGATAGGTGGGTGTTGCGCGCAGGATAAAACTGTTGGAAAACTTGTCAAAATTGCAGCATGTTCCAAGCGTGCAATTTTCGGAAAGGCCACCAGATACTGATCTTTACGAAAATGTACGTGTCAGTGGAGGTCTTGCTGGCAAATAGGATTTTCTTTCGAACATGTGGGACTTTTGTAGTCTTTATTGTATCATCCAATGGATTGACTCTAACCCCGTTATTGAATGCAGGAAGATGAAGTTTTAGAGCTTCGTGGTAAGAGTCGCACATGGGACGGTGAATTGTCTGACTCTGATTCTGAAGATCATGACCTAAGACGCCGCAACCACGGTGTAGTTGCTAGTGAGGCAGCATTTGCAAGGTAAGTACCTTTGCATCTTATTTTGCTGCCAGGTGACAATGTAAAATTTTAGTGGTAATGTTTGAAATTTTGCCTTACGAAGAAGCATTTGTACTTGGATTTTTGACGTGCTCAACGTGTGCAGTAGATCTTGACAACTTGTGTTCAGAAGATCACAAGCATTAATAGGGTGCCTTTCTGTATGCAGTAGATCTCGACATCTGTGATATTGAACTTGGATGCGTTTTTTTTGTGTATTTTTTAAGCCGTAAAGTGATTTTAATGAGACTACATATGCAAAAACTGAATGTTTTCGTTTCTTTGTTCACAGGAGAAGCATACCATTGGGTTCAGGCAGGGAAAAATTCAAGGGAGAGATTGGTGAAACAACTTCTTCGGTCAGTGGTGTCTCTCTTCTCGGATATGAGAGTCGCGTGAGTATTTTGGATGTATATTAGAAACTGTGAATTTTCCACGTTGTCTACGTCATTGGTATATTTCCGCAATTTAATGTTTTTCCACTTGTCTCCTTGCAGGATGTTGAGATTGACATGAAAAATGAGGCAGCAAATGTTTTCAAGCGTACAGAAGATTCTGCTGGGGAGGTAATATCATGCCCCACATGGTTGCAATGATTTGATTTTTTTTCATCATCACATCTTTCGTTTGCTGGTTTTAGTGTGCATACGAATGAACTTCTGGATTTTAAGTGGAGAGGATGGAGTTGGGTCGCGTTAAAGTCCCCCCATCGAACTTCCCAGGGAGGCGGGAGCCCACCAGTCAGTGGAGGCCGGGCAGCCCGCTCACGGCAGCCTTCATCGCGGTCTTCATTACGGTCTTCATCGCCGGGGTCTTCGGATCTTTGTGGTCTTCATCGTGTTCTCCACCCTAATCGACCTTATTCCTCTCTCCTGCGGCGCTCCTCCTCTCTCTCATGCGGCGCTCCTCTCATGCGGCGCCACCGCTTTGAGCTCCGTGATTCCTAATGTTAACATGATCTTCAAGCCGAAATCAAAGTGATTCAATCGAAATGGCACCTGCAGCAGCATTATAACAATGGTCTCAATATAATTGAATCTGTGCACCAGTATTCATTCTTTCGGGGATTGTACATACCAAGCTTCCAACCACTTTAACGTGACTGCCTGGACACCCGAAACAATCACTTCAAATCAGTGAATGTGTGCATGAAAAGTGGTTGTTCCAGTCAATGATCGATATGGATTGTGTGATAAAGTGCGTGTCCGGCTGTGTTGTCGAAGAATGAAAATATTTCATTCTCTAACACATGTTGAGCTTCGCTCTTGGTGTTTTGGATTATATCCTATGCAACCCGTAAGTACAAAATCATGCTCATATTAAAAAGGTGGGTCTGGCTGTATTTCAATGAATTCTTTGAGGCTGTGCTCATCTCGGAGAAATGAATTTAAGACACAACAAGTCATTTTGTGGGGTCTGCATAAGTCGAGGATCACAGATGAGGAGCTCAAAAGGTGGCGCCGCAGGAGAGAGAGGAGGTGCGCCGCAGGAGAGAGCAAGAAGGTCGATTAGGGTGAAGAACACGATGAAGACCACGAAGATCCGAAGACCCCGGCGGTGAAGACCGCAATGAAGACCGCGATGAAGGCTGCTGTGGGCGGGCTGCCCGGCCTCCTCCGACTGGCGGGCTCCACCTCCCTGGGAAGTTCGATTGAGGGACTTTAACGCGACCCGATGGAGTCTCCTGCAAGATTCCAAGTCTGAGCTATATAAGGCAACAAGGGAAGAATTTTTCCTTAGCTATTTTAAAGGTACTTCTTTATTAGCCTGAGATTATAACTGGAGTGATCTTTCCTTTTCCTGGATGGCGGCGGGGTATGGGTGGGAACAGCTAGCGGAAATGGATGTGGATCAAGTAATAGTCGAGGCTCAACCTGAGGATGAAACATTTACAAAGGTGGAGACAAGTGAAGCACCTCACGCAGAGCTACCTGACACTTCTGCTGCAGCACCTGCCATAGTAGTCACACCACTAATAACCATAGGCAAAGTTGCACGAGAGAGTAGCCTATCAACAGCGGCGGCACCCATCCTGCCCTTACAAGACTCTCCGTCATTCACGGACCTTGCTGCAAATCCAGTTGGTCGACTTTTAGGTAAAGCAGTAGAGCAACCAACGCCAGCCTCTGTAGCAGGTGCAAATTCCATTCAAAATGTTCCTTCTGGAGGCAAGCTTAGCATCACAGGTTTCACGCAAAGATTTCACGTACCTTTTCAACCTGGCGCAGGGTCGAATATGGTTTGGCGGCATTCTGAACCGGGGAACCATTTGAAGAGCAACTTCCAGTTGAATGCTTCTCATAGCCAATCGCATGGTAAAAGAGCTGGTCCTAAGAATCTGAGTGCAGGATCAGCATCTGTCTTGGGCTTTGGCTCCGGAATTTCGCCTCGTCCCAACGTGAGTCCAATTATACCGCTGGGCCGGTCCGGACCTACGGGCCCTGCAAGACTGGCAGGACCAGCCAACATATTTTCTTCCATCACGAACCCAGCAGCGATCTTGGGAGTGCCTACAGTAATTGGTCCAGATCAAGTTGACATTGCAAACGGCAAAGCTTTTTCACAAGGGGTGCCTCAGACTCCCTAAGATTTCGTTTCCTCACATTTTTTATTGCTGCCTCCCAGTGCAGTGTTATGATATGAATACGCGAAACATCTCCCTTTTGGATTATTTGCTTATCGTGTTTAGGGGTTAGTTCAAACATATTTATCATTGTTGGACCAACTAGAAGTTATGATTTCTTTAATTTCTCGTTGGTCGAAACAACTTCTCGTTGGTGTGAAGCGCGTCCGTTGTAACAGTGATCTCGCAAACTCTGCGCAGTTTCGTGAATTTGAAAAAAATTGATTCCAGACTTAACCCTTTAGTGCCCAGCAAACCACAAAGAGGTCGCTGGGGCCTCTAAAAACGCTCTGATGTAAGATCCGTGGAGAATTTGAATACAATCCCTGAAGTCCAAATGTGTAACATTCTCCTCTACAGCTTATGTGAAATAAATAAATTGATTCCAAGGTCTGGAACTACAGATATACGCATGTAAAAAATTATGTATAGAACGTGCACAAAGAATTCTTGAGTCCGCATGAAAAGAGCTCCATCTGTATGGATGCTGACCGACGACTACGACGAAACTCTGTAATCCCACATGGCCTCGTCACGGATGAATGCCTTTGAGACTTCATGCTTCGTCGCATAGAAACACAACGAAGTTCCCTCCCTCACCCCTGTTCCTTCGTCACCTTAGAACGACTTTTCCAGGTGTTCCCTGTAACGGTCAGGGCCATCAACTGCGGGTTGTCTTTTCTCGCATGGAGGTTGGTTCAGAAGAGAGGGGCAGCGATTGAGATTCGTGGCGAAATTCTGCTTCGCTGTGGGACGGGATTTTTTTGCAAGTCAAGGTGTTTATCCGTAGAATATGTTTGAAGATCATAGCATTGTCAAAGCGAATTTCTTAACCCCTACACGTCCCAGCGTCCAGAAACTGCATCAGGAACAGATTCAGAGCCTTGCAACTTTCTCATACCATTTTGGATGACTTTCATCCAAGTCACCTTTGTAAGACTATTAAATTCTCTACCAATTACAGTAGTTTTATTGTGATGGGTTGTTGATAATATTAGAGAGGCCTCCAACTGCAAGTATGTCAAATTTGTTGGGTAGATTTTATGCTTGCAATGGTCCTCTCATGTACACCTCATGTACATCTGAGCCATGCAAATATCTATCTTTGAGGCTAGCATCTACTTGTGTTCAAAGGATCGGTACGTTTAGGTTAGGGGTTAAATACCTCACAATTTTGTTCTCTACTTCCTATTCTTGCCTAATTTAGTTTGCTTGTGACGCCATAGTACGCGGTGATGTAAATGCACGGTCAGTTTGCAAATGAGGATCAACACGAACGAATGAGCGAGCAGAAGGATGGTGACAAAGCTGCACACCCGGGCGGCTGTGATTGAAGCAGTGTTCGTTGTTTTTGGTACGAGTAGGGAGAAATCAATGTCCAGATGCGCAGTTACTCCATAGGAGCTGTTTAGGGCTACCAACCTCACATAATGGACAATGGACAAGGCTGGTGGCTGCACAATTATCCAGGTACGTGGATCTTTCACATTCGCAGTTCAATTCTAATGAATTTGCTGTAATGAATTTTACCAACATTGCGACAATTTGCAAGTACTATATATTAGATTTTTAGCTCCAGGGTTCTCTCACATCTGCCTGCTGCATACATTTCCAACAAGTTTTTGAAGCATGCAATAGCGAGCAGCACCACCGCAATGGTGTCCAGGGTTAGATTTCAATGGGATCGAGATGATTTCTATACTTGGCCAACTCCACTTTCAATGTTGCCGAATAAGATTCCTCATGACTGTTAAGGTGCGAGGGGATTAAAGCTTCGGCTTATTTGCGCTTTGTTCCACAGAGAGTACCTCATCAACTTGCCATTGCCGAATGACATTAAGGGGTTTGAAGACCTCAGTGCCTTGCAAGGAAATTAGTTTTGATAACTATTTGGAAGGCAATGCGCTCGCTTATTTGGGTGGAAGACTTCAAAGTCTGAACTTGCTGCGGATAGGTTCTCCACAGCGTTCAATGTTGCCCTGCAGGATGAACTTTGTTCTAACATCAATCGCCTCTCAGAATGCTGAAGACGAATGTCACTGTCCAATCCTGACGTCTCATACGCATCACGAGGGTACCAGAACGGCTGGAGTAGCGTAAATTCTGATAAAGAGACAACCGCAACGATTTTACACGACATCATCTAATGGTGGTCGAAATGCATTCTTGGAAGGTGTTGAAGTTGATGATGTAGGGTAGTGTTGCTAGAAGCCAAAAGGGGTTTGGGTGAAATTAAATGATGTCGAAGAGGGACAAGGGCATGTGTTGATGTTAGAGGCTTCTAGTGGTGGGTTGTGCCATATGAGTTCTCATACACACCTCCTAGTGTCACCTCTTAAAGAAGCTCTTGAATAAAAGTCATCCCTTTCTTCACAATCCTTGTGTTTGTGTATGTGCAATAGGTTATAAGTCCTAATACCTTCAATAGGTTATAAGCCCACTCATGTATGTTGCATGAGTATTAAATGGCATTGAGGCATTTGTTTGAGGTCGTTCCCAAACATGTTGATTTGGAGCGTTTTGGGGTATTTTTTGAGTTTTTTGGAGTCTTGTCTCTTGGAGGTGCACATGGGCTGTAGTTACACATTGGAACACCCTTGTTGGTCAGTCTCTTCCTTTGGAGCTCTATTTTCTTGATTCAAAGCACCCTTTGTAATTCGAACATTGTTTTGTCCAATTTGATGCACTTGTGATAATGCAAAAGATTTGTAAAGTATTGAGGCGGTAAGGGAAGGGTCTATGATCGGATTTCAATGATTGGGCACTTGCATAGACTTGTAGTACGAGTATCATGTCCTTGGAGTGCTCAAAATATCATTCGGAATCAGTAAATGAAGTTGGGAGCACAAAGGAGCGGTTTTGACAATTCCAATGGAATTCAGACTTTGAAGAGTTTGTTTGGATCCATGAGCATTGATTTAGTGCTATTGAGTGACAAAGGTGCCACATTAGGAGAAAGGAGGGGTCTCCAATGGGCCCTTGGTTTTGGCACATGTAGAAAAATTTCAGGGTTACTCGCACGTTTTTTGACGCTGACACCATGGTGCGACGACGGTGCCAGCACTACGAGTTCTTTGGGTCGAGTCAATCGTGAGGAGGTAACGCGTGTGTGCTAAGGGAGAGACGCTGTGGGAGATGAAACCAAGCGCCCCTGCGGCGCACAAAACCCGAGCAATTTGAATGGTGTCAGTAGAGGTTGCATTTACAATCTCTGCATGAAGTCATGAATCTGGCCACCTACTTCTTTCGACCGATGTGCTGCTCCACCTTCAAACGCAGTTGTTGTTTGGGCAACATGCTGCCAACGGTTATTTCATCAGACCGCTATGGCGATTGGTTTGTGGTGGTCTCCCTGTCGATTTGTTGGGAACATTGTAGGCCTTCGAAATACCCAATGCTTGACCGTATGGGCTTTAGTGCAATACATTATGTGGACGAAGGATCGAAGTATAGTAATCGGAAGAAGACATTCACGTCAATGTTAGCCGCAAAGATGCTTCACGGTTTTTGGGTTTAGCTCTTCACATCAGTGGTGCATTGTCCACGTGATTGGGGGTTAGAGTGCGGTTTAGTGAAGAAATTTTGGCCCAATTGGTATAGATCAGGATTAAGGGTGGAAATGTGGCGTTCTTCGCTGGTCACATAATCTACCGTTTGCTGCCAGCGAACTGCAGAACTTGTAGTTTTTTTGGTTTTTTCCGATATTCTGCCATGACCTAATTTGGCGTTTGCTGCCATCAAAGGCATAACTTTTAGTTCTGTGGTTTTTTCCAATGTGTTGACATCACATAATTTGGCGTCTGCTGCCATCAAAGGCAAAACTTGTAGTTTTGTGGTTTCTTCCAATATTTTGTCATTACACATGCATGGCTAGACGGCCAAACTCCCTAGTACAGAACGTTATCATGCAAAACAATCAAGACATCGAGGGCAATTGGATCCCAATGACGTCCGACCGTGATTCATAGGTTATGCTGCAACCAATGTCGAAGGGGCCTTAGGGTAGAGAGGCAAGAAGGCATAATGGAGATAATTTCTGAGGCGCCTTCAAAGCGTAGATTAGAAATTTCTCATGGACACCACGTGTGCGTGGAACATGCACACATCTAAGGCCTTCAAGACTAGGCTTATCGCAGATTTTGCAAATGCGATGAAAGCGTCAACTGGTAGTCGCTTTGCCCACCAGCAATGGTTGATGCCTATCCATGTTATGGTTGATTTTTTTGTTGTAGCATGTGACAGCATCCGGCGGACACCTACGCTCTTTGTTGTGCACACTCCATCCAAGACTCGCCTAAGCAGTCTGATGAATCCGGGGTGGAGCAAAAAGTTTCACACTGGCCATGATGTTATTAAGTGTGTTGAGAATAGGTCGAGCATTCTCTTCCGCTATCATGTAGACAGGCAGACACTGTACACCAGGTTCCAGTATACAATGTTCAAGAGTGCTGCCAACAATAGGTGGGATGCTGTCGTAGCACGTGATACCGGATACTCCCCTAGAGCGCACTTTTTCGTATCAAGAATGCTCGTAAGGGTGATTTCCGGGTTATCGTTCCGCGGAGACTTTGTGAAGAGGGAAGTTTCCGGAAACTGGTCCGGATTAGTGACTCCTCTCTACTTATCACCAATTAACTCTCTCTTTCCGTACTAAACCGGATCTTTCCCTACTAACTGATCCGGCTATGGCTCGATCCGGATTCTGTCCCAGTTGGAAGTTTATTCAACCCTACTCTACCCGGTCTATCCTAATTACTTAACCCGGTTTTAATTAACCCGGTTTTAATTAACCTTTGTTTTCCCTCAGAGGGTTCTCCATTTGCATTTTAAGGATGCTGGATTTAAAGACACACCCTTCTCTACTGATTTCAGTGACAAGGAATTCACCGCCTCCCGGTTATCCTAACTCAACTCCTCAATCCGGGTACTTTCCGTATTGCTCTTCAACTATAGATGTATCCCTAACCCACAGCCGGTCACACAAGCGCAACCCGGTTTCCCCCTTCTCTCTAAAATACTACAACGACTTGTTAGCCGGAATGGACAGTATTTGGGGTGTCCGGAAGCGATTGGATTCCTAACAAACTGTTTTACTCAAGCTTCTCCGTACCCTGAAATTACAAGATCTACCCGGGTGCTGGCACCTCCACCAAACTACCCGTCCAGGAGTTCTGAGAAAACCGGAGTAACCTTTCCTGTCCACTCAGCCACTAACCCGGATTATCCCTTGCAACCGGGCACAGAAAACCCCACATTCAAACGATCCTAACTCCCCAAATCTTCTACCCGGTCTCTTAACTGATTCTACACCAGAACCCGGTTAGTCTATCCGGTTACCGAGGGACTAGATGGACCACTGTTCCAATCAACAACACAAGCACACACACACACACACAACTTTGTGGAAAAGAACATGCGCCTCTAATCATTTACATGGAACAGTGGTACACAAAAGACCCAAGGAATGAAGAACATTCCTTGATAAGAAGCCACCCCAAACACCCGGATCCGGGAAATCCTCAGATCCTACAATCCCGGGATCCAAAAATCCGGGGAGCTCTCTCCACGGTTCAGTTTCTATCCTAAACTGCCACTAACATTCAAATCCTAAAAAGTCTATTCACAAAAAGTCTTCTAATCTACCTACTCAAAAAGCCTACCCTAAGCGGCCGGATCCACTAATCCCGGATCCAGCTCACCCCCGGAGTTCCCGGGCAGCGACTCTTCCGTTCTCCGTTCTTCCACTTGCTGCCCCTCCTGGTTCTTCAGGTTCTCCACCTGGTTTGGAACAGCCGGTTCGCTCCCATGCTCACCGGTTACCTCTTGGCCCACCCTCTGGTCGTTCTTCCCCGCCCGGTTGGACACCCATCTCCCCCATGTCTTCCTCCGGGTTCAAGAAATCTGCAGGGGTTGCTCCTCCGGGATTGACCACCTCAATCGGCTCCACTTCTTCTACCGGCCGGGAAGTATGCTCCTGAGTCGAACTCCCGGTCTTCAGTAGCCTGTCCAAATCCCCTGCCTGAGGTGCATCTGCGGACAACCGGAAAGTCCTCTGCATCTCGTCCCCGGATACTACTCTCTCGCCTCGGTTGTTGGTCTCCACCACATCCGGTTCAAGGACGGAGGGGCCCTCCAAGATCACCTGTTCCGCGAGCGCCCGGAACCCCACCAATGCCTCCTCCACTTTGGCAGCGTAATCCCTCACAATATTCTTCACCCGGGCTGACCATTCTATCCCCGGTTGGGTGATCTTCGCGTCGTACAGCCGGGCCTTGGCCTGCACCTCCCCTTCCGGTTGGAATAACCGGACAACCTTCGTGATGCAGGTCCGGTCAGTCTCCTCCACCCGTTGGATGAGCTGCTCTTGCTTCTGGATCTGCTGCTCCTGTTTCCGGATATGGTCCTCAATCTTCCGGATGTATTCCTTCTTCTTGGGCAGCTCCTCCTTCTGCTCCAGCGCGAGAAGGATCGCCAGGTTCGCCTGTTTCCGGTCCCGGTTGGCCTCTTTCTTGAGCTTCTTGACCAGCCCCGGGTATTCCAGTACATCCTTGCTCCGGAGGATGTTTCCCACTTCCCTCAGCGCAGTGAATAGAGGGGTGTACCTCTCCTCTACCACATCCAGGGCTACCCGGGCTGTTAGGAGGATGTCTTCTGCCGCAAGGATGGGGACCTCCTCTTGTGCCTCCTCGGGTGGTCCTGCTTCCCGAGCTGGCTCCGTTCCCGTGGTTGGCCCCTGCTCCCGGTCTCCCTTGTCTTCGGATTCCTCCTCATCGGAGTCCTTCTCATTGTCCTCTTCCGTGGGACGAGCTCCTCGGCTGTTCACCGGTGTTGTCTTCTTCCGGCTCTGACTCTTTTTCCGGAGCGGAGTAATCTCCTGGATATCCGGGTCTTCCTCCCCGTCGCTCCCGAGGATCAGCTTCCCCTTCCGCACTTGCTGCTCCCGATTGCGCACTCGGGAGGGGCCTCCCTCCTCCGGTTTGGAACCCGCTGCCGGATCCACTACTAGAAAATCTCTGTCCAGATCAACAGAAAACCAACAAAGAGGTGTTGGTTTTACCTGTTGTTTTGGTCGCGTTGTCTTGGACACGAATCAATAGAGAGTTGTTGATTGAATTTTGTTGATTTGGACGTTTAGGGGGTCAATCTGGATTTGCTCTGTGTGTGCCACGTCATTTGCAAATGCTATGTGGATTGGAAAAAGTATCCCTTTGCCACGTTTACAAAACTAACCTTCAGTTACTTCTGACGGTGGAAGTGTGTTTGAATTACTGTTACTATGCACATTAAGTATATTTACTAGCGGTAAATCTCCAGGGTTAATGCTTTTCTTCACCTTGCTAAAATTGGCTTTTTTTACTGTGTCCTCTCATTGGTCACAAACGCATTGCACTTTCCGTTTGGATATGGAATGTTCCATTTACCATGCTTGTTATTTTTAATCGCTGACCGTCTATATATATAGTGCACTGCATGGCTGGGTGGAAAGATAACGAACGGTCCTTCATGTGAATCACGTTTTGACTTTCTGTTATCAAAAATTACACTTTTGTAGTCCCATGATTACATTGTCCATGGCATACACTGTTGGTGGCAATAAAGAATTTTCCGCACCTGCCTGTCACTAATTATCACTGCTATCCCCTTCCTATTTACTGTGACAATAGCATGCTATTCACCTGCATATCTATTACTTGTATCTTACTCCTCTACTATAAACTATGAACGCATCATATATAAAACAATATTCTATACGTTTCCGCCAACATCACTAAAACTGACCAAGGGTGGAATCCTTTGGCTTAGCAAGATTCCTTGCTCCAATCTATGACACATCCAAAAAATTCCTCCATAGTAAGCACACTATCTGCATCGACATCCAAAATTCGCAATACAATATAGACCACCAATCTCACCCCAGATTCTGGTACGTCAAATCTGCAAATTATATCACTGTAATCAGTATTTGGGTCATAAAACACTTCTGCATGTACATTATGCAACTTTTCAATCCATGTAGTCGTTCAATAATAATGTGGTAGCAGGTTCATCAAAAGGGTGGTGGTCAACTACTATGCAAAACCATTGCATCCCCAGTGTAAGGGTTTTCAATATCCAGTGGCGCAGACCTTAGGGTAAGCAGCATATAGAACTTACTGGTTCGAAGCTCGCAGGGTGACTCTTCCCAACACTGCAAATCGCTAATGTCTTCACTGGAAATCTTCGTTTGCATCTTTGCTATTCGATGATTTCCTACACAGTACGATATCTTACAAACATCAGCCAAAAACAAGAGGGAAATTTCAGCTCGTAATTTTCTACATAGACTACCATGTGTACAAGGTAAAAGCATACGTGGGACAGGACGTTTTTAACGAGTTCTTAGCAATACGCCCAACGCCCATGTACTGAGTGATGTCTAAAATTGTGGTTCGTATACAAACGTTCAATAGGTAGCCAAAGAAATAAACACCTACCCTTGATTATCAAGACACAGGTACTTACAAATATAAGGACCTGACTGGGACCATTCTGCCTGTACAACTCTTCCATGACACTGTAGCAAAACCGCATGATCTGCAACGAGAAAAAATAGTCATCTTAATTGCCTCTTGCTGATAATGAGTTTCAAGTTTGTTCTTATTTAAAGCCCAATTATCATGCTTGGTGTCACTCAAAAGAACAGAAGCTAACATAAACTTACAAAATCCTACTTGTGAGAAGACAAGTTGTGCTAAAAATAACAGCTTAAACCACATCTTTAAACCAATAAATTGTGCATTTATAGGAAACCTTTTGCACATGAAAGAAACATGAGCTTAGAAGGAAAACAGATCATTGGGTTTCACAGTGAAAACAAACAAGGTGCTCCATGGTGAACGAACAAACTGAACTCATTCTCACTTTTTCCTTTTGGATTGAAGTCCTTGCCACCCTTACCACCACCGAAGCTGAGTGCTGAATGTGAGTTCTTCAATGTCTGAACATTTTCATAATATAGGATCAAAAGAACAGAAAGGTGACCAACAAGTACAATAGTGCATGGACTGAGAGCAATATAGAGACTAGACTAAAACGACAACAACAATTGCAGAATTATGACTTGCTCAAAAGTAATAAACTTCACAACGCTGAGATTAACAGTCGGATGAATCGAAGACCGCCTTTTTAAAGTCCAAGAGCTTGGTTGAATTGGACCCTGACACCACGGTTTACATGTGCCTCTCCCTTATCTTCCACCCAACGAACCTTGAAAATTACCACTTTCTCAGGCTCCACCAATCGCTCTAACACATGCACATATCTGGCATAGCCAACCGCATTAGGTTTTATTTTAGCCTCCCTCAAGTACATAAATCGGCTCATTCCCTAAGCTGCATCATGACAATTGATTCATAATCGATAAACTAGGGAGTGTAATAAATTAAATAATTAAAAAATCAAAGTTACGAGTTTCCATGTTTACACCTTCACCCAACAGCCATTGTTAATTTGAATGAGTAAGAAAGGAAACCCAGTCCAAAAAAGACTGAAACTCATAAATGAACTAGATCGCAAACACCTCAAACTATAGAGGGGACTTAACTTACTGTGGCACTTTTAAGAGAACAGGCTCCAGCAACTGTACAACTTCTTGAATGGATTAAATATCCTCACATTCATGCGGATCCCTCCGCAAAATAGCTGCTATAATAGATAATGCTCTTTTAGAGGGAAAAATCTTAATATATCAATCCCAAATTTATAGCAACCCTTAATGAGGTGAACGGCAAAGAACTAGTTCCATCACTAAGTCGGGAATACCA
Source organism: Pohlia nutans (assembly GCA_022496805.1). Classification (NCBI taxonomy): domain Eukaryota; kingdom Viridiplantae; phylum Streptophyta; class Bryopsida; order Bryales; family Mniaceae; genus Pohlia; species Pohlia nutans. The sequence goes on along the minus strand of CM040104.1, from coordinate 954,039 downwards.
CTTCCCTCTAAGTCATGATGCATGCCTACGAATGGTGACTTTTTATCTAACTACAACCAAATTGAAAATCTCATGTATAACTCCACACAATGAAGCAAATCACATATACATTCGTAATTGAACTGCCCAGGAGGGTTTTAAACGTAAAATTTCCAATAAAGAGAGGATAAACTTACAGGAGGATAATGTATGTTAGAAATATCCTTCATTGGTCCATTTCCTTGACACTTCTGCAAGGCATAAACCAGCAATTTCATCACTACATAACCCTCGTCCGTGTGCAGGTGAACTTGCGAGCGAATGAGAAATTCCTCTGATATCAGATGACTCCAGTTGGCCCCTGAAATGCATAACCATGCTCAGAAACAAGTTCACTCAGAGTATCCAAACTGAGTCTGAGTTTATCAATCCCTTTCTGACTTGAGCGTTTCTATCTGAAACACAACCTCTCGTAACTATCTGTCTGGACTATCATTGTCAAAGTTCGATACCTCCCAAAACACGCAATGCCGATTCCTTTACACTGAGGCAGTAATCGGTACTTCATTCCCAACAACACGTCATTGTCACATTCTTGTGTACCGATGAGCACTTGATCAAGACATACCCTGATCAACCGTATAAAAAGCCCCTTTCATGACGATGTGTTGAGTCTCACGGTATAGTTGCTAAAATCCCCAAGCTACTACTTATTCTACTAAGCACTTATGATGCTTTAGCTACCACAGCTCTTGGACTGTGTTGCCGTCCCCCCCTTATGAATCCAAGTGCTTGAATATCATACTATCGTTATTAATATTTAATTACGGCGAAATTAAATATACTAGAAATTCTAGATACATGTCCAGCGAAAATAAGTCAAAACCTTTCTTACATACTTTGTTCTCTGCCCTGAAAAAAATTAAAAATAGATTCAAAATAGCCGAGGGTTTACTCCTATCACATTTCGCTTCTCAATCTGTCTAGCGCAGATGTCTTCATGCAAACGTTTTTGTGAACCCTTACATTGACAGAATATTAGTATTACCAACATAATATGTAACAATCAAAGGGTTTCCATGTTCACTACCCGTCTGCAAATACATGCTCACATGTTAGTCATACAAACATACACAACTACTCCAAAAGAGAACACGGTCCCTCTAGACAGAGCTCGTAATTTAAGTGTGATATATGCACATGTTCAAAATGGTTGAAGTTATCGCTCCATGAGCATGATTTAAGGAGTCGCACTACTTACTAAACTGTAAGAGCTCTCCTTCTATGCTAAATTAGGACGTTCACTCCAATGTGTCCCCGCCTCGGTGAAACACCTCATCTGCACACATAATCAACACATGCCCAGAAAGCCAACAACAAATTTCTGTAAAGGGTGTGGATATTTCACCCTCCCACAGTACATAGTATACAGTGATCTATCTTAATCCTACTCAGTACTTTCTCACTGTACAGTTACTACTTCCACAGTAACATACATTACTTAAGTTATATTACTGAGCATTTTCATCATCCTCCATTACCCTACTAACAGAATACATGGTGTCCATTTCCACATATTATCAACTACTGAGATATCACACCCCAACATAGGCACACATTAATACAGTATGATTTATTACCTTATTATCTTAGTATTTAGTGGTTCTCACATATATTTCTATAGAAAACAAACATTGAATGAACATTATAGTGCACATCACACATCGCAAATTATGTCCTAGGTGAGTTTACAGTCATCAATGACTAGCGGTTTACACCTAACAGGACAGCCTCGGCCCATGAATTCTTATGTTTCTGTCCCTTCGGACTCCTATACTTGAACGTATTTTTTTAAACACCACTAAGCCCAGCATTAAAGCCGTCCAAAAATCCTCTTTGAAGACTACAATGACACACACCCATTCACTCGCTTCCCATTCAGACAGTTGAGGCATCCCACATCCCAAATACATAAATAATTCCGTTATAGCTCTATTATATCTACGACTTTACACTGCCTGTCATATTCTGCACCTTTTTTGTGAAATTCTTCAACATTGCAAAGTGCCCGAGCAGACAAGGCTCTGTCCTGCGTCTCAGTCTCCTGCATTACAACCACTACTTTGTTAGGATGATCGTCGGTTCCTCCACTGTTATTTTACGGGAATGTTTACCACCCTTGTCCTCATTAAAATTTGCGCTCCTTCCGTTTTCTAGATATACTATCTACGTGTAGTTCAGTTCCTAGCATGCTGTCTAGTACATGGTTGAAAAAAATACATGGTTGAACAAAATACAATTATGTGAATTTCCCAATTTAGTTTGTTCTGTTATAAGTCCTTGCCTTCGTTCATGAATCACGATAAGGTTGCTTACTTGGTGACTTCCTGCCTTTCCCTTTGTCAGCCTTTAACCGATATATTTCGGCTTGCAGCTCCTTGATGATTTCCTCGCTTGATAATTTCCTGCTTCCTTAGCTGCTCCCATGACGTTTGTTTTAAACACTTGCTCCTGCGCGCATTTCCGTCTCAAGTTCTTTGTCACAGACGTACTTCTCCGATGTATCCTGCAACACATCCACGATACGTACCCTGAGGAGCCCCAACATTTCCAGCGCTGGCCTTTCAGTGTCACTCGTATTTCCAAACACTGTCCATATACCAGTAAAAAATGAACACTACTGATCTGACGGTCTGTGGAAGCCCGTGTGATCCCTTGTTGCTGATCACCCACACAGCCAGAGTACTTTACAAACAGTCCAAGACTACTGCATATAAGAGTACATATTATTACTTCGATTTGTGCACTTCTATTTCACATGGAATTGATATCTGTACCTTGCTCAAAGCTCTACGCTGATGCTCTGTTGGCCCACCGTGTCCACTGTTACTCATACTTTGCTCCGACATACGATTCTCTGAAAGCGACGCCATGGAGTCTTCATCTAATGCTACATCTTCGGGGTCCTTCTCTATTTTCACTTTACCTTTTTTTCTTTTTTGGCCCCCAAATCCTTTGTCGCGGTTTAATTCCCTCTCCATTTCGTCGGGGTCAGGAGATCTTCCGTACTGTTCTCGTAGACGCTCCCGTAGTCCATTCACCCCTATCGATCCAGTTCTCCTATATGTTTTCGTGCTGGCATTTGCATGCCGCCCTTGCTCGGACTTTTCTCTTCTCTGCCTAGAAGCGGCTAACTTCACCAGTCGATCCCAAACTACTCGGTCTATATGCAGTGGTTGGGGTTCTCCATTTTTAATGTCGGCAATTATGTCACCCCGTATTTTTGTGACTGCTCTACCCATCAATGATCTCAAAAAATCTTCATTCAGCGTTCTTGAGTATTCAAATGTCTCGTTCAATCTGGCCTTCAACGTGGTGACCGCCTCGTACGTTTGATTCTGTACATCTGTGCAAGACGGATCCAAGCCTGCTGCTAACTATCTTACCTCACCTACCCATGCTGGTCTGCCAGAGCCATACGGTTTCCCTTCTGCATCCAATGTCAAATAAAATGGTTTCTTACCGTCCTTCTCCCTTTGGGCCATTTCTTGTTCGCGAACAGCCTGCTTATACCGTCTTGTTTTCTTGTCCATTGCTCTTGCTGGGAGACAATCTCTCGCGTCCTTTGCCTGCATGTCTCTCCGTTGTTCGGACACTGCACCTCCCTCTGGAGTCCGCAGCATTGATGCAGTGGGGGAATCGGAAATAGAATTCGTTCTGCCCCTCCTTTGCCTTCTTCCTGTGGGCTCTGGCGTCAAGTACCGCTAGTAATGAGACTCGCTGTCGCCGGAGTCTGAGTGATGTCGATGATGTCTTCTAGACCTTGATGGACTTCCTCTGTAGTGGGGATATCCTATAAGGCAAAATTCACTTCTTCGTTACTATCATCTATTCGATAGCAGTAATATGCTACGCCAATAGTCCTGTGCACTCTGCGGACGGCAGTTCTGTATCTATAACAAATGGTACATAGGTTAAAAAAATTGAAAACTAACACTAAAACCCCACTCATACTGTATCAGTCTTTACATGTCAGGTAATTTTCCGCTCACTTCACCCTTGGGAGTTAAAAGTCTGGTAGTCACTACTACACACGGAATTGATATTGTATCTTTGGATTCCCTTATCACGAGCCTAAGGATATCATACAATTTATATGACATACAATTCATGCTGTTCCCAATGTTCTCATAAATAAAAATTCAATAAACATGTGCACAGACGTAATTGGAAGTGCTCTGATATGGATGATATACAACTACCTTCATGACTCCTGCCATGGTCGTCTCCATGTTTTCGATACTCATTTGAATGCTGTCTCTTCCTCTCGTATCTAGGGTTCTTTGATCTATAGCACGGAGGGCTTCAAGAATCATAGTGTGCATTAGACCCATATCGATGGTGGCGCGGACTTCTAGACCTCCTATCATGAGATCCCTGTCGTTGAGCTCATCGTCCGTGTCTATGACCTTCACTTTTCTCAGTTGCCCTTTTTTCTGGTCGCTGTTGAACAATTTACATTGAATTAGTAATGGAAGAAACAAGACTGTTTGATAGTACTAGCAACTTCAGATTCTAAGGCAACTACTTTGAGGTGTACAAAAGCATACCTTCGAGTGGTAGTTTCTTGTCGGTGATCTACTGCGCATATACCTTCTCCCCTCTTCATGTCGGTGTTGGGTACCCGCGGGTTGCCGGTCATTGTCCACCTCGTTGTTTGCCCTGGGGCTGCGCATTGATCTGTTCACTGACCTTGGTGTCGTTCTTGCACCTTGCATATCACAGTCCCTATCTCCAAGTCCAGAGTGGTTGGGGACGTGAACCGGGAGGTTGTCCCTTAAATTTCCAGTGCCCTTGACTTGTTTACTCCATTCTGCATTGCTAGTGCCTGTCCAAAACCATACTTCAGTGAATTTAGGCGTTCATACTTCGTAATCAATCCATACCATAGACTATGTTGTACTACAATTTTGCGGGGTACAACTATGTTCACCAACATATGGGTGGAACATCAATGCCATAAAAGTTTTAGTGAAAACATAGTGTATAATACATATGTGCAAATCAAACTAAAACGCTCCATGGCTTACCTGACGGATCTGCACATGTAAGTGTAATTGGAAAATTACATGGCACGTCCTGTGCCTTGGGTGGGCATGTGCTCTAGTTATCATCCCGGCCTGCAGAAATTGACGTAGTCGTGGGGCACGATGTTCGCGTTGCCGGCTTCGTTACGGTCCTAGGAATTCGTCCACACGCCCTTTTGTCTTCCTCGATCTTACGGTTTGGTTCTTCTACGCTGCGGACTGAATTTGCTCCTCGTCCCATTAATACATCTGCGGTTATTGCCGGCATTTCTTTTGTCTTCTTCATGCCCTTCCCCCGCTCAACCCCCTTCGCTCTCCCGTTCTTACGTTTTTTGCCACTTGCAGTCGGCAGGTTTGAGACAGTGGGTTCAAGGGCTTCTTCTTCCCTGACGCTCATAGCATTTGCCTTTGCAGATGTTCGAGTTTCTCTCGTGGTTGTCGCTCTTGGTTTCTTTTTATGGGACCACGGCTCTGGCCGATCTCCTTCCTCTAGAGTGGCCACCATAGTGGAGGTCTCACCCTATGACATGGCATCATGGAAGAGAATTTTTTTAGACATCGTTACATCATTCTACTTTTACTGTAATGCATCCTTTCTATACTCTGTTTCATTAACAGAAACCTCTATGAAGAATATGAACAACATAGATTAAGGTTACTGGTTTTGAAGACTCTGTCTCAGTTTAGGAGGCATGCGTCCCACTACTCCTCTACTTTACCTGGGGGTGCTCGATACTGCCTTACATTTCTTTAAGTGCTGCTCTAGTTCACTATGGTGAAATCCGATTCAATCTTTCGAATTGAGCGTTTGTTCAACGCTTTACAGAGTGTGTTCTATTTTGAACTACATACTACAGTTCATGTTGTTTGTGTATTACATGAAATGCACACCAATATAAGTTCATGCAGGAATACCAAATGTCCACAGCATCAAATTTCTCCATGTTGCTCAAACACTGTATGGTTAATAATAACTCACTCCGCTGTAATGCACTTTGTTACCTTGGGTTTTTCTGGCGACCTTCTAGTTTCCTTGGAAAATCGGACGACTCGGTGCACCTTCTCAGTCTGATCACTATAAGGATCAGCAACTCAAGTCAGCGTCACTTGAAGATGTTTGTAAATCAATTTTTGAAATAGACAATGTACATACTACATTTGCGCCCTATAGCATGCCGAATACATATCTTATACACGTGCTATCTCTATTCCTTTCTGCAATGAAGTATCACAGGGCTGAACAGAGGTTTACTACTTGCCAGTTCTAGATAGGTCGCTACCTTTAAAACATTCCACTTTCAAACAGAATTTACCTTTTTTGCAGACCCCTCCAAAGTCTCTGTGTTGTTTTTGAGTTTTGGGGTATTCAACAGTGGCTTGTAGCATTCAATTCAGTGTACGACGTCAACTCCCTTTTCCTATTAAAGATGTAGATTGCTACTGACATACAGTACTCCATTCAACATAAACTTTTGGCTATACTACTATTACTTCAAATGGAAATATATGTATTTGCAGTTTTACAATAGTGCAAAATAATGAAAGTCACATTTCTAGCTTGCAGTAAAATGACAATGTACAAATTCAATAAAAAAAAAAGAATACCCTGCCAAATCTGCGTGAACTAGCGCTTCTAGATAGGACAATTGTGGTGGTGCTTTTGGTCCTCGATGCTGCAATTCTCCAGTGATATGGGAACTTCCACCTCTTTGGTCCTGCTATGCATAGAATGTAGTCAGCTATTGTACTGTAGCTTAATATGTTCAGGTGGTGTAATCAGGTTCTCCAAAAATATGCATGCGCTATTGCCTTAACAAACAATACTACCGAGGCAGAATATAGCTATTCGCTATGTTTGATGTAGATATTTGCTACGAATAGAGATATTTGCTATAGAATAAAGATATGTGCTAGTTACTTACGGTGGGCAGTGAAACAAAAGCTTTGGCACGTTTGCAGTACGACAGAAGTGGCCTCAATTTCCCACTCTGAAAACAACATCCATCACAATTTAGTACAATGCAGCACAAACACTAAGCCCAACAAAGTACTCGATGTCTGTATTTTAATCCAACATCTTATTCGAGTCACAAAGAACTATCCCACTACATATTTCCCAGCCTTGCCAAGGTTCCACAAACTAACTCCTATAAGGATCACCAAGTGAATACAGTAACTGCTGGACAATTATATTAGAAATTGCTGGACAAGTATATAAGAAATTGCTGATTCCAAGAACCCAAACATCAAAACATTGGAATGACATCATTATTTATCCTTGGGGAGGCTATCCGAATACAATCAGCTGGAGCGTTGCTTGCGTTTTCGATATTCAAAGCATTGCTGCACTCGAACAAGTATAAGTTAAATAATGATTATCAAAACATCCACATGACCAGATACGTTACCTTGATCTTTGTGAACTCTAAGTAGTGAATTTCTTTGGTAGCCTTACATACGGAATTTGAATGTAAATGGCATAATACGATTTCTTACACACGATCACCATCTATTGGCTCCACAGTCGCGTTTGTTATCAACAAGGGGGCAAGTACAGAGGATCGAATCTCGTGCAACTCGTGTACAGTTTTTGACGGACCTTCTTGTACAACCTGAGAACATGAGTGGTTATTCTACGGTTATCAGTGCTTCATTGACCAGGTGACATACTCCTTCCTCACCGCACAGTGTTCTACTTAACGCTGGAACTCGTTGGCACTAATCACACTTACAGTACTACATTTCTATACAAACTATCTTAGCCAGAATGTGTTGCCTGCCATTTATTCCGCAGTACACTAGTATGTTTTTAGATTATGTACCCGTATAGGCCTTCCCTTGTTTACAACAACGGTTTAGTGAAATCCGGCACATTGTACTACATATTACTAAATTTTGTAAAAGGATATTTCAATTGCGTTACTTACTTTGGCCTCTTTCTTCTGTCTTTGTGTTTTGCCCCCGACACCTTCGTTTGCCAATGCTTTGTTACACTGCACGTGAACAAAATAAAGGTGTGTTAAAAATAGGAAAAAAAATTCATTTCTGAACAAACATCGGGCAAGCAACTAAATCCGGCGAAGTCAGTGTATATTGTGCATCACATTCCCTTGCAACACTTACATTACCAATCTCGCAGTTTAGTATCCCCGTTTGATTTGACGTACTGGTGGTCTGAGTTATTTTTGCTTCTCTATGCAAACCCAAAGGCCGTTTACAGGGGTATTCACTTGTCTGCAAACTTTCCTCCTCTTTAGTGCTCTCTTCTTCGAACGAATCCCCACTATTTTCGCTCCCTGTGTTGCCGCTACTTTGGCTTGGCCAAAAATCTATATCGTCATCCTCTTCCGCACTAGAGCCTGACAGTACTTCATTGGAGTGCTTGGTGTTTTCTGATCTTCTTTTAGGGACTCCTACGTCGCCTACACACGCTACAGCCTGCGGGTTCTGCACAACAATGTCTTTAATATTCTTGGTGCCCTCCTCTTCTCCGTGGGAGTGCCCTTGGTTATCCTCCTCCGAGTTTGTAACCTGTACAAGCGAGGGACTTCGCACTCTTCCGGTCCTGTCATACAACTCTATGTTGCGGAGCGCCCTCTCATTGAGTTTGTCATATCTGCATTGCAAGAAGAGTTTGCAATGTGTTCTAGAATAGTAAATACAAGTTCACCGTTGCCGTAAATTTTGCCAAACCACAACAGCATTTGAGCCGCAACTGCAAGGGATGTTGCTCATACCTCTGGGGTTCATAGTAGTTCAAACAGTCTAAGTCTTGGACCCATGTCGTGACCTCATGCACTACAATTAGTGCGGATTCATCGGAAAAATTACAAATCACCCCCCCGGTGAAGCTACAGCGGTTCATTTTGTAAAAAAGTTCTCCACTTATAAACTTACTGCGTAATGCACTAGCAGCATACCATGCGTCACAATTTCCTCACAATCGGCAAAACATAAGCAGCTGAACATACTAGGTTTGTCAAACCTAAATAAGGGGCTCTACGTGCTTTATGGTCTGGCGAACGACATTCATCCATCTGTCTAATTTTAGGGTTAAGGGTAAGGCACGTTTCCCCAGGGCTCCCAACGCTGCGCTGTTCATTTTGCTGCATCTCACCCATGACCTCTGAATTGTGCGCACCGTGACTACCACCTCTGAGAGCTACAATGTGGTGGAGCAAAGTTTCGAAAATTGGGTGAATAATTTTCGTGTCATGAGGTTAAAGAAAGTTGTGGGACGAGGACAACAACATGGCGATTGATTCTACAGTTGTCTATTCCTGGAGTGGCGCTAAACAGACTTAATTTTCACCGCGGATCCGTTCTTGAAGGCGCTACATATGACACTAAACATGCGCAGTGATTAACTGCATGCCTTGCAACTAGCGCCCAAAAGCTACGCGGTCCTATCCCTGCACCACTCGATGGCAAGGAGAACTATAGAATCTCACGGGTCCAGCAAGGTGAACTTACACTGACTCTTTGTGGTGTAGCGTGTCGTTCAGGATCTTCTGGTTTATTTGTATTTCTTTCAAGCGTACCAACTCGTACTCGTTTGGTATCGGCATTGCGTGCAGAGTTCAGTTCGTGTTGTTGCGTGGAAATGCTTGAGCATTTGCCTCTACTTCCGTCACGACTGTCGGGCTCCATGCTGCAGACCCTGGAGTTCCAAGCTGCAGTGCTCGCGAATCCTTGCGGTGTATCGCTGAAGAATATTCAGATACAGAACGCTGCGTTGAGGTAAGAATCCACACAGTTATCAAAGAATCCATGCAAAATGCCTTTCAATTGGTTTTGTCAACAAAATTGTCAAGCATTTTGGAGGGATGGGGGATAAACGTTACCTACTTTTCCTTTTACGGTAAGCTAGTATTTCATGGGGACAACCATAGTTTCTGGAATTTCTGTTGTTATTTAACGACTCCACAAATTCAATATTGGAACATATTTCTTGTTAACATAGGCAGAAGAAGTAATTCCCAAAAAGGGGGAAGTCGGCACTTACCTCTTGCTCAGTGCATCAATGCTCTGAACGATGCGTCGTTGTCCATAGTTCGTCGAACACTACTTTGTGCACCAAAAAAATATTGCACACATTGATGAATTAATTATGAACTGGAAAAAACAGATGGGTTACTTAATGACCTCTAAGTTTCTGACCGATTACTATAGTGCGCAACATGAGTAATATTGTTGGTCTTTTACAGATGCAAGTAAGCATCAGAGAATTCAAGTTAGAAAATAGCTAACAAAGAAATCCATGAAGCATGCTACAGAGTAAGCTTGAAAAAATACTGAATTGCATTCGTATAGTGATTGAACTCACCACCACTGTTTTGTACTCCTCCACAGAACTGTCTTCAATAGTTGCCAACTGTTGAGCAGGATAGTTGGAGCTTGGCAAAGGAGGTGTTTCAACACGAATCTGGCCCTAGTAGAAAACATGGTCGAAAAGTACCGTAGTCATTTTCCTATTGCGGTACTTTTGACCAACTTTTTGCGCAATTCGATTTTTCCCTATTGGCACCCGATTTTAAGTGACAGTCACTCGATTTTCCTATTGTGTTGCTCTAAACGAATGTGTGAGTTTAGGGTGTGCTATGATTGTAAAACAAAACCGCAGCGACAATCGCCTGCGGTTCTTTTCAGCTCGCGACCTGATCTGCTGTCGCGTCTCAACTGCAAATTTTGTTTTTGAATTGCGAGTGCAATTTCATGAATATCAAGGCGTGAGACAAACTGTTGGAAAGGTCTTTTCAAGACCTTCCAACGGTATATCACACACCCTAAAATGATGAAAATTGCAGTTGTAAATCAAAAAACAAAATTTGCAGTTGCGAAGCGAGTGCAGATCAGGGTGCGTGGTGAAAATCAGTGTGAGTGCAAATTAGAGTGCGTGCGATTGTGGCTGCGGTTTTTTCGACGATGTTGTCAACCAATATAGCCACAAAATTGAACAAAAACACATATGTTTACGCATATATAAATTCATACATAAGTTTTGAGCTACGCAGTTGGAAAATCGAACAACTGTCACTCAAAATCGGGTGCCAATAGGGAAAAAACGAATGGCGTATACGCATACCAACAGCCATGCGCGCAGTGCAATACTAGTCTCATTAACTACATGTAATCAAAGCAACTTGGATGCATGCAAAGAATGATAACAATTGAACAAAGATACACACGCAAAAGAATACCCTGTTGACAGTCAATGGAAAGTTCAATTGTCACTCAAATTTGAGGAAAAAACAAATTGCGATGAAAGGTGGTCAAAAGTACCGCAATAGGAAAACAACTACGGTACTTTTCGACCATGTTTTCTACTAGTGCATGGTATCTCCACAGTCTGACAGCTTGATACGCCCGATGTAAGCTCCGCTACTCCGTCTACGAAATTGGCTTCACGTTCCGCAAAATACCTGCGCAAGAGTATTCAACAGATCAAGGTAGAAAGCAGTGCAGCTGAAAGTGAGTGTGCATTTTGCGCAACAAAGTTCTACAGCTGAAAGTGAGCGTGCATTTTGCGCAACGAAGTTCTACGGCTGAAAGTGAGGATGCACTGCGGCTGAAAGTGAGACTGCAAGCTGCGCTACAGGTAATGCAAACACATGTATTGACAGTGCATCAAGGTTTCAGTAGAATGTACATTATAAACTAGAGAAAACAGATGGGTTACTTCATGACCTCTAAATTTCTGACCGATTACTATAGTGCGCAACATGCGTAATACTGTTGGTCCTCTACTGAATCAAAAAAGCATCAGAGAATTCAAGTTAGGAAAAAGCTAACAAACAAGAAATCCATGAAGCAAGCCTACAGAGTAAGCTTGAAAAAACTTAATTGCATTTTTATGGTTATGGAACTCACCACCACTGTTTTGAACTCCTCCACAAAACTGTCTGTAAATGTTGCGAATTGTTGAGCAGGAGAGTTGGAGCTTGGCGAAGGAGGTTTTTCAACACGAAACTGGTATCTCCAGAGATTGACAGCTTGATACGCCCGATGTTAGTGAAAGTGAGAGAGCAAGCTGAAATTGAAAGTGCAAGCTGCGCTGAAGGTGAGAGCGAGAGTGCAAGCTGCGCTGAAGGTGATAGTGCAAGCTGTGGCTCAACATGAGAATGCAAGCTGCGCTGAAGGTAATGCAAACACATGTATTGACAATCGTTCATTGTTTCTGTAGGATGCACATAAATTTTCTTGCTCAATACGTTTAGTCACACATTATGGTGGTGGTTGGACTTGACATTCCCTTCACTCTTGATTTTCAGTGACTGGCTTTGCAATGATGTAGATTCATTAAATCTATGTACTCGATTTATCGTTAGGTAGAATGTCACTGAAGAAAGGTTGTTATTTTAACATAATATATTTGAAGTTTTAATTTGAACACAAGTATGTTTGTATGTGCACCAGATTTTTTTTGTTTTCATGAGGATTTAAACTTATTCACTTAGACTTATAAGTACAAACAGAAGTGTTAATGAATACTTGTTATGTGAATAATTCACACTTATGTGCATAAATCACAGTTTGTTATTGGCGACAGCAACCATGAAGACATAATCACAGTTTCTTGTAGTTTAATATTAAGGGGAAATCTTACATAGGGAGATATGTAGACAATAATTTCGAGCACTTAATAGAAAAGAATCTAAGTTCGAATTCATTATTAAACTTATTAAAAATACTGTGCACTATCTTCATATGTTGTTACTTTGGACAAAAATATTAATTTGAAGATGTTAAGATTTGCAGAGAATGGACTGACGTGGACTCCACGCCATCATGCACACAAATTTGTATAAGTAGGATGTCCATGTTTCTATGTAGTGCATAATATCATAGCGAATGTGAAATCTGTATTGCAGATTCTTTAGACATCTGAAGTCCGACTACATCTGATTTGACGTGCGTATCAAGGCACTTAACACATCGCGCATTCCAATTGAACATGACATTAATGCCCGACAATATTTCCAAAGGTAGTGTTTCTAGGGATAGTGTGGATGCCGAGCCTGTTATAGAGCAGCGTATCACCATTCGCAAGCGCAAAAGTGATTTTGATGTGTTGAGGAAATATTGTACCCCTGTGAATCAAAAGGAGGGAGAAGAGGCACAAATTGCTGGGAAAACTAAAAAGATTAGAAACGATCAGACAAAACAGATTCTTGTAGAGATGCTCCGTCGATCAGATGTCATGCTACAGAATGCAGTAAAACTAAAGGAGCTCACTCGACAACTCCTTGATGATGTGGAGGATGCAACCAAAGGATCCCCTTTCTAGGATCATAGTAATGTTCTGGACAACAAGGAATGTGTAATGTGAAACTCAAGTGATAAGTTTTGAATATCGTCATATAAATTCGTAAGTCCCTAACATTTTGTGTATGGGGAACCAATTAACATATAATGTACTGTGTACATGAGTTTGATATGTATATTCTTTCCCTGACAACTCTGCGGTTTTTGCAGTTGAGTAGGAGTCCATGTCATTCAGAGGGTTCCTTCTCCAACCTTGTTTCCCATGTACAGTGTGCCATACAAGGTTCAGAAGGTCTCTCCTCTGCATCCGTTACCATCTACAATGTCCATGTCATAAAGTGTTCTACAATAAATGAAACCCTAAACCTATATATCATATCTAAGTTATTATATATTATTTTGTAATTGTGCAGACTGAAGTTTTTTGTTTTAAAGGCCCATAACCATTGAATTGGCTGTGTAACTGAAAGAGCTCAAGTCTGTACAAGAGACACGTGACACAATAGCAATTGAGCAAAAGTAGAAGACGCTGAACTGGTCAACATTTACCAACCTTTATTTAATATACTTTATCAATTTTTTATTCTTTAATACAGCATTTCATCTTAAACGCACAAAGTATGCATCAAATTCACATTACAAGTACCCAAAAGTGACTTTGCATTAACATTTTTGCCCAAGTGACTATTCAAGTATTAGTGCTAGTTGGATTTCACATTAGAGTCCCATTTTGAACGGCAGATGTCTGACTTGACTCCAAATTCTCCGTGATTGCCAGGTGCAAGCTCAAACTTTTGATGCCACATTTGATTTCACAACACAATGACTACAAATGCCAGTAGTCATTTAGAGCCCATGTGGTCCTTTCATAGGTTCACGTCATGCCCATTCATAACCAGTCTTTATATTCTTGGAAATCATGGACACATGTGTGAGGACTGCAAATGTATGTGATGCGTAGTATTGCGTTGGGTTTGGACGCCAAATTGCAACTGCAAACTACCTCCCCCTCACCATGGGCTGACATTGGATGATAGAATTAGAAAAAAACGGATGGCATGTGGGCATGAGCCAAAGTCCATACCCATCTTCCCTCCAGAATGGTGTTTCTGTGACAATCCAGAGAAAAAAAAAGACTCTTACTATTAGCTAATCCTAATAGGAACCAAAGTTATGACTCTTCAGAAGATAGTGATTTTTCTGACTAGTATGTAGACGGCAGTTTCGTGGACGTTGATAATGAACACTGTAGTGAATACTAGTGAGGAAGTGGTGGAGAACTTAGGCAATAATAGCCATTTTATAGTAATTATTGCCAACTGTAGGTGTTTAACATCTGATTCTACATATGTTGAATATACTATTTCATTATTAAAGATGTAGTGAGTTTTATATTGCGATGCTGTGAGTATGCCATTATCGCTTTTACATTGTAACCATTGTCCATATTTCACAGAAGAAACAGATAGTAATTGTAACATTGTGTACATTGCATGGAAACCATATGAAATTATCACTTTCTGTGATTTAGAGGGGTGATAGGCGCCTACAATTTCAAATTCCATACCACAGTGATAGGGTCAGAATATCATGGGGAATCACCACTTACAGTGTATGATATGTGATCAATAGCATTGAAACAAAATATGTCAAATCGATGTTTGATCGTTGAGTAATTTGGAGTACTAAATTGTGAATGTGAATTCGCATATGTGTCATGCACTGAACATGGAGATGTATCTCAGAGTCTCAATAATACTAGGGAATAAACAAAGGACACATTTGACAATCAGAACAGTACGGCGTGTGCGGTTGATTTCTAACTTACGGGCACCCCACCTTTCAAATCCTATTTCATTAGCATTTTATCCAGTAGATTTGATAATTTTTTCAGGGATGGTGTATGGCAAATTGGCATAAGAATTTATTAGCACGACAGGGAATCCCACATCCCGCACGCCTTTTTGTCAGGTAATAGTCCTAAACTTAAGTGTCGCAACTGAAACCTTTGTTTATTACAGAATTGCATGACAAAAATTAACCCTTACAAGATTTAGAGTATAGTACATTCGTTGTCATGTATTTTAGATTTGTTGTAAGTTTAAAGTTCGAAATCCAGACCCTAGTAGCTTTGAAGTCCATGTGGACAAATGAAATTATCTCAACTTCTTAATTTGAATCTCATAAGTTAGGAGATGTATAACAATTTCTAATACAATGACATACGGCCATGTCATATTGACCGGTTCGACCACTATGGACCTTTAAAGGTTAACATTATTATAATGCCAGGGTAGTTCCATCTAAGTTCAGAATATAGTTCTTTGAAATATATTCCCTCCTTCCCAAATATGTTATTATGATTGATGGTCAAATTTTCAAGAGTTCTAGACATTTAGTAAGTATAATAAAGATTTTAAGACCTTTATACTAATTCTAAATGCTCGCCTTTCATCCCCCTTTCAAGGAAACTTCATAAAACTTCTTTTGTGTACCCTAAATGGAGGAGTGAAAAATATGACTAATTAATAATTTTGCAGTATGCGGCGAAGATTATGTGCAGCGTATTACATTGAGCGATCAATAGCAAACAGGCTGGGACTTCCAGAATATCCGTGTGCATGTAATCGGTGCAGGGGCGCATCGATTAAAAAAGTAGATACAGTAGCACGGCATCACATGATACATGGACGAGATGCTTATTTGGTGTACCCAATCATGGTAATATCTTTATTCCATGCATCACTCTTTAACCCCTAAAAGTCCACGCATCTAGTTATTGGACGATTGTTGGTCAAACCCAATTTTTATCTCGTACACGATTGACTTTGATGATACACTCATGTAGGAGATTAAAGTTTATCTAGTCTTGTTTGCACTCCATTATTTAAATTTTCATGATTCAATGTATTGAGTAAATTTAGGTGATCCTCTATTGTGATTTGCATTTCATCCTATGAATTATTAATAATTTGTAAGTCCTTTTTCCAAATAATATGATTTTTTAAAGTATTTGACATAAAAATTTATAAAGAAGTCATGTTAAATATTTAAAAAACTGAAAATTCATTGTACTTGAAGGAAACACTTAATTTCATGCATGAAAATATATGAAGTTATACTTTGATTAATTTTAAAGGCTTAATCCTGTATAATTCTGTAGTTTGACTTTTCCAGACAGGACTGGTACGTTTTCGGGTTGAATAAGATGTTGGTATGGGAGCGCAGGTGGTGCATATTGATATGAGTTTTGGCCATCATGTTATAGGAAATAAATAGTGAATATAAGAAGTTGAGCAATGCAAGAGTTACAGATGGGGAAAAAAGAACAAAAATCTCTCTAGTAGACACTTGGATAACAAGCTGTAGTTTCTGAAATTTCCATGCTAATCTCTTGCTAGTACCATGCTGAAATTACCATGCTGAACTTACCATGCTAGTACATAGCGTATCACCATGCTGAATTTACCATGCTAGTACAATGCGTATAACCATGTTGAAATTACTGCCCTCAATGTACTAACCACATTGTGATGCATTCATATAGATTGTAGATGGGCGTAATGTGCGGGGCCCTGCACGACCCAGAGTACGAAATGAAGAGCGATACTGCCAACGAGACTGTGACAGTACCGGCGATGGATTTATGTGGCCAGAGGCAACACGTGTTGACATTGAAAACATGGTGCGTGATGCATTTACCCGAATTGACGACATCCACAATGTCGCAGTCCACAATGGCGATCAAGTACCATTGGATGGTGTCGTCATGGAGGATGACAGACAATGGAATGAGGAGAATGTGGAACGTTTGGCACGGGAATCCACCGAGAGAGTATTCGAAGGCAGCAGTCAAAACCGTCTACAGTGCTGCATTGTATTGTTTTCCCTGTGCAATCTTTACTCTGTGCCTCAGACGTTTCTAGATGCGTTATTGACATGGATAGCGGGTGATCTGTTGCCTACATCAAATTTTTTTCCACGAACATCTTATGAGGTAAAAACAATGCTTATGAAGTTGGGTTTAAAACACAGACAAATCCATTGCTGCCCAGATGGCCATGTATTGTACGAGGGTATACATGAAGAACTGGAGGAATGCCCAGAATGTGATCAACCTCGGTATATTGTAGGATCCAATAGAGTGCCACAAAGAGTGGTGCGATATTTTGACATTATTAAACATTTGCAAAGAATGTTTAAGTGTCCAGAGATTGCAAAAAACATGACATGGTACAGTTCTCATAGGTCAAGGCATGAAACCATGCGGTGTGTTTCTGATAGTCCTAAGTGGACGACTATTGATGTTATGTACCCCGACTTTGCCCAAGTACTTACAAACCTCAGACTCGGTTTAGTTGGAGATGGCATTATCCCTTTCAAGAACAATGCCATCAAACACTCGACGTGGGTACTACTCATCACCATATACAACCTTCCACCGTGGTTGCTGACCAAGAAGTTTTTTATTTCACTAGCGATGTTGATTCCAGGTCCGAAGTCTCCAACAGCACATAATATCGACATTTCATGCAGCCATTAGTGCAGGACTTGTTGAAATTGTGGACAGGGATACCGGCTATGGACATGTCTAAATTGGAAGGGGAAAGGGCATTCACTCTACGAGGTATGTTGATGTGGACTGCAAATGATTTCCTTGCCTACGGGCTTTTGTCTGGACAGCAGGTGCATGGGTACAAAGGTTGCCCATTATGCAAGCCAGGGACTTGTGCAGAGCATGCGTTTCTTCTTAACAAAATGATATACCTCGGCGGTAGACGTTATTTAGAAGGAGATCATCGATTTAGAAGGGCCCGAGCAGCTTTCAATAACTACCCAGAGATGCGATTACTTCCGAAAACACCGACTGGAGAGGAATTTCTACGTTGGGGGACAAAAAGAGCACAGTTTCTTAGCGATGGCGGGGTAGAGAACTCCAACATGGACCCTGTTAAGCGCCATGGAGTGAAGCCGAGAAGTATACTTTTTGATCTCCCATACTGGAAGGTAAGAACTTCATGCACTTGAAATGTAACGGTGGATGTATGCGCTGAGGTATTTAACCCCTAAGTGCCCAATCATCCATATTATGCTTGATTTTTGGTCAAACGCCCCAAAAATCAAGTGTTTTTAGTTTTATTGTAGTTGGTGTTTCATTAGATGTTTAAGTTAAGTTAATGTACATCTTTTGACCATTGGGATTGGAGAATAGACTTCAATTGAATTTTTTCAACCGTTGAGAAATTAGAATTTTGAGTTTTCATAATACAAACAACTTTCTAAAAATGCTCCAATTATAGGTCTCTTTTAATTTTTTCAGTTTCTGTTATTTACTCCTTGTAAATATTACTTTTATCTACATTGAATATAATTTTCCATAATAAATTTGACAAAAGTATATTTATTTTTAATTTTTACCTTATTTTCATGATAAAATTAGTAAATATTCAAACTATTTTCCAATCATGTTGAAAATTTTATCATACCTTCATAATGTTGATGACTATTTATGAAAAAATATAAATCATACAATGTGATATTTGAAGTATGCAAATGAAAGGGCTTTGACTTTTACAAAAGAGTTGAGGACCCTTAGGTGTTAACATACGGTATGTGGTAATATTTCTGTGTCCATTACATTTGTAGCTACATAGAAATAATGAACATACAATATTACAACCCACTATAGCATTTCATGTTTGTTTGACATGCTGTATGTGGTGATGATTCTTGCCGTACATAGCAACATAACGGAGAGTGATAGACTCAGTGGCGTACTCAGTCAGGAGCCTTTTTGGAGTGTGTGTGTACCGGAATTTTAAAAAGTGATTGTAAGTGGGGTGGAAACCAGAAGTCAGAAATTGGTGTACATGTTTATGGCATAAATACATACTCAGAATCGCATGATGTTGATCTCACAGAGAAGGCGGTTTTAGTCACAGCTTTGATTCTTTGTTTTGTGAAGTGAACAGTATTTTTCATTTGTTATATTTAAACATTATCATATTAAATTAATAGGAGCCAGTTTTGAATAGGAGAGAACATCAATAATTTTTTTAATAAGTATGAAGTCCTATAACAATGGACAATATAGAAGAGTGTGTCATCGAAATTTTCTCACCAATGGCATTTACCTAGAAATGACATGATTTAAATTGGGTTGGTAATTATATTTGATTCCCTATGTGAGATAATTTTTTTGTCCACATACATGTAATCCGGCTTGGTGTACTCTTGAAAAAAATAAAGGGTAGCGACCATATAATGGTTGATCCGACACTTAAGGTTAAAGTATGACATAGGGAGCATGAGGATCAAATGCATATAGAGTTGTTATGATATTGTAGTACATGAAATCTGAAGTGCCAAATGTAATGTAGTACCTTCTGATTTGAAGTGGAAGCATGCCCTGAATAGAGAGGGTGGATCCTGCCACTACCATAATATGTATAAGCATACTATTTAATCATGTACGTTTTGCAGCATTATTCATAATATGCCTGTGGTAAAGAAACTTTAGACGTCAGGTAAGTATGTAAATGTAGGATACATTATTGAAATAGGGTTTTTGTATAACCGAATTCGCCTGATATCTTAATTCCTACTGAAGAAAGTGTCATAAATTTACAGTTGAGGTTTGGGTAGGTTCCCAATGGATAGGGTGTTATCTGGATTGGTAGAAACAAATGAATGGAAATTGTTATTATCAGTCCACAATGGTTGTTTTTTATTGAATTTCATTGCCCGAAAGAAATTATTAGTAGTAGCTATGGAGAAAAGAAGTCTTTAGTGTGGAGAATGGGTAGTGTGGGCAACGCGAGAAAAGAACCTAAGACATTTTGACAATGAGTCATCTCAAACCGCAACATGCTGTTATACATTATTGTCATTTTTGAGAGTTTGTACATCAATGGATGGATGAGTAGACATTATGGTGTTATCAGGACAGGTGTAACATGTGACTGTTCTTGTAAAACACATCTGTAAGTTCCAATTTGGAGTGTCCAATCATGCTATGATACTGAGAAGTTAGTAGGGAAAACAACTTACCCGTCACGTAAAATATAGAAATGTATGATTTCTACATGTAAGGGGGATTGATTGTACAATTTTACATGTGAGATATCTTAACCCCTATACATCCACGCATCTAGTTATTGGATGTTTCTTAGTGAAACCCAATTTTGATCTCGAAGATGATTTATTTTGCTAATACACTCAACAAAGAAAAAGTAGTTAATCAAGTCTAGTTTGCACTCCCGTTTTCAAATCTAAAAAATGAAATGTATTGAGTAAATTATTTCATTTGCAAGATTTGAAGGTCAAGCTCCGAATACACTACATGGAATGTTGACTTTTAGAATTTCAAAATTTAACTAGTTTTGTTTTTGGAAAACATATCAATGATATCATGTGATTCTCCAGTGTGATTTGCATCTCATCCAAAAACAACCCTATTTTTTTGAAGTCCTTTTGTACAGTGGGGTACCAATCAAAATGTCGTTTTCGAAATCGCATGTGAGAAAATTTCAGTTTTGCCAACTTTGAAAGTCTCCCAAGAGCTCAGGAATCGGTATTTTACCACGAAAATTTTACCAAAGAATATTCTTCAAGTTAATTATATGTATGCCAAATTTCAAGGCCAAAAGATTTACTGAAAAAAAGTAATTCAAAATCTACCAACATTGGTATTTTTTCACTACTGCCAACTTTGACAGCCTCCCAAAGATTGAATTATTATTTTTTTGCCATGAAATTGTTGGAACAAAAACCTCTTTATGTTAAAAAGATATGATGAAAATTTCAAGGCGAAAAGATTAATGATAAAAAAGATATTAACAATCTACCAACATGTGTAGTTGTGAGGGAAACCATTTCATTGCTACCAACTTTGATTACTATGTTGGTAGATTTTGAATAACTTTTTTTTGGTAAATCTTTTGGCCTTGAAATTTGGCATACATATAACTAACTTAAAGATAATTCTTCAGTAAAATTTTCGTGGTATAATACCAATTTTTGAGCTCTCGGGAGGCTTTCAAAGTTGGTTGTACTCAAAGTTGGTAGCAATGAAATGGTTTCCCTCACAACTACACATGTTGGTAGATTGTTAATATCTTTTTTTTCATTAATCTTTTCGCCTTGAAATTTTCATCATATGTTATTAATATAAAGAGGTTTTTGTTCCAACAATTTCATGGAAAAAAAATAATAATTCAATCTTTGGGAGGCTGTCAAAGTTGGCAGCAGTGAAAACATACCAATGTTGGTAGATTTTGAATTACTTTTGTTCAGTAAATCTTTTGGCCTTGAAATTTGGCATACATATAATTAACTTGAAGATAATTCTTTGGTAAAAGTTTTGTGGTAAAATACCGATTTCTGAGCTCTTGGGAGACTTTCAAAGTTGGCAAAACTGAAATTTTTTCACATGCGATTTCGAAAACGACATTTTGATTGGTACCCCACTCTACATAAAATGAATTTGTGAAGTATTCACTACTAGAAAATCATGACCAAATCGACAAAAAATCAACAGATTTGTGTTGTTTGGGGCACTGCAATGACCAAATCAACAAATTTTTAAACTTTTTGTAAAAATAAAAAATTTGCTACCTACTTTCTGTTGATTTGAATAGTACAACGACCAAATCAACAATTTGTTGCCTACTTTTTGTTGATTTAGATAGTACAATGACCAAATCAACAAAATTTTGGTGAACGTAAAATCTTTTTTGGAATATTCTGGAATATATCAAAATATTATAGAATCTATTGGAATATTATTGAATCTTTTGCAATTTATGAACTCGACTTTTAAAAGGTGATTTTTTTTACTTTTAAACAATTTTTGGCATCTATGACAAATAGATCCAATTGGTTTTAAATTCTTTTATACAAACTCTTAATAAGATCGTGAACATAATCCCTAAGGTTGAAAGGCATCAAAGCACACAATCATGACTTTCAAAACACTTAAAACATTTAAAACACCCTTATTTGGGCAAAATTTAAACACCATGGTTGAAATTCTATGTATTCTGAATTTTTTTTAACCCCTAAATTAAATGACTGAGCAACCATTTTCTGATCGCAGCCAAACCAACAGTGACTATCCATGGGCAGAAACTGACATTTTCCAAGTTTTTATTATTTAAGGGTATTGTACATAACTATTGGGATCATATTTACCTCAAACTTTCAATATCCTAAGAATGAGTTGCTGCATTCCCATGTTGGGCATGCTCAAACACTAGTAGAAAAGGTGGCATTGCCGAGGGAGATGCCCACGTAAGCAATGCTCAAATCCACGCATGCACAGTGATTTTTCCTGGGCATGTCCCAGGGGCGCCACCTTTTCTACTAGTGTAAGTGCTTGCCATTTCAAAATTTGAAGTCTAGCATATGACAAGATACCAAAGTCATTCTCTTTTCACATAGATAACTTAAAATTCATTGAGTTTGTTTTGTAATCATTTAGTACTAGAATAAGTGTTTTATGTAATTGGATTATATAACTGCAATTTTGCAGACTTTCATCATCTTTGACAAACAATAAGAATATACAAGTAGGCTGATATTCTCTAAATTAAAGCTGTTGAGGGTGAATTTTGACTCACTTTGGCTGCTAACTGAATTTTAGCTCCATCAGAAACAATCACACGGACGTCCAAACAAATAAATCCATTTGAATGGAACAACAATTAGTCATCTGTGAACCTTAAGTTTTTTTCTTTCTTCTCTGAATCTTTGTGCTAGAAGCTTGGAATCTTCTTTTTGTTTCTACACAGTAATCCATTTTTTTGAAACATTCAATCAATTGAACTCCTTAACCCCTAAGTGACCAATCGACCATTTTCTAATCGCACCCCAAATAGCCATAATCAGGAAATGACATTTTCAAGTTTTAATATCTTGTCAAAATTGGGGGGAGAGATCGTGTTCTAGTGTTGTTTGATACATTTCATTTGCAATATCGAGGTTTAATAAGGAATTTTTCAACGACACAGACCTCAATATTGTCTTAGTGTTATAAAATTTACTACTTCGGGAAACTAATGATATTCTCTCCTTTGAAGATTTTGCTTTTAAATTTTTAGAATAGAATGTTTAGTTTTAACTAATCATACCAAATTTCATACTCTAAATGTAGAATTAGTAATTTTGGTGAATTTCGAATAGCAAAAGCATCTAAATTCATTAAATGAGTATTTAAAACTAGCTCTTTTTGGAAGTTTGACCATAGAGATAATTACTAAACATCATGCTTCTCATTTTCTTTTTTGAATCAAACTTCATCAAAGTTGCATAAGTAACATCCTATAACACATCTAGGTTTTTCTCTTACCCCCTCTGTCATTTAAGGGTTAACTTATTCATTCACAATTTTAAAAAAAAAACGCAAACTTTATAGACCATTTTGTCATAGTAAAACAACATTTTTCAAAAATATTTGAACCAAGAAAATTTGGGAAATCAAGTTAAGTTTCATCTCCAAAAATCCGTTTGTGATTTTGACCCTCCATTGAAAATTTATAGACAAAATTCAGAGTGGGGTAGCAAGGAATATTTTTATTGATATTTTCAAACACCCTCTCTCATTTTTGTCTATAACTTTTGACTAGAGGCTTCAAATCACAAACGGAGTTTTAGAGATGAAACTTAACTTGATTTCCCAACTTTTCTTAGTCCAAAGGATTTAAAAAAAAGTTAATTTACTATGTCAAAATGGCCGCCAAAGTCTGCTGAATTCCAAAACATCAAATTGTAAGTGTTTATGTACGAAAAAAATAACCCTATGTTCATCAAATTGTAAGTATGGTAGGTTGGTTAGAGTGTTGAGTGTTAAATGTAAGGTCACAAGTTCAAACCTGGTTGTCAACGGAGTTAGTGATATTGGGCTGCCCTAAAAATCCGGGCAGTCAAGAACTTTTGCTGTCCAAAAATTCCGGGCAACAAAAAAAGTTTTTTTTTTTTTTTCAATTTATTATTATTATTATTATTATTTTTTTTTTCTTGTAACCAAATCAACAGAAAAAATCAACAAAACTGTGTTACATTGTGTCCAGGTCAACGCGTCCAAAACAACAGCCAAGATCAACGCTCTCTTGTTGATTCGGACACAAAGTTTTCTACTAGTGATTTGATTGATAAATTTGTAAAAAAGTCATATCAAATTAAAAAAATCTGTAAATTTCAAGACCTTTAGGAAACACTAAATTTCATGAATTGGACAGTTATGTAGAATCAGACGTGACGACTCTAAAACCATACTATAGAAAGACACATTAGGCACTTTATTTTAGAATATATTGGTGCACAATAAAAAGTTTCTAACATTCTGATGTGATTGTCATAAAGGATCTTCCTGTGCGCCATGTCCTAGACGTCATACATTGCGAGAAGAACCTTGCTGAGAATATTCTGAGGACCACATTTGGAGAAAAAGACTCCCCTGCTGTTTGGGCAGATATGCAAGCACGGGGCATTAGACCACACTTGCATCTCCAACCGCTGGGACCTAACCATGATAGGTACTACATGCCTGACGCATCTTATGTCCTTTCAGCAGAGGACAAAGCCAAAGTACTGCAAGTGCTCAAATCTCTCAGAACACCCACTCATTACGTTTCAGCTTTGCACAACAAAATTAGCAATGGAAAACTAATTGGACTGAAGTCCCACGTCTTTCATGTGTTGTTGCAACAAATATTACCATTGTGTTTCCGGAAGGTATCAAACAAGGCTCTTGCTGGGGCTGTGATACGATTGAGCAGGGTGTTTTGAAAGTTATGCGCCAAAACAATTAATGGTGCAGAGAAGGAACAATTATTAAACGACGCGGCGGAAACCATGTGCTTGATCGAAAAAGAGTTTCCTCCAGCGTTTTTTGATATTATGTCACACTTACTTAATCACTTCGTGGAACAATTGTTTCAGTGTGGGCCCGTTCATACGAGGTGGATGTACCCATATGAACGGTATTTTAAAACACTAAAAGGGTATGTTCGCAACTTAGCAAAACCTGAAGGTAGTATTGCACAAGGGTACCAAGTAGAGGAGGCTTTGGGATTCATTACGGAGTACATGAGGGACTACAACATCACGTCTCGAAGAGTGTGGGACGACAAGGAGGAGCCAACGATGGTGGATGAAATATTGGAGGGGAAAGGTAAACCGAAGTTATTATCCGAGTGTTTGAGGAATGCAATGCATGATTTCGTTTTAGACAACGCATCCCACATCGAACCATATCGTGAGTAAGTACACTAAACCCAATAGAATGAATTTTATGGTCATGTGTTTGAATATATAATGCATATGTTGAAGTACAGATTCTATGCAGGGTTGAAATCCAAGTTAAAGTATTTGGTTTTATTTAAAATTCTTTTCAATTAAGAAATAAAAAATTGTAGTGTCAGATGAATTACAAGGGAAACATAGAAACACGCACAATGGAGTGAAATCTAGCCAAATGAGTATGCTCAGTATCCACGTGTGTAGGAGGTAGTTAGTAGGTGTAAGTAATCTGAAAACTGGCTAATATTAGATGGATTTCTACCCAAAAAATGA
Source organism: Pohlia nutans (assembly GCA_022496805.1). Taxonomy (NCBI): domain Eukaryota; kingdom Viridiplantae; phylum Streptophyta; class Bryopsida; order Bryales; family Mniaceae; genus Pohlia; species Pohlia nutans. The sequence continues at coordinate 928,135 of CM040104.1, read as the reverse complement.
GGCTGCTAAACATACAAAGGAAGAAAATGTAAAAAAATTGAAATGTAGCGAGAGTGCTTATCATGTTATGAATATGTAGGAAGGGTATCATTATGGTATCACAATGGTATCACATGAATATATCAAGGGTATTGCAGGATATTATAGAGGTATCGTGAGTAGTACATTCACAAGGTATCAACAGAATCTACCATTTCTGTGGGAGGTAGCACCATGTGCTAAATGTCATAAAGTGATTCTAAGAGCACTGGTAGGTGTGTATAGAAGGTATTGCTTGAGTTAAAAGGGTGGGACAGAAGAAAAACCAGTCAACAACCCAGAGTGCATACGCCTGTAGAATACCAGGTTATTTAGTAGGGAACATATTCTAACTAGCTAGGATGAATGACATCAAAATCACATGTGTATGTCTAACAAAAAATTTAAACCAACCACGTTAGATGGATATAGTTGCGTGGGTTACTTCAAATTACACGAGCTCGTTGTCAGTTTTTTTAGACGACCGTTTATTTAATTGTCTATAATTGTGAACAAGGGGGTCTTTCAAGAGTATCAGAATCAGTGTATTACATTTAATGTTTTTGTCAAGAGTAAGAATCTATAACATTTTCGAAATGTATAATTAAATAGCAGTAGACATCGTATTTAGTGTAGTGATAAATATGTAGTGAGTATGTTAGTGACCCCGACATATCCAACCACACGTATTATGCATGATGTACGGATGTGATCTCCGGATTCCTAAATCCTTCATGCAGTGTTTGTATAGTCGAGGTTTTAGTTCAAACTTATGTGGGATATATAGATTCGTGTAAATGTGACCTGATGTGATAGAACATGACTAGTAGAATGTACAAGCTTCAGTTCATGTTGTATTGTTCTACACTAAATTCCAAATATTTTAGTTAATTTTTGCTTTGAGAGAGTTGAGTATTGAAATTGTTGAACCAAATCATATCCCTAATTTATCACCTCTATCCAATTACATTTCAGCCAGGGAGACTTAAAAAGCATGAACTGATTGTTATTTTATTATTGTTAATCATACCAGAAACTGAATAATTTCCATAATTTTTAACCCTAATACAACATTATTGGTGATACAAACCAGAAGTGTAACTGTATTGATCGATTGTAGGATTCAAAAACATAACATGTTAGTCATGTAAGACATTGAAAATTTAACTGTTATTTACATTGTATATTGCATAATTGTGAAATTGACGAATTTAAAAAATGAATGATTTATAATTTTTCATAGATAATAATCGACATTATGCAAGTATGACAAAAAGTTTAACATGATTGCAAGTTATTTTGAACATATACAAATGTTATGGAGAAAACAATGTAAGAATTCAAAATAAATATGTTTTTGTCAAATTGAATATCACAAATTATATTTAAAGTAGATAAAACTTATATTTACATGGGGTAAAAAAATGAAGGTGAAGAACTTAAACAAGACTTATGATTCCTCTCTCTTTAGAAAGCCTGTTGTATTTTGCAGACTAAAAATTCAAAGTTGTTAAAGGTGGAAAAGCTTCAAATGAAGATTATTCTCCAATTCCAACGGTGAAAAGATGTATCATAACTTACATTAAGCATCTAAAGAAAACACAAACTACAATAAAGCTAAGACACTACATTTTTGGCAGGGTAGAGACCAAAAATCAAGCTTCATTGGGTTTATTGGTCCTTTAGGGCATCATAAAAGTACCCAGGACTACTGCAGATGGCACTATATAAAAATAATGCTGGACATCTTGAATTTGCAATGGCAACCTCATGTACAGTAAATGCAATTCTGATTCAGGGTAACATATATTTCATGCTAGGATATGCTAGTTGTCACACACGTCACATATGAATTTACTGATGGTAATAAAGCGGTACATGCTGATATGATGGACAGAGCTAGCAAGAAACTGGCTCTGAAAGTCATTGGTACATGTGAGTGTCAGAAAGGGGTATGATTAGAAAGTCCCATGTAAAACTAAGCTAGAGATTCAGAGAATATGTTGCATGTATTCACAGAGCATACAAATAATGTGTAGCGAAGTAAGTATGTGGGTACAGCAAGCTTGGGAAACCCCGATGAAAATGAGGACTGTTTTTGACTGAATGTTACAAAGTACAAGTATATTTAAGTTGTATTTATACGCAGGCCAATGCCGTGGCCTAACATAATTGGGGTATTCTGTGTTGTTGCCGTATTACAACTTAATGTAGCAGTTTCTGGTGTTGAACATTTTGCAAGAGGTATCAGGTGATTTGGGAAGAAAAAAGAAACCAACGCACAGAGTTTTGAAGGAGACACCCGCGGAGAAACGGAAGAGCGGGGGCACCGTATCCTCCTGGTATGGAGGAAATTTAGCCATTTTCACAATGGCTTGAAACTGATGTTCAGCAAGCAAAAGAGCAAGGGATAGCGGTACCCGACGATGTTGAGGATACTTCCAAACCACCCTCTTTGCAAGCTCAAAGGTTTTGCAGTATGTATTCTTACGGCTATCACTTTCGTGTAAAGAGCGCGGAGGAAAGTGTGAATAACACTTGTGACTCAGGAGTAGCTGGGATTTTCCGCAGACCTTGTTGTTCAGGGATGCGAGATCGAAACCCTGTTGATGCCAACCTTGAGTACATAGGCCAGATTTTGGAGATAGTAGAATTGAATTACGGTCGGCATTGCATTGTCCTGTTGGTTTGTGAGTGGGTGAAAGCGAACTATAGAGGGAGAAACGCTACGGTGAAAAAAGATGAATGGGGGTTTACTATGGCTAATTTTAATGCGCTCGTACCACACGGGTACGAGTCATTTGCTTTTCCTATTCACTGTGAGCAGGTATTTTTTTCTGACGATGAAGATGAGCCTGGATGGAGAGTAGTGTTGAGAATAGAGGTTCGGGGCTGCAGAATTGACTGTGAAATGGAAGAGGAAGAAGAACCGGAATTATTTGCGATGGGGAGGGATATGGATTTTAAGGGACTTCATGCAGCAGCCCATATTCTGGAGACAAATCCAAGCCCCCTCCCCACAGGCCGGAACATTAGAATGCCTCAAATTCTGGAGCAGCATGAGGAAGAGAATCTAGACACTTTCGACAGAGACGTTGGAGAATCTTCTGAAGAAGAAGATTAGTTCTAGGAAATCAAGGTAAGAAGCGCTTACTATAAAGAAATTGGTATTGTACTGTATGTCATGAAATGTTTGATAGAGAATAGCCTAGGACCCTATTTACTGAGTGGACAAAAATGCAGGTGATGTGAAGGCGAAAATGAATTACATTGACTGGGAAAAGTTAGCTAAATCGTTACAACAGTTAAAAAGCATGTAACTTCATATTTCTGCTAACACTGTAATCACCCTATTGTATACATAATCCCGTTTTATCATAGAGCACATCTGGACATGTCCTTAGTTAACCAAGCTTTGATTGCAGATTAATTGGTGAACTTGGAGTACAATATCTGATTTCAAGGTAGAGGCATGGTTATTTATGGAAACCAGACACTGGACATCATACAAGCAACCAAGGGCTAACTCAAGTATCAACACTGAACTATTATATGTGGATCTGGTAAAGCCCTAATTGAGAAATCCTAAAAACATCACTATTATATATAGAATCGACACTCTCCCATGAAATTGTTGGATGGATATCAAAAATTGCTGGTTGAGATGCAAATTAATAAACCCTGAAAGGACCAAGTGTCCCAACTCGGACATTTCAATGTTTGGGTAGGTACCCATGGTGTAGTTTGCTAATGCTTTTTAAAAAATGAATCGTGTTGAGGTATGTGATACAAAAATGGGAATGTAATATGTATTTTGAGTCCAACAATTTGAAGTGGAATATCGTACTAGAAAAGCTATTTTTATATGGAGAACCGGCACTGTGAGCAGAATTAAAAGTTCCCTCAAAATTTAATATTTTTCTACTAAAACCGTAGGCTATTGTTAACTGTGAACATGGGAGTCCATAGTAAAAAGTTTTGAAGGAGTTTACATAATAAGTACAAGATTTTAGCGTGAGAAGTGAAGAAGATGAAATTGCAAAATTATGGATATTTCTGGACCGTACTTGAAGACATGGGAGAAATAGGTGACATAACAGAAGTTATTGTATTTAAAAGTTGAAATTAGTAATTTCTATCAAGAGGAAAGAAGTATTCATAAGAAAATGAAAATAAAGAGGATGATATGATGCTTTAAAACACCTAACTACGGCCATTTACAGGTTATTACATCCTAAATGTAATTGCAGTTGCACTTTGACAGTACAGCCCACACAAAGGACCATGCAGCGAGATTATTACCAAAATATGTTGTTCAGGAGGTCATCGTGAAATTAGGCAAGCCTCATATGACATCAGAAACAATGGAGCTATCACATGCAGTGCGTTGTGGATAAAAAGTTCTCTACTCCTTTCATAGCACAGTAAATAGTGCTCAGATTTTGCAAAGGCTATATTGTTCATTGTATGGGTCATGTAGTACACAACATGGTCCTAGGGAGAAGATTAGACATTCTAGCTCAGATGTTGAAAATTAAAAATAGAAAAAAATTGACATAGGGGGCCGTGAAAGAATAGGATAGAAATGGTTACTATTACTTTACACCGAATTTTTACATTTCCACGTCAATGATATTTTTACATATCAATGGGCGGTTGGTTTTTCATATAGTAAAGAAACTTTCATTTCTGTAAAGTAATTTTTGTCAAGGAGACCAGTGCATGAACTGAAGAAGTAACCTGAGTAGTTTCCACAGGAGGCAAGTAAGGGAATTTCAGGAATAACCAATGTAAAAAACGTGCAATGTATTCAAATTTACATGACATAAAATGTGGACATGCCACATAAGCCAAGCAGGAACCACGTCATCAAATTTGGATGTTTGAAAAGTACACTACCCAAATCAACAGAACATTGGCTTGTATTTTGACTATCTGCACAGAAAGATTGAATTTCAGTTGTCTTGGTCAATGCACTGCCTAAACCAACGCGTATCTGTTGGTTATCTGTTGATCTGGACAACATTTTCTAGTAGTGATCTTCCTTCTTCTTCCTCCTCAGCTCCGGTTGCGGTCCTTCCTCAACCGGTTGGACTCCTTCCGGGTCTTCCCTCCGTTTCGACCTCTCCTCCTGTCGAGGCCTTGCTCCACCCGGTCGGCCCTTCTCCGGGTCCTCCCTTTTCTTCTGCCGCTCCTCCCGTTGCGGCGTAGCACCACCTGGTTGTCCTTCTTCCGGGCGATCCTCCTTCTTCTTTCTTCTCTCCTCCGGGATGTCCCTGGCGCCACCCGGTGCCCCGCACCGGATCCTCCCTTTCCTTCCGGCGTTCCTCCCGGATGCTTCCCCTGTCTGGTTGGGGCGTCCTCGGCCGCTCACTTCCCACCGAGTGGACCATTTCTCTCTCCTCCGGTTCCGGTGCATGCCTCGGCCGGTTCTCTTTTCCTCCCGGATGCGCTGCCTTCCTCTTGGCCGGACTTCTCTCTCCCAGAATCGGTGGGATCACGAGCCTCTTCTTCTCCTGTTCCGTGATGCATCTGTGCTTCTCGTACAGGTGATAAAGGAAAGGGGCAAGAGGGCAACCGTTCTTACCTCCGAGATTGGTTGCCATCCGTTTGGCATTCCGGTGCACCAAAAAGCCCCAGTTGATCTTCTTCTTGTAATGCAGCGCGGAGTGGATGCCCTTCGCCAACGTGACCGTGAGGGTGGTGGGCTTCTTAGGGTTGAGGATGGGCACCACAAATTGGAGAAGACGCTGCTCCCGGGGATTCAAGCAATCCTCCACCTTGAATCTGTCGTGATCCGAGAGGAAGCTGAAATGCTTCTTCGCCCACTCCGTGTCTCCCTTGTTGCCCGGTTCAAGGTCCTGGTCTGTCTCCGGGAAGCCATATGTGAAGCGCCAGTGCTCCCGGGTCCAATTTCAGTAGTTTGTCCGGATGTAGCTTGACCGGAAGGCTGGCTCCATAGTTCCGCCCTCAATCTCCGCCAACATCTTTGCGTCCTGCACATCCCACACCCTGCGAAAAAGTCCTATCCATCCTATGGCCGTGAGATCTGTGACCAGCTCCTCAAAGTCTCCCGAGTGCTGTGGAATGGCCGGAAGCACTCTCTTCTCCGGGATTTTGGACCCTAACCCTCTTTTTCCCCTGCGCGCCATAGCCGCTGCCTCTGGACGCACCTCTCTCCTACTCCGTAAGTTGCGCGCCTCTCTCTCCGGGTGCGCACTCTTTCTCTTCTGTGATTTGCGCCTAACTTCCTAGAGCCCTCGCGCCTCACTCCCCGGGCGCGCACTCTCTTCTTTCCGTGAACTCCGCCTAAGTTTCTGGCGCTCAATCTCCGGACGCTCACCCTTCTCTATCTCTGAGCGCACCCTGTTCTCTCTCTCCGGGCGCTCACTGTGAACCCTAACATCATCCAGAAACACAAAATGGGATGCGCGAGGAGGGCTGGAGGAATTGGGGAGGAATGAATAATCAGCCGCCTAATTTAAGTCAACCCAAATTCCGGATCATGGCCGGATCCGTCAGGGGCCCGTCCTCCGATGCCCGGTTTCCTATCCGGTATCCTGCCGGGTCCATCGCCATTCTTGGTTCCGTAGCAATCACTTAAGCGCGCGTGAGAGCGCCACTCTCTCCAAATAAATAAAAAGGCCATCATAGATGCTACTTCTCCTATTTATGGCGGCTGGGGCTACCCCTTACTGCCCTAAAAACCCTAACTGCCCGTTTTTGAATAAAACGAGGTTCGACAGATGCGATTGACCACTTTCCGGACGTGGAGATGGTGGAAGTGTGTTGTGTGTTTAGACGAAGCGCGATGCCAACATTTCAAGTGGGCAAAGCATGGCCAGTATCCCTTTTGCGCCACGAAATTGCAATGACGCTTCGAGATGATGTTCTGGAAGATTACAACATGGTTATGCTAGAGGCAATCGGTTTTCACAAAAAAAGGTACGTTGGTCGCACCATTCCCTCGGTTTATGGTACGTAAGCTTTTGCTACTTGCTGGAAGCAAACCAAACTAACAGAGCTCGTTTGAAGCATTGATAGAAATCAACAAATGCAATGAGAGACACCTACTTGTTGCTAAGGTCGCGATTCCAATAACCATCAAGATCATAGAAGGGTAAGATAAGAGGCTTTCTATTTAGTAATTCTATTAGGGTCTTCATATCGCCGCCTACGGTATATTCCATACAGGTTTTGGGTTCCCCACAATGACCATTTGGTCCATACACTTTGGTCTCAACCGCTCTCTAAACCGATGTATTTGTGATTTCTTACAATCACCGAGATTTATCTGCATCAATGTTCTTCTTGCTCTTCTAGTATATATATATATATATATATATATATATACATAATTATATGTTTTTATTTTATTTTATTGTTTTGGTCTGCAAGTTTTCGTTGGGCTTATCCTTTTCCCCTTTCTTCCACTCATTCTATTCACATGCTTTCAACCCCTTTCTATGTACTGCACCCCTCAAAAAATTCAACATGCTCCCCCGGGACTCATGGTTGCATTTTCTACTAATCAATGCAATTCCTAGTCAAAACGCCTGGTGCAAGCAAAATCCACCTGCAGAACATATGTGACTTCCAGGAAACATTGGGACAAAGTTGCAACCACATGTAGATGATTCAATTACACCGATACATTTATTCACCATGAGTTCTCAATCAAAAGGGGTGAACAACTTCACAACGTCTGATCTTTCACTCACTAAAACATAATATTTACACATTGTTGACATCAACTATTGTCCTCGACCGCAATTGATAACAAAGAGTACAATAGCACTCAGCCAATAAAAATCAAACAACAAACTCCGTCGATTTTGCAAAAGTCAGTCCATTATAGCTCTGTTTACAACAAAACTTCACACCTGCTCTACTGCCGCTATTCCAATCGCGTCAATGAGGCTGTCGAGACCTTCTAAGTTCTCCTTGTCATCACCTGCTCCTACGACTTATTGGGGGTGCGCCTCACTATCCGGGTCACCTCCATCTCCGTTGGTGCCCTCAACCTTGACATGTAGAGAGGCTTGTGTTCTCTGTACAATCTTAACGTTGTCTTTCACGTTAGTCGTGGCAACGTCTTTCATCTCCATTGCGGCTGCTCGCAACAGAGTTGTGGTAGAGGCATTCCGCACCTTCCTGTTTGCAACGTCCAAAGTCTTTGACATCTCCCCAAAGTCTTCAATATGGGCTTTCTTCTTTCGCCAACCCTCATCCTCCAACTGCAACAGAATTATCTCAGCGGCCCTCTTGCTGCCATCAAATGTTTGTTGGAAACATGGTATATTAAACTCGGATTACAGAATCTCTTCATGTAGATGTAGTTCCGCTTGAGTCTTCTCATGTAGTAAAAATCCCCACTATCCAAGCCACCCTTCGGTCACAACGCATTAGCATTGACTACACTTTGCGACAAACACGAATACAAATTGAAACATCAATGTGGATGTGCTAAGCATCCGCACGTTAAGGGTACATAAGCTATGTCAACAAAGTATCGGTTGCAGAAAAGACATGGGTCTGAAATTTGGATGGGCAGGGTTCAGAACTCAGATGGTAAGTGTGAAAAGACTTTCTTGGGTCGTAGAAATGTTGTTGCCAGCTTGAGGGACTTGATTTCTACAGTGAGAACTCCAACCTCGTTACAGCGTTTTTGAATGTCGCTCTCCACATCCTTTAATTGCGCCTCCTTTGTGTCAATGCGCTATTAGGCTTCTCTAGCGGCTGCCATTGCAAGGGTCAGTTGATCACCACAAAGACGGGCAATGCTTTCTAAGCGCCTCTTTTCTACATCGTTGCCGGCGGCCGCCGCTGTCTTGCTGCCATTACCTACGGTAGCAACCTCTTCATAAAAACTGCTTTCTTCATCCTCCTTCTCTTTTAAGAGGGTCCGCTTAGTTTCGCAAATCGCTTGCAATGCATTCCCGTGTAGCCTCCATTTTCACAACTGGGTGCTCCACTTCAGCCCTCTTTAAGCTCGCTTTGTCTAATTTTGCCTTGGAATCCGAAGTGGTCCGCTCCTCATGTCTGCTGCTATCAGGGTTAGACCTGCCATGTCTCTTGTTCTCAACATCCTTCGGAGAGCGACTCCCGGAATGAATTCGACGCAGCGCTCCCTCTGCTCCCATGCTCCCTTTGTTGCTGCTATCCGTAACAAAGGTGCTATTGTTGCCACCAGCGCCTAGTTTTGATCTAGAAGCCATGTTTGCAGCAGATGGCTTGTCGTCAATATGGCTCGCAAGTGTGTCAATGATGGCCTCAATCTGCTACCTCAACGTTGGGGGTGAAAGTTTCAGGGGATTGTGCGAAGCCTGCTTCTTGCGCGCCTGTTGTAGCGACTCCCATTTCTTCCCCCATACTACAACAGAATGGGTATTTTGTAACTGGCATTTGTGATTGCGTGCAGTCACAAAATCGGAAAATATGAGTGTAGTGGTTTTGGAGAATGTAACTGCACTATGGTTTTGGATAATGAGATGAGCAGGATGACAGGGCGGGCTCATTACCGACGAGTTGCTTCGGAGAGTGAGCCATATTCATAAATATGAGTGAAAATGTATAAGGGGCTCAATGTACGTGCCACGTCAGCGTTTCCGCCCCCAAGTTGACCGGCCCTCTAGACCAAGACTTTCATTGACCTGCCCGAGCAGCCGAGACCAAAATCCGACGTGGCATGTGACTTTGTGGAGTCATATTTTTAGCTGGCGTGGAATGTGACTATTTAGACTTTATATTTTTTTTGACGCGACACCTCCACGTGGAATGTGACTGCTAGTCATATTTTCAGCCGACGTGGAATGTGACTATAACAAGTCATATTTTGGCTCAAAATGTTGTCCATGTGGAATGTAACTTCTAGTGATATTTTGACTGGAGTTGTATTTTGACTGATGTGGCAGGCCAATTGGAATGTGACTGCAAGCTTTGTGACTAGTTCTAGTTAAATTTTTGAGATTGTCTGTCACATTTTAGCTTCAGTGCGAACATTATATAATTGGTTGTAGTCACAGTATTGAGAACACTGCAAACATTACATGACTAATTGATGTCATCTTATTGCTGATATATATCTTAGTGTATGACTTAATAGATTGATTTAACGGGTGATTGAGAATCACATTACTGGGATTTCTGTGCGATGTATGTGACTATGTTGAGTTAGATCTGCATTACTTTTAGCCGTAAATTCCAATCACTTTTCAGTAGTCAATCCAAGAAATATCGATGTATTGTAGTCATGCGTCATATAGTGTAGCATTTAAGATAACAGACCAAAAACTAGGTTTACGCAAGGATGTACATTGCAAATACAAAAGAGGCAATCATTAGGGACATAGAATTGAGTTCAGACAATTGTGAATGGGTTCACTCATATTTAGTAGTAAACATCTCGAAACAAAGCCAAATAGATTCTTATACAGATTTACTATCTTGCATTTTGAGCTTGTATTCCTAATGAATATATGGACTATCTAATTATGAGAATCTTACTTCATACATTTAAAGCTGCCTTGAGTGCTTCCATAGTCCCCTTACCAATGGGAACTTCACACCGCCTCTTACCTTTTTCGACGATGGATTGCCTGCTTTCTCTACCCACTTGACCACCCTCTTTTTTGTAGGTTCCTCGTGGTTCTCTTTATCATCCAGTTGGAGAAGTCGTGCTTCACACATTCTTGTATCAAGAACTTGTATTCACCCCCTCGGCGACTGACAGTTACACAACGCATACAAGATTTCCTTCAATATGACTAAACTGTTAGAAACATTTCACAATTTATAATTAGTCCCTGTTACATTTGTCATTTTATGACTAGTCCTTCTTATACACATTTGAAATTTTATGACTGGTTCTTGTATTACACATTCCATTGATTTATGACAAGTCCTTGTGACATTTGAAATTTTATGACTAGTCCTTGTTACAATCATGTTTTATACATTTGATAGTTTATAACACAACCCTATAATACACATTTGACAAAAATATAACTAGTTTTTGTTATGATTAGAGACGTAAGAAATGCAGCTTGATACCCTAAGTTATTGTTCTTTCATCTGTTAGTGGACTTTGTAATTTCAATTCAACTAGTTTTGCACCATTTTAGCAAAAATATTAGAGCATCAAACTTAAGAGAACTTAAACAATTTCAAGTGATAAAGCCAAAGTAGTATTCCAAAGAACCATAGGTTTCTAAACACTAGTGAATCCTTTCCACTTCAGTTATACATGTTATTTCAAGTAGGAAGAAACAAACTCTACTGAAGGGAATCAAACCTTCTGCAATGATTGACCAACCTAAATTTTGTGAAAGGAACTATGTACAATTTGGGAACCTTACCAAAAGGACACTTGCATATTTTGAAGAGATATCTTGGTGTATACAATACAACCTTGCACATCATCAAACATTTAGTTCTCACCAAATGACTGATAATCAATTTTCTATAAGATACCAAACTACGAAGGAACCCTAGTAATGAATTGCAACAACAAAAATAAGGTGATGTAGGTATCTTACCAGTAAAAGTAAAGTTTCACAGACAGAAGCCTGAAGTGAAATCTGCAACTGATCCATCGACATTTTTATGACACGTTTATGACATTCTTCATTTTATGACAAGTCCATATTTTATATATTCAATATTTTGGGACACGACCCTGTGATACACATTCGACATTTTTATGACACATCCCTTTAATATTCATCATGTTTGTACAAGTTTGTACTTTGCTAGTAACCATGATATTACTCAGATACAATGCATAAAGAGAACAAATACATCATTCAAAGCTTCAAAAACATTTCCATAAGGGTTAAATTTGAAACCTGCGTTTTTAAAAGGAGGGCAGATGACACCATCATGAGGAATGTATCCTTACACATATTGGTACAACCAGGCATCTACAATAGTGTTGCAATTGTAAGTATAGACATCAAGTTAATCAACATCCATAAACAAACCATATAATCTTTCATGGGAGCCTTCTGGGGAGATCGCTTTTGCATACCAAAATTTAGGGCTTACACTGCTTGCAGCTTTGAGGGGGATGTTGTCTCATTTGTCCCAGCCAAAGCTTCTACAGGGTTACTTTGGATATTCCTTAAAACAGACGGGAACCACTATTTGTCCAAAATAAGTCTTCCATCTTGTCCAACCCACTTTCCCTTTCACGCCATCTAGTTCAAGTTGGATAGGAAGCGTCCCTCTCATAAACCTGTCAAACATACATCAACCATCACGATTTCCGCAGAGGCCGCACCAAGAGTCTTCCATACTAGAGCCATAAAATCAGCAAAAGCCATACATTGTTCTCATGTAGCTGAATAAATTGCCCTCTTAAAAAACAGCTAGGTTTACACCAAGCATAAAGAGTGATAACAGATGGTTGATAGCATGACCAATTCCTAAGAAATTCCCTAAAACTCACCAGCAACATGTTACTTATAATTGGGAAGAAAAGATTCAATATTCTTGCCTTGAGAAAATTTGACAGTGCAAGTTCACCTAAATTGATCATGCACTCTATACTTATTTTAGGGTTTAAAGTTATTTGGACGGGGAGAGTGATGAAAAACGAGAAGAGGTCGAACTCCTTTCCTCATTGCTTGTGCTCCAAGTCGCGCATTGTACATTTCCTCCGCCTCCACTTACAGCAGTCTATTTACCCACACAGTCACATAATAGCTTGACGCTTTGCCATTCTCATAGCAATTTAAACAATTGAATTGAAATCTAAAGTACAAATGTATATCTTGGACAACTTGTAAGGCGCGCCTCCTGTGACCTTGGCAACCCAGGGGGGTCACTTAGAAATTTTTACAACGTGCGGCATAATGTAGGGAGGTATTAAATCATGGTGTCTAAAAATTAGAAAAAACTTTGAGGTAATATAGGGTGTACAAATCAATGGACACTAAATTATAAGTAAGATACAGTGGTAAATAATGTGTCATATTTGTAATTTTTTTTTCTAAAATACCCTAAAGGATAAAGATATAACTAATTTTTTTTTAGGGTCAATTATTGCACTGTGGACCAGCTTGGACGGATGAAAAATGGCCTGTAACGGTCGACCAGCATGGATGAATAAGGGGATAAAAAGTTTCGCCAGGTCAGCTAGGGTTTCAGCTTCCTCACTTTCTAGGGTTTCAGTTTTCGCTCAGCTTCCACCGTGTTTTCGCTCAGCATTTTGGACGCGCGCCGTGTAGCCTTTGTGGTTTAGGGTGCATTCGTGGTTGCGTGATGTGCAGGCGGTGCAGCTTCGTGTTTAGTGTGAACATTGGAAGAGTGTGCAGCCATTTGCTTGTTTGCCTTGTTTCGTTAGGTGCCTTGGGGTTTAGCGTGCAGCGCCGTGTGGTTAAGTGTTCCTGCTGAGGTTTAGGGTTGATGGCAGCGCCGAGGGAGAGACACATTAAGTTGTGGACCCTGGAGGACGAGGATGCGGATGCAGAATATTTTGGAAAGGTGAAAGTTGGGGACGGCCAATCGTATGCCTCCTTAAGGGAGAGGCTAGAGGCCGCTAAGGTGTTGGACTGGCCCTTTGAGTTCTGGGATGTTGAAGACAATTGCAGAATACGGTGGAATTTCAAAGCATTGAACGACATTTTGGAGGAAGTGCATGTCATACTCGTAGGTTGCGGCAACCCTCTTCCAGCCAAGCGCCCGAGGTTGGAGGCTGAAACGCGTGCGGATCTGGAGCCTGCGGTGGAGTCAGGTTTAGGGTTTGGAGTCCCAAATGCTGCAGTTGACGTATCGGCGGATCCTCTAGGGTGAGCGGCGAAGGTAATGGCAGCAAAGAAAGTGAGGTATGTTGGAAATCTGATTTAATCTCCAAAGACATCATGGACTGATACCTAAAGCAGGCTGAAAGATTGAGGAAAGATTTGAAAGATGTGACACTAGAAGACAATGATTCATGGGTGTTGAAATCATGGAATCAAGATGGTGTGGGGATCGTCAAAGTTTTTTGTTTGGAATGCCGTAAAGAATGTGGTGGTGATAGCGGAAGTCATAGCAATACTACTGTTGCTAATTTGTTTTCAAATTTCAAGTCCAGCCACCTTGCCAGTACCCAACATATTAAAAATTGGTGCCGAAAGCACAATGTGAATTTTCTTGACCACCCCGCCTTCGTTGCAACAAAGGAAAAATCAGTGCCCTTATCTCCATCCAAGCACAAGGAGTTAATCAAGGAGGGGGTTTCAATAATGGAGGAGGTGAGTTTGGGGCTGGATGTTGGTGTCCTGCCATTTTCAGTTGTGGGAAACGTTGAAACCCCAAACCCGAAGAGTTTTTGGTTTAAAGTGAAATGTCCCTACTGCAAAGAGTTGTTGAATCTGTGCCCTCCAAAGAGAAATTTGGAGGCAAATTTGTGCAATCATTTTGGGAGGTTCAAAGCACATGATGGCGGTTGATGAAGCCCAGAATCTGTTGTCAAAATCTACTGCCTTGCTTACGGGGAGGCGTGGTAGGCCAAATAGGTCATCAAGCACCAATGCACACTCAAATCAGTCAAACTTACATTCTTGGTTCAATGGTGCTTCAGGAGGCAGCAAGGAAGGTATGTGTTTAACTGAGGGTCTAGATGCGAATGCTGTGAAGGGTTTAATGTGTTCGGGCTTTCGGGCATCCTATTGTTTGTACAATGGATTGTCATATGCTGTAAGAGGCTTGCTAGAGGATCAAATGTCTGGTGCTGTTTGGTTTAGTGAACCACATCTTTGCGCGTCTTTGATTGTGGGTGGGCAGACAGTAAAGGTTAGTGGCGCGTTTCGACATAGCGAATGTGCTAGATTCTCTACTGATGGAGAAGGGTTTCTAGACCTCACATGCTTGATGTGCGCTCAGATACCGCAAGAAAATGATTTCAAGAAGAGGGTGCTTAGAGAGGATCGTGAAATCGATAAAAGGGGCACTAGGACTACTTCCGGTGGTAGGAGAGTAGGGTACTTGACTGTTGCTAAGCTTGTTCGTCATGGCAGAGACATGAGGAATTTGTTGAGGTTAGAAAAACTGAACCACTGGTGTGCAAGAGCTAGGATAGTGCAATTGGAGGCAAAGCGGCCAACTCTAAAGGAGATGGCAAAAGAGTCATCTTCTGAATATAATTTGCTAAAGTTTTGCAATAATATTTTGAATGCTCATAGAACTGGTGCCTTCGGAGGTAGACCTGCGTTATGGGACTTTATGAAAGATGTTGCGCAAAACTTGAACCGTGACAGTCGAGGGAATCGGTATAGCAACTACACTAAATCCTTCACTCAACTGATGAAGGTATACGGAGGTAAAAGAATGTGTGACGTGTTTAGCTTGAATTATTCTGGACCTAATTACAGTACTATCAAGAGGAATCACAAAAAAGGTGTACAGTTCATACCTGGTGAGCACTCTGAAATTTTTGCAGCTGTCGCACAGATCTATAAAAACGCAAAAGTTGCGCATGGTATTACGGGACCAGTTCCTGTAATACTCGCTGAGGACGAGACCAAAGTTAGGGGCCGAGTTGCTTATGAGCCTAAATGGGACACGTTAGCAGGTTTTGTGGACCAAGTGAGGACCATATTTGTGTTTCTAGTTTCAAGCCCCTTGTTGGATCTGGAGAGGAGGGATACAATAACATTCTTAACTCGTTCAGATCTAACAAAGTTGGGGGATTTGCTCAAGTTATTGTTGTGAATCCCATGCATGAAAAATTGCCTCGTCTAGTATTGGTTGCATGTTGCACGTGTAACTGCTTCAATTCAAGTTGGGTAAGGAGGCAATGGGATATTATAGATGGATTATGGGCAAAGGAATGTTTGTCTATTGTGGGCCCTATCGTGGGACATTCAAGCGATGGTGACTCATGTAGAAGACAACTAATGTTACAAGATTATCGAAGTACTGTAGGTTGTCGTCTAACTGTTAATTGGGAGGTTGGAATCTAACATCTTCACTTGATGAACTTTGAAATGCCCGCAGCCTATATGACCAGGATTATATCCATAACGGAAAGAAACTAATCAACCCTCTACTTTCAGCAGTGCGTGTTTTGCAGCTAGGTGGGGATGTGTGTACCTTTGAACATTTGGAATTAGTGTATAATCGTTTTACAGCTGACCAGCTTGGACTGAAGCACGAAGACGTCGATCGCAAAGACAGGCAGAACTGGGCTTCGGCCCAAAGAATATGTCAAGCCAAGGTTAGAGATTGTTTGAAACTCTTACGTGAGTCTCCGGATGTTAACAAAGAACGCACGCTAGGTACTGAGACATACCTTCAAATTTGTGCAGAGTACATTGATATATTTTGTTCACAAACTGTAGATTTGCGTGGT
Organism: Pohlia nutans; assembly: GCA_022496805.1. Lineage (NCBI taxonomy): Eukaryota > Viridiplantae > Streptophyta > Bryopsida > Bryales > Mniaceae > Pohlia > Pohlia nutans. The sequence continues at coordinate 911,781 of CM040104.1, read as the reverse complement.
AGACTTGTGCTGGCATCGAAGGTATGTTTTTTCTTCCGCTTTTGGAAATTGTGGCTCAAACACGGTGATCACTCTGTCCTTGGGAATTCTAAGCAAATGGTAGAAGCTCAGCACTTTGTGAGTCAACAATGCTTCATAGATATTCAATTGTCTTGTAGTTTTGTTGTGCTACTAATCTGTCATTTTAGGGATCGTTATGCACACCTCCCTGTACCATTACACTTGACAGGTAGTGATTCTTGTGAGATTTTTTTCTCAAAGATCAGTGGGATGAATGGTCAAGAACGAGCATACGATTTCCACGAACTTGTGAACACGGCCAATACTCTAAACCAGTTGTCGGCCATCGAGTATGGCGAAAACGGTTTGAAGTTCAATAAGGTCCACAACAAGATGGAGAATATATGGGCAAAGCTACACCCATTAATGGAGGGTGAAACTCCATGTAATTTGGGTGCCTACACCAAGATACCTACAAACGCAGAAGTGGTGGATGCGTTGCAGGAAGGTTTTGTCTTGGCGCAGCGGACATTGAGAGGGCTCAACATGGCACCCACTGTGCATGCAGCAGCTGCAAGGAAACAATGGTTCAATAAACCATGGCTTATTGAAAAGGTGGATCCTAAATTCATGGCCTACACTCCTCCAGCCAGACAAGTGCGTGGTGAAGACGGCGACGGTGAAGTGATGAGGGAGATAGTTGCAGCGTCTTCCTCATCACGTGAAGAGAGTTTCATTCCACAGGCATTGAATGAGGACGTAGAAGATGAGATCATAGACGATGGTCTAGATCCACAAGCCGTCGTGGAGGACAAGACCCGGGATGCCCTTGCAAATGTCATGAATGCCCACAAAATCCAAGTCTCATCACGTGTTGCGCCGCTCCAAGTGCTCCCAGTCGTTGAGTATGGTGGTCATACAATTTTTAAATCCACTCTAGTCTCGCAATTGAATGGTAATCCGTTCCTTTCGAAGGACCGCTTGACGAGAGTTAAGCACTCAATGTATTTTAACAACCATGACGATTATATCACGGCTGCTGCTTCATCAAGCAACTGTCTTCTTGGACTTGGATCAGATTGTGGCATTTATTTTGTCCAACGCTCAAGCACAACAACTGCATCGACAGTAAAAGGTGTGGCAATACAAAAGAGATGACTGCAAAGTTCCGCCTCAAAGAGCGGGAGTCCGACAAATATCTTACAAGGTGCAGATCAGGGATTATGGTGGATCGGGCGCGTGCAAAAGATTCGGAGGAAAGTAGGGACTCAACAATGTGGTCTACTTCGACATCCAATAGATTTGCTTGAGCGCACGGAAACAACAGGAAAAAGGAATACTCCCCCATCCTCTCTTCAAGTTATGTTGCAATACTTTAGTAAGGTTGCAGGCTTGAATAAGTTTAAATATGACCATAGTAATACTAATTGGATAGATGTTGACTCTATAATAACTACTGTTACACTTTCATTCAATCCAATTACTTCTGTGTACACTCTAAACCATGAGGATGCTGATGCTTTGAACAAGTTTGTTGCAAAACGAAATTGAATGTGGTCGCCCTCAACCCATCGAAGAGGATTCATGGTAATTTGTGGCTACTTCTTCCCCACTCCTTCAGATTTGAAAGATTTCGTATTTTTCTTTTTTACCATTTTTGAATTTCAGTTTACTTAATGTACCTTGAATCGTTTTCTTCTAATGCATTGTTGCAATTGCAAGGCTTTACCTTGTGCATTGTAGGAACATCGCGTGTGTATTGCAGGTTTGGCAACACCTGGAGATCCGGGGGATGCAGCTGTGGAGATTTGGAAGATCTGTGGGAAATTAAAGACAAATCTAAGCCCCCATGGGAAGTCCAATCAAGACAGTAATGCCCACATGCTTCATCGCATGTGTTATGGTGATCCCAGGTAATTTCATATCAAATGTAATGATTAAGTAAAGGATTAGGGGCCCCCCAATCTAACCTCATGATTAATTTAAGGATTAGGCCCCCCAATCTATTCTTTGAGCCCTTCACTTTAGAATAGGATTCAGCGTGTCCAATTCGCATGAGGCTTCTCTCACACGTGATTAAGGTATAAAAAGAGACCCCGATCCTGAAACCACCATCTTCTGCTCTTCCAGTTTTCACTGTCCACCATCTTCTGCTATGCTTACTTTGACTGCTTAACTTCTTCACCTTTCTTGTTTGCCTCATTCGCTCGTCGAGGGATTTGTTTTCAACCTGCCTTTCTGCATTCTTGTACTTCCGTTTGTTCATCAAGCCAAATTGCTTAGGGTTTACAGTGCGCATCAATGGCCGCCGGGCAGCACGCAGTTGGAGAGGAGGATCTAGACTTGACTGCATTCCAGGAGATGAGTGCATCACGTGTTGAGGGAATCCCCTTCGGCCATCTTGTGCCAGTCTTAGAAAGACACTGCAGGGCGAATGGAGATCCATGGGAGGATGTTGTTGCCCATCGTGCCTCTAAACTACGGTCCATCCCCTTTGCACTAGCAACTTGCAGGGAATGGCAAGATTTGGTGACAACCCACACGGAGTACGCAGCGCTTCGTTTGGCTAAATTCGACCTTACTTGGGAGAATCGGCCCCATCAAACGAGTGCTGATGAATTTGTTGTGGCCAGGTTTGACCGCTACGTGAACGTGTTGTCGAAGTCGCGGGAGCTTTCGACCCCTATGCCGCATCGCCTCCGGACCGCACCCCTCTCGGAGTTGTCCGATCTGGAGCTGGACGCACTGGTTTTTGAATTGCAGGCTGGTTGGGGTGCTGAGGCCTCAGTGCCCAAGGGCGCAGATTGGCAGGGCATGGAGCGGGTGTCGGTCACCCCATCCATGCGTGAATGAAATACTGGAGCGTGGGGGTATTTGCCAACTTGAACCACTGCTTTAGTTTTTATATCGTATGTCTGGCGGGCTTTAGTTTTGGCGCAGCCGATCCCTAAGGTATTTTAATGGTTTGTGCAGGTTTCCAGGATGTATCGACTATTAGAGAAGTCTATTTTGATGTAGGAATCGGCTTTTGTGTGAAAAATGTAGTAGAATTGTGTTTGTAAATACACAACCTAATGCATATATTTTTGTTTGGGATGATTCTCAGTAGTCTTGCATGCATGATGTGTTTATTTCTAGGTTGTGATGAATGTGCAGCAGAGGTGGTCCCTTCTTCAAGTATTGTCGATCATTGGAGAGCTGGCTTTTTTTTGTTTGCTATTGTTCTTGCATTCTGCAGGGAATGGAATAGGCTCATGCTCAATGTCTGGTTGTCCGTGTTGTTTCTGTTTTTTTTGTATGACCTGACGTTAGGGTTTGTTTGTCTTCATGGGGCGCAGGGTTGTAATTGTATGTTGTATGTATGATGTGCATAAGATTTCTGTCTTTAATCTTCAAACTTCACTTTTCTAATTTACTTTAATTTGTTACAATAAATTAAGGGGCTGAAATATTAGTCCCCTCTTGAAATTGTAAGTAATGATATGGACCCTAAAAACAAGAAGAATTAGAAAATTAGGTAATGGAAGCGTCCATTTAATTAGTCCAGACCATCAAAATACCCCTTGGCCGCACGTGATATACAACACCCCCCAAGGAGTCACCCCCCCGAGCTTGGCAACCCTCAAAGCAACAAGCTCAGCCTTCAGCTCCATTAGCTGTATCCAGGTGAAGACCGCAAACTGAGGGCCGCAAAACCCTAGCTATAAGGTTCTTAATGAAGAAAGCCAAATAAAACAAAATATTCATTAAAATGGGAGAATTCCAAAATAATGAGAGTTCAAAAAGTGCTAACCCAACCCAGATCGAGGTACAAACCATTTCAAATACAAGTTGAAACAATTATAGTAAGTATACAAAGAATATACATTTTTTGGGTGTTTGTATTGCGGGATGGTAATTGAACCATGATGATGTCCCATAATGAGGAAAAGGAATGACCGAAGCGTAAAATCCTGTATAAAAATCAGCTCCACGTATTTTTATAAGTTTGTATAGTAAGCGCAAATAGAATGCCTAGCCGTATGATGAATGCTATCGGCTCTCAAGTTTTGCTAATGCCTTCCATATCTCTGGACCACGACTATATCTGGTATCCTTCTTTAAGTACTGTCGCAAAAACTCTCGCCGTTGGAGCTTCAACGACCTTCGCTCCCACGCATCCCAAACAGGAGGTGCACACTTGTAGGGCGGAAGTCCATCGTATGGCTGAGTCTCTCGTAGATCCTCATTCAATAAAGGACAACGAGGACACAAGGGTGCACGAGGAGGCACATCAACACGTGTTTGGAAAAGAGAAGGCAGGTCTGTTGACTGCATCGCAGCGGCATTCATGCGTCATTTAATGTAGTAGAGGACTTGCATCTATTTGACTTGTCAGAACCCTGCAAGTACAAGGAAATCTATAAGTAAATTGTAAGGCAAGTCAAATGAAGAGAAATGCTAGTGCAGGGAATGAAGGTACTCGTACCTCTAGAGAATTAAATGGGCATTTGGAGTCTTCATAAAGCTTTCTCAGAGGCACTCTATCAGACGAGGAAGGCGAGCGTCAAGAAGTAGAGGGCATCCGTGATCGCAAAAGAAAAGGTGAGCACACAAGCAGAGGACGCAACCCACCGTTGGGGGGGGCTGTCCACTACACCATCCTCAATTGGCCTGGTGGAAAAAGTCCATCGTTGTCTAGGCAGTAGCTGCCGAGCACAAGAAGTTTCATTTATTGAGTATAGCATATTGGCCGTAGTCTGTAATATAATCGGCAGACGCTGTGCATTTGAGGTCAGAACCGTGGACTGGATTCGTAGTAGCAAACAATGCCCAAAGAGAATGAATGGTGAAGTCAAATCCCAGCAGCGTTTTGCATCAAAACACAATATTCTAAGCACTATAGAAAAACAAATACATGATGCTAATTGAACAAAGAAAGCGATGAAGACATAACACATCGAATAGACAGCATTTAGGCGTTCATCAAATTCATCTTACAAGGTACTCAAGCGCAATTGTTGTTCACGGAAAGATGTATTACAGTTATAAGGACTTATACAGATCAGTCAAGGCGACCAAAAATTAATATGTAGTCTGGAACTGCTACTTCACTAAGAAAAGGAAGTCCAACTATTCAACTATACAATCAACTAGGACCTAGGCAAACTACGAGATACGTGTACAGCCTCCATGAGGGCGTTGTACTCTCGACGATTGGGCTCGTTGTAGAGCATAGTCGCCCAATGTTATCATTCCTTCGAAATGCTAACAACCCTGGGCCAAGATTGCGATGGAGACGTCGAAACCATCAAAAGAGAACTTCAACGAGAAAATTGTCATGCGCACCGTCCTCAATGTAGGATGAAGAGTCAAGGAGAATTACATTCTAGAGCTCATTCAAAATGTGCTTACTAGGGTTGTTGTCCACTACAATGGTGTTTGCAAATGTGAATCTATCACCATAGCCTGTGAACAACTTAACGAGATTTTTAAGGCAGAAGTCCTTATTAGTGCCAGGCACTTCGAACAAGGACACCTTGCAGTGCATGTCCCTACACATGAGGGTTTTGCACGAGTCTTTGCCAAGTATAAAGAAAGGGAGCATAATGCCACGAAATAAATATCGTACTATCGATTCAATGGTAGGCTTCTTTATTGAGCTCCAGACGGTAATGTCAGCGATCATGCTCAGCTCCCGGAAGAACAAGTAGCAGAGTGGCCGCACGTATACTGCTTTGGGCCCCACTACAGCCAACAGAACGGCTCGGTGCGGCGCCGAGTATTTGTCAAAGGGCGTAATCCTGGCCTAGCATATCCAATCCTTACAAACGCAGAGGATTCCATTCAAGTCCCGGACGACATTGAGCCATTTTCTGGGCGCCCTAAGCAGCGGCGAACAAATGTCCGCCTCCAAAGAACCCCCACGAGAAAGAGGAAGACCGGATTCTTGGCGACAACGGACAGACAAATGTGCAGCTAGTTATGATCCTGAACTGGCACATTTCGGACGACATCGTAATAAAACGGTAAACAATCAAGGCGAACACAAAGACAGGCAACCAAAACAACCAACGATCACTTAGTACAACCAAAACGTACCTGAAGGCCGGAGGACCCGAGTGACTTTGCACTGACCATATGTGTGGCTATCGAAGGTGCAGCTCCGGCGATGTCTAGAAGAGGGGAGGTCGAAGTACTTGTACGCTCAACGGATTCCGCGTCCTCCTTAAGTCCACTAGCTAACACAAGTGTTTGAGAGGATGGAGGATCAACAGGACAGGAAGGGATCCCGTGCGAGGCGGATTGGGATCCAAGGACGAATGGTCCGGAGTAGATTGTGGGAGGGGATCAACAACAGGAGGCAATTGAGCATGAGGTACATTGTGGGCATTGATGGAGCCTGCGATTACAAGATTGAATAGAAATGCCAAGTGAGAAGTATGCAAATTAAAAACTCGGCCAAAAATTTGAAGTACAAAAATTGTTGCTGGAAAAAATGTCCTAACTGTTCTTCTCAACTAGGAGTTGAGCTTCCTAAATATTACAGCCGTCTATACAAAAAACCTACAAAGTTCAACCTATGATACAAATCAATTCAATTGGAGTTAAAACTATGCAAATGTCATCGAGTGATTATAGGGAACCACCTGCTGCAGCGTTAGTGTCGGGCAAGTGGGCAGTGTCCGGATTTACAGTGCCTACACCTATGCCAAATCCTAGACTGTCCTCAAGGCTGTATGGATCGGCTGCATCATCAGTCGCGCTCGATAACACCTGCATGGGAGCCGGAAAAGTCGATGGAGCTGACGCTGGAGCAGCTGAAGGCGGAGGAAGCGCAACGACAAGCGAGGGCGCAGGTGGAGCAGAAGCACTATTGATGTTGGAACTTGACTGCTGATTACCAAGCAAAAGAGGTTGAGAAGTCGACGGTGGGGGGCTCACTGCAGCAAGAGGATTCGGTAAAGCTCAGTTTGAAAATATATTTTGCAATGTCTATTGGCAGGAATCCTGGTGCCTCTGCTGTTGCTGCTGTTGAACAACTATGAACTGCTAGAATTCCAACTGACTCCTCTGCGTTTCCTGGTGCAATCTCATGTTTTCCTTGTTACGCTTTGCAGTCTGCGCACTAAGAGCTGCAACCAAGGCGACCAACATCTTGAGTAGCTCATTGTCGATGGCATTCTCACGTCTCTTTCTTTTCAACTTCTGCGCAGAGGAAGGAGCCGCAGGAGGTTAGCCCAGCGACGCAGATGAACCGGGCCCATCTGATCTCCCGGGGGTCTCGGCAAGAGGAGTAAAATCTTCATCGTCCTCGTCGTTATCCTCATCATCCAAAGAAAAGTCGTCTTCGATAGCCTTTCTTTTAATCTGAGGAGGTTTCGGACTACGCCACAGGTCTTAGGCTTTCCTCTTTGATGAAGAGGGCGGAAATCGTGCAATAGAGGTACTCTAATTTCCTTCAACCAATACTGGATCTTTGTCTTCGAGGAAGTTTGCCTTGTGGAGAATGAAGGCGTCGTGAGTAATTGAAGTCCAAAAATTAGCAGTCTCCTTTGCCTTGACAGAAAAATTGTTCACGCAACTCATCTGCACAAATAACAAGACAAGCATCAACTATCTGAATAGTCAATAAAATCAAAGAGCAAAAAATGTTTAGGTCGACTCAACCTAAATTGTGACCGGCCAAAAGAATGAGCAGTCTAATAGCAGACAAGGATAATACAATGAAAATGCATCAATACGGGTCAATCCGAGCTAAAGAGTGGGGGAACCGTGTAGTTGAGGTCGACCTGAGCAAAGGAGTAGGGGAACTTTGAAGTTCAGGTTGGTCCGAGCTAAAGCACAGCATCGATTCAAGGACTTGCACATAATATTTTTAGCTCAACTCAAGGTGAGAGTCTCTAGGAATCTAGTCAATTACATCTATTAACTTTAAAAATATAGTTGGTTACTTGAAATCAGAGCATCACTGCGGATAGGAAGTTTACATCGATTCGAGCAGAAATGTGACAGTGCTAACACTACAGAAGTACATGCTATTATCGATTTAAATCAACTCGAGCTAAAGAGCATGTGGCTAAGTATAAGGGAGCGTACCAAAGCAGCACAGGTGAGCTTTGCACTCGTGTAGACAAAGAAGAGATGCGTTCCCGAATACTATAATGTCCTTACTACCCACAAGTAACACTCCATTCTGAGTTTTGCCTTGTACATGCGGTACTCTAGCTCATTGTACGCCCGGGGCTTTGTGAATACGGTCGTGTCTAGAGCGTAGAAGCCCTGAAGGATAGTCACGTGTGATATACCGGTCTTTTGCAAAAAGATCAGGAGAACTTTCGCCTTTGCCTTCGCATAATTTGGCGGATAGTCTTCCAAACGCTCGTACTTTGCCGCATTATAGTCTGCGTACTCCATCCTGTATCTGCAAAGGATGTTGTTGTTCTCCACAAAATGCACTGCCTAGGCCTGCTCTGTCATATTGGCGCAGATAAAGAGTCAGACAGGAACATGATCGGAGGACGATTCACCTTTCCTTTTCAGGGACGACATGAAGTTGTAAAATTATGGCATCCTCGTACTAGACTCCTTCTTGTTCTCGACCCCGAGGAGGGTCTTGAAGTCAATGACCCCCTGTCTCACGTCCGTAGGCGTGTCGGCGGTCTAGGAGCCCTCGCGCCACTCGGCATGCATGTGCTCCTTCACGTCGTATCGCCGATAGTGAACGTCTCCTACAGGTCTGACGAATTCTTTTCTCTTCTCAAAGAAGACTTTATATAATTCTTAAGCGTAGGGAGAGATTTTGGCGGCCTTCTTTTTTTTGCTCGTGACATGTTTGGCCTCCTTGAAGTACTACTCTCCTGGCCTCTCAAGGAGGACATTAATAGTCGCCCTCGTGACGTTGTAGTCCTCCTTGAATTGCCTCCATTTCTTAGCACTAGATCCCTCGCCGGATTGAAGAGTCCGAGATCACGATTGAGATTGTGCAGCTCCCTCTTCACAAAGTACTTCCGCTTCCTCCGCTCCACCCATTCCTTTGTGGAATAGCATCTCTTCCAAACCGTGGAGATCGCCTTCATCGTGACTACTTAGGGTTGAAGACGTTCAAGATATGTCTGGCAAGCTTGGCGAGGTCGTCGATGGTTAAATTTCCCAGGCACTTGAAGAACTCGCAACTGAGATTCCCACTCTCGGGATTCCAGTTGGGCTTGTCCTTGAACTTTGACATGCTGTCTGGATTAATGAGCTTGCCGTGCAATGTGCTTGAGATTACTTTAATTACACATATACACATATACTAAAATTACAGTTTTGGAAAACACTCATCTTTTTACTGCGTACTTTTTCTATTATCATTGATTCCCTTCGTAATTGAGGACAGATTAACATATACCACAACTTGAACAAAGCTATATAAAAAATATGCACATAAATTTTACAAGTACTCATTCCATAAAAAACACGGTTAAGATCATATGAATAATATTGAATTAGAAATCCAAATATCTTATCACTGGTAAAAAACTACAATGTGTTCTAACTTCTAAGTAGAAGACGGCTATGAGGATTTACCACCCACATTAATTTCTACTACTAAGTGTCCGTCGCTTGTTTGTCACTAAGGCTGCAATTCTGTCACGCATATTGAACACAACTTCAGCCAAAGCAAACTTGTGAAGGAAGATATGAACGGACGACAGTGCAGTTGATATAAAAAATAGTCACAGAACCTGGAGAAAATGGTGTGTATACATTACCTTCACCCAAAAGCAACAGTTTTTGGAAAATGTAGACGATATCAATCTTCCTTTTCGTCCTACGTTTTGTCATTGTTCCTGCTGAACTTTGTATCAGTCGGTTCTCTTTTGCCATCAACATGCATGTTTTTTCCACAGCACCTTCTTGATTTCTTCATAAATTAATGAAACAAAGACATTATGAATTCTTGTGCTCCACACAACCTTGCCACTTCCATCTTTATCAACATCTGAGTTACTACACGTTAATTAGTTGCCCATAAATACCCTTTTCTGTATGAATTGATGTTGGCATGTCATTTGCTTAGTCATGCTCGCTATTTTTATTAAATAAATAAATTTACGCAAGATAGGACATTGTTCTAGCTTCTATGAATTTGCCACACTTGTACATTGTACATACAAAACACATTGCACTATGAAATCAAAACCGAACATTTTGACATTGCCATTTCATGCTACAAAATTCCCACTGCAATTGTTTGGCACATTAAGTAATAATACCATTGACAGATAACACCTTGCTAGACCTCATGACTGTGCACCATTTATTTTAAAACACCTCACTTGTCTTTCTTCTTTGCTTTCCAAAAAACTGGAACAAGTTTCAAGGGACAAACTCTCAGAAAAACTTGGTTCTTCCTCCGAGCTAGTACTCTCGTTGCTCTGCACATCTGACTCTAATTGATGTCTGGGCCGTATGTTTTTGAGTCCCTCCTGAGGCCATGATCACCGTTTTTGGCTCTTGTTCTTTTACGTCCTCTTCTTGTACTGTCAATGTTCCTTCTGTACAGTCGTTCCTCTTCATATCATTCATCCTCTACAGTACTCACACTTCCTTCTTGTTCATCTGGTATTTGTGTGTTTTGACCTGCACGCCCTCCACGCATACCACGCCTGCCTCCTCGACTACAACTATGACCCCCGCGTCCACCCTTTATTTCCCTATTCGGTCTCAAGACTGGTTCTAGTACCACGGTCTCTCCTGTTGTGGCCGGTTGTACCTCCTGCTCCCCAACTTCCCTATCGAGTCGTTAATCCTCAAAGTCTTCATCTCGTCCTATTTGAAACAATTTAGGTTCCTCGTCGCTGTCATTATTAGGCAATACTCATCTACCCCTAACATCTTTCCTCAATACCACTCTCTATCCCGGACAATCCTTGGCGTTTCAGTAAAATACTTGTTTGAAGTACCGCGGAAATGAAAAACTATCTCTGCAAACTGTAGCGTATCTACGGTCATAGTTAGCTAATGTGAAGCCCCATTTATCTTTTTTATTGTAGCATTTTCCCCAACATAATTTGCCTTTACAAAGTCACACACTAACACAACTAAATAATGACATCTATAGTTTAGTTCCAAAATCTGTTTGATGTGCCCTACGTATTCCACATTAGCTTTAATTTGGTTACCATCTCGGGTACCGTTCCTGCGTACGTGTTTGAATGTAGCTGCAACGCCACTGTCGCATGTTTTCAGGGGTCTCTCAGAGCTTAGAACGCAAAAATGGTTTCCAAAAGCATACATTGATTTATATGCCGCAGCTATAGGCAGTGGACCTCATGCTATATCCACCATCCTAGGATTCACTTTAACACTAGCTTGTTGCTCACGTCTTACCTCTTCTTGTATCCACTCTGCAAACCTTGGTATTTGCAGTAGCTCTCTTAGGAACACAAAACGGGTTCTTCTTGCCCCACGACGTTGTACACACCGGTATTGTTCTCGTTTGTAGTCCCTTTTTGTTACAGCTTCTTTGTACTTCCTGTACACAGTGTAATACTACATCAAAGGCTGCTTCAACGTTTTCTTATATATTACTGCTTGCAATTTCTCTTCATATATACAGTATATATCACTTTCAAATAATTCATTAATGACAAGGATATTACAGTATTGAATATACATTGGTACCAGAAAAAAAAAGTATAAAATAAGACAAAGATATTTCATACCTTCTGTAGGGTTCCATATGCTCTATGTTGTCTAAAACAAATCTATGAATCAGCTTTTGGAACACCGGTGTCATTGTTTGGTCTCGCTTCATACCTTCCAAAATTTCTTCATACATGGCAAGTTCTTCTTTATCATCCCATGCACGTTTTGTTGTTGGGCTATATTCAGAAAGGCATTCATTGAAGAATCCAATGCACTCCTCCCTCAAATAACTATTTGCCATACTGCCTTCAGGTTTTTCTTTGTTTTTCAAAAAAACTTTTCAACCCCTTCATATACCGTTCAAACAGATACATCTAGCGCGTATGCACCGGACCGCAAATGAATAACTCCTAAACCAAATGTATCAAGAGATGCATCATTATCACAAACACTGATGGTGGGAGTTCTTTTTCTAAGGAGCAAATAGTTTCGGCTACATCTTCTAGCATTCCCACTTTCTCACATACATCAACCACCTTCGCACATATTTTGCAAAACAATCTACTTACTTTCATTTCTGCGCCGACAACTTTGGGATTGCCAACATTCCTCAAGCACACTGGTATGACTTGTTTCACTAACACATGAAACTCATGCGTTTTCAAACTACTTAACTTCCCGTCTTGAATCCTTTGGCTCAATGCACTTATACAATTGGAAGGAAATTTAATTTCCCTTAAAGTAGTTAGAAACTCTTGTCGGTCCTTTCTTGTCAACACGTACGGTGCATCTAGCTTAAAATAAGTCTGTCCATCCACATTCCTCTGCAAGTGGAGATGCAGCCTGATGCCGCAAGCATGCATATCCTCCCGCGATTTTGCTCCATCTGTCTCTCCAAACAGAGTACGTGACAAATTTTCACACATGTTCTTCTCACAGTGCATTGCATCTAATTTATATCGTGTTGGAAGTTTTTGTCTCTAATGGCCATAGTATCAGTAACTATACTTGTGACTACAACAATACATATGTTTCCCTTGTGGTGTTCTCTAAATTACACGAAGGCAAGTACCACACATTACCAGTATTACGTAAACAAATTTACATTCGATCATCACTGTTATGCCCCGGAAGTCACCATTTCTAATCCCCACTCACCCCAAAAATTGCTACATCACTTTTCTGGAAATCACAATTCCCTGCATTTCTACATTCCATGCCAAAATTAGTGGATCCCCCTACTTCGGTACTTCAAAAATTGCAAAACAATCTAAACATAAGTACATCTACACTACATGATGAGGCATATTTCTGAAAGCCTTGTCACATGCACTATGTCCTAATCATCTTACATGCCCTTAAAAATTCTAACAATGGAAGTCTTGATTTCACATATTAAATTCATCCAACACCACAAAGGATATTAAATTACCTCCCAGTATGGTAGCTCAAATAATATGCTAACTCTTTTGATGCCAATTCTCTTCACCAAATCATACTGTGAATTCGGACGGCCTCCAAGTTTAAGGAATGACTCCCTCCATGCTCTGCGTTGTCTGACCGTTAGTCTAGATTGTCTAGGAGGTGTTGCATTGTGGTTTGTACTACCGTTGAACGTTGCACGAGCAGCCTTCCAATGGTGATTATGTCTAAGCCATCTGTGATTCCCGTGAAAAACCGTCTTCAGCGCTTGTCTTGAATGTTCAGCAAAGGTTCGTTCGCCACATACAGGACAACCAACATATCCTTTCCCAGACTGACCAGAAATTAACGTATAGGCAAGTCAGTCATGTATTGTCCAAATCAGCACACCACGCATTCTAAAAATACGATTTGGCCCTGCAGGTTCTGCCAAGTCCACAACATCTATACCCACCCACAGTTTTTTCAATTCGTGCAGAAGCGGCTGTAAGTAAACATCTATAGTATCCTTTGATGGAAATTTTGGCTCGAGTATAATCATTGTCAAGGATATGAAGAACCTTTTAGTCAGTAAATACGGTGGTAGATTATACAACACTATCATAATGGGCCAAAGAGAATGTTTGGAAGATTGCAGGCTGTGGGGATTAAAGCCGTCAAGGGGAAATCCCATTCTAATGTTCTTATCCTCCCTACTAAACGTAGGGAAATTATCTTCGATGAATTGCCACTGTTCACTATCTACCACTCACCTCATTTTCTCGTCTTCATAATGATTTTCATTGTGCCATCTCATATGTTTTGCCAATTCCGGAGAACGGAACATTCTTCTTAGTCTTTTAATTAGAGAAATATATCGAATCACTCGAACGGGAATTGTACTTGACCGTGCTATGTACCTAGACTTATGGCATTTGGGACATTCTTGTAAGTTTGCATTTTCTTTCCAGTATAGGGTTTTCCCACAATCTCAGCAATGAATAGTCTCATGTGACAAGCCTAGTTTCAACATCGTGGCCTCCATCTCATATGCGGACTTTGGGCAGTTATTGTCTGTAGGTAATACATCATACTTTAGAAACGTCAAAATCTCGTCCAAGCAATGATGGCTTTCAGAAAACAATGTGCACAAAGACATGAGGATGACGCTAAATTGTAACCAGCTGATTCGTGACCCAAGAAACAAGGCCTGCATAAATTCTCGAGGTACCTCCTCCAGTATGAGTGTTTGATCCGGTTCGTCTTCTGCAAAAGACAAGTCCTCAAAATCCAATACTTTGTCTTCTTCCTCAACAAAATTTTGGTGAATCTCGTCGACCCTTGCGAAATAATTTTCAGCCATTTGATTGAAGTTCACATTCATGTTCGCAGGCGCTGCTTGAAATTCCGCATAATCTTCTGCATCTAAATAGACATCCTGCTCATGTACTTCACCTTCTTCTTCTGCAGTAACATGATTGCGTATTCCACGATCGTCCATTCTACGTTCCTAATGTTTGTTGATATCTCTCTGCAACAAATTCCGTTCTATAGTACAGGAAAAGTTTAGAGGGGTAAAACATACTCTGCGAAAAAAGTAAGGCTTCTCTAGTCTTAGAAACAAAAATAAATTTCTCTAGTCTTGGAATGTGCAGAACACTCGTACACACGAAATTATAGCAGTACACATATAATTTGTGTCAATAGAATGGTACAATGATGTTGATTGTTTCATTTTACATACAATTAGTAACAATACAAGAAAACAAATATATTTCATAATCCAAAAGTGTAAAAATGACAAGGAGAGGCTCATCCAGTTTGTTGTTGCGTCCATACTTCCAATGGTGAGCTTCACAGTCTTCACTGACTACGTCTTAAACCTATGGCAATTTTTGCATCCACATAGATAGCGTGGAATACCTTGTCGAGCTGCCAATGCCCTCTCGATGTGGTACGCCTCTCCAAGTCGTGTTGGTCTCATTGTTTCGATACGTGCAGTTCATAAAATTGTAGTTTAAACACCACTATTTTGACATTCACATAATTTCAGTAAATTTTACAAACCTGTATTACAAACAAGTATTTCACACATGTATTTCGAACATCTCTTCAAAACAATATGAAATTCCATCAATATGATGTCAATTTATTGATATATGCCTAGATGTCCAAAACAAACTGCCAATCTAACATCCAATGACCTACCAAGTTAGTGTGCACACTTTGTCTTATGCTGTGCCCAACCTGTAACACATAAGACTTATTCACCTCATAATAGCATCCATGCAAGCTATGAATACCACAGACTCAACTGTCAATTACAGTGATATCACTTTCTATTAGTAAATTTTCCAAGCAGATGTACAAGAAATGCATCTTACAACACATAGGGTACACCTCAATCACGAATATATAGTATTGTCACGAACGTACAAAACAGCGGTATGAGTTCTACTTCCATATTTCTTTGCATTCTGTAAATCTCTATTTTGTAGACTTTTCTATCAGTTTTGTACGCCCTTCATTTCAGAACACTAAGTGCTAAGTAGAATAATTCAATCGTTCCGAATAATATACACGTACAGGTAGTTCTAGCAAACTGTACATGACATGGCCATTCATATGCACAATATCTCAAAGGTGCACAGTGACATTCAGTCATGAATTTGGGTTTAGGAACACATTCCACAATTCTTATATCAGATGTGAATGACACTTGCATAATTTACAAATATACACTCAATAAAAACTTGGCATTGAAGCCATTTCCCAATGTCAAACTAATTGCCATGTAATTGGATGACATCATAATACTTTTTACTATATAACTCTAGAACAATACATAATTTTTCTGACATTTGGCCAAGCTACAGTCATACCATGTGGTTTATAAATGTAAAATGCACATCGTACATTATTACACAAAATAATTTACAATCTCATTGGAAAAACATACGACATACAAATAACACTTAGAATTCAATAATGGTATTCTGTATCTTCCTTTACCTATAACAAGACAACAACATTGAACATTACAAGTGTACTTGCTGTACGTTCCCTTTTAGACGAACCGCTCAGTCAAGCACCTGCACTACATATGAGGTTCCTGCACATCAGCAGAAGATAACATATGTTTGGAACTGATTTTTGTTTCTTTCATATGACATCCCTCATCTATTTCTGAAAACATTAAGTAGGATGGTATACCAAACTTTGCCAATGTACTGCACCCCCTATTCTACTCCAGGCAAAAATCATTCTTGTATCCTTGATGTAATCATTCTCGAATACCATGAACCATATTACCAATTTCAAATAAATTTGTTTAATTGTTCTATGCAATGGTTTTTTACGGCTGTAAGTATATATAGTTGCAGTTCCTGTTCTTTTTACGACTAGGAGATTGGAAAGGCTTACATATGCTAATATTGTACCTGCCTATTGGTCACAGGATTGAAGAGAATATTTGAATTATGACTTCTATCCTTTCAGTCACTCATTGAACACGAAGAAGATGTTCTCAATGAACTTTCAAAGCGAAAGCACGTGTACACGTCATATATATTATTTTGAATGGAAATATGCAACATCGGTGAAAGCATATACAGACGCTATCAAGTTCTAAATTTCATACTTTATATTAATACAAATGTGCTTGTATTAACAAAATGGGAAGAGAAGGGTAGATATTGCAGAAAATTATACACATTGCATGAACACTGTGGCAAGTAAAGAGAATTCATAACAGAGTCCATTGTACATACCTGAATTGTTGAACATATACCAATTGAAGGTTCCTTGTAATTCTGGAAATGGATACGCACTGCTAATATGGAATCTGCAACGCTGCACATACAAGAAACAATACAACATCATAATCCTCAAACAATAGCAAAAGCTGCATATTATAAAATTATTGTAGCACTATTAAAAAATGTTGTCTATTTATGTCAATTCCGAGAAAATAGTGGTGTAATTCAGAAATCCCAGTTCAATTCATGTTTCACAAGTTTGTGTGTCCTTATAGAATAATCAATACTACCTCCTATACACTCAAATCATAGTTTTTGTGAATCATGTATGAATGCACACAGACAGTGCACTTAAGGTATAGTTAATTTGAATTGGAAATTAACCATTGATAGGGCTATTAAGTATGTGTGTGGATGAAGTGACATGTAGAGGGCAGTGGACTTGCAATATTGGAGTCATAACTGCATGAAATGAAGACAACGACGGATACATAGAGGTCGGTCACTATAGGATTATGTTGTGACACTCTTACCAGCATATGATCGGCAACTAAATATACTGTGAACTCTCTCCAAGTAGAATGCATCCAATTTGAGCGACTTGATCGACACAAGCGTTGTGGACTGTCTACACATTCAACGCAGTGTGGCCACTATATCTTGCAGCAGCAGGTTTTGAACTTCGTAGTACCACTGATTCTTTAGAAGAGGATACCACGGGTGGCGACGGAGTGCTAAAACTGCGACGGTCGTCTCCTATTGCTGCGCATACGGTTGTTTTTGCGTGATTCTATACTCTTTGGATAGGCAATGCAGGTTTAGAATTTCAATGGCTAATGCGAGTCGTAGAGGAGAATAGCATAGTATCGCGAAAGAACGCTCCATAAAAAACAAACTCTTTGGTAAGTTTTGCGCATAGAGTTTTTGAGGAGCGAGTGAGCTTTGTCTGTATAGGAGAAACAAGTTTAGAATGTTCAAGTAGCTTTCTACCCGTAGAATAAGACAGTAAAATGTGGCCAAGGAGCGCGGAACCTGCAACGAAGAATGGCGACATTAGCATGAAGGTCCTTCCATATGAATTGAAAAGATAGGCTTTAATCGAAGAGAACGACAAACTACTACGTGCAAATATATGAGTAGAGAACTGGTTTTAAGTTTCTCACCCCTCCGCCTTTGCCGTTGTGATTTTTTGACGCGTTGTGGTAGAAATTTAACATCGTGCTTGTGAGGTGAAGTAAACGCCAAGTTTGTAGACTCAACTGTGACTACAACGGTGTCCAGTAATTCTATGAAAAGTGAAATTGCTACCGCCTTCACCACACGCACAATAAAATTTTGCGTACTAGTAGCCTCTATGTCCTCGTCTTCCTCACATGCAAACAACTGTACACACACATCCACCGTTGCAAAGGATATATATTATTAAATAGAAGGTGTTGAACGCACAGAGGGATAGAAAGTATTTGGAATTAGGGTTTCGTTGGATGAAAGGCAGGCATGCAGACATTGAGGCAAAACTCTCATGTCTGTCTAGGCCGTCATCTCTCTTTGTCATTTCCGCTCTTGTATTTGCACGCCGTCTGTCGATTGGGGGTCAGCACATTGAGTTGGTGTTTTGCGGCAAGGGTTACGTTGTCGTGCTGTGATTTTTCTCAAACGCAACTGTGTTGTGCTTGTAAAATGTGTTGTTAGCAAGGCTCCTGAAGTTTTGTCAACTACAGGTGTATGGTGCTTGTAAAGTTGCTTGTCAGCATGGTTTCTGGAGTGTTGGTTCTTTTAATTTTGGAGTAGGAGCAACTAAGAAAAGGTAATTGGAATCTTGTGGAATTGATGTACAATGTTGTTGAGTGCTGATGCATGCGTAGACCATTGCACCTTCTTTTTTTTACAGTGGCTAAATAAAGCAAACTAATATTTGTTTCTGCAGGTATACAATGCAAAATGCCAAAGCACTGTTTGAGGCTAAAAGGGTGCTAGAGACATGGGAGGTAAAGACGCCATCAATTTGTTCCCAATGGACATCTGAAAGTGTGGGGAGGGGGAAGAAGTGAGCGTGGATGCCATATCAGCAAAGAAGAAGACAACTGCATTAAGCAGTGGAGAATAGTACAGGGCCAACAATCCTGAAAGCACCAGCTGCAAGTCTACATCAAGTTGCAACGACAAAGACCGCAGAGATTTTGGGGAGACAATACACAAGGAAGAATATAGCTCAGCAGAGGACACCACTGAAATAGAGGAAGAGTAGGAGCCAGCCGACAGCAGCACAACACAACACTCGCCGTCGACACAATACAACGCTGAGGTACACAAAAACTTATAAATACATTTTATTTTTTTGCATGTGATATGTGATTCATAGTTACATATATCTTAACATTCAAGGCATGCACATCATATAGATCTAAAGATGACTGGTGCTCATGTTGCTTTACTACGAGATTAGCAAATTAGTTAAATTAGGCAATATTTGGTTCCATTGCAGTATTGAATGCCAGTGTGTTTGTGAATACCTTGGTACAGTTCCCTGCTTAAAGATAATGGGATGATACTTGTTTGTGTGATTTAGAAGAATTGTGTAGGATAGAGTAGAACATCAGTGTTTCTGTTGACTGTAATTTGTAAGTATCAACAATGAGAGTAAAATGCAAATTGCTCTTAATTATTCTCCGATTTCCAACATGATATTGCAAAATAGTAATAACAACAGCACCACCTACTCAAATCCAAAGTGGTGGAAAAAGCACCAGCTAAATACAAAATTAACGAATATAGTTGAAGCATCTGCAAGTATGAATAAAGGGTTCTAGAAATTATGTTTAATGAACCCACTTTACTGTAAGTGCTATCATAAGTACCGTATATTGTTTGTAGTGTTTAAAATATGTGCACGACAGTCGTATGTAGCTGCTTGTAGAACAGAGATGAGATGAAGAATATAATGTTATCATGTTTTCAGGGAATGGTGTGCCCCACTAGCTCAGATAGAGGAAATGAGAATATTGTGCAGTGGAAGAAGCCAATGCAGTTGACTAGAAGTACAGCAAATGTTGATGGTGATGTGTCAACGTCAAGAGGCAGAAAGAAGAGGCAGTCTACAAGAGGGATTGTTTCTTATAGAGCAGGAGACACAGCACTGGAGGGTCCCGCGGTTGAAGATGGCAGCCACATTGGAAGTGGTACTGCAGTATGGCCAAAGGAAGAGGTGCAGATTCGTCACGTACTGTTATAGAAGCAGCTTCTACAAATCCGCCCCCAAGATTTGAGCCGCCTCGAAGGATCCCTACTATAAGATCTTCAGTACTGGTGGCGATATCAAATGTAATTGAAAGACCCTCTGACCAGGCACCAAACATGCTAACGGAGCGCGTCAAGCGCATACAGCGGCCAACAGAAGGAGTACAAGGCCAACATGATTCAACAACACTTGAAGGTGACAGTAATTTCTTGCAACAGAATACACCTCCACCACAAGGTATGGCATACATCTGTCTACACTTCACTATGGTAAATATGAATTATATAGTAAAAATTATATTTGTTTTGGCGTTCTTATAATGGACTTTTTAATAGAAATTCAAATCGTGTTTCGAGTAGAAAAATGGTTTCAAGAAGACGACACTGTAGAGTATTTGGAGAACAATTTGGTTGAATTTCAGCAACAGTGTATCCATAGGATATTATATATTATATCCTGCCCATCGGTATAAATTGAATACATGTCCATGTTAGATAGTGTATTCTAGAACTGTAATTGTTGATAACATTGTTTGCCCAATAGCGTGCAGACGTATGTGACATATATATTGGCAAATACTCTTTTGCATATTTCATTACGTAGTAACGTGACATATCTTAAGTAGACTTAATATCGATGCGTAGAGTATAGCAATACATAAACATGTGTAGAAATAAATATGAACTGGGTAATGCTCTGATGTTGGATATTTGGAATTGACATATTGTTGTAATGGAAGGATATGTGAGGGGCGAGCATCCATACAGACGTGCAAGAGCAGCACCTCACATCGCTTCAAGAGGACAAGCAATAGTAGAAACTGGCACAAGCTCTCTATTCAACGGATTGTCTAGAACTATGACACGTACACTGCCTCCCCAACGAAATCAACAAAGGAATGCTCGAGTGGTGAATCAGTCTCAGTCTGTGCCGAGTACAGGAGGACAAAATAAGAAACCGGGTACTCTACGGCGTCATTTTGATGATCTACCACACCGTAGCCCACCTTGCGGGACATCAAAGAGTCCGTCTGAGGTGCAAAATCGTATGAAGACAGTAGCAGCAACTGCTGTAAGACATTAAAAAGAGGTTTTTTGTTCTATTTTGCATAGCTTGCATGTGAACGACTGCCTACAGTAGTACAACACAAAGTCTAATTTTTTCAGAATTTTTTTTGTAAAAATGAATTGGTGAGCAGTTAGTGTACACGGGAATGTCATTTTGTAAGTGAGCTAATGTAGTTGAAATATTTTAGTAGTTTCTTGAGATATTGGATGGCACATTGATGTTGTTTTCTTTAGGATTTTGCCGTCTGAGTCACATTGTGCGTGTTGAGTAATTATTGTAGTAAATGTGGATGTTATATTAGGCATATGCATTTTAAGTGTCATAATCACGGCTTCACATTTTTAGTTAATAGAAATGTCTTGTATTGTCATGGCGGTGACCATATTGACATTGTTCCATGTATACTTCAATTCATATAATACTTTGCTATTATTTCTGAGAACAGGGCGGTGAAAGAAATTCAGAGGAACCCGTGCAAGGCAGACTTCGGAGGTCCCATACTACAAGGCACCAACAACCTGAAACATACTCCTTCTACACCGCAGACAATGAGGACGGTAGTAACCGCAATGAATTGTAATATGAAGAAGAAGGAGAAGAAGCGAAGGACGTACATAAGGAAGATTATGAAGAACCAAATGGCTCGGTCCTAGAGACTTATGAGTGTGAAACAGAATCACAGAAACGAAAGAAGAGAATACACGCCAAGGCAACACAAGAGAGAGAAGGAGATAGGCGTCGTCGCAAAGGTTTGCCAAGGAACTATCTAATGGTAGACAAATATACTAGAAAGCTTTATGGCGTTGGTTTGACCGATTGGAGAAAAGAAGTGATGCTACTGTCTAGAAAACTGGACCCTGCCATAGGATTAATCAATAAACAACCTCAGGATGCTCTTTAAGAGATTGCAAATTGGATACAATATACATGGGAGCACAGTCACCCCATGAAGTTTGTGGTTGTAAAAGAAGTCACAACACGAGAAGTGTCATTGAGGCGAGTAGAGTTGTGGAAGAAACTTCGCAACAATGACCCACAGCCTGATGATGTCTCCAATCGTACCTGGCGTTTGCTGAAGAGAGAGTGAGAGAATCCAGCAACGATTAGGAAATTGCAAAACTGCAGCAAGGCTAACGCAAGCCGGGTGAATTTTGGAAGGACCGGTCCATTTAGAGAGGTCGGGGTACGTGAACAACTGAGAAAGCGGTTGAGAATATCTCCAGAGCCGGAGGAGGTACAATTTGAGATGGCAAGAGATGAAAGATATAGTGGCCGATCCAAGAAAAACAAGACCGCAGACAATGTCATGCACAACAGTCCATTTGCATCCCTAGTGTCATTTGAAGTGGCACGAGTAATTGATGTATTTGGGAATACGTATGAGGGTACAACTCTCGAACCTTGATTTTCTCAAAAGCGGGCAGTAAGGGTTTTTAGGGCAACTAGGAGTAGCCCCAGCCGCCATAAATAGAAGAAGTACTGGCCATTATGGCCTATATATTTATTTGAAGAGAGAGTGGAGCTCGCGCGTGTCCGAGAGCGATTACTGCAGGACCGGATTGGCGGCGGATTCCGGTAGGCAACCGGATGGGCAACCGGGTAGAGAGGAACGGGTCTCTGACGGACCCGGCCGCGATTCGCGCCTTAAAATGGGCCGCCCTAAACTGGGCGACTCACTATTCATTTCCACACAGCTCTCCCAGCCCTCCTCGTCACCAAACTTTTGTCTTCTCGGATAGCGTTAGGGTAGAGAGTGCGCAACCGGAGAGAGAGGAGAGGGGCCGCTGGGGACCTAGGCGCAGTTTGCGGGTTAGTAGAGAGGTGCGCCCGGAGCCTGTAGAGATGCCGAGGTAAGGGGAGAGTTCTGCAGGGTTCAAAATCACGGAGAAGAAGGTGTGCCCGGTTGTCTTAGAGCACCCGACAGACTTTGAGATGCTGCTCGAAGACCTCGCCACTATGGGGTCTGAAGAACTTCTCTACTGGACCTAGGACATCCAGGATATCGAAATGCTGGAGGAGTTAGTGGGAGGTCCCGTGGAGAAAGCTATCCGGGCGAGCTTCATCCAAGGGAAGTAAAAGAACTGGACCCCGGAGCATTGGCGCGCAACCTACCAGTTTCCGGACAGCCAATGGGGGCTCGACGCAAGTGGACAAGGGGACTCGGGCTGGGTGAAAGACCGGTTCTCCTGGCTCCTGGAAAAGGACGGGTTCAAGGTGGAGCACTGCCGGACGCCCCGGGAGAAGCGACTCCTTCAATTTCTGGTGCCCATCTTCAGCCCGGATAAGCCTACGACAATCACGATCAAATTGGCAAAGGGTATCTACTCAGCCCTGCATTACAAGAAGCGAGTCGGGTGGGGCATCGTTATCTTGGAGTTGGTAAACCCACCTGTAGGAGAACGAGGGAGGTAACCCGGATGCGCACCAAGAGGACCGAGAAGAACTGGACCGCGAGGAACCGGAGGAGAAGGTTCCACCCCGGGGGCATCTCCAGAAGGGGAAGAGAAAGGCGATCATTTGGAGCGAGGAGGAGGAAGACGACGAAGACATCCAAGAAGTCAGCCCTCCCCAGAAGAAGATGAAATCCCGGATGAAGACCACTCCGGTGAATGGGCGGGGCTCCCGAGACGACCCGAAGCCGAGGACCAACAGCCTTACGAAGGGCGTGAAGATGAAGGCAGTCCGGAAGAGGAAGCCAGTCCAGATGGAGAAGGACGAACCAGAGAGCGAGGAGCTAATCCGGAGAAGAGGAGCCAAACCGGGCGAAAGGAGGAGATGCCCGGACAGAGGAACCTAACCGGGCAGGAGGAGATGGCAGGGCGGAGGAACCAATCCGGACAGCGGTGGAAGAAGTGTCGGTCCTCGCCAAACCGGAAGGGGATTTCCTCCAGCCGATCCGAGACGCCATCGAGGCCATGGAGAGGAGGTATCGTCCTCTTCGGGTGGCAATGAGAGGGGTCGGGACTGCTCTCTGGAGCACAACAATGGGGTGTATCCGGAAATGGTCCGGAAATTGAAGAAGGATGCAGTCCCGAACCGGAAGGACCTGGACAAGAGCCGGACGGAAACCAGCAGGCTAGCTATTTTGGCGTTGGATCAGAAGGAGGAGATTGCGCTCCAGAAGGGGATCATCCGGACTCTGGAGCAGCAGGACCAGACTACACTCAAGGTGCTAGAGAAGCTATTCCAACCGGATGGTGAGGTCCAGACCAAGGCCCGGTTGTGGGATGAGAAGGTGGCGGGATCGGGTACGGAGGGGGCAGCGCAAGTCACGGAGGTCGTGAAGGAGTACGCGGCCAAAGTGGGGGAAACCCTGAAGGATTTTCGAAAGCTGATAGCCGCGGTGTTTGAGAGGTGCCCTCCCGGACGTCGAGCAGAAAGTGGGGAGGTGAGCCGGAAGGAAGGAGGAGTTCTTGTGGCCAGCAGCGAAATGATGGCCAACTTCCTTTTCTTCCAAGACGCTCCCCGGGCGGGAGAGATCGACTGGATGATGGGAGCCGAGGCGTCTACTCCGGAGCCAATCTTCACGATCGGTAAGGAACCTGGATCCGGTCCTGGGGGGCGACCAACTGGAGGCGAGCTTGGCTGGGCTGGTCAACCAAGAGGATGTGGTAGAAACCAGCACCCAACCGGGTGAGGAAGCACGACCTCAGGATGGGCCGGGCGGCAACCCGGAAGGTCAACCGGATGGTGCGCAAGGGAGAGCACCGCATGGCAAACAAGAAGGTGGACGTGGTAAACCGGGAGGCGAACTAGGTGATGAGCAGCGCGGCGAGCAAGAGGGCGAGCATGGAGTGCAAGGAGGTGAACCGAGGAGGGTTGTCGGAGCCAGCGCCGGTGGAAGACAAAGAGGATGAGGAGGACCGGGTTCGGGAGACTTGGAGCAAGATGGCCCAGGAGAATTCCGGGGACTCTTGCTCGGCTCCTCCAGCGCACGCTGCGGAGGATGGTGGCCCGGAAGCACCCGGGGAGTAGGAATCCGGAGTCCGGGTAACCGGATCCGGTTAGGTAGGGTAGCTTTTTGAGTAGATAGGTTAAGACTTTTTGTAAATAGGCTTTTTAGGACTTGAACGCTTGAAGTCCGTTTTAGGATAGGAACTGAACCGTGTGGAGAGCTCCCGTGGTTTCCGGATCCCGGGATTGTAGGATTTGAGGATTTCCCGGATCCGGGTGCTTGCGGCTCGCTACTTATCAAGGAATGTTCTTCATTGTTTGGGTCTTTTTTGTGTACCACTGTTTTTTGTAAATGACTATACACGCAGATTTTTGGAAATATGTGTATGTGTGTGTGTGTGGTTTTGTTGTTTGATACAATGGTCCAATAAGTCCCTTGATGACCGGGGGGGCCAGTCGGGTTCTCCAATAGATTTGGTTTAGAGGCCGGGATACAGATGGTGGGTGCTTTAGTGAGTGTTTGAAGAAGGGAGTTCTATATCCGGTTGCAGAGGATAACCCAGGTTAGTGGCTGAGCGGATAGGAGGGGGTACTTAGATCTGCACAGAACTCCTGGACGGGTAGTCCGGTAGAGGTGCAAGCATCTGGGTAATCCGTGCAATAAAGAAATATGGATTCACGAGAGTAGAACAGAGCGCTAGGAACTCAGTGGATCCAGGACACCCCGGATAGTGTCCATCCCGGTTAGCAAGTCGTTGTAGTATTTCGGGAGAAGGGGGAAACCGGGTTGCGCTTGTGTGACCGGCTGTGGGTTTGGGAAAAACTTGCAATTGTAGTGCAGTATGGAAAGTACACAGGTTGGGGAGTTGAGGAAGTATAACCGAAAGGTAGTGAAGTTCCCATCACTTAAATCAGCAGGGAGGGGTGTGTCTTTTAATCCAGCACCACTAAATGCAAATGGAGAACCCTCTGAGGGAAAACAGAGGCTAAAAAAACCGGGCTAAGTTGTTAGAATAGACAGGGGAGAGTGGGTTGGATGAACTTCCAACCCGGGAAGGAACCGGATCTAGTTGTAACCGGATCAGTCAGTAGTAGTCAGAAGATCCGGTTTAGTACGGAAAGAGGAAGTTAGCCGGTGGTATTAGGGGAGAAACCACTAGTCCGGACTAATCTCCGGAAGCCTCCCACTTCACAGAGTCTCCGCGGAACGATAACCCGGAAATCACCTCTACGAGCGTTCTTAATACGAAAAAGTGTGCTGTAGGGGAATATCCGGTATCACGTGCTACGACAATAACTAAAGACGCATGTAATCCTCTTGTAACCTCTGCATATAATGTTGAAGTTCACTTGAACATTGGAAGTAATGCACGACTTGAAAAAATGAGTACTAGATTTGGGAGAGGACCATCTATGACAAAGGAGGAACTTGCAGCTAACCCAATTGAGTTGACATTGATGGAGACGATAACAACATTGGAAGGGCGGCATGCAACTGTTCCATCCGTGACCATGGATAAAATACCGGTAGCAGTTGCACAAACAGCAATGGATCATGATGACCCTCCATTGCGTACTTAAGAGAAAGAGGTGAGTACGGTTGTTACTATTACAACCAATTATATACATGAAAATGGATTAGAACTTGTTGTTATATGCGGTAACGTTTCTTTGTCAATAACATGTAAGTGAGAGTGGCAGCCATGATTTTTAATATTTGTATGTTCAATATGATTCACAGTGTGATACAGTGGAAGCAGCAGCAGGAGCAGAAGAAGATAGGCCATGTAAGCAAGTTTGTGTGTATAACAATGTTTTGTATCAGATTCACATCAATTTGTTGCCAAATTTGTTGAGCAGGGCAACGTCTGTACAGTGAAAGTGAGCAACTGTACATGTAATAGATTTTCTGACTTATCCTAAAAAACTACGACCGCAATTACTGTTAAAAGGGTAATACATGTTTAAAGGAAATGTGAATGCTCATATATTTCATTGCATGCTTTGATTGCGTTTTAACAATAAATTGTAATATCAGAAACAAGTCGGGCAGTCAGGAGAGCAATCTGATCAGTCTTAGCCCAATCAGATGTTTCAATTAGGAACACATTATGGAGATACGGGTATGTTGATTTTAGAATAGTAGCTGTCGCCTTCTGACAGTATATTGTGGTACAGACCTATATAGTCGATGTTCTTTAAAATTGCATGTTGCACAATGCCTAAAATCTGACATTCACATTTGTTTTATTGCACTAATTTTAGAGCATGGTACTAAGATGCATGTGAACAAGCAATGGAGAATTTCACTAATTTAACTTAAGCAATCTAATGTGAAGGAATGTGAGGTTATGGGTAAGAGTCATTCTGTGGAGTAAAGTATTGTTAAGCATGCATGGAATGTGTTTTGCAGTGTAAAGGAGATGTTGCTGAACCACAGAGCATTCAACCAATGAAAAAAGCAGCGCGTGCAAAGATGAAAGCAAAGCGGAATTAACTTAGAGCGATTGTCAGTGAATTATTTTAGCGTTTATTTTGCTTGAGTGTAGGAGCATAAAACGTTAAGGGATTTATGGGTTGCATTAATGAGATGAAGAAACTTGGCATATGAAAAATATGTAGGATATACTTAAAATAGCACAAAACTTCAATATTTGTGCATAGCATGTACATGTATATTCTATGACACAACACTAATAACGCAACGTATATATATTATGAAAGGCAGGATTAGAGTGATTAGAACACATAGAACTGTTATACTTTACATCTTGAAGAACAAAATTCAAGAGACCATTCTATATTCTGAAACACTATTAAAAAGCCCACCAATCTACAATGACCACGTATCACAAATTTCCATGGTTGGAGATTTACCACGTCCAGAAGAGTGATATAATATAATTTGATCTTGCTATACATGTTGACTGCTCATACAACCACCTGTATGCCGGAGATAAGTTGTCTTTCTACTTTTGACAAAATTTCCGTACAATAAGACTTACCTCACCCTCAAACTACTGAGATTTTACAAAATTAACCGTGGGGGTAATTGTCAATCTTTAACCCATCTACGAAGGTTCCTCAAAATTCATCCCTGAAAAGTTTAACTTTTACAGAGTCAACGACATTACCCCCCCAAAAATATACATGGTGACATGGCAGGGTACGTAGATCCAGCGTGGCAAGTTCTGTCGGCGACAGTGGCAACTGACGTGTATCTATGTCCTATATGACTGCAAAAATGACATAACTCTATCGATAAAGTGACCAAATCAAGGTCTCCTAATTGACGGAGCAGTTGACAAATTTTTGTCGAAACTTTGTCAATTAGGACACAGATCTCCTTGTAGTGCAAGCTAACCTGTGTAGGCCTTGGTCTACTTTTTGGGGACGGACAACCAAGTGGATTACTTCTAATGCTAGCATAGCGGCAAGCAATTTAGGTCGAGTTGAGCTGAACATTACGTTAAACTTCATTTTGCTCTTCTTGGCTTCCCTTGTTCTTAGGGCCTGGTTGACCCTTTCCACCTCCAGTGCTTCCTTTGTGTTCTTAGGGCACCTGAGGTTCTTCCACACTTGCCGGGCTCTCAAGATGTTTGTGGCCCAAGACGGCTTGATAACACCGAAGTAATTCAAGCGGTTGTAGTAGGTGGATATGGAACAAAGAATTCATTATTCTCAGTCCAAACTATGAAGCAATTCCATTTCGCAAACTCTTTGATGTCTTCAACGGTAAATCCTTCGTTGCGCATCATGAAACAGGCTTTGATGCTGTGCTGCCCGTTGATTAGCCATAAGTTTCCATTTTTAATGGAGTCCGAATCCTTTGGCCGCACCTTCGGGTTGCAAGGCATCACACACAGAGTCTGCTTTGTGCTCCTGTCATGCATGTTGAGAAGAAAGTTCATGATCTTCTCCACCAGATCTTGCTTGTACGAGCAGATGTTCATGTGCGCGGGCGCATCGACTAGTTGCTTGATGGGGAGCCAGTATTTTATGTCGATGCCAAACAGGAACACATCAGTGCACATCGACCAGAACATCTTGTACGCCTTGGTCGAGCGCACCTAGTCTGGAGTCCTATTTACCTCCAAGAACTCTGGCAATGAGGTCAGAGCAGATGCCAAGCTCCCTTTGTTGACAAGTTCAGGCGTCAACTTCTCCACAGGTGGCCTTCTCTTAGAAGAGGATCCAAGATGACTCTAGCGTAGAACTGTCGGAGTTTTCACAGGCGTGTTCAGCTTACGTTTTCCATGAATTTTTTGTGTTCCGAGCGTGTGTGTGTCCATCGATCCCGCACTCACTCCTTGGCTTCGTACATCTAGGGACACAGTTCTAGGAATCATCATCTCCTTCTACATGTCCAGCTTGACTTTCAGCATGTCGAAATCCCTGAGCAGCGACTGGATCTTGGAGCACAGGTTTGCCCCGTCAATGGTTGTCCGTTGGTTGCTTGATAGTATTGATTGTCAAACTCCCCTCAAGCTCCTTTACCATACCACTAAACTTTGTTGTTTTGAAGGAGGATATTAAAAAGCTGATGTTGAATGGAATTACAGCGGAGTCGAAAGTGAGCGTGAAGTTGTACTACTGCTGCTTCGCCCATTCGGTATTCGTGGTGACTCTGTGCACGTTTATGATCGAGCCATTTCCCGCGTTGATGTCTTTCACCTTCTCCATGTATGTTAGTAGGAGGTAGGCCTTTGCATTCATGTGCTTCGTTATCAAGCACACATCACATGTTATTGCTATCATCTTCAGACTCCAAAATTCCACATGTTTGGCCTCAAACATGTTCCAGTACTCCCTAAAGTTTGCTAGGTCGTCCCCTTCTGCATCTTCCTGGGTTGAGTACTCCATGCATTTCTTGAAGAAGAGCTCAAGGACTTCCAATTCAGCTTCCCTCGGTGTCTTCTTCTTTGGTGCCATTCTGTGTACAGAGTGTAGAGACATACGTTTAGATCGACACGAGCTAAAGTGCGTATAACATGCAAGAAGAGTCGTACAAACAAAAGTGTGGTTTAAATTTTGTAGTTCTGTATGCATTATTATCAGTGGCGTACAAACAGAAGGTCTCTCTAGGTCAGGCCTTCATCAAAATTTAGCTTGAGTCGAGCTGAATTGTAGACGGGTTTGGATTATTGAAGGTTTCAGTATGTAACATAAGTGTCATTCTTGTAGTAAATGTTATGAAAAATTATGGTTGGTTATCACTTCCAAATAGGTTATTATATACATCTAAGGTCGATCCGAGCTAAATGGCAACTATAGTTAAAAACATCCCGTATTGTGATCTCAAGAACTTTGAATATATGCTGAAGTGCCAATGAATTTCCGTTTAATGGGATTCTATGTAGTAGAAAATTAGGTCGAGTCGAGCTGAATATAAGTAGGGTCATTTTATATTTCTGATTTATTCCTGTATTATTTGTGTCCTACAGTTACGCTACTTACAGATAGCGTAAGGGATTTTAGGCCAATTCGACCTAAACTGCTTGAATTGGAGCTTCATCCTAGTATAATTGATTCTTTTATTTTGCTTTGTAAGCCATCTAGGGCAATTTAGGTCGATTCAAATTGAATGTACACAAGGTACATCTCCATCTATCAGAGTATGTGGTAAACACTGTGTCTTATCATTTGTGAACTTCGATCTTGTAATGTAATTTTATATTGCTAATGGTTATTTAGGTCAAGTCGAGCTGATTTATCACTGTATGTAGTAGACCATTTGTCCCACAGTTAATAAATTGTGAACTTTGTATGCGGTTTTAGATTGCATAGACCTAAACTGATGGAACTGAATCTTAGTTTTAGTTTAATTTTTTTCTTTTCATGTTTATTGATTAAAAATTTGAGTAATATAGGTCAAACCGAGCTGAATTTTACGTAGTTTAGGTCGAATATAATGCATTTTAGGGTAATTTAGGTTGATTCGAGCTGAATTTACACATGGTACATTTGCATATGGTAGACTTTCTATCCTAGAATTCCTGAACTTTGATCTTTCCATGCAATTTTAGGTCAAATCAACCTAAACTAGTGGAACGGGAAAGTGCTTTTAGCACTGTTTGCTTTTAGTTTTCATGTGTATTGATCATAATTTAGGGTAATTTAGGTCAAGTCGAGCTGAATAGAGTGCAATTTAGGTCAACTCGAGTTGATATGTGGCATTTATCGGTGAAGTTTAGATCGGGTCCGATCTAAAGTACCGTTTCACACAAGAGTTTCTTTGTCCATTTAGATCGGGTCGAGTTAAACTGACATCCACTACTAGGAGAGCATACAAAATATGACTATGGCCATATGACTAGATATGACTATCGGTTAGAATTCAGTCATCAGTAACTACTTTGGTGACTAGAACATTCTATAGTCATCACATGATTTTAGTCATATTTTCACAGAACCTCAATAGGAACTCTGTAGGGAACGTATTCTTCCGGTTGTTTTTTGTGTGGGCAGCCATATGACTAGAATTAGTAGTTAAGTGACTATAGTTTTGGGCAGCCAATTGTAAGTGGGATTTAGAGTGGGGCCTTCATAATTTTTTTTAATTTTTTTTTCATTCCATAATTATTTTTCTTCTTACATTTTTATATCATTTTATCAATTCGGATGTCATGGATATTTTTTCCAGATAACCTTCTCACTGTTTACAGTCGCTGCAGTTCTCTTTGCACCTTGTTCAAATACTTGTCATTTATTTACTTTGCATTGATGTTTTTTTTTTCTCTTTTTGACTATGATAGTTTTATTTTGACTACATCGCTTCTTCCCCTCATGTATTCTTTCCACTTTCGTTTACTCTACCTCTCCCTCTTTTTTATCAGCAATTTCTTTCAAGTTGTGCCCGTTTCATGTCCATGCTGAATTTTTCTCAATCATTGGTTTAAATGTGCTTTGATATTCATCTTGAATTTTAATTTGAGGTAGTGCGCATGCATGTTCTAGCTTCAATCAGTGACGTTGAAGATAATTATAAGGCAAGTCCAATTGTATACTTTGGCAATGTAGAATAATTAGCAATGTGGAAATAGCCATTTGCTACACTTTAAAATCTACTCTTAGTCACTGTAGACAGTAATGTCGAGCGATCAAATCTCAACAATGTGAATCCATATTTGTCACATTTCATTGTAGCCCAAGCTCCCCTCTTGTTCGCTTGTGCCCATGTGCAATACAACACCACCACTTCAAATTTCCCGTAGTCAACGCTGATAATTTCGTCCACCCACCCCACATGCACCAAATTTACTGTCCTCATGTTCCAGTCACTAGAACTAGCGCGACAAGATTGAAGAAACGTAGCCGCTACTCCACTGTCATATGTGGACATATGTGCTTCTGCTCCGTGTACTCGTATATGATTGCCGTATGCATGCATCGCCTTGTATCCCTTTGCTTCTCGTGTAGGATGCAGTAACAGTGCGAGTATATCCCCAAAGACATCATTCCTTATCGCATTGTTTTCAGATACAGCATTTTGGAACCACGTATTGAAGGATTCTTGTCGTATATCTACAAGATAATCTGGAAGTTTTCTCCTGCTTTGTCTTCGGAATTCTTTTCAAGCCTCTTCTCGACGACTCATTTCACTCGCATACCGCTTGCAGTATACACATCACCTCGAGTCCGTTATTTTACCTAAATTATTAGAATACAACCTCATGTGTAGCTCTGTTAGTCAGTTTTTCCAGAATAGTGACTATACTTAGTCGTTTTATTCACTTTCCTATCTGTTCCGTCTGTCTCGTGCTAATAGCTAGTCCTTAAATCTAAAATAATGACCAAACGTAGTGCTTATTTTATCTTATATTACTATGTAAGAATTATATTGCTTAGGTGCATACTCTCTATAATCTTGAAGGATTTCATGCAATGTTCCTCTCTTGTTTTGGTGATGCCCTCATCTAAATTAGGTTATGTACAATACGATCGATACAATCGGACATGAACTCTTTGCGAGTTGTGGATGGCGAATTCACGAAGAGTGAGAAATACAACACTCATTCTTAATTTGCAGGCAAGGTTCTGCGCCAGGAGACTTTACAGCTTTTAGTAAAGATGTCACCGACAGAGGAAGAAGTGTCCAAGTTTCAAGAGTATAAGGGCGACTCAGCTTTGTTGGGTTCAGTAGATCGCTTCATTCTAGAAATACTTCAGATTCCTAATACATTTGAGCGCCTTGAAGCGTTGCTTTATAGGGCATCATTTGAGGAAGAGCTAAGTATACTTACTCTAGCACCATTTCAAAATTGTCAATAATGTGCGTACATCTAGTCATGGATGAAGAACTCCTGACTACGAATAGTCAACGAAGCAAACTAGGTGACTAAACCTAATCATTGATGGATAACGGTGAACTATTAATAGCACTACAATGACTACAAACACGTGGCGGCGGCGGCGATAATTCCGCACTCTAAACGCAGCCGCCACCCATTGATTATGAAACCCTAAGTGGTTTGATTTTCACTTTCACTCCACTTCCCCACAACCTCAGACAACCTTTTCAATCATCATTGCATAGGATTGTTGTACTTAGACTGACCTTATCCTTGCTGGAATTTGAAAAATGGAGACCACTGCTCAAAATTCACTTGCATCTCGTCATCGTACTTGGAAGCTCTGTCGCCATGGAAAAATCAAATAAGCACAGGGTGCTGGAAAGCGAGCCCTCCAATGAAGAAGAATCAAATGAAGACGAGTTGAAGGAGGAAGAGTCGAAGGAGGAAGAGTCTGATGAGGAGCAGGAAAGAAGCAACAGCGAGGAATCCGAAGCGGAGGCAGAGGCGGCGAAGTCCTCACCAAAGTTAGATCTCAATAGCACGCTGTCGTCTACGGCGGAGGAGTCTGATGCAGAGGAAGACGGCAAGGAGGAAGTAGTTAGTGACAGCGGAAAAAACGACGTGGAGGCGGAGGTCGCGGAGAAATCGATAGCTACGAAGACAGCGACCCCGTCGACAGCAGCTGTGAGGGCCATTTTAGAGTTTAGGGTATAGGGTCGAAATGACTAGTGCTAGTCATGCTTATGGAATTTATGACTAAAGCTAGTCACGTTTTTTACATTGCCGACTAGAATTAGTCAAGAAGTCCCCTTTAACTCTACATGTTTTCATGACTCACTGCGGTTGTTTATACAAGGATAAACATGAGTCTGAAGGAAGAGGCAATGTGCAGATGGAAGAAGTTAGCAAAGGGAAGGAAGTTGAGGTGGACACTGCCTTGCCATCGCCAACGAAGCATCGTCCAGCTGGTTAGAAGAGGAAGAGGATTAATGAGGTACAGAAGCTTGAAATCAGCTAGGGTGAGCTGAAGATACCCCAGACAAAGAAGGGTACCGCCATCGTTTACAAGAGGAGAGAGAAGAGGTCCCCTAATGAGCGGGAGCAGATGAAGACAGAGAAGGGATCCCCTGTTGCTCAAGAGAGCAAGACACGGGTAAAGGGTGGGAAACAGAATAAATTCTTTTTTTTAGCTTTATTCTTTTTGTGCTTTCAGCGTCAAAGGATCTGCTGCCCTGACGGACTCCTTTTGCTAGTCAATCGGGGCTTTGAATTTAGAACAATGCATGCACAGCACGCACGACACTTTTGCAAATTCCATGAAATTCTTTAACACTGATAAGCTTCTCTTATGTTTTGGCCCAAGCTTGAAGCATCCATCATGATCGTAGAGTGATCAAACACTTAATCTGACGTAGGGTATCAGTTCTCTCTCTTAAGTGCAGTACAAGTCCTTGTCATGCTCTTTCCGTTGCAGGCATGATCTCCTCTATGTAACGTGCCACCACCCTACTGCCCTGTTCACACAGCCAAAAGCCAAAGATCATGACAAGGACTTGTTTTAGGACACCCACACTTTGATGCTTGCCATAGCCAAACAAACCTTCTTCTGCACAGAACGAAGCAGAAGACGAAGGCAGACGATGATAACGGATGACAAAAAGTCGACGAATGAAAAATGCGAATGGATATGTTTTTGAGCTTGGGTTGTCTCCTCGATGGATTCCAGCGCGGAACGGTCGAGTGAGACAAACCGAGCTGTAATACCCAAGTGCCCTGCACCCAAGTGCCCTGCACCCAAGTGCCCTGCTCCCAAGTGCCCTATTCACGCTAAAGGGCCAGTTGAAGCTCATGGTAAGTTACAAGCCAATCGACTTCTCTACAACAAAACAATTTCAATTTTCTTTTAAAAATGGCTGACTTACACAAAAGGTAGGGATTCGTTAAGGCTTTTGAGCGTACTCAACCATCACTCAAAACGGATTGAACTAAGTTACTTAAGAGTCTCAGAAGCTTGGGAATAATTTTCACAAACCGCAAAATACCTGGAAATTAGGAGCGCGAGTAGAAGATGTCATTCGCTTTGCCTGCACAACCTCGACAAGCTTCTGCTTTTTTGTTTTCTCCTCCCTCATCACGGCGCCACGGAAAGCAAATTTGCGAGCCAAAAGATCACCAAAAAACGCAGAAGCTGTCTGTGACGAGAACAAAAACCTCCGAGAATCGGCAGCACTTCGGCAGATTGGAAATGAACATGAAAAGGCCAGGAGAGCGGGCAAGGAGCCAAGCCGACGACGACGCTGGGTTTCGGAATCTGACGCTTGAGGAGAGGTGACCTGCTCATCGGAAATGGCAATTTGTACTCCTCACAGGAATGCTCTGCTCAAAACAATATTGTGTGCAAAAGTCTCTTGCACTTTAGGGTAGCCATTGATAAGAACGTCACCAAGTATTCTGCCTGTCGCCTTGCGACCAGCTAGGACGTCAAGTAATGTTTTTTTTCCAGCGCCACTACTTCCCATCAATGCAGTCAAAGTGCCTGGTTTGGAAAATCCGGAGACATTGGAAAGCAGTACTCGAGGGTCTTGAATACCTCGAATTTTTACCTAAAACACCAAGACAAATAAAAATCTGTTTCAGGAAAAAAATAAAATAAAATAAAATAAAAAATCCTACATTTTCAGGTCTTCTTGGATCAAGTGATAAATAGATGCTACACAAACCTAAGAGAAACATCTGCATTGAAAATGAGAGATTTCGAGAAACATCAATACCTCGTATACTATCTGATGAAAAGAGAGAATCATTGACTCAAATTTGATGACAACCAGATCTTGTTTGGCTTTCTTAGCACCTGTACCAAATTTGGGGAAATGGAGTTTCCGTTTAGTCCCTGAAGGTTTTGAAGTCATTGCCTGATTGCGTAACAGTCGAGCAACCAAAGGCAGTTTCACCTGTAAACATTTTCATGTACAATTGTAATTCACTAAGTATAAGAAATGATTACTTATATTACTGTGATCAATCATACCGCCCTACTTTATCAAAATTGAGATTAAGAAATTTTCACAACGTTTCTGGAATTACTCCTACATTTCCTTGTTTGCTTCCATCCTATGATGGATTCCGTTGAAAAGACTAAATATTAGAGCTACTGACATTGAAAAGTCCATATTAAATTGGGTTGATCTTACAAACCTCGTCATGCCGTATATTAGCAACTATGTAGAAGCAGCACTAGGTCAGAAACCAGTAGTAGAAAAACAGAACAATCACAGGGTCCCAAAAACCACAAAAAATAGAAGTTGGAAACTCGTAGATGTCCAAATAAGCTTGTCCAACGTTCATATTTTCCTTTCCGACGCAATAGGTGATAAGTGTGTGCGTTTGAGGTTAGAAGTTTGGCGATGGCGGAGGGAGAGATAAAACGCAAGCAGACTGTGCAATCGCGATCAACACAATGTCAAGGTTCGCAGACAAACGTCTTGAATCTTAACAACTTTTTCGTTCTGAAGGAAACACGGATTGCATTTTTCACAACATATCTCACAGTATTAGAGCCGAATCGAATGGGAAGCCAATGCAAGGATTGGATTTCTCAGGGCCTGGCGCGACTCGGTTTCCCTAACAAACTCAACCTATTCTAAACCTGGACGAAAGGCTCGAGCAGCGTCGTCCATGGATTCGCAGTGACTTTGACTGAAACCCTACTCCAATTTTGTGGATGTTTTTCATCCAATCAATGGGAACTCTCTCCAACAAGAGTACAGTATCTCATAACTTAATTGAGGCTTCAAGAACGATAAAAGGATAAGTAGACACTGTTCACGAATTGTTAATTGAGGTTTCAGGAATGACAAAAAGATAGGAAGGGACTATTCACAAATTGTTAATTGACGCGTCAAGAACATCAAAAGGGTAGTTAGACACTGTTTACAGGTTTTAATTGACATAGGTTTCTAGCCGCAACACTTGGGAGGCATCAGCAACTGTGGCCATCCAATCGACGCTGCCCATCGACGGTCGTAGGTCCGCCACGTGGCGGCGGCCCACGGGCTTGGAGAAGAAGATGGAGCTGCAGAAAGTTCGTGCCTGCAAAAAGGAGCTTCAGTTGCAGAAGGTGGACAAAATTGCACGGGTTTTTCGAGGTGGCAGAGCATTCCGTTGCCCGAGGTCACAGGGCTGCTGAAATTCAACTGCAATCCAAGGTCGTGCAGAAATGCAGAACACACTCTAAAATACTGACGCTTCATAACTCATCCTGCTTCACACTAGCTCTACCAGTGATCTCAAAACTGGCTAATATTAGCTGGATTTCTAACCAAAAAAATGGAGCTGCTAAACATACAAAGAAAAAAAATGATTTTTTTTTCAATGTAGCGAGATGCTCATCATGATATAAATATGTAGCAACTTCATGAGGTGATATCCGCGGATATCACCATGGTATCACCTTGGTATTACGTTAGTATATCAAGGGTATTGCCGGATATTATAGAGGTATCGTGAGTAGTACATTCACAAGGTAGCCAAAGTATATATCATTTATGTGGGAGGTAGCATCTTGTGCTAAATTTCATAAAGTGGTTCTGAGACCACTAAGCTCTACACTCCAGAACACACTCTGCTTTAGAGCAGCTCCACCGCAGCCCTCCCAACTTCAGAAGTAAATGAAAAGTACCCAAGGCCCTCCCAACTCCAAAAGTAAATGAAAAGTGCCCAAGGCCCTTCCAAAATGGCTCTTGAGAGCATCCCCACTCATACACACTAGAGATGACTCGCTCAAATTATTCATTTACATTTGGAGGGCCCCTCCACTTACACTCTCCAACCCTTGGAGGCCTCTCACACATCAATGTGTGCACATTAAATATTCAAATGGACCAATCACAAATAGAATGTGGGGATTTAGTGAACTAATTAGTGATTTAGTGAACTAAATAGTGATTTGAAGGGCCATTTCTTGACACGCTAGGATACAGAGTCAAGAGCCATTTTGGAAGGGCCATGGGCACTTTTCATTTACTTCTGGAGTTGGGAGGGCCCTGGGAGGGCTGCGGTGGAGTTGCTCTGACTCTGGATCCTAGCGTGTCAAGAAATGGCCTTTCAAATCACTATTTAGTTGACTAAATCACTATTTAGTTGACTAAATCACTATTTAGTTGACTAAATCCCCACATTCTACTTGTGATTGGTTCATTGAATATTTAATGTGCACTTTTGATGTGTAAGGGCCCTCCAAGGGTAGGGGAGTGTGAGTGCAAGGGCTCTTCAAATGTAAATGAATAATTTGAGTGAGTCATCTCTAGCGTGCAGGAGTAGGGATGCTCTTCGAACATACTCTGCTCAAGTGGTTAGTGCTAAATTTCATAAAGTGGTTCTGAGACCATTTTTTGTACCTAGATATAGTACATCTTTGTATGCTCTTAAACTTTCAAACGCTAATCATGGTTTCTAAATTTATGAGAAAGTTTGCAATGAATGACGAGTTGGTTTTATTCAAAATTTTCAAAAATCAAACCTTATAATCATGTAATATATACGGTAGATTGTTCTGAAAATTAATGTACAGTCTCATGACTAAGTCCTTTTTGAACTTCAACGGTGAAGTTTTCTACATGAATACCAATCAAGAGATACAATTGCCTTTCTGAAAGCATCACGAGAAAGTGATAAAATTTTAGGAATGAGCATGGTCCTTTAGGGGTTAAAGGTCCAAAGAGCCCTATCCGACCAATATTATACACCAATATTCTATCGTATTTGGCATGATTCCACACCTCCTATGGGTTTAAGATCAAAAGTGAAATTCAAATTCAAATCGACATGAATTTAATGAGCTATTGGGATCTCAATTTGGAACTTTCTATTTACAACAAATGTCAAATACACGCCAATGTGTCTACTATCTCCATCAACCCTTTAAGGGTTAAAGGACCAAAAGCCGGATACATTTATTTAAAATGACACAAACAAAATGACCATAATATGAAATGTACATTTTAGATGAGATCTATTTAATATCACTAGAATCAGTGAAGAGCATTGTATATATTAGTACAAGAAAAAATGAATTTGAACAAAAAAAATTATATATAAAACCTATTTAAAACTACTAAAAGAAACATGATGACAATTTGGGGTTTTTGGTTTAACTTGTAGGGGTTAATATATCTTGAAAAGACACAATTACTTATGATAAACTTAATATATATCATCAAAACATATAAAAATCATATCAAACAAACCAAACATTCTCATTTAGGAATGGCACGCCTTTCAAGACTTTCCCACTACTTTGTAGCTCTATATTGTATGTTTTAGCATCGATTCCCTCTACCGCATCATTGAAGCTTGAACCCTCGCTATATACCATTTTTATACAACATACATAAATATTATACTATGATTCATTTACTCTTTATATGATTTATTGGCTCTGACTGAAGAGAAGAGGCATTGCGGGAACAGTCAATTTTTGGGCTAAACACCATTGTACCAAATCTATTCCGTCCATAATTTCATGGAGATGCATTCTCGTCCTTCACTTGTTCTATTCTAGTCAAAGCTCTTCATAGCGTAGCTGCTTGTTTTCTTAACAATCATGAGATTAGAAAAGAAAATAATATGACCCTAATCCCAATATACCTAATATTTTAACCCCAACCCCTAAAGGGACAAAAAGACCAAGTTTGGCCATGTGTTATTTATAAAAAATGAATAGGTCCTCCGTATACATCCTTTTATTCAAATTTTGTTTTTCTTTTCATCAACACATACAATGTTCTTTAATAATTCTAGTGACATAAAATGTAGCCTTGCATGAATTGTATTTTTTTGCAATATGATCAGTTGAATTTTTCATTTTAAAACTATGAATCCTTAGTCCTTTGATGCTTAATATAAAGAAAAAAAACACTAGATTCAATAAATATAAAACAA
The DNA here is from genome assembly GCA_022496805.1 of Pohlia nutans. Lineage (NCBI taxonomy): Eukaryota > Viridiplantae > Streptophyta > Bryopsida > Bryales > Mniaceae > Pohlia > Pohlia nutans. Next base: position 871,573 of record CM040104.1, on the reverse strand, counting down.
TACTAAACTAAACAATATTAAATCTAAATAACACCAACAGTTTAAATGAATACATACCAATCCTAAATACTTCAAGAACACACTTCCGTAAATATATTTCAATCATTCGTTTAATAAGACCCAAATCCATCTCCTCGAGTGAAGACCCAATGTGCCCATATTCCACTACCAAAAAATTGTTGTCACAATAAACTCCAAAACACTATTGCCACACTTTTTTTTGGTCATAATATGCTCCAATACTCTATTGCCACAAAACTGTCATAATACGCTCCAATACTCCATTGCCACAAAAAAATTCGTCATAATACGCTCCAATACTCCATTTGAATTAACCAAAAAGAAGCCCACCTAACCTCCCTTTTTGTTCTACTTTTAACCTTTTTCTTAAGCTATATTTGGGTTGAATAGTGACGTGTCATAGATTGTCCCCTTATGGGCCATGGACTTCAAGCTTTGGTAGAAGGTATAGGAGCCATTGCGAGGTGTGGAGAATAATGACAATGGCTTGTTTTAGATTGTCTCCCAACTCATCATGAACTAGTTTTTGGTCTATTTATATTTCAACATGAATTTGAGAGGAATTCAACACGATTTTGCTAAAACTTTCCTCTTCGAACTGAATTTTCGCTTAACTCTATTAGAGTTAACCGAAAAGAAGGCCATAGAACCTCCCTTTTCAACCTCTTTCTAACCTCTCTTTTGAGCTCTCTTGAGCTATGTTTGGGTTGAATACTGTCGTGTCATAACTTGTCCCCTTGTGGGCCATGGGCTTGGAGCTTTGGTAGGAGGTGTGGAAGTCATTGCGAGCTGTGGAGAATAATGACAATGGCTTGCTTTAGATTGTCTCCCAACTCATCTTCAATTAGTTTTCGGGTCTATTTATATTTCAATATGAGTTCAAGAGGAGTTCAAGAGGAATTTGCTAAGACTTTCCTCTTTAGGCTCACTTTTCGATTAACTTTATTGTCACAAGACTATCGTAAGAATAAGCTCCAATTCTATGTGAAAAAATACACTTTGGGATAGGCTTTTATGTGATGAAGTGCGAGTGCATGGGGGACATAAATGGGGGCATAAGTGGGGGCATAACGGGCAGGAAAAGAGTGGTTGGCTTGCTGGATTCTTTCGAGCCCCGCCCGCCATTTAAGTTATTTCCGCCGGTCCCCTCTGCGACCTCGAAAAACCCGTGCAATTCTGCCACCTTCTGCAACTGAATATCCTTTTTGCACGCACGAACTTTATGATAAAGCGCGTGTGGCCGCCACCACGTGGCGGACCTAAGACCGTCGGATGGGCAACGTTGATCGGATGGCCACAGTTGCTGATGCCAGCGATTGAGCTCTTTTCACTCACAGCGCTTGAGTGTCTGTTGAAGTAGGATCATTGCGTGGGCTGAAGTTGCTCATAGCCAATGCGCATTAGCTAGAGTAGATGATGCGAATGAGCTAGAGTTGCAACTAGTGAAGTAGTACTAGTTAGAAGTAATGAGAATTGGGTCTCCCAAGTGATATGGGCTGATCCTAGTGTAATAGGGGGTTGAGTATGGGCTGATGTCCCATATGGTTTGCCAAGGGGACTCCCTTGGGTGTGCTACTTAAGAGGGGCAGTCCGTGAGTAAAGACTGTCTCTTTCCTATGCATTCCAAGTGTTTGTGTGAGGCTTTGGCATCCTAATCTAACCTTCAATAGGTTATGGGCCCACTCATGTGTTTTGCGTGAGTGAAAGATTAGATTGCTCATTGTGTGGAGGTCGTGCGTTGGAGCGCTGATTTTGGAGTATTGGAGCGCTGATTTGGAGCTTTGGAGGGCTGAATTCGAGCTTTGGTGGGTTGATTTTGACATTGGGAGGTATTACAATCTTCCTACCTTTGATCTACGTGTTGGAGGGCTGAATTGGCACTTTGGAGCAATCAATTGGTGATTTGGAGCTTTTGGAGCACTTTTGGAGTTTATACACGTCTACAAGGGTTTAATTGGAGCTTTGGAGCTTATTAGTGCTTGTTGGAGTATATTGGAGCTGATTGGAGCTTATTGGAGCTTATTGGAGTTTATTGGCTCAATTTGTGCTCAATTTGTGCACTTATGTTGTTGCAAGGCACTTTTATGGTTTGAGGCTCTTGGGGTGAGTCTACAATCTGATTTTAGTATTGCAATTCTTGCACAAGGGTTTTGAATGTGATTGATGCCCTTGGAGTGCTCAAAATTAGAGTTTGGGTTAGTGAATGCACAAGAAGGCTGATTTGATCAATTTCAATGCAATTAGGATTTGAAGGGGTTGATTTGGCTCAGTTTGCATTGATTTAGAGTCCTTGGGAGGCACAAGGGTGTCAATAGGGTGCATTACATGTTGTGAGGCACTAGGGTGCTGATTTGAGTGGATTGGAGCAAAGGAGTGCGCAATTCACTTAGTTAAGGTGTTGTGGTAACATCTAGGGCATTTGTATTGGGAAGCATCACGATTGAGTGTTGTGAGGTTGATCTGTAGCACAAAGGTGCTGATTTAGTGTTTGGAATAGCTTTGGGGGCATTGGAAGCACATACGTGTGCAATTTGCTTCACAATTCACAAAATTATCAAAAACCATAAAAACAATTTTTCTTAGCTTTGTAGGGGCTGATTTTTGTGTGAGGGTTCATACTTAAGATATGGCTTCATTTGAGGGTGAGGGTCCATAGGTTGTAGACAAGTTCGATGGCGTCAACTTCCACTTGTGGAAATTCAAGATGGAAATGGTCATGGCCGGAAAGGAATTGTGGGAGATAGTTGACGGTAGCGAGGAACCCCCTTCGTCCGATGCCGAGGCTAGGGTGAAAACTGCATACACTCGGCGAGAGAAGAAGGCGTTTGCGATTCTTGCTCTCAATCTTTCTGATTCCCAGCTCTCTCATATTCGGTCGTGCAAGACTCTCGCCGAGGCATGGGCCAAGCTTTGCAATATTCATGAGGCAAAGAGCTTGGTCAATATCTTGTTCTTGAGGCGCAAGTTTTTCACCATCAAGATGGAAGAAAACGACGACATGTTGGCGCACATCAACAAAGTGAAGGCTCTTGCGGATCAGCTCAACGTCGCAGATGTCAACATTACCGACGGTGATATTGTTATGACCCTCCTCGAGAGTTTGCCGCCGTCGTACGAGTATCTTATCGTTGCTATGGAGAGTAGGCCCATTGCAGAGCTCACTCTTGATTATGTGACATCGCGGTTGTTGCATGAACTCTCGCGGCGCAAAGAGAACGAGACTCGTGGCGATAGCGCGGCGCTTATGGCCAAGCAATCGAAGAGCGGTGCGAGTGGGAGCTCTACGGACAAGGTATGCTACTATTGCGGTAAGAAGGGCCATTTGGCAAAATTTTGTTACAAGCGCAAGAGAGAGGAAAGTGCCAACAATACAAAGGTCAACGATGCGGGTGATGAGTACGCATTTATGACTAGCGTCTCTTCTTGTAGTGATGACGGGGACGAGTATGCAATGATGGCAAGTGACGTGTCATGCAATGGTAGTGTGATCGATTGGATTGTTGATTCGGGAGCCTCGAGTCACATGGCGCCCAATAGGACTTGTTTCCAATCATATCACGTCATATCTCCAAAGAATGTTATTTTGGGTGATGATACGGTTCTTCAAGCCGTGGGTAGAGGATCCATTGTTGTAGACACCGAGGTGAAGGGTCGTGTGAAGACAATTACCATCCATGATGTCCTCCACGTTCCCAAGTTGAAGGCAAATCTTTTATCGGTGCGACATTTGGTGATGAAGCATTTGCGAGTGGAATTTAGCGACGAAGGGTGTTTTGTGTTGTCCCCAAGTTGTGAGGAGGTGGCCATTATACACGAAGTCAACGGCTTGTATCAAATCAAGTTTTCCAAGATGCACGCGGCGGAATCCGCAACGTTGGTGCAATCGAGTTCAAACGAGGATAAGTTGGCGTTGTGGCATCGTCGACTCGGGCATTTGAATGTCAAGAGTGTCAAAGCACTGCGTGGAATGGTAAGTGGCATGGATCTTCCTCAATCACACGTCGCGCCTAGTTCATTCACATGTGAGGGTTGTATTGAAGGCAAGCAACAACGCTCACCGTTTCCAGTTGATGGGGTAACTCGTGCAACCAAGGTACTTGAGATTGTGCATTCCGACGTGTGTGGTCCGATGAAGACCACGTCTATGGGGGGTTGCAAGTATTTTGTAACGTTCATTGATGACTTTTCGAGGAAGATATGGTTGTATCCGATCAAAGCAAAGAGCAAGTGTTTTGAGAAGTTCAAAGAGTTTAAGGCGTTGGTTGAGAAGCAATCCGAGCACAAGATCAAGGTGTTTCGATCGGATAATGGCGGCGAGTTCATGTCCAACCAATTTGGAGAGTTATTGAAGAAAGAAGGCATTGCTAGACAAACCACAACGCCATATACGCCACAACAAAACGGAGTTGCGAAGCGTGCAAATCGAACGATTGTGGAGATGGCCAGGAGTATGTTGCATGCACAAAATTTGGGTTTGGACCTTTGGGCGGAAGCGGTGGTGACTGCGGTGTACACACGCAATCGATGCCCGACGAGTGCGGTTCAAAACATGACACCAGAGCAAGCGTGGAGTGGGAGGCCACCCCGCGTGGAGCACATGCGCACATTTGGATGCATCGCATTTGCAAAGGTACCCGATTCTCAAAGAACCAAACTTGATCCCAAGGCAACAAAATCTGTGTTTCTTGGATATTGTGAAGGTACCAAGGCGTACAGGCTCATGTCGCTCGAGACCAAGAAGATCATTCGAGCTCGTGATGTGACATTTTGCGAGAATTCCAAGGTTGAAGACAATTTGGACGATGGTCCAAGTGGGAGAAGTGGCGATAAACCGGCGATTGTGGACCAATCTTCCAAATCTCCCGTTATTGATATTGTTGATGAAGACAAAGATGACGAAGATGGTCGTGATGAGGAGCATATTGAGGAGCGACCTTTGAAGACGAAGAATGGCGAGAAAAAGGCACAAGCAACGGCGGTTGAAGACAATGCATCCTCGAGCGATCGTCGTTATCCAGAGAGAAATCGTAGACCACTTGGCGAGTGGTGGAAGAATCATATTCTCCCTCAAGGTGAGGAGGAGCATGCAAACGTTGCAGTTTTAGATGCTCCATTGACGATTCGTGAAGCGTTGAGTTGTGATGATGCAAACAAGTGGGAGCAAGCCATGCAAGAGGAGTACAAATCGTTGATGGACAATGGCACTTGGGAATTGACTCCCCTCCCCAAGAATCGCAACGCTATCGGTTGTAAGTGGGTATTTCGTGCAAAGAGAGATGCAACGGGTGATGTGGTTCGTTATAAGGCAAGATTGGTGGCAAAGGGCTTTTCACAAATCAAAGGTGTTGACTTTCATGAGACCTTTGCACCAGTGGCGAAATTCACCACTATTCGATGCATTTTGGCCATCGGGGCTGCCATGGATTTGGAAATGCATCAAATGGATGTGAAGACGGCGTTCTTGAACGGCGAGTTGGACGAGGACATTTACATGGTGCAACCCGAGGGATTTGTGCAACGAGGTAATGAGAACCTTGTTTGCAAGTTGAACAAGTCATTGTATGGGTTGAAGCAATCTCCACGCGCATGGTATCAAAAGATTGACACGTTTCTTGTTCATATCGGGTTCACAAGGAGCATCGCTGATCACAACTTGTATTTCATGCAAAAAGGGCAACATGTGGTCATCGTGATCATATATGTGGATGATTTGATCATCCTTGCAAGTTGTATGAGCTCTTTGAAGGCATTGAAGGCAATGCTTGAGAACGAGTACGAGATGAGTGATCTCGGTGAGTTGCACTTTTGTCTAGGAGTTGAGTTTGTGCGAGATAGAGCAACACGCACCATAACAATGAATCAAAGCAAGTATGTTATGGATGTGCTCAAACGCTTTGGCATGGAGGATTGCAAGCCGGTCGGCACTTCATTGGATGTGAATTCCAACCTCGTGAAGCTCTCGGATGACGAGTATGCATTAGAGGCTCAATCTATGGTGGATGTGCCATACAAGCAAGCTGTAGCGTCATTGATGTATGCTATGATTGCAACAAGGCCAGACCTTGCGTATCCAATCAGTGTTGTGAGTCAACACATGGCAAAACCAGGTTCAAGTCATTGGGTTGCGGTCAAGAGGATCATGCGGTACTTGAAAGGCACAAGTGATGTGAGGTTGTGTCTTGGAGGTGACAACATTGTGTTGAGTGGGTATTGTGATGCGGATTATGCGGGTGATACCAATGATCATAGATCGACCACGGGGTACATGTTCAAAGTTGGATCGGGGGCCGTTTCATGGAATAGCAAGCGCCAACAAACTACGGCCACGTCAACGGTTGAGGCGGAGTACATGGCGACGAGCCACGGTACGAAGGAGGCCATTTGGTTGAGGCAACTAATGGCGGATGTGAGATGCACTCAAGAAGAGGCTACAACAATCATGTGTGACAACCAAGGGAGTATGTCATTGGCGAAAAATCCAACGCATCATTCACGCACAAAGCACATTGATGTGCAAGTTCACTTCATTCGAGAGAAGTTGGAGATGAAGGTGATAGAGTTGAAGTATTGTCCAACAGAGCACATGGTGGCGGACGTGCTCACAAAGGCTCTTGCGAGAGATCGACATCAAAGACTAGTGGTGGCATTTGGGCTCGAAGGCTTTGGCTATTCGCAAAGTGGGAGTGTTGAAGTAGGATGATTGCGTGGGCTGAAGTTGCTCATAGCCAATGTGCATTAGCTAGTGTAGATGATGCGAATGAGCTAGAGTTGCAACTAGTGAAGTAGTACTAGTTAGAAGTAATGAGAATTGGGTCTCCCAAGTGATATGGGCTGATCCTAGTGTAATAGGGGTTGAGTATGGGCTGATGTCCCATATGGTTTGCCAAGGGGACTCTCTTGGGTGTGCTACTTAAGAGGGGCAGCCCATGAGTAAAGACTATCTCTTTCCTATGCATTCCAAGTGTTTGTGTGAGGCTTTGGCATTCTAATCTAACCTTCAAGAGTACATAGGAACGTGGAGCCCTAGTTTTTTTTTCCCAAATTTTGTTATTATGTACACCATTGTCAAAACTTGTCTATTAGTACCCAATTATACGGTCACTTGTTTGCCTTTGGAGAATTATCAAGATCCTCTATTTGAAAGTTATAATGGACATAGAGGATTGTTTGAAGCGAATGCCTGGCAAGAATTCATTCTTGACCAAGTTACGTGCCAAACCTGCAAGGTTTGAGTTCTCCAGAACGCTATGGGCGTCGTTGGATGTCATTTCTGCTCTTGCCCGTGAAGGAGAGTATCTTCAGCTAAATTTGATGATCATTTGCAAGGTCCTGATGCAGAACAAAGCAAAGGCTCAAGCAGAGGGTGTAGACTTGGTGAGTTTATGAAAAATGTTTCAATGCGTCATTCTAAGATGTTTTTCATTTTGCTGGTCACGTCAAGCATTTTAGACTTTTCAATTTCTTTGGGAGATCAATTCAGAGAGATCACTTTAGGTATAAGAGTCAAAATCTGTTGTTGAAATCATTCTAAGACCTCTATTAACCCTAAAGGACCAAGTAGCCTGTAGACTTCCTACGTAGACTTCCTTCTGTTTAAAATTTATTTGTTTAGGTTTGGAATCTTATGGTGAGTAGGGCCACCTAAGGCTAGAATAAAACTAACTTCCAATTCTAGGAAACACTGCTTGGATCTGCTTTGATTGAGTTGCTTGAATTGTGAAATTTATCAGTTAGTCATGACAAGCTGGACATCCCCAATTGGAGGATTACACTAGAACCTCGCAAGCAGGGTTTTTTTTTTTTCTAACCGTAGTTTGGAGCCTAGGCATGTATGAGGTGAAGGGGAGAATGTCTGAGGTTTTGGACTTGTGCATACTATTGAGTGATTTAGGGTTTGCATTAATTTTCTTGAGATTTGCAAGTCAAACTTGGAAGGGGTGGTGGAGGTATTGGAAATAAGAATTTCAATGGAGGTGGTGATGGAGGTAATGACAATGGCGATGATGACGACCACTTTGGTGAAGAAGATTTTGATGACGATGGTGACAAGGGACTATTTTGAATGCGTGTGGTAGTTCCCAAGGTGTGTGTTTTGTCAAGATATTAATCAATCTGAATTTATTATTATCGCTCTCCTCGATATCACATTCTAGTATTTACAATGAATATTTGCTTTTGTGTACACATGTAATTGGCCATTTTCCAAATGTCAAGTTCTAAACTCCTGTACGATGGTGACCATAAAGATTATATAAAGAGTTTTTGGATTTGGAAGATTTTATAATGAGTTTCATTGTTAGATACATCCATTATATTTTGGTGGTGGTGGTGATGATATATACACAGGTGTTTGAGCGAAAGTATGTTGAAGCTTTCCCTCATGAGTGGTTCAAGACCATCAGTAACTTGCTTGCAGGTATACAATCGGCAGGCTATCGAATTAGTGAGTATTGGTGAGTTGAGAGTGGCTTGCAGATTAGCTTCAGTATCAAGCTCGCAATTTTTGCGTTTTATTGAAATAGGGTTTCATCAACTCGGCCCAAATGACGAGGTATTGCTCAGTTAATGCAAGACTGATTATAACAAGGACACTCTCGGTTAGGGTTTGGAATTTTTTGGTGAGCTCGGCCACCTTAGGCTGGTAAAAAATTGTGGAAGACATTTAGCTTATGCTGTTGAATAAAGGTTTTAGTATCTTGTACCTTTTTATTTGTTAATTTCGGCCATTCTAGGATCTATTTGTGTATAAAGCTCATCTTCATCTCATTTGTTTTGTAGGGCAGGAGAAGGCAAAAGTTATGGCGGTGGGAAGTAGGCCAGCCGGGTTGTTCGTTGCTCTAGTGTTGGCTGAAACGGGAGCCAGAGTGACGCTTGTGGAGAGGGAGCAACCTGTGGAAGGTCGACGCAAAGACAGTGGTGCTCTCACACTTTGCCGCTTGTTGAATGCGGAGAGCAATCTATGCTATGGAGAGGTTGGTGGTCATGAACATGGACTCTCAAGTTTGAGTGTTTAATCCCTACGTATGTCCACTGTGTATTTTATGTAGTGTAGAAAAATTGAACCCCTTGCTGCAAATCATCTGTTTGTATGAAAATGACTTTAGTTTGACACAATGGACACTGTTGATCTTGTAGTGAAGAACAAAAGCTTTAAAATGATGTATTGCAGTCCAAAAACTAAGGTAAAATGAGAAAATGCCACAGTTGCAAAGTTTCGTGATGCAAATGGCTATATTGGGGTGATTGGACGCTTAGGGTTGAATCAGTATGCTCTTTTGCTTAGGTTCATGCTGAATGTTCTTATAGTATCTAAATGCTCAATGTTTGATCTCTTTTATTCTGTAGGGAGGAATAAGGACTTGGAGTGACGGAAAGTTGACGACTTACATTAGAAAAAATGGTGGCATTTCAGGTGGTTTTTGATTAATCCAGAAAGGACCTAGAAGCCCAATCTGAGCCTCATGTGGGTTGTTGGCAGTTTTGAATACATATCACGTGGACTTCCTTTTGATCAAATTCATATGTAGAACAAATAGAAGTGAGTAACATCTATATCATTTTCATCCACGGTAGGTAGTGTGAGTACGTACATTGTACTAGGCGTTCAAGAATGGTGTATGCACAACAAAGTTTGTGGTTGAAGTAGTAGGTGGACATGGCAAAGAATGAAACCAGCTTATAAGCAAGTGCTAGATGTGGTCATGACATGTAAGTGTTGGACTTGAGCACAGCAAGTGTTGCTAGAGTGTAATGATGCTCGACCACAAACATCTTGTACCCATTGTATTGCTAAGAAGTATGATTTTTTGGAAAGTTGAATGAGTACCTCAATTGTCACATGTTGGCATCTTCAATGTATATCACATGTATCCTAAGCTTGAATGTAAACCTCATGATAGTGGAAAATGAGTGTCAATAGAAATTGACTGTCAGTCGAATTTAAATGACAGTCGAGTTCAAATGTCCCTTGAATTGTAGTGACACTTAAATTCGAATTTGGCCGACAATCGAATTAGATTGTCACCCGAATTCAAGTGTCACTCAAATTCGAGTGACACTTAAATTCGAGCGTCACTCAAATTCCAGTGTCACTCAAATTCGGGTAACACTCGACTTTGAGCAACAATCCAATTCGTGTATCACCCAAATTCGGGGGACAATCCGATTCAACTGACACCCGGATTCGATTGTCACCCGTATTTGTGTTTTAGTTGCAAATTCGGGCGACAATCTGATTCGACTGTCACCCGAATTCAAGCGACAATCCAATTCGACTGACGCTTGAGTTTGAGTGTAACTCAAATTTGAGTGACACTCAAATTCAGGTGACAATCCCATTCGACTGTCGGCCAAATTCGGACGAAAGTCGAATTGGATTGTTGCCCAAATTTGGATGACACACAAATTGCGATTGACGCTCAAATTTGATTGCGAGTGAAATTCGAGCGTCGCTCCAATTCGGGTGACACTCGAATCGGATTGTCACCCAAATTCGAGTGACCCTCAAATTCGGGTGACAGTCAAATTTGAGCGATACTCATATTTGCTTGTCACTCCAATGTGATTGTCACTCCAATCCAAGCGGCACCCAAATTTGGGTTGTGTGATAGTCAAATTTGAATGACTTTCGAATTTCACCAGCGCGCTTGAGTGACATTCAAATTCGACTGTCACCCGATTCTCGTGACGCGTTCTTTTAGGTGACACTCAAATTTGAGCAACACTCCAATTTGAGTGACACCCAAATTCACGGTTCACTCAAAATGGAGTGCTACTCCATCGCTTTCCAACGGTATGTCACACTTCTGGAAATTCCTAAAATTGCAGTCGCAATTCCACAAACAAAAATTGCTATCGCGTCGCAATTGCAGATTTTGTTTGTGGAATTGCGACTGAAATTTTAGGAATTTTGAGGCGTGTGACATATCGTTGGAAAGGTATTCAGAAAACCTGTCCAACGGTATTTTATAAGTCTAAAAATTCCTAAAATTGCAGTCGCAATTCCTCAAACAAAATCTACAGTTGCGTCGCGACTGCAGATTTTGTTTGTGGATTTGCGACTGCAATTTTCATCATTTCAGTGCCTGTGACATACTGTTGGAAAGGTCCTGAAAAAAACCTTTCCAACGGTATTTATCACGCCTTGAAATTCTTGAAATTGCACTCGCAATTCAAAAACAAAATTTGCAGATGAGACGCGACAACAGATCAGGTCGCAAGCTGAAAAGAACTGCAGCAGATTGTTGCTGCGGTTTTGTTTTACAATCATGGCACTCCCTAAACTCACACATTAGTTTAGATCAACGCAATAGGAAAATCGAGCGACTGTCACTCAAAATCGGGTGCCAATAGGGAAAAATCGAATTGCGCAAAAAGGTGGTTAAAAGTACCGCAATAGGAAAACGACTACGGTACTTATCGACCATGTTTTCTAGTAGTGCTTCAACATCTGAGGACCACAAGAATAGCCGATAAAAAACGGACATCGCTGTAGCGCGATCTCTCGTCTTTGTTACGCCAACATCCGTTCCTCCCATTCATCTCGAACAAGAGCGGATCTCCTTCTGAATCCGTTCTGTGACTAAGTCTCTCGAAGACCCTCATTCAATGAAGGGTGTTGAGTACGCAAGGGTGCACGAGGAGGCACATCAACATGGGGTAGGGTAGGTGGAGGCGGGTCTGTTGATTTTCCGATAGGTTTTGTAGATTGTCGGTTAGGTTTTGAAGATGCCCGAGGGCGTAGCAACGGCAGATCCTTCAAAGGGGAAGATGCGGAACAGGGTGTAGGATTCACAGCCTGAGAGTCAAAGACATTTGTTTTCAGCTTGGATGCTCCACCTGTACTCTACATCCAAGTAACAGATGTATGAGCATATGTAAATTTCTCATGACAATAAAAGCATGAGATGCAAGAAATGAATGAGTAGTTAACTTCACGCGTACCTTTATCATAATGAGATCCTCCTTCATCTCAGAATCATCGTAAAGCTTCCTCTGAGGCGGTCCAACAGCACTTGATCGGTTATTCGGGGAAGGAGGCATGGCTCGTGCTTTTAAAAGCGAAGGTGAACTCACAGGTCGTGGTCTTTTACCACCGCTAGGTGGGCTATCTACAACACCATGATTGATTGGCTTGACAAAAAAGTCCACTGTCGATTGCGCAGTAGCTGCCGAGTATATGATATGCTCCAATCCACTTTGCAAAATTGCGTATTGTTCGTAGTCCAAAATCGAATCAGCAAAAGCAGCGCAACGGTAATCAAAATCATTGTCCATATCTGAGAAAGAATGCAACACCTGAATACGAATAGATTTAAGAGGAGACTACAACAAGAATAGAGTGACTGTGCTACTATCAATTCGACTCGAGTTAAATGCAGCCGGCTATGAATAGGCAACAAGGATTACGAACAAAGTCAAATCAACTTGACTCGAGTTAAATGGAGGCAGCAATGAATATGAATCATACAGGTCTAAACCAAGAAAGTGGTAAATGTAAAAATACTCACGTGTGATTCTATGATTAACACTGCGATGCAAGCATCCAAAATAGAACTTCTAAATCCATCATCGACAACTTGACTGATCCGACGTGAGAGTCTTCGAGTTCTCTATGGCGCTCATGAGTTCATCAAATTCTTGTGTATCGGGCTCCTCAATGAGCATCCGACACCCAATGTTATCTTCCCGGCGGAAAGACAACAAGCCCTGACCCCGGCACTGATGCAGCCGTTGGATCCATTGGAAGAGCTCGTCAACCAAGAATCTATTAGAAGCATGATGTTGAGACCACGACATGGGCAGAACAACATTCTCAAGTTCATTAAGGGCGTGCTTCTCACGGCTATCGTCTACGATGATGGTGTTTGAAGAACTACACTTGGAATTCTGGGGTTCAAACAGTTTGTCCAATGGTTTGAGGAATAAGTCCTTGTTGGTTCGCTTCACTTTCAGAATGGACAATTTATTTCGCGATCTACGATACTTGATAACATCGCAAGAATCTTGCCCCATTGTATGCAACGGGGGCTGTAGACCCTTGAATAAGTATTTGCAAATCAAGTTAGTTGTGGTAGTCGCCATGGAACTCCATACGGAGACATATGCGACAAGCAATAACTCATGAAGGAACTCAAGGCAGTGTGGACGAACGTAGACGGCCTTGGGACCAACCACCTCGGGTAGAACAGAAGAATGTGGTTGCGAGATCTCATTGAACATTTGGTCCTTGGCCATGTGTCTCCGTTCTAGACAGACACAAAGAATACCATTGAGATCCAGGATGACATTGAGCCACCTGCCTACCACACTCGATAGAAACGCATGATCGACAGGCTCCACTGCTGCACCCACCCGACTGTGCGATAGACTGGTCCCCTGTTCAAAAGGAGGAGAGACAAATGTGCAGACAGTTAACGACTGCACTGTCACATTTTTCTCTGACCCAAGTCAGTGCAAAAACGAATACAAAATCCCAACCAAGATGCAAAATCAAACGCTGAATCGCCCAATGAAAGAAAACCATTTGCCTTGAACAGAATGACTTACAGGCTTGTCTGATTGATTGGTCATCGGTGAAGGATCGGGGACAACGACGAAGGATGGAAGCGGAATGTGGACCTTGAGCAAAACAACGTCAGGAATGTCTGAGTCACTCTTGTTGTCCATCCGGATGGCGTCACAATCACTTGACTCAATAGGACAAGTGGATGCTAGGCGATCACGTTCTACCGTGTCGGCGGACTCTCTTGCTGGGACTTGCTCGACAGTAGGCAGATGCTGTGGACTACTCACATGCTTTGGGGACGCAGCAGGTGATGGATTTTTGCATGGGATACTCAGAACATTAGAAGAGCATGCGCGATGCGAAAGTGCAATTGAATGATATGCAAGAAGCAACATTAAATATCACTCTCGGTAAAATGGGGCAGCATTTACAAAAAAGGAGTAGCATTTACAAAAATGTACAGCATAATTGTTTAAATAATATTGGCATGTCCTACTTTAGATATGCACTAACAGAACTCCTAATTCCTGATGCTGGAGATCCCCGTGATCTTGGAAGTGAAGTTCAACTCGAGTCGAGTTAAATGAAAAATTGAATCATGAAGATGAACTTGGTGGCACATCTGACGCCTCGAGTTCCATCGCATCACAAGTAATGTCGACGTCCGGTTCCAGACCTATATTTGGACTGGGGTTATTCTGAGATCATTCCTCCTCTTGATCCATCTATCTGGTATTAGATGCTGGGGCAAGTGACGTACTTGAAGTCTCGGGGGCAACGGGGGCAGGATGAGATTGACGAGTGGCAGCTCCATTGTCGGAGGAGTTCGCCTGGCGATTTGAAATTAGGAGCTGTCCCCCATGACCATGCGCTGGATCGAGCATCAGCAACGCTTTGGGTCCAACTTCTGCAACCAATGTCCTTACCATAGAAGGGATCTTCTCCGTTAATAATGTGTTCCACTTATCATCATCTGCCTTGCGCGCTCGCTTGAGCATATCTATCATTCGCTGGCTCTGACGCTCCTCCATCAGCATCATGTTGTTTGAAAGGCGTTCAAATAGTGCCTCAGCAAGATCAACACCTCCATCTTCCTTGCGTTTCTTCTTTCCTGGCTTGGAAATGGGAGAAGGATCTGTCATCGACGAATCAAATGAGTGAGTCTCTTCACCTTCATTTGGCTGCGAACATGATCCAAGACCGGTACGGGTCGTGATAGGATTCTGCGATGCTAGTTGGTCGATGTCTTCATCCTCACTTGAAGAACCTAGTTTAATAGGCCTAGAGATGTCTTTGCCACGGTTGACTTGGCTAGACTCTTGTGGCCTCTTGCCCTTGCCGGATGAGGAGGCTTCTTTGTCACCTCTTTTAGGATGTTTTGACTCAACAACGATATATCCGAACTCAAAATCCCTTCTGTCTAAGTTCAGGACCTTCTCAGACAGTTCAATAAAAGCATTCGCCTGGTTGTTTGGCCCGATAATGTAATTCTCCAACGAATTCATTTTGAGTATGAAAACAACAGAATATTAGAATGTGGTGATTGAATGACACAAGTCATGGAGAGAACTCACTCACTCCCTGGACAGTTCAACTCAAATCGAGTTGAAAGTATCTTCAAGACCCTTAATGGATCGACAATTTCTCAAATCACTTCAACTCTACACCAGTGGAGACACGTAGACCTTCCCTAATACAGAATTGATTTAACTCGACTCGAGTTGAATCACTTCAACTGTCATTGAAGCAGACAGTTTTTAACTCAACTCGAGTTGAATCCAAAATAAAGATAATGATTCAAAGACTATTCAACTCGACTCGAGTTGAATGAGTGGGTTCGGTGAGTACCCAAGCAGCACACAACAGTTTACCACCACCAAACACGATCAGCAGTGCTTCCCCTTCCTTACAGAACATGTCTAATAACTTCAGGTAGAATTCCATTTGTAGCTCCGTGTTGTAAATTCGATACTCCAATTCGTTGTAATCACCTGGTGTGGTAAATACCGCGGTTAATGGAGCCTCAAAAAATTTGGGCAGGTGCTTCTCAGACGGTGGACTATTCAATAAAGCCAAGAATCACGTGCGTGCATCCCCCTAATTAAAACCCCCCTATGTACATTTTTCTTTTGGCTAAAATTAAGCAATATATGTACACATATAAATAAATGTGGGGAATTAAATTCCAAACCCCATGTATATCTACTTTCCGCTCGATTGAAATATGTCCCTGATACATACATTTTGTACATGCCTGCTCTAAATAATACCCTTAACATTATATTCATTAAAATGAGAGGATTCCAGAATAATGAGAGTTCAAAAAGTCTAAAATAAACCCAAATTGAACCACTAACCATTCCAAATACAGGTTGAAACAATAGAAGATGGACACAATGAAGATCAAATAGAGTACATTTAATAGAAGTGGGCAATAAAAGATTACAGAAGTGACATCTATTTATAGTAAGTATAAAACAAATATACTTTTTTTGGGTGTTTGTATTGCAGGACTGTAATCCAATTTTGATAATGTCTCATAATGCTAGGAAAAAGAATGAGCGGAGCGTAAAATCCTATATAAAAACATGAGCTCCACGTATTTTTATAAGTCTCTATAGTAATCACAAATAGAATGCCTAGCGGATCTAGGGTTGCGATCGACTCTTCTGTTTAGCTTCGGCCTTCAACTAAAGTTCAGCTACTGCCTTCAACATCACATGACCACGACTATCGAAGGGATACATCGACAATCGCCGTTGCGCAATCTCACGCCTTTGTTGCGCCAACATCAGTTCCTCCCTCTCATCTCGAACCGGAGCGGATCTCTGTCTGAATTTGTCATGCGACTGAGTCTTTTGAAGACCCGCATTCACTGAAGGGAGACGAGTACGCAAGGGCGCATGAGGAGGCACATCAACACGGGCTTGGGTTAGACGAGGCGGGTCTGATGACAGGATCGCAGGGATCTTTCGGACAGCATTTAAAGTAGCAGAGGACTTACATAGTTTGGGCATGTCGGAACCCTGCAAGTACAAGGGAATCTACATCAAGTAAACTGCAAGGCAAGACCGTCTAAACGAAATAATGGTGCGGGGAAAGAAAGTATTCGTACCTCAAGAGAATTAATTCGGTGTGCGGCGTCTTCATGAAGCTTTCTCTGAGGCACCCTATCAGACGGAGAACGTGAGCGACGAGAAGTAGAGGGTTCTCGTGACCACAAAAGAGAAGGTGAGGACTTGGGCACAGGACGGGTACCACCGTTAGGGGGGTTGTCCACTACACCATGTTGAATTGGCTTGGTGGAAAAGTCCATGGTTGACAGGGTCGTAGCTGCCGAGCAAAAGAAGTTTCCTCTACTCAGTATAGCATACTGGCCGTAGTCCATGATAGAATCGGTGGATGCTGTGCATTGGAGGCGAGCACCGCGGGATGGATCGGCAGCGGCATACCTTGCCTGAAGAGAATTAGCAATGGGGCCAAATCCCAGCAGCGCATTGCAACGAAACAAAATATTCCAAGCAGTTGAAAAAAGAGGAGAAAAATGATGCTAACTGAATAAGGGTGCGCTGAAGACATAACACATTCAAGGGATAGCATTCAAGCGTTCATAAAATTCATCTCACAAAGTACTCAAGCGAAAATGTTGTGAACACAAATGTATATTACAATTACAAGGAATTATACAGATCAGTCAAGGCGACCAAAGATCAAACCAAGTAGTCTAAAACGGCTATATCACTAAGAGAAGGGCGTCCAGCTATAGTACTGTACAATGAACTAGGAACTAGGCACACTACGGGATGCGCGTACAGCTTCCATAAGGAGGTTGTACATCCGAGGGTCGGGCTCGTCGTAGAGCATACGCCGCCCAATATTATTGTCTCTGCGGAAAGATAACAACCCTGGGCCAGGACTGCAATGTAGACGCCGAAACCATGAAAGGAGAACATCAGAGAGAAAATGATTGCGCGCACCGGCCCCGACGTAGGACCAAGAGTCGGGGAGGATTACATTATGGGGCTCATTCAAAATGTGCTTATTAGGGCTGTCGTCCACTACAATGGTGTTTGCAGACGTGAATCTGCCACCACGGCCTGTGAACAGCTTGTCAAGATTCTTAAGGAACAAGTCCTTATCAGTGCCAGGCACTTTGAAGGTGGACACCCTCCCGCGCCTATCCCTACACTTGAGGGTTTCGCACGAGTCCTGGCTAAGTACAAGGGAAGGGAGGTGGATGTCGCGGAACAAATACTGTACTACTTAGTCAGTGGTAGAATTCTTCATCAAGCTCCAGACGGTAACGTCCGCGATCATGGTCAGCTCCCAGAGGAACGAGTAGCAGAGTGGACACACGTAGACTGCTTGGGCCCGACTACAACCGATTCAACGGCTGAATGCGGTGCCAAGTAGTCGTTAAAAGGCGTACGCATAGTCCGGGATTTCAAATCCTCACAGACGCAGAGGATTCCATTCAGGTCCAGGACGACATTGAGCCATTTTTTCGGCGGCCTAAGCTGGGGCGACGAATGACCGCCTCCGAAGAACCTCCACGAGAAAGAGGAGGACCGGATCCCTGGCGACAACAGACAGACAAATGTGCAGCCAGTTACGATCCTAAACTGACACATTTCGGACGACATCATAATGAAAATGGTAAACGATCGAGGCAAGCGCGAAGACCAAAAACAAAATAAAAACAAACAAACGATCACTAAGAAACAGATGGAACGCACTTGAAGGCCGGAGGTCTCGCTGGACTTCGCACTGACCACTGGCTGCGGCTGCGGAAGGTGCTGCGCTCGCGACGTTAAGAGGAGGGGAGGTCGAAGTACGTGTACCCTCACCCAATTGCGCATTCCCCTGCAGTCTACGCGCATACACAAGTGTTTGAGAGGACGGAGGGTCGACACCAAAAGAAGGGACTCCGGGCGAGGCGAGACTGGGCTCCAAGGACTGACTGTCCCGAGTAGTTTGTGGGGGTGGATGAAGAGCATGCGGCAAATGAGCATGAAGCATAGTGTGGGCACGGATGGAGCCTGCGATGACAATAGATGAACATAAATTCCCGAGTGAGGAGTATGTAAATTAAAATAAGGCCCAAAAATTTTGAGTACAAAAAAAAGTCGATGGGAAAATGTCCTAAATTGTCTTCTCAACCAGCAGTTGAAGATCCTAAGTATTACAGCCGTCTATACAAAGAATCTACAAAAAACTATGATACAAATCAACTCGAGTCGAGCTAAAACTATACAAATGACATCGAGTGATAATTGGGAATCACCTGCTGCAGCGTCAGTGTCGGACGAGACGGCAGTGTCCGCATTTGCATTGCCAGTAGCTTCGCTGAATCCTAGACTGTCGTCACTAGTAGCGCTCGATGATACTTGCCGGGGAGCCGGCAAAGTAGACGGAGCAGACGCAGGAGCGGGTGGAGGCGGGAGCGGCGCAGCGACAGGCGAGGACGGCGGAGGAGATGCAGCGACAGGCGAGTAGGACGGTGGAGGCAAAGGAGGCGTAGCGACAAACGACGGCGCCGGTGGAGCAGAGTCGTCGCTGGATATTGACTTCGACGGATGATTAGTCAGCAGCAGAGGTGAAGGCAACGGCGGTGGGTTCATTATGGCGACAGATTGAGGCGGCGGAAGTCGCTCCATCAACGCCTGCAATGTCTGTTGAAAATTATTCTGCTACTGCTGCAAACCCATGACGTACTTCTGGAACTCGACCTGGTTTGATCTCGTTTCCGCCGTCTGAGTAGCTAGAACTTGAACCGTGGCAACTAACGACTTCAAAATGTTTTTGTTGGAAGAGTCACGTTTCTTCCTCTTGGACTTCCGCTCGAAGGAAGGAGTTCCACACTGACGGCCAGAGGACGCGAATAAATTCCTGGGGGTCTCCAGAGGAGCTTGATAATCCTCGTCCTCGTCGTCATCGGAGGAGGAGGAGGAGGAGGAGGATTCATCGTCATCCTCATCTTTGGACTCCCTCTTCGATTGAGAGGGCCCTGCTCTTGCAGCAGTGCTACTCTGATTCCCTCCAACCTTCACTACATATCCGTCCTCGAGGAAGTCCGCCTTGTCCAGCTCCAAGGCGTCGTGTGCGATTAGAGTCCACCATTCTGTACTCGAATTGGGACCGACAACATAGTTGTTCACGCAACACATCCGCACAAATAACACAGCAGTCATGAACTTAGTTAGAGGTCGATGAAATGGAGGAGCAAGAAAGACTTAGAACGACTCGACCTAAACTTTGACGCAGAGGCAGGTTTCAACTATGACGGAGAGACAGGCAACCATAGAGGAGGTAGTATCAGGTCGAAACGAGCTGAAGAGAAGGGAAACTGTGAAGGTTAGGTCGACTCGAGCTAACACGACAGGGCGTTTAGGTTGACTCGAGCTAACACAACAGGGGTTTAGGTCGATGCGACCTGAATGTACACAGGATTAGGTCAACTCGAGCGAACACTACAGCCGATTAGGTCGACCGGATCTGAACCTACAGAGAAGGACTGTTGATAGTAGGTTTAGGTCAACCGGAGCTAACACTGCAGATGTTTAGGTCGACCCGAGCTGAAGATCGAGTCTTGCTGTCCGTACCAAAGCAGCACAAGTGATCTTGGATCCCGCGTAGACGGAGAAGATATTCGACCTCGCTATTGTGCACAGCTTCATGAGCGACAAGTAGAACTCCATTCTGAGTTCCCCCCTGAACAGGCGGTAC
This sequence comes from Pohlia nutans, assembly GCA_022496805.1. Classification (NCBI taxonomy): domain Eukaryota; kingdom Viridiplantae; phylum Streptophyta; class Bryopsida; order Bryales; family Mniaceae; genus Pohlia; species Pohlia nutans. The sequence goes on along the minus strand of CM040104.1, from coordinate 851,319 downwards.
TGCAACTCATCGTACGCCCGAGGCTTTGTATATACCGTCTTGTCTGGCGCCTTGAAGTTGTCGGGGACCCGCACCATCAGTATCTCGGGGTTTTGCAAGAAGAGGAGCTCTACTTTTGCTCGCGCCTTCTTAGAATTTGCCGGCAAGTCGTAGAAACACTCATTCTTAGCCGGAAAGTAGGAGGCATACTTTTTCTTGTATTTGTGGAGGACATCATCGCCCTCCGCAAAATGAACAGCCTAGTGCATCTCCTCCATGTCGGCGCAGATAAAGAGCCACGCATGCACTTGATCGAAGTCCGGTTCACCTCTCCTTTTCAGAGAGGTCATGAACTCGTAAAAGTATGGCATCCCCGTACTGGACTTCTCTTTCTGCTCCACCCCGGGGAGGTTCCTGAAGGCGATGACCCCCAATCTCAAGAATTTAACCTAGTCGACTGTCCAGACGCCGTCCGCCCACTCGGAGTGGATGTTTTCCTTCGGGTCGTATTACCGGTACTCAGCCTTACCAGAAGGTTTGACGAATTCTTTTCGTTTTTCCAGGAAGACTTTGAAGAATTCGTGAGCGTGAGGTAAGATGTCCGCGGTCTTCTTATTTTTGCTCCTCACCTGCTTGGCCTCTTTGAAGTATTGCTCTCCCGACCGATCTAGGAGGACATTCATGGTCGCCCTCGTGACGTTGTAGTCCTTCTTGAACTGCCTCCACTTCTCGGACACTAATTCCCACGCCGGATTGAAGAGCCCGAGAGAACGATCGATGTTGTGCAATTCCCTATTGACAAGGTGCTTCCGCTTCCTCCTCTCCACCCATTCCTTGGTAGAATAGCACCTGTCTAGAACCGAGGATATGGTCTTAATCGTGACTTTCGGGTAGTCTTTGGTCCACTTGGGGTTCTCGCGATGAAGGATATGCTTTGCCAATTTTGCGAGGTCTTTGTAGGTTAAATTTCCTAGCCACTTGAAGAACTCGCGCGTGAGATTCCCACTCTCGGGATTCCAGTTGGCCTTTTCCTTGAACTTCCCATCACTATCCGGGTCATGAAGCTCGCCGGCACCTGTGCTTGAGATCACTCCGCTCCAAAGATCAAACACGTCGTCCGGCGCAGTGATTAGTTTCAGCTCATTGTGGATGTCGAGCAACGCTTCGGCATTACTTTTCTTTGCGTCTCTCTGCGCCTGCGCCACGTCGAGCATCGAGAACTGCAGCCTCATAGCAGTTTGAAACTCTTGCAGGGGGTACGCACCGTTAGCTATCATACAGTCATTTAGGTCGACTCGATCGAACCAAACTAATGCTAGTTGAGCGCATGGATTGCAAGGCAGTAAGCGAGACAGGGTACAGAACGAGCGTATTAGGTCGAGTCGACCTAACTTGATGTCGTCTCGGATCTACTCTATGGAATGGACTACGAAGCGTATTAGGTCAACTCGATCTGAACATAACCTTGAATTTTGTTTTGTTTTTTTTGGACTCCCTCGTCCTGGAGGCTTGATAAGCCGTTCCCACTTGCATGAGTTCTTTTGGATTCTTAGGGCGCTCTAGATTTATCCATACATGCCGCGCACCCAATATGTTTGTCGCCCATGACGACTTGATGGCGCTGAAGTGGTTGACGCGGTTGTAGTAGGCGGAAATTTGACGAAGTTTTTCGTTATTCTCCGTCCACACGACAAAGCAGTTCCATGACGCGAAGTCTTTGAGGTCTTTCTCGTCAATCCCTTCTTCGCGCATCATGTAACTAGCTTTGACACTGTGCTGCCCATTGATCAGCCAGAACTTTCCATGTTTGATGGCATCCCAGCTAGTCGGTTTAGTGGCCTGGTCGACAGGCAGTACGCACAGAGTCTGCTTCGTGCTCCTATCTGGCATGCTGAGAAGGAAGGTCATGATATTTCTCGCATGATCCGGCTCGTAACTCTTGATGTTCATGTGCGGAGGCCCATCGATTAGTTGTTCGATGGGGATTGATTTTTTATCCTCGACCTCGAACAAGAACGCGTCAGCGCAAGACGACCAGAACGTCCTGTACGCTTCCGCCAAGCACGCGTAGTCGGGTTTGTTGTTACCGACCAGGGGCTCCGGTAACTCCGTCACAGAGGACGCCAAGCTATCCTCGTTGACAGCCTGAGGCGCCGACTTCTCTACAGGTTGCCTCCTCTTTGAGGAAGTGTGGTTGCTTTGGCGTAGTGCTCCAGAAGGTGTCAGAGGAGTGCTCGACTTGCGTTTGCCTCGGCTCTGTTGGGATCTTGCAGTTGGCGAGAAGTTGCCCATGGATCCCACACTCCCTCCCTGGCTCCGGTTATCGAGGGACACGCTTACAGGTGCCATTGATTTTTGATGCGATTCCACCTTCGCTTTCAAGGCGTTGAAGTTCTGGATCAGCTTGCGGATTTTCAAGCAGAGCCCTGTCCCACGCAACGGCTGACCGTTGCTACTCTGGAAGTATTTATTCTCATAATTATCCTCCTGCTCCTTGATGCACCCACTGAACTCGGTCGTTTCAAGAGAGTGTAGTAGAGGGGTGATGTTGAATGGGATCACAGCCGAGTCGAAGATGAGCGTGAAGTTGTACTGCTGCTTCTTGTCCCATTCCGTTCTCGTTGTGACGCAATGAAACATAATCTTGGATCCTTCAGCCGCGCTGATGTCCTTGATCTTCTCGTGGTATGAAAGAGGCAGGAAGGTCGGCGCATTCTTGGCCTTCGTTGTCAAGCAAATGTCTCGTGTATTCCCTATCATGTGTAGGCTCCAGAACTGTTGCAAGTCCTGGTCTTTCATGTCCCAGAACTCCCCAAAGTTCGCCAGGTTGTCGCCCGCCTGGTCATCATCCGCGTGTGGCTGATGAGCTGCCCTCTCGTAGTAGAGCTCGAGGTTTGGCCTGGCTTGTTCCTTTGGTGTCCTCATCTCTGTTGCCATTCTGTTCACAACGCGGACAGACAAAGATTTAGGTCGGTGCGAGCTAAAATATGCGACACAGATATCCGCATGCCTCTTCATTAAATACCAACTTTATCAACATGATCAGCAGTGGCTAGAAACTAGAATTTCCGTTTCGATGAGTACCACATCAGAATTTAGCTCGGGATAAGCTGAAGTTTAGACCGGCTTGAATGTTATACGGTTGCAGTACGCTTCATATGTATTATACATACAGTTCTATAACTAGGACTCTTTAGGTCGATCTGACCTAAATATTAATTATAGTGAAGGACTGTGGGTATTTAGAAGTTTTGGATATCATCTGTGGTTCCTATGAGTATACTTTAGGTTCAAGGGGATTCTGTGGGATTTTGCAAGCTTCGTCCCGGCTTGGGGGCAGGACGTTTTGGGCCATTCAGGTCGACTCGACCTGAATGAATTGTTTTTTAATTATGATCGATCATTCAGGTCGACTCGACCTGAATGAGTTTTTTCTTGCTTACCATTATCAATTGATTATATTATATGGTAATTTAGGTCGAGTCGACCTAAACGGACTGCAATCTTATTGCACTTGGGGTAACTTAGGTCGTTTATAGTTGATGTTATTCTAGGTTTTCGTTCTATTGAAAATAAGTAATGTTAATTTAGGTCGGGTCGACCTAAACGGACTGCAATGTTATTGCACTTGGGGTAACCTAGGTCGTTTCTAGTTGATGTTATTCTAGGTTTTCGTTCTACTGAAAATAAGTAATGTTAATTTAGGTCGGGTCGACCTGAATGGACTGCAATACTATTGCAGTTTAGGGCAATTTAGGCCGAATCTATCTGAATTAGCACATGGCACATTTTAATATACTAGACATTCTACTCTATAATTCGACAACTATGATCTATAATTGCGGATTTAGGTCGATTTGACCTGATCTGCTGGATGGGGAGAATCCTTCTTCCTTATGTTAACTTCCAGGTTTTCTTTGTATTGACTATGAGATATGGCAATTTAGGTCGGATCGACCTAAATGGACTGCAATTTAGGTCGATTCGAGCTGATATGTGGCATTTACTGGTGAATTTTAGGTCGGGTCGATCTGAAGTAACTTTTCTGGCAAGAGTTTCTGTGTGTATTTAGCTCGAGCCTACCTGAATTACTGTCTCTCACGAGAGTTTCTATGTCCATTTACGTCGGCTCGACCTAAACTGACATCGACCTAAACTGACGCCGACCTAAACTACCGTCTGTCACATGCAGGTAAACCAAAAACCATTGTGCTTAAACATAGCAAAACAGAGGAGGCCTAAAACTATTGCAGGTAGACATTCCATTTATTGCACAACACAATGAAAGTGATAAATGAAACTGCGCACAGAAGAATGAAACACTTAGTACAGAACTCACCTAATCTTGTGGAATATGACTTTGACAGTTACAAACAATTGCTGCGATGGCGGAATTAAACAACCTAAAAATTTCAACATTTCCCACATTAGTGAATTGAATTTATAGACCAATGAACTCATTGCAGCAACTGAAAAAGGCCGTGCAACAAAAATCCATGCACCAACAACCCATGCACCAGTAAAGAAACCAAAATCCATGCATACAGTTCAGAAATCAGAATTCATGCTACATTCAAGGTCTGGGTAAGACAGCCCAAAAAAACAACCATGCATTACAAATCCACCCATATAATACAGACAATAGCTATTAATCTCTGAATGTAAGAAGATAGATTCACAAATGACTCCATCAACTACGACTGGCCATGCATCACCAACCATAGAATCAAAAATGAACTCTGAATCTATCAATCCTTACTTTGACTGGACCCGAAGCTAAATTTAAAAACAAAAATCAGTTACTGAAATCTAGCACGAAAACATACATGCTATATAAGCATGATTCAACCAACATCACATGCTACATTCAATGTGTGCAATTACTGTGTTGTCTTACAGCCTGGAGTTGAACTGCCCCCAAACACACTAGAATTAACATGAATAATCACACCACAAACACAGAATAGGAACATTTGTCACCCTAAACCCTAAGCACGTTGAATAAGCACGTTTCTAACATGAATAATCACCCTAAACCCTAAGCACGTTGAGGTCTCGTTCTTGAGCACCCAAACCTAAACAAATCACTCCATCAACTAAGAACAGCCATGCACCACCACACTGGGTCCTTAATTACCTAAAAAAACAAAAGATATGAAACGAGTTGAGAATTACCTGACGCCTCTGAATCCCTCCACCGTCACCGCTGAAATCGCTGCAGCCTCCACGTCACCAACTTGCGTCACCAGCGTCCTCCACTGTCACCAAACTTTGGACCTTGAACAAACCCTAGAATCCTAAACAACGGACGCTGCAAATAGCTCCACACAAATTCTAATCCAAGAATACACAAGAACCGGCAACAACAGGCAAACTGTGGTAGCACAGTAACGACAATTAAAACCCCGAAAAATCTACTTCTGAGGAGAGAAACATGAATGATATACACAGTTACAAGAGAAAAAATACAGAGAATCACAAAACCACAGGAAATATTGCTAGCGCACAAGAGAGAAACACAAACTAGCAAGCGACAACAAGGAGAGTGACAAAACAAGGAGAGAGCGGAAACAAGGAGAATCACAGGAAAATGAGCGTGAAACCCTAGGTTCGAGAGAGACGACCCTCCCGGGCAGGCGCGCAGCGGGCACCTCTTGGGCAGGGCGAGCAGCGGATGCGCAGGGCGGGCAGCCGGGCAGCGGGCAATAGACAGGATGGGCAGCGAGCAGTAGTTAGCCCGTTGCTTCACTATATATTTCTATATATATATATATATTTGTACGAGACTCATACTCATCCCACTCGTACTCCCGGGACTCGGAGTCTTGATTAAAATATCTTGAATTCCTTTGACGGCCGTGATGCGGTCATACCAAGGCGGTCATACACCAGATCCTATCAGAACTCTGAAGTTAAGCGCCTTTGGGCCGGAATAGTACTGGGATGGGTGACCTCCCGGGAAGTCCCGATGCTGTATCCATTTGGCCCAACTTTCATTCATCCACTCTCTCTTGGACTGCCTCATTTAACCCATATCGTTTGGCAGTGGGAGTCCCGTAGGGAATATAAGGCCTTCCAGGTACCTTCCCCTTCGAGAAGATGCTTGGACCTATTCGGTTATAGGTTATATATATGTGTATATATTTTTAGAATGATATGTATATAATTGTACATATACAAATATATACTAAGGACGAATACACATGGGAGAAATACAAAGGAGGCAAGGAACAACACAGAGAACAAAACGGAAACATACGAGGGCGACAAACGAGGACGAGCGAAAATAATGAAAAAATTATGAAGTATTTTGTCGATATCATAAAAAATGAAGTCAACAAGAAGTCATCAAGAAGAAACTTCATAATCAAGATGAGAAAATGATAGTCAGCAAAAATGGTAGAGAAAGAATTAAAATTATAAAACGTTTACTAGCGGGCGGTAAATAATTATTGATATCCATCAATAGCCGATTTCTTAATATGTACTTTTGAAAGTGCCGGCACTTTCATTTTAGAATGATAAATAACAGTTGAAAGAGTGGAGGTTGGCACTTTTTTAAGTAATTATTAATAATTTGGCTATTAATAGTAAACACTTAATTTTTTCACGTTTGCTAAAAGTTTTTATTTTTATTTGTATGGTGAGTGTTATGTTTTCGTCCTCTACTGTTGAGAATTGGGTTATGAGTTTGTTTTATTTTTGACTTTATGTTTGGCTTTCTTCTGAACTTATTTTTGTTGATTTTGACAAAATACATAATAAAGTTATTAATGTTTTTGGCATCTTTTTGGGGAATTATTATCTACCGAACCTGCCTTCTAGGTGCGGTAGTAGACACGTTGGCGTATATTATCTTGACATTTGTTGTAAAAAGAAAGGTTTCAAATTGGAATTCCAATAGCCCATTATTTAAAATCACGTGGACCTGCATTTTAACCTTTTTTTTTTGAAACCCATGGGAGGTATATAATCATGTCAAATACAATGGAATATTGTTGTGTAAGACTGGTTGGAATGGGCTTTGTGGACCTTTAAGGGTTAAATTTGGTCTATTACATGAGCTCTTACTCAAGAATGTCATAGATTGGCAATTGTCATTTTAGTTCGTGTTTTAGCACATCCTACATTCCGGGCAACGAGGACTACGCGCAACGAACTCTTGTATATATATATATATATATATATATGTGTGTGTGTGTTTGTGTGTGTGTGTGTGTATATATATACAAAAATATATAATAGGTATATGTATTTGAACATTATTGTGTTGTTCAAATAATTTCAAAGAAATACTTATTCTAATATCTATATTATTTCCTGAACGTCCCAGCGTCCTGAAATTGGATCACGAACAGATTCCAAACTCTGTAACTTTCTCATACAACCTCGGATGATCTTTATGCAAGTCACCTTAGAAAGCCTATTAAATTTTTTACCAATTGTAAACAAAAATTTAAAATAAAATGTTTAGCAGCCGCATAATAATTATTGATATCTATTAATACCCGATTTCTAAAATACTTACTTTTGAAAGTGTTGATCTTGCCTTCCACGTACTATATATATACTAGGAAAAAAGATATAACATGTATATGTACATATATATATATGTACATTATATATACATATATTAGTACATGTATAATTATTAGTACGTATATTTTTGGGACCCTACCTTCAGTTGGATGATCTCTATGCAAGTCACTTTAGAAAGCCTACTTAGATTTTAGTGGTCTGCATGGAGTGGACTGCATGGAGATGAGATTAAATTCTCTAGCTATCACAATAAAATCAAGGCTAGAGACAGAAAACAAGGCCGACGGTCAGAAACCCAACCAAGATTGAGACCCTAGTCGTGAGAGGGACGAATTCCTCAGGCAACAGGCCAAAAAATTGTACATCGGGCAGCAGGCAAAGTGGGGCAGCAGGCAACGAGGGCTACGAGCATCGAAAACTTGTATATATATATATATATATATATATATATATATAGTGCAAGGTAGGGTAAGTAGAACATAATATCCTACAAAAATGCCAAAAAAATAAAAATAAAATATTAAGTCGACCCCACTGGGCAGCGGGCAACGGTCAGGACTACGGGCAGGGCTACGGCCACTCAGCAAAAACTTGTAGATGAACATGTATATATATATATGTATATATACAAGTATATCCGCATATATATACATTTATATACATATATATACATATATATTTATTATATTAATATATGTATATATATATTGTACGTTTGAAGGCAGGGTTGGCAGAAAATAATTTATAAAAAAAATTGCCGATAAAATTTAAAAAATTAATAGGAAGAATTTTGTCGATATCATCAAAAATGAAGTCAACAAAAATTCGTCAAAAACAAACACTATAAACTGGATGAAAACATGACACTCAGCAAAAATAGCAGAGAAAAAACTATAATTATAAAACGTTTACTAGCGGGCAGAAAATAATTATTGATATCTGTCAATAGCCAATTTCTTAATACTTACCTTTGAAAATGCCGACCTTCACTGTTTTAACTTTTATTAATTATTCGACATGAAAGTGCCGACCCTGACTTCTGTGTACTATATATAATCGAATATATACATATATGTAGAAAAATAGGTGTATGAATATACATATACATATATAGATATATTCATACACCTTATCGGGATTTATTTACTTTTCTGAGCTTTTTTTAATAGTTATAATTTATTGGAAGACAAGAACGCACGTTCTACTGCTGTTTAGAAATAATTCGTTTCTTTTATTAGGGTCATAATAGGGTTTTCTCAAATACACAAACTTGAATATCAGAATATGGTCATAGTGCTTTAAAACATTCTATTTACAAAATGTGAAGAAGTACAATCTTTAATGATCATTGCTATTGTATTGAGTTTTTAGAATAGAAGGTATCATTTGGACCAATCTTGACTTCAATCTTAATTCCAAATTCTGTAGCCCCTAAATGCCCTCACCTATGTTGGGTAGTTTTTTAACGATGTATTATAAAATGCAACTAACATGAATATTCGGAACTTGATGTATAAATAAAAGTCAATATACGATCCTGTTTTGAATTTTAGATTCTATTCATATGATTAAATCTATGATTGCTATCACTAATAATTTTTCTAAAAAATTAGAAACATATAATAAAAAACCATTCAGTAATTTGATTACGAATAAGATATAATTATATAAGAACTGGATGAAATCTGTTGTGACAACTTATAATGCAATACTGTTAGTAGGGGTTGTGATTTTTGAAAAAAATTTAGATGTTTGATTTTATGAGTATATTCTTTCATTCAAAAACAATTTTAGAGTCTGTAAAAACTTCATAATTATGGGTGAAACATTGGAGCACAAAATGAGGTATAATGTTTTCAAAAATTATTGTTTCCTTTTAGATCAGATCACACACACAAGAAGCTAACCTCGAATACAAATCTCAATTAAAAATAATTCACACTACATGAAGATTACATGAAAATAATTTTCTTCAGTTGGTATTTTAAATTCAAACATGAATCGTAGCAGGTATGAGTGGATGAAGTTTAAGATTTCTCATAATTCATCCATCTGTAACATACACGTACTTCATCATTTGAAAGAGTGTCATATATATTTGGAAAGCTATTGAGAGGGACTATGGCGTGAATCAATGTATTTAAATGAAAGTATTTCGAATCCTATAGTGGTTGAATCAATGTATTAAATGTAGAATCATGATGATTTCATTGACACATACTTTAATATATTACCTTAAACGTTTTATAATATAATTGTGGATCATTTTACCCTAAACCTTCAATTTAGACCTTTGTGATTCTAATATTAATGTCTTAATTTTCACGAAATTTCTAGATTATTTAGGTGATATAGAGCTGTATCATTCGAAAGTCATGAAATATTAAATATTTACAATTTAGTCATGCTTTTAACAATTTTTGGTTTTACGAAGTGGACTGGATGGAGATGAGATTAAAATGATTTTGTATTTAATATTTGGACGTGAATCGTAGAAGTTATGAGCGGATGAAGTTTAACATATCTAATAATTATTTTGTACAAATAATCATCGGTTAGAGTTTAGGGTAGAGTAATTTAATGCTTTTGGGGTATTAAAATTTATTTACAACTTGTGCATTTCTTTTTATCATGCATTTAGATCATAATCACTTGACATTTAGGATTGAGGCCCCATAAAGTACAGCAATTTGCGATTTCTGTTGTTATTTACACGTAAAAAATAGTAAGTTACCCTAAACACTTGCATGACTTCAATGTAATAATCATGCATTTCACAAATTAAATATGTTTTATTACAACTTGTTGTTTAATTATGATCATGCATTTAGAAGCTACTTATACGACATTTATGACTTTAGTTACTTAGAGTCCCTAAATTTCTGCTATCACCGTATAATACTAATATTCATTAATTTTCATTTAAGAATTTGCAGTATTGACAATAAAAATACGAATATGGCAAAAATTAGGATTAGGAAAATTATGGGTTGATATGGGTACCACTTTGAACCGTGAGACGCGCAAATGAATGTGTGACTTATGTCAAAGTCATTTTAATATGTGTGCTAGACATCTTGCCTTTGGAAATTACCAAATGTATATTTGCAGACATAGTGTCTCTAACGCCCATAATTAGTTTTAATAATATTTATAGATTTTTCAAGATTTTTGTCAGTCGTATTAAATCTATTCCTAATGTTCCGATTATTTGATAATTCACGTACTTTAATAACGCCAAATATGTATTGCACTGCCTACGTTCATGTTAATGTATAATTACATGTGAATTATTTGCACTTAATATTCTCTAAAATGCTTGTATGTATTTAAATTTTCCATATATCTACTCAATATATTATTCAGTATTTTGTAATTAACGTGATTAATGCTTTTAAACTAAATATTAAGACAATGAAATAACACATTAAATTTAATTTTAAAGGATTTACCTCTAAGTTATAAATAGTAGTTTCTGATGATGCTTACCGATATGTTCAGTGGTTACCTCGGGGGATTGAATGTCGAGAATTTTGATAACTATATGAGAACAAATCTTGGGTGTCCTTTTTTCATTTATGATAAATATTATAAATTTATGGAAGTAATATAGGGTATTTTAAAACAACTTAGAGAATATTCTAGGGATATTCTTAGAATATACCATAACTAAATTATGAATACTAGAATATGCACAATGACTTCGTAGCACTTGATTAAATACCCTAAAACCGTACATGAAATTTACAGGAAGGTCCCTCCCCGAGGTGGTTATTTTATTGTGAACTACGTTTGTACTTTCGACAAAACCAACAAAGTGCAATTTGAATAATTTTATTATTATGATTTACAATTTAATATAGAGCAATGTCTCACTGAAGAATTTTCCGCTCTTTTTTTTCTTACGCCGTAATTTTTATTTTTTATTTTTTATTTTTTAATTTAAATTTTTTGTTTATTTTTTTATAGAATTTTCATTTTCCAATGTTCTTGTTAGATAGGGATGGAATCTATATTTGAATGAAGTATTCAAGTACTGTATAGAAATCTATTATTGTCGCAAATAATTTCAGTAAGCTTTCTTCCTCCACAGTTGTAAAGTCCACCGAACTTCGTGGACGATGCGATTTTTTAGCAGATGAGAAACGACGGTGCAAATTCTCCCTTCCTCTTCCTGCCACATCGTTTCCGCCTTATTGTCTATAAATCTTGAAGTGCGACTGAAATATTCCTTTTCTCGTTTCATTGCGTGCTCATGCTCCTCCGTTCGCGCACTCCACCCCACCGGTTCTTGTACTCTCTCATGGTTGAAGGGAGGATTTTCTTTTGCTTAGGCTTTGAGGAGACTGTATGTAGTTGCGGGCTGAGGCTGTAGAATCGTGTCAAGAGGCGCTGTGTCCATGACATATTCCGGTAAGGGATCACTACGTATCCAGAACTTCAAGTTCTAGGGTTAGCGCGCACGATTTAGATAGGGTTCATTTTCAGTTGCATCTCATACTGTTATGTTATTGTAATCATTTGGACGGCGCCTTTTTTCCTACAATTGTATTTGGAGTAGCTTTCATTTGTAATCCACAGTGCAGTTGCTGTTGCTTCGATTCGAAATGCAGAAGTTACATGCCGTTGCTTCCCGATATTGTCGCCGTAAATTACGGAACATATTAGATTGACTCGACCTGATTATCTCGCCTCGTACGCGAGGGAGAGCCATCCACCAATTTAGGTCGAGTCGACCTAATTGGCACCAACGTTACCTACATTAATCCTTGTACTGGAGCGATAATCATCTTCCTGTTTAGGTCGACTCGACCTAATTTGCACCAACGTTACCTACATCTAGCCTTGTACTGGAGCGAGACTGATCCTCCAGTTTAGGTCGACTCGACCTAATTTGCACCTACTTCACCATATTGTAGCCTAGTACTGGTGCGAGATTTATCGTCAGATTTAGGTCGACTCGACCTAAATCAATCGAGTATTGCAGACATGATCTCCTCGATTCTTGTGGTGTATTCAGGTCGAGTCGAGCTGAACTCCGTAGATGGCACAAAATCTAATAATCCGATTTCAGGTCGAACTGATCTTAAGTATATCGAGCCCTTCCTTTCTGTAAATATTCAATGATGTATTCCGTGCCATCTGTTCTCCTCCATTTAGCTCGAGGCGACCTAAATGGAGAGGGCACTTACATCTCATATGAACGATACCCCTCCGTATGGGTATGTTGTATCTGCATTTGAGGTCGACTCGACCTAAACTACCCCTGATAGTTATCTTCTGTTCAAAACCCAGATGTGAGTCATATCTCTCACCCCTATATTTCAACTCATCCCCTGTCGACCTCAACTAAGGTACCCTTCCTCGTACGTTCATCAAGTAACCGGATGGAGGAGGAAAACCTTCACATCGGGTTATCTCGATCCGACCTAAGTTGAGATGATTATCGAATCTATGTCTCTACAACTCTGGATCGATACAATTTAGGTCTGGCAGTCCTACATAGAGACATAGTCAAGACAGATGAGGTCGAGTCGACTGAAACGAAATCCGAAGATTGACCATAGCCTTCCGCTCGGGACTGCAAGAGTATCCACCCTTTTGCTTTCGAATCTCTCCAGTTCCGTATGTACATTTTCCGAATCCCTCTAGTGATCTAGCTCGCGTCGAGCTAATCAAGCATATGGGGAGCCATCTCCAATGTTCTATACTCTAACTTGAGGGCTTGCTATCTTTCAGGTATCATCAGGTCCTCTACTGGTGCCATGGACCCTGCTCGCATGTCCATTGCTGGAATCGACTCCTCGGACGACGAAGCTGAGGCACAACACACATTTGACGTTGAGGTTCCGGATTGTGAAGGCATTCCTCGACGTCAATGGAATACTCAGTGTGTAGCTCTGTTCAATGACGACGGCTTGCATGTTGGGGGCGGAACTTGTCATAGCGTCAGCTCAGACTTTGTCCTCGGTGCGAACGGACCACTTGGAGACACTCACGTTGCTGTTCACATAGTCCGGAGTCACTCTGAGGTAGACATCCCTCGCAAGTGGAGGTACTCGTTGCGGGCTTGGCCGATTCGGCTTATCCATATCAATGGAGCTAGCCTCCATGATCATGAAATTCTCGACAACTACAACTGTTGCCAAGCTAGTCTCACGCAGCCCTCTTCCGCTAGGTCGTCGAGATATACTAGTACAGTGAGAAATCCGCCCCGGAAGACTTCCATCAAATTGCAGCAACTCCTCATACGAGACTCTATCAACTCCGTCTCCAGCAAAGTTTGTTGCAGCAAGAATTGCGTTTAACCCTTTCCGAGGGATAAGATTCGTGCCTTCCGCGAACGTATGGATCAAGGCACCTCTTTCCAGTTCAGATTCCACATGAAGATGGACATCCACAGGCAGATTCACCGTGATTCTCAAAACCGGAGGGTTGTGACTATCGAAGGTAATGATGTTTGCGTGCGAGCATGGATGCATATTTCAGGTGTCCCCGAAGCAACATTCTACCGTTATCAAACATACGCGGTGCAGGGGCGGCACGCGCATCCTCATGGAAATTCGGGAATCTGGAAGCCTCGTAATCACACCGTTCAAGCCACCGCCACGCTGCGTTGTATTCTAGAGAAATCCGCAGACTACATGCCCCACCGCACGAGGATGCTCAAATCCGGGGAGAAGGTCGTTTCCATGATTCTGCCGGAAACCCTTCAGTGGAAAGACACCATTCCCGAATTGAACAGGGTGAATGCAGCGTTTGGGTTGAAGGATGTCTCGCCTTCAAGATTAGGACATACACCTTCGGTGTGTCCTGTCAAATCTCTCCTTGTTGTTGAGCATTGCAGACTTTAATCTTTCCATTGCCTTTTCAATGTCTTCTGGCAATCTCTCAAGTTGTTGAATTTGAAGCTCCAACATTTTTTCTCTGTTGATGCCATCTTCCCATGAAAGAAACACCCATGTGGGTATATCTTCTTCCACCGGCATGATTGGTCTTTGCCCATATATAAGTTCGACAGGCATGTAACCAGTAACTGTGCTGTGTGTGGTTCTGTCAGCCCATAGAGCAAATGGTAGCAGTTTTGGCCACATGCTAGGCTTCCCTTTGCAAGCTTTAACCAGAGCATGAATGATTGGAGGATGTCCTCTCTCAATTTTTCCATTAGCTTCAGGGTTGTAAGCCGTTGTCAACTTCAACTGCACACCATATTGTTTGAAGAATTCTTTGGCTTCAGTAGCATTCAATTCTCGTCTATCACCTCTCATTCTGCCAATGCTCCCATACCGTCTAAAAATGTCTTCAAGTATAAATCGGTATACATTTTCTGTTGTCTTGGTCCTCAAAGCTCTTCCTTCAACAAAGTTTGAAAGCTCTTCTCTGGTCAAAACAAGGTACTTCATTCCCCACATTGCATTTGGTATAGTAACCAAATCAATCATCCATTGAAAATGGATTGCAATGGGATAAGTGGGATGCAATTCGTCTTTGTGCCGTACCTTCGATTGCAATTGGTATGTTACACAAGATGCTACAAATTCCTCAACATCTTTGTATAATCCCTTCCACCAATATCTCTCCTTGATTTTTGTATAAGTGGCTCATACTCCTCTGTGACCAGCCCAAAGTGAGTCATGAAACTCTTTTAAAACTTGGGTCTTAGTCTCAGAATCCCCCACCACTCTTAATGGCATTTCATCAGCTCTTTTTGCCCTCTTCCACAAAAATCCGTCCTTCAACAGATATCCATAAGATTGATGTCTGATGTCTTTGAATGTCTTATCCACCCAACTTCTTTGCCGCTTCATTGTACTCAAATAGAGTCCAATATCTCTTAATTTTCCTTCATAAAGTTTGATTTCAAAGGGCAAAGGTCCAGTGGATGAACTTTCTCCATCCATTCTCATCACATAGCCTCCATGTGACAATTCTTCATCACCTTCATGAGCCATCATCTCTTCCTCATTGAAATACCTAGCTCTAGATAACATATCGGCAACACTGTTGTTTTTGCCTTCAATGTGTACTAGAACAGGATTCAAAGATTTGATATAGGCAATCCATCGCAACATTGCAATGTCTGGTGAAGAGCAGTTTGCTATCATCCCCAACAAAGGCAAGCAGTCAGTTTCTAACACCACTTCTGCTCCAATCAAGTAGTTTATGTCTGCCTTTAGAGTTGTAAGGGCGCCCCATAATTCTCTTTTCACTTGTGGATATGCCCGTTGCCGCTCTGTCAAGATCCTTACTCCAAATCGAATAGCAAATCTCTTTCCTTCTTCATCATTTTGTCCAATAGCCCATCCAATTGCAATTGGACTTGTGTCAACAATCACAATCACCGGTCTTCCACAGTCATAGCTTGCTTGCTTCAGAACCGGTGGTGACTCTAAAATCCTCTTCAACTCCATCATAGCTAAGTCTTGCTCATGTTGCCAAAGAAATTTATTTCTCTTGCGCAATAGCTTGTATAGGGGCTCTGATACATGAGCAAAATGAGGGATCCAAATTTGATAGAAAACATAGGCTCCTAGAAATCTCCATACTTCAGTGACACTACTACAGGCCTTCATCCTTCCTATAGCATTCACCTTTTCAGGATTTGGTTTTCTTCCATAGGAACCACATAAGTGCCCAACCACCAAAATCTCATCAACCCCAAACTTGGACTTGTCAATGGAGAGGGTCAAATTCACCTCTTCAAGTCTGCTCAAGATTTTGGCCACATCATCAATATGGTCACTCACAAAGGCTGTGCAACCATCATCTTGAATTGTCAAGTCTCTTTTCTTCTCCTCGCATCCCTTTATGGGAATGTCATCCACAAAGGGTATCGTTTTGTCAGGTACAAAGTCTCGTAAAATTTGATTTATGGCGCTCTGCATATGTGCCACCGAGCTGGTAGCACCTTGAGGCAATGTACACATGCGTACTAATCCAAGTGGAGTCTTCATGGTTGTCAGATCTTTGCTCTCAGCAGCTAATTGAAATTGATCATAACCTGAGTATAGATCTCCAATGGAATAAATTGCATGTCCAGCAAATGCTTCTGCCACTTCATCAACAATTGGACCGGATCCTTTGTTTCTAATTGTCACCTTGTTGGCAGGTTGCATATCTTGGATGAACCTTAGTGCTCCTGACTTCTTAGGCACTGTGAACCAACGGTTTGAATATGGAGCCATAGAAGGCTCAAGTATGCCCATGCGTGCCTTTTCTTTGAGTAACTCCACAAGCTTTGGAAGTAAAGCTCTAGGCACAGGTATAGGCTTCAAGTCCCATGGTACATGTGGTACCGTGAAAATAACCATTGGTGCTACAACACTTGGTTGCACACACCCAATCTCATCTGGCAAAGAAGCAAAGGCCTTTCCATGCATAGAAAGCATGTTTTGAAATTTCTTCTTCTCTGGCTCAGTTAAGAAACCATCTCCCTCAATATTTAAGCTTGCCAAAGTCTCTTTGGTAAACTTGTGCCCAATATTTCTGGTCTCTCTCAGACTTGGCTCCTTCTCAGCTTGTTTGATATGTTTTTCTGTGTCAAATGGTAGCTGAGTAGCAACTGGCTTCACCTTTTTAGCAACAGTCTTGTATTTTGTATGTACTGTTGCCTCCGGTCTTAGCCCATAGTTTTTGAAGTCACCAAACATTGCCACTGCTTGGGAAATCGCATCATACAATTGGCTTGAGTGAATGTTGATAAGACAATCACTTGTTTTTATACCATCTTTATGTTTCACCAAGTCCTCTAAGACATGCACAATATCATTTGGCAATCCATTCTCCTCATAAATTCCAGAGATACATTCATCTGGCAAAAGAACCTTTATGTTTTTGAAAAATTTCTCCATCTTTTTTGTAAATCTTTTATGTACAAGGTCCAAGTCTTTGAGACTTGTGAAGCTCACAAATCCACACTCTGTCACATCTAAAACTCCACTTCTAACATCGGTATGTACATTGGGGAATCTGACAGTCTGAATTCCCATAGCACCCGTGGATCCCCACATTCCACGTGTGCTCTCTAGAAATCCAGAAAGTTTAGAGATGTAGGTAGTGGAATCTCTCTTAGTTGAATTCGATGTCTCTCATTGTCAGGCTTCACTGTCAAGAATTGCACTGACTTCATCCATCCATACTCCGAATTCAGGCATAATGAGACCCATCATCCAACACCTTGGTCTCCATTCGTGATGCGGTGATGAAAGGTTGACCTAAGAGTATTGGATAAGCACTAAGGTTTTGTACAAAGAAATTTTGTTCAACCTCTACATCTCCAATTTTTATAGGAACTGCAGGACAAGCTCCATACAATCGAGTCCGCCCAGTGTTGGCCGCTCTCATGATCCAACCATGGTCTGTATCAATTGGCCATTTGCCTTTCTCATAGACATCCCGAGACATAATGTTGATCTCAGAACCATGGTCAACAAGGGCTAAAACATGGTCATCTAATCCATCAAGCTTCACTTTTGTCTCAGTGGTTGCCCTTGCCCAAAATAGTTGATCAAACTCTGTCTTTTCTTCCCCTCTTTTCATAGAAGAATGATCATAGGTACATTCAAAAGTTTGTACCTCAACCTTTGGAACTTTGTCATTTACAGCTTCAATCTTCACTCTATAAGTTTGTGTTTCTACCTCTTCTTGATTTATTGAAAAGGTAGTCTTCATTATCTCTTGAGTCTCCTCCAAAGCTTCATCATCTTCAGCTACTAGATTACCCATCATAGCAAACACCTCACCAATCGCAGTTTCTTCATCTTCTGTCATGTGGGTGTCTAGAGCATTCACCATCACAGCCTCAGCTGTTATCTGTCTCTTCCTTTTGATGATGTCAATAATCAGCTCATGAAAATCTTTCTTGGCTATGCCAAGAACCTCCCTCAAGGTGAATTCGATCTTGGCATCCAAGATCCTTTCCTCTAATACTCCCTTCATGTCTATAGAGGTCTCAATGTCTGATTGGAGCTTATAAGCAGGTGCTTTTGCTTTGGCCTTGTTCACATCCTCCTTTTCTTTACCCTTTTTGCTGCCACCAAACTGTCCCCACTCTTTATCAAGGAGTGGTTCATCTCCTGGGTGCGCAGTGTCACGGCTTGCTGGCTTTGATCTTGTAGGAACCCTCTTCCTCATTTCCTTTGCAGGATCATTATTTACTGGAGGCCTTCTTTTTGATACTGGCTCCTCTACATCCTCAGTATCAAATCTCACACGTTTTTCTTCAACTGAAGCATCGTGCAAGTCATCATGGTCCTTTTCTTTGTTTAGAAAGGCCCTGATGTTGTTTGCATCGACAGGGTCTTCCCATCCAGTTGCTCTTCTAAAGACTTGAGCTCCCCTCTTCATCTGCACATGTGCTTGAGCAGACGAAGCACCAACATGAGTGATGTTCCACTTGAACATGATATGTCTCCGCTCCATGTACTTGCACATAGTTGGATCTTGTCATCTTCTCTTCCATGAGCTTCTTCATTCCTCCCCTCCCAAAGTTGGTCCTTAATGGAGAGTTTGTAGCTACATCGTGGATCTTTCCATCTTTATAGAGGACAAGATCATTCTTGAGGGCTTCTTCATAAGATTCACACCCTCTCAAAATGTGTTCAGTCTCCTCATCACACCAAACACACCTCCTTGGGTATTTTCTTGTTCCATCAGATGGTTGAGAAGAAGAAGCTCCTCTAACCTTCTTAAGCTCACTAAACTCAACTCTGAGTTCTTGAAATCCCTTGATAATCTCTTCAAGGGCATTTCCATCACTTGGCTTTGTAGCTCTGAAGGTGGATCCTGGAGCTGTGGAAGGTGTTGAATCAGATGGCTTCTTGAAAACCTTTGGAGTCTGGATAGGCTCCACATCAATTCTTGCTCCAACACCTCTTGACCTCACACGTCGTTTTTTGGCCAAGAGAGTAACTATCTCCTCCACCCTCCTCCAATCGTTAGTGAAACCCCCTTCTGTAGTGCGATCTCCAAGAAGTATAAGAAGTCTATCTTCAAGCCCCTCATCAGCTGTTTGAAGGAATAGCTCTGCCTTCCTTGTATCTAGAAGGCGTCTCTCTGCCAAAGGTAACTGGCTGTACTTCTTGTCGAAGTCTTTAAGCAATTCACTTGGGTCCATATTGTCGCCAGGTCGCTGCTCCACCCACTCAAGAAAATACCTCTTGGTCATTCTCTCTGAGTCTTCTTCAAAATACTCATCTCGAAGAAGCTCAGCAAACTCAGCCCATGATTGAGCCCTCTCACGAATCTCTTGCACCCGATCACGAATATCAGGCACAACCGCCATATCAAATGTCTCAGACATGCGGTCTTCATTTATCTGGTGTACTTCCATCTCACAAATATACACCCGCAAGAACTAGGAGATGTTCTTGCCATCAAATCTTCCAATCTTCGCAACAACAGTTTTGAGAGCCTTCGTGGCCCATTCTCCACCTTGATTGGCTTGATGTTGCTTCATAAATAAAGCTAACGCCTCGAGAATGTCCTCCATAGGAACTTGAACTCCACCAACGCCTCTTCTACCGGCACCGACTGTCCCTCCAGAATCTTCCATCACGATGCTCAAATCTAGTTGCCCCAAAGCACCTCTTAGTGGAAGCACCAATATGTCGGGTAGAGAGGACTCCTCCTTGGGAAAGCACTGGGCTTTTAGCTGCAACTAGATTTGTTTGCAGCCTATGAAGTTATCGCCACTGTTAATCGTAAACCTTGATTGTCGAATCTTCTAGTCTTCAAATCTTCAAAAGTCTTGGTCTTCAGATTCTTCAAGTCTTTAAACTCCTCCTAGTTGGCCTATCCTGTAGTGGCTCTATACGGGTTAAGGGTAAGGGTAGGGTGATAAGATACCACAGGCCTCGGACGGGTAAAACGGGACGGCCAGACCACGAGCTGAAACCGTCCGAAAGATTGGCTCCTAAACTTTCAAACCCACGGTGACCAGGAAGCGCCTTTCACCGGTGGGAACAACACATAAGATCGACCATGTGGGCCATTAACCCCACTTCGTCTCCACAAACAAACAATGGAGTGCTTACTGGAGAACCACGGCTCGCAACATTTTTTTCAATGCAGAAATTGAATTTGCAACTAGCCTTCAAAACCGGCTAGGAATGACAAGCCACAAGCCACAACACACGAGTCTTCAATCTTCTTGTCTTCAAATCTTCAACATATTCAAAAGAATTTCTAATCTAGACTCATTCTAACTATTTTTTTCACGAATAAAAAAAGCAGCAGACCTTCTCTTCGCTTCTCTACTTATAACTTTTGCTAAACTTCATCAATTTGAGAAGTTGATAGCTTTTTGAAGAGCTAACAAATTCCTCTTTCTTTTCTGGAAGTTTACTTCTCTTTTCTATTCTTTATGCAAAAGTTATAGCCTCACAAAGAGTTGGGCTAAAAATATCAAGGACAGCAGACCCTTGACTACTAAAAACATCATAACTTTCTTTATATAGACTATTTTTCATTGAATAATAAGCCTTTAGAAAGCTAACAACAGTCTCTCAAATTCTCTTAAAATTCAAAGAGAAAGGAAAAATACTCAAACGTTGATGGTCGCTCGAAACTCCGCTCCTCTTCGTCGGGTAGCAGTAGATCCTCCTCCACTCACACGTTTGTATCTTTTTTCTCACAACTCCAAATTACGCAACAAAGACGTCTTTAGAAAGGCATAAACAAGAGGAACAAGTCCTCAAATTTTCATTTAAAAATATTTTGTACATCAAAAGATATGGCCCTTCGAACTCTCGGCCTTCTCTACTCCAGCACACATCACCCATACACACCCCACTTCCCTTCTCCCCGACCTCACAAGAGAGAGATGAAGTCCACCTACTCTTTAGACCCCTAGGTTAGGTGGAATCAGCCCATGTCTTCATCACATGGGCATCTAAACACCCATTGGTCCAAGGAAAAAATCAAAGGTAGGCCCCTACTAACCTTTAGAGACCAATGAACTTTAGAGATAAAACTAGAAGGTAAACTCACTCTATTCCCTTTACTTCCAATTACTAACATTGAAAGCAAAGTGAAAACACATAAATTAGCTACAAACTTCAATAAAACCCAAATGGAGGTAAAAATTAAAGTCGAAGAAGAGCGTTACTCCATCTGCAAGAAGTTGAGGATGCGTCGAATTGTATTTGCAACATAGTCTGCACGTCCTTCCTTTGGTAAATGATTAACCGGGCCCTCCAACCAATGATGGTGGCCACGACCTACTTCAATGGGCTTTGACATACAATACATATATTGCAGATGATTCAAACCTTCAAATCATCCTTTGAAAGTTACATCATGAGTGTCAGATTCAACACATCCTACTTGAAGTAGAATCACCAGAGCACGAGCGTCTTTCTGAAGATTGCCATGCCAATGCTGCTCCACACGAGGCTTCTTTAGCGGTCGAGAAGGCCCAGCCTTGGTAAGTGAAAGAGTTGGCATTGGTGAAGAAATCGCCGGCTGTGATGGTTGAATTGGCATCTCTGATAAAGAAAGCTCTAGCTCAGCCTCAGGTTGAGACTCTGCATCTTGCGACTCCATAAAAACCCTCCAGTTCGACATGTTAGAGCCGAACTCCGCACCACACACAGATTCTATAAAGTTAAAAACAACACTCCAAATTGCTAAAACTTGTCTAAGGCTTCTGTATTTGAATCAATTTCAATGGCAACAAGCGTCATCTTGAAGCCACTAGAAGCATCAACAATAAGCTTTGTCCTTCTAATCATAGAATCACTATAAAATACTAAATAAGTACACATCTATATAGTGTACGTATTTACATTACGACAACGGCAATGTGCGCTATGCGCATTACGGCCTGGATCTATTCTCGCACGATTCCAATTACACTATCGGCTCAATGGCCAGGTTGTTGCGGGATCTAGATTTTCCTCCTAAGTTTGCATCTTGGGAATTTTTTGTGGGATCAAGGTCATCTCCATTGTTTGATGCTGTGCTTAAGGGAGCAGAGACTTGTTAACCATCGTTGCGTCCTACCGCTGGAACCTCTCCTCTAGCGACTCCTTTGCCGCCCGTTCTCTATGTGCAAATGGAAAATGCTACCCGGGACAACAAGAATAGATATGTTTTTTGTTTTTGGTCTCTTCTCGTTGCAAAAGAAATATTTCGTGAAGTAAACGTTAATTTTATTCTGGTGGGTCACTCCCACGACGACATCGATGCGTTTTTTGGAAGGTAAAGCATGTTGTTGCGGAAGGAAAACTTTCCTACGATTCCTTTGCTCATGAAGTCCTTCATGGACGTAGAATCTATCCCCACTATCCCACACCTTGTCGAAGAAGTGCCCGATTTCAAAGGATTTATCGAAGGCAGTATTCTGGAGGGAGATGAAGCACTCGTAGGGCACACCAAGGCACAACAGTTCAAGTTCTACCTTGACTCTACTGGTTGTCCGGTGTTGAAGTACAAGATTCTCTGCACGGACGTAGACTGGTTGCCCAAAGAAGGTGGAGGGATCAAATTGTGGAAGGAGGATACCAAAGGTAGGAGTTTGTGGCCCCGCAGAGTGCCAATTCATGTTCCGCAGCATCCAATTAGGAACGTGGAAGACATCTCGAAAGGTATATCTGGGTTTATCAAATACTGGGAGAATTTATGCAATGAGGACCTCACCGGGGAATTCAGAAGACGCTATGAGCACTTGATTCATTATTGGCGGGCTGTGAAAGTAGCGCTTTAAGAGCCTCCGCAACCGTCCAATGTTTTGAAAGACGGCTTCTGGCCCACATCTCGGGTTGAAGCGATTCTGGAGGATCAATACGCAGAGGACGGTGACATTCGGGAAGAGTTTGCAGAGGATGACATTTACGTTGGGCAGATGCGGGGTCGTCCATTGCCATCATTCAGGGTGGGTCGAGACCTTCACGAAGGCTACTTCGTTGCAATCCGACCAGCAGATGGTGACACTCGGCCAATTTGGATTGCGAGGGCGTTGTCTGATCCTAACTATATTCCAGAAAGACCAAACTGTGTCCTCATTCAGTACTTTCGTCCAACATCAAGGGATCAAAATGTCCAGGACTACTACACTAGATGGGACACCTCTAGAGGTTTGCGTTGGAAGGTTGATGATACCAAACCTCCACTTTGGGAAGAAACAAATGCTTTGATGAAAGCATGGAAGTCTAGGATCAAACGAGGAACTATCGAGTGCATGATCAAAATTTCATCAAGCTCAGATCGAAGTCATTAACCAAAGTTTGGCTTTGTATAATTCTACTTAAGCCGCTGCTGATTGGAGGCGATGGAGAGTATGGCTTGCTTGCTAGCTCTATGTAATAGTTTGTATTTGACTATTATTGTGATACGTTGCGCTTTGATATAAGCAATATAGAGTCTATACTATGACTAGTTCATTAGACGTAGATTTCTTTTCACTTATTTCTCATTTTATATTTGCGTGTATCACTTTGAAGTTGAAGATTTCCATTTCAACACTACAAGAAAACCAGCCCAATGTGACCGGATGTGACTAAGCGCATATGACTATGTAGTCACCTCAGTCATTGGTTTAGTCTAAAATCAGTCCTAAGAGGGTCCAGTCATGGACTAGTCATATAAGTAGTCATATTTTTGAGGACCTGGGTGGAAACGTCTACGGGAACGGGACATATGTTCTTGTACCCGGTTCCCAGAGTCATGCTCTGAGTGCTTACTATATATAGTCATACTAATGTAGTCAGATTGTATGGGTATATGGTTTATGTATGTCTTAGTGTAGTAATAGAGTTGGTTTGGGTGACTACATGCAGTCATGTAGTAAATAACCTGACTAATAGTAGTCATATATTTCAATCAGATGATTTTGAAGTCCTCTACTCGTTGGCTCAATGGGTGAGTGCTGTAAAATAGAAGTAGGTCCATAATCTTCACTTACATAATAGCTTGTCTATTCAACACTACGATGTCTCCGCGCAAACATTATAGGATGTCATTTTAGGGCACCATTCTAGAAACACTACTAAATACACCTTCAAAAATTAGTAAGTAATTGGGTTGGGCATCCAAAAATCATGATTCCACTTGCTCTATCTTTCCACTTGCGATCCAGATGCACGAAATTGCCTTGTATGCTTAACTTTGCTACAGATTTCCCATGCTCACAAAGAAGCCGTTATTGATCACCTTCCCATACTTTTTGGAGATGTCAAAGTGATTGCAAAATAACGTAGTCATGTGGACAGTTTTCTTTACTGAAATTAGTAATGACTGCAAAATAACATAGTCATCGACCCCGGGGAGGTGACTTCCAAATATTACGTAACAACGTGCGAACAAAGATAGGGTCCAAATAAATCTTTGAAGATAATTTTTATAAATGATTTACATTAATATAGGATGTTCACAATTCATTACAAGAATAAAAATGAGAATATTCTTAAAATATTACTAATTATAGTAAAAATTATTTTTAAATTTTAGGGTGCTTTTAAATACCCTTTGTTCACACGTGATACTCAAATGATACAAAGAGTGACCTCCCCGAGTCATCGACACAGTTTCCTTTACTTTTATTGGTAATGAATTGCATTTTAGTAACACCTATAAATACAACTTCAAAAATTAGTAACTAATTGCAAGAGAGTCCAAAAATCATGATTAGCACTTGCTCTATCTTTCCACTTACTTTCCAGATGCACGAAAATGCCTTGTATGCTTAACTTTGCTTTAGATTTCCCAGGCTGACACATTGGGCTATAATTGATCACCTTCCCATATTTTTTGGAGACATCAAAGTGATTGCAAAATAACGTAGTCATGTGGACAGTTTTCTTTACATAAATTAGTAATGAATGCAAAATAACATAGTCATCTAGACAGTTTCCTTTACTTATACTAGTAATGAATTGCATTTTAGCAACACCTATAAATACAACTTCAAACAATTACTAACTATTTGCAAGAGAGTCCAAAAATTGGTTTCCCATGTTGACAAATGAGCTATTACTGATCACCTTTCCGTACTTTTTTGAGATGTCAAAGTGATTGCAATTTACTGTAGTCATGTGCATAGTTTTCTTTACTTATACTGGTAATGATTGCAAAATTACATAGTCAACTGGACAGTTTTCTTTACTTATATTGGTAATGAACTGCCTTTGTCCATACAACTCGAATTTGTTAACTGTGCAATCTTTGTGACTACTCCTTTGCTGTACCAAAATTCTATAGATAGTAGTTGGGCTCCTACAGTCCTACTGTGGTGACTCATCATTGTAGTCCGCCTCTGTATCCTCCATTTGCAGAGCAAGCTGCACCTCGTTGCTAGAAAGCTCCCAGGAACTTGATAAAACAGGCGGCATTGCTGCGGTATCATCAATGACATTCTGTGCCATCAATCCCTGAATTTCAGCATCGTCGCGTAAGCTCAGGCAGTGTAGATCTGATCTTCCCTCACCCATGGAGGTCACTCCCACACTTCGTGCCTCTTTGCGTAGAACAACCTTCCACCCAGGATGTGCCACATCGTCAACAAAGAAGACCTGTTGAGCATGAAGAGGAAACGCAAACGAATTTGATGAGTACGGAATGGTACGGTCAATGTTCAGGAGAGTGAAACCGTACTCATCTCTCTTCATAGTTGCCCGTGGCCCAATCCATGTAGCTTGGACCCACTTACAATACAGTAGGAGTAACTCGAACTTCCCATAGTCAGCACCAATAATCTCTTCGACCCACCCCACGTACTCCACGTTCGCGAGCCTGTGGTTCTTGTCCTTTCTGCTGGCACGGCAAGATTGTGAGAATGTTGCAGCTACTCCGCTGTCGCACGTTGACAAGTCTACCTCTGCTCCGCGCACACGTATATGGTTCCCGTATGCATACATGCTGCGATACAATTTTGCCTCACATGAAGGTGGTAGGACAAGGCCAAGAACATCTTCATCGACCTGTGTGCCTGCTGCGACATCCCGTTGCACTGCAACAGGAAACCACTCAGAAAACTGCTCATTCCTTGCGATTGGTGGATACTCTGCTCTTCTACCCCGTGATCGACGGCGTATCTCTGCACGCATTCTGTGCCGCGCTTCCATCTCCAAGTAGTGACGTCTGCTTAGAAGCCACAGTGGATGGAAAGTTTTTAGATAACAAAAACAGGAAGCAGATAGAGGAAACGTCATCTACAAAACATTCTCTAGTCATGTGTTGCAATATGATGACTAGAATTAGTACGCAATAGACCGCTGGTGACTACACACAGTCACATTGTCCCTTCTAGACAGAGCGCATGACTAAAACAAGTGATGCTTACTCTCTGTATGACTGTAGAGGCTCCGCGTTCATGAGAACAAACTCGTGAATCCGTGCCCTGAGCTCTCATGTCAAAAGTCGATATCGACCTGTACCCTCCTCAACCTCACTCTTGGCCCCTACTTCCTCTTGATCGTCCCAGATCCTCCTGGGTGTTAGCTCACAGTCTTGCATGTACTCTTTGCAAAATCCTAATGCCTCCTCTATTGTGTATCCCCTCGCCATGGATCCCTCGGGTTTTGCTCGTTGCCTAATATAGCCCTTCAGTCTCTTCAAGTATCGCTCAATAGGATACATCCATCGGGTGTGTACGGGACCACATATATCCAATTGCTGCACCAGGTGAATGGGGAGGTGTGACATGACATCAAAGAATGAAGGTGGAAAAACCTTCTCTAGCATGCATAGTGTCTCAGCTGTGTACTCTAATATCTGTTCCATGGACGAGGGATCTACGGACTTTGCGTACAATCGTACAAACACCCAACTAAGCCGCATTATTTCCACCCGCGTATCCCTGTCCATGAGAGTGCGCAAACACAAAGGGAGCAACTGTTGCATCAAGACATGGTAGTCATGAGATATCAGCCCCTTCAAGTCCCCATCCGACGCAATGCACTTTGCAAGTTGGCCAGCGTAGTTTGTAGGAGTCTTCAAATTGCGGATAATGTCTAGGAATTTCGCCTTCTCCTCTTTCGATAGTACATATAGAGCTGTTGGAAGTACGACATACCCAGGTTTCCTTCCAGGAAGCGGGTGCAGATGTGGTCGAATATTGGCCTCTTTTAAGTCTAACCTGGCCTTCAAAGTGTCACGGACTCCCCAAATTGTTTTCATCACGTTCTCGCAGATGTTTTTTTCACAGTGCATGGGATCCAAAACATGTCTAATGAGGAGGTCCTGCCAGAAATCCCAGCATAGCATTCCAGCGTCGGATTTTCTTACTATTGACAAAGAATCTTAAGCATTCATTGAGAAGATATAGGTCCATATTCATTTTTCTCCCTACATGCAGTGATGGATTTCAGAAATTGCACTATTCACAGTCAACCTTCTTATCAAGCAGGTTACTAGATTCAGTCAACAATTCTGAAAGTAGTTACTGGAACCAATGAATGCGCTTAGTACCTGCCAATACGGAAGCAGGTACAGAGCTGAGAGCCGCTTCACTCCGGTTCGGTGAATGGGGTCGCCTTCTCCTCCACCTCTTCTTCCCTGTGACTCCTGCAAGAAGGATATTCTCTCTTGTGCATAGCCCTTGATGTCGCATCCTGTTAGAATTGGAGGGGGCGGCCGGTACTCCTGTTGACCATCGAATGCTTGCTTGAGCCTACGATAGGGATGCCATCTACTAAGATACTGGCGGTGACCTACATATACATTCTTTCCTAAAGCCTTTGACCGCCGAGTTGTAACATCTGGCCCACACTCCGTACATGCTCTATACCCTTATGTGACTTGGCTAGATGTTAGTCCGTACGCAGGGAAGTCGTGAATGCACCAAAGAAGTAGAGCCCGCAGTTTAAAATGCTGTCTAGGGGGCTCTTCAGACACATCTATCGCTGGTACCCCTTTCCAGAGTTCCAAGAGCTCTTCAATCAGTGGAGTAAGGTACACATCGATGTTCTCCGAGGTCACGCTCTCTTTCCCTGGAATCAGCAATGCAAGCATGATGAAAAATGGCTTCATCACTAGCCATGCAGGCAAATTATAGTTCACCAGGAGAACCGGCCATGTCGAGTGACTGAGCGACTGGTTTCCGAACGGATTCACTCCGTCCAGAGCCATCCCCAAGCGTATGTTCCTGTGCTCAGCTGTAAAGTTGGCATCCAATGACTCAATGTGCTTCCAAGCCTTCGAATCGGGGACGCAATCCACGTTACTCCCCTCCTTCTTAACAAATGGACATCAGATGACTTGCTTATTACATCACGTAGTTTAGACATACCAAAATAGACACAGTGAATTGAGGGTCTCTTCCAATGGTCCTGAGATGCTTGCGAATGGTTGCCCTACTGATGCAACGACCTCCCATACAATTTCTGCATGGGCAACGGTAACTCGTTAGCCCCAGTCTATCTGCTTCTCTCTCCTCCAATTCCCAGAGGTCGAGGTCGCTTGCCCTCGTCGCACCACGGCTAGCCATTTGTCAATGTAAAGCGGTCAATGGCACCTGCTCCTATACAGAAAACCACGCGAAATTGAGCATATGAACTCAGTACCTTAATCACACTAGAATCACAGTTGAATGTGCCATCAAAGTTTAAACTCCGTCACTGCCGTCAGTCACATGAACCAAACTACTGACTAGTGAACTCGCTATATGATGAAGTTTTGTGACTTCGTACTGTCACATAAACCAAACTTATGATTGACCTTGGTCAGATCGTCGTTCACCACGAGTTGCAATCTCTTGAACAGCTTGAAGCAACGACTGTAAAGCAGCCTGAG
This sequence comes from Pohlia nutans, assembly GCA_022496805.1. Taxonomy (NCBI): domain Eukaryota; kingdom Viridiplantae; phylum Streptophyta; class Bryopsida; order Bryales; family Mniaceae; genus Pohlia; species Pohlia nutans. The sequence goes on along the minus strand of CM040104.1, from coordinate 822,072 downwards.
CATCACAAAACAACCACTGATTAAAGAGAACGAATTCAAAGAGCAGAATCCTCCACAGAATCATACAATTTCCTCTCAATTGCAAACTATCTCAGGAGAAGGTACGGCATGAACCCGGAATCGCATGTAAAGGCACATGTAACAAACTGAAAAAAGCATCAGTTTACAGTCTAATTAGTTTTTCTCAGTGGAGCATTTCGCACACTTCAATCAAAGATGCCCATGCTGAAAATTCAGCCATTATTGAGCACCTTAATCGACAGAAGAAACTAACTTAATCAATCAAGTAAACGCGAGAAGAAACTACCTTAATCACACCACAAACAAGAGAAGAAACTACCTTAATCACACGAGAATCACACTTGCATTTGCCACAGATGTTTAAGCTCCATGACTGCCTTCAGTCACATGAACCAAAACACTGACTACAGAACTCGCTGTGTTCAGGTGTTGTGACTGATTATCGTCATATGAACCAGACGTATGACTAAAAATCAGTTCAAAATCACAGAACAGAGAGGATTGACATATAAAACTCAGTGATTTTTTAGTTCTACACTGCCCAAATCCCTCACCTGGTGTTAGTTGGTGCCCACAATCATGCAAAGCTCGAATGACTTCTGCAGTTGCTATTGCAGCACCGTGATGAAGATTGAGCTCGGGTGAAAGGGTATAGGGCAGAAGTATGCCTAGAACAGTCGTCTCAAAATACTCCGGATCATATTTCACAAGCGTTGCGAGAGCCTCTACTGCTAATTCACGTAGTGACCTATCCTACAAAGTCAAAGCCAAAATAATGAATCGAGTCTTTCTAAGTGGCAAAGCGAGAAAAGAGTAAAAATGAAGGAACACAAATTTCATGCTGCAAGAATGGAAGATGTAGCAAAAACGTGCAAATAAACAGAGTATCACTGTAGATCTTCCTCAGCACATTTGAAAAGCTGAGACAACATAATCAAATAAAGAACCATGTCTTAAACAATATCAATAGCAGAGAGAAATAATCTTGCAAATAAGGCTCGGGACGGTTTTAAAAAAACTAACCCAAAATGCATGCATTCGTGGAGGGAAGTAAGAGAGTTATACCCAATGACGGATCTTTCTGTTCAAAAGATTCTCTTACAAGATTCGAACTCGTTGCACTGGCTCGCACCTGCGCGTCAAACATACCAAGCAGTTAGGGACTTGCTCATCCGCCGCACTCACTTGCAAAATAGTGTAAGTGTCAGCATTTAAATATAGTAACACCTTCTTTATAATGCACACTTTTTTTTCATACTGCACTCGCAATGTTTGATAATGCACTTCCAATTATGTCTGATAGTGCACTCTCAACACTACATAAATGGCATCACAGTACCTTAATAAAAATAGAATCACACTTGAATCTACCATCGAGGTTGAAGCTTTGTGACTGCCTCCAGTCACATGCACCAAAGAGCTAACTATTGAACTCGTTATGTATTGAAGGATTCTGACTCCTTACCGTCACATGAACGAAAATCATGACTAACCTTGGTCAACACAAAGCATTGGTTTGAGTGTTATAGTGCACAGAGTCCTACTGAATTTCTAAGAGTACACGTTCATAAATGCTCACCTCGTCGAAACTGAAAAGAGCAGTCGTGCTTCCAAGCTCTTTAGGTATCGTTCCAGTTAAGTCATTATCAACCAACTCCCTGCAGTGCCCAGAAAAGAAAAATTCGCATCAAAAGCGAAAATCTCAAATGCTAACATCCAAAATCTCGCAAGATGAAGCTTCTCTATACCACTGGTGCTGAAATTCTATTCAAAAGCTTCCTTCAGGTTGTAATTGGCCTAACAGCCCGCCTTTGCAATCCGCCTTTGCCTCTGGAAATGGGTACTGTCACCGGCAGCCTTGGTCAAAAACAGCAACATCAAGTAAGCCCTTAAAGACCAAGGACTCATACAAAACTCAAAATCTATCACATTCTAAACCATAACGAATCAAGGAAACCGTACAGGCAATCCACGCAATCGAATCCAATCTTGGAAATTGACTGGGATGATGAAAAAATCAGATTCTTCAAATCCAGTTCATGAGCAATCCATTTTGTGACTGCCAGCAGTCATCGTTGAGTTGATGTTCACCACTTACGAGTAAGCAAGCTAGAAGATGACTGAGCTTACAATTGTGACTGCTTTCAGTCACGAACGACTCCGACCGCAGAATGGATGACAGTTGCGACCCTACCACGCTCATTACAGATCCCTATAATGAATGCAGCGAAGTTTTTGGCGGCGTTTAAGCGTAGTGGTGCTACTCTCTGATCTAACAAGCATTAAGTTTTCGAAATGACGGTGGCGGCGGATCGTACCTGTTTTTCAAAATGGCGATGGCAAGGGCGCTCGATTGCCTCCCACGCCTCATTGCTCCTGCTTGCTCGAGCGATGAAGACGCCTACAAACGCCGCTGATGCGCCTTCGGCGACTGAAGAGGACGATACCTCCTCCGGCGAGCGGGTTTCCTAGCGATCTGAGGAGCAGGCTGCGGAGGAAGGGTTTGGGAGGGACAAGGACGCCGAAGTGCCAGAGTACGAGAGGCTGCGGCAGGAGAACTTACGAAAAAACTCCCTCAAGCTACAGGAGCTCGGAGTCTCGCTTCTGGCAGCATCCTTGAAAGACTCGACAACCAGTTGCACGACCGAAGCGGGGGGAGGAGAGGGGAATCTCGCGACCGTGAAGAGCACACGCAGTGCCGGCGCCAGCAGCCTCGGAAACCGCAAAAACGGCCTCGGGTACTGAAACCCTAAACCCTAGCTCGGTCGAGATCCTCCCAGCCTCCTCGATTTAGGGTTTTGGGCAGCTACCCTCACGAACTCCAGTTTCGCCCTCACTAACTTCAGTTTTGCTTGAACTGCAGAGAAAACTGCAGCGAGGGTTTGGAAATCGTGCGTCGGAGTAAGCGACTAAACAAACTGCCACCAAAAGCTGGAAGGACGTCGCGCTCTGCAAGGAAGAAGCAGAAGGACGCGCTGTGCAAGGAATTGAAGGAATGCGTGAGGAGCGTGAAGAGCAGCTCCGAAGAATGGCACAACGAAGAGGAGAAAACGGACAGCGCAACTGACATCGAGAATGATGACGAGCGTGGCAATGGCGATGATGAGGTCTCGCCAGTAGGAGTGGGAAAGCCCCATCGAGGCAAGCAAAATCCTCAGGTGAGTGTACTAACTCACTATTGGGATTTCTTAACATGCTGATGGGTGATAGCTTCTTCTTGCTTCCATCAAACTACCTGGATTCGGTGGGATTTATGCTTCCATCAAACTACCTCGATTTGGTATTTGCTTACCTTGAAACAGCAGTCATGTTTCCAAGCTCTGTGACTGTTCATAGTCACATGAACGAGAATTCTGACTACAAAACTAGTATCGAGCCCAACAGATGTATGACTGATGTTGGTCTTTGCTTGTTGGCTCGTTCCATGACTCCTTTTCGCTCTTAATGTTTACCCAGAAGCTGCTGCTACCCATGATTTCGATATGAACTCGATCAGTAAGTGATGATAAAGCTTGTCAAGTTGAGCACTCTCTCTTGCTAGTTTAGAGGATACGTTTTCTGTTGATTGATGCATTTGGGGTAGTATGAGTAAGTTTAACATCACGAGAGAGTGCTAGTGTAGAGGATACGTGGCTCATCTTCTGTAACTTCAAACTGTTGCAATGGTTGAAACTGTAGCTCATCTTCTATTTGCTTGCTTGAAACTGTAGCCCATCTTCTGTGCTTGCTTCAAACTGCAGTAATGATGCAACAAAGAAACTCAATTCATGGTTGGTGTTTGATTTTGTGCCATGGATTTTGTGTTTGTTTGCCTTGAAACTGCAGTCATGTTTCCAAGGTCTGTGACTGCTCATAGTCACATGAACGAGAATTCTGATAATTAAACTCGTATCATGCTCAAGATGTATGATAGAATTTGGTTTTTGTTTGTTGGCTCGTTACATGACTCCTTTTCTGTAGCTTTGATTTTTTGCTTGATTTTGCTTCAATTGCATTGGAGTGATTGATTGCTCAAGTCTGCCAGCAATATGTGTTCAAGTTTTGTGTTCAAGTTTTGTGTCGAATGCTCATTCCTTTCATCTGTGGTGCTAATTCATAGATTTTCATGCAAACCATTTGTGGTAATCGAATAGTTGATTCCGTAGGCTCGTTGAGTGCTTGGAATCAGTTTGAGAATGAATTTGTTGATTGAGTTCAGTCACATGAACTAAATAGTTGACTATCAAACTCCGTATATGTTTAGGATTTGTGACTGGTCCTAGTCACATGAACTGGGATAATGACTAACCTTGACATTGAGAATGATTACCACTGTATGTATTGTGCAGGCAAGAGCACAGACAACCGAGCCATCTGTGTGGGAGGTGCGCAAGCGAGGTCCTGGAGGTTGTGGAATTCCCAAACCCAGGTCAACGAGCCCACGACAGCAGCAAACAGCCCGACCTCAACAAAGAAAACATCTCAAGATGTCAGACGATTCACTATCAGGGGAGCCCTTCCATTACTGCAATGACGTTGTACTCGAGGTTCCTCCTAACCAGGGAGGCAACGCACTTCCTTCGCGTGGCCGAGCCGTTCCCCGGCATGGGTCCAAAGTAGCTTCGACCTTGAAATTGCAGAAAGAGAGCTCCAACTACTGCAATGGAGGCGAGCGATGGAGATGCAGGAGCCTGGGGTGAACTCCTCCACATATTCTCCATCAGAGATGACTGAGAGCTTTGGTCAACCCTCATATTCTTGAGACCAGAAGTCCAGACGACGGGTCGCTTTGAAGCAACAACAGGCTCAGGAGGTCACTTTTCGAGATGCAGGAGGGCCCAGAAAACACCTTGTGGAGGTCGATCTGAGAGGACATCCACAAGGACAGAATCGACCGCTGTGGCTAACATGTCTTCGAGGTCATGCGCAGGATATAGATTTCAGCGAAGATAACTACAAGAATCTCAACAGTTCTATGCTGCTCGTTGTCAAGGAACGAGTGGACAACACTTTTGAGTACCATGGGGGCCTTGGCAAGGTGACAGAGGAGGCTTTCCACAGCATTTTGAAGGGCGAGTTGAAACTGAAGAGATATCAGTTGAAGAAAAGAATGCAAGAAGGGAAGGACAAGCCAAAGTACATTCGGCATGACCATTGGGTAAAGTTGTCAAAACTCATCTTGGAGGAGAAAAAACAGCATGAAGCAGAGAAGCTGCGATACAGCCGAGCGCAAGTGAGGAGGCCGTCTTCAGCCGGGCGCAACGAAGAATATGTTCGAGCTAATTTGATAAGTCTTCAGTCTTTGTTTTCATGAATTTCATCACAAGCATTCCAAGCTTTCTAGACTGCCAGCAAAGTCAGATGATCACCGGTACTTGGAGAAACTTGCGGTTCTCCTTCTTAGTTTCGTCAGAAGTCCATTACAGCTCTTGATCTCAAAGGCTGTACAACTGTTCCATAGAGCAAACCAGGTCTTGAAGTGACTAGGTGCAGTCATCAAATTAGAGTTTTTGATTGTTCTCAGTCATCACGTTTGAATTCGTGACTTTTTTAGTCATAGAGATCTCTGACCCAGGTTAAGCCATTCATTTTCGAAGACACTTGACGGCAGCAGCTCATTCCTGTAAGCAATTTCTGTGTACAATCGGTAACATTTTCCAAGTCCAGTCCTTCCTGCACGTCCTGCTCGTTGCCTTGCAGAAGCCCGTGAAATTGTGGTGATAACCCAACGACGTAGTAGATTCCAGCGATCGTGAGAGAAGCCTCATCAATTGTCACTAATCATGCAGCACTAAGTAGGGAATCTAACATCTCTGTGCAGGCCATTGAACTGGAGAGAAGCCCAACTAGGGTTGAAATTGAAAGGGAGCTTGCACAGGTCAAAAATGCCCCTCGAAGACTCATTCCCAGAAATGAAACCTCCCCGAGTAGCCGAGTGTCTGATGCACAGCCAGAGCACAACAGTGATTGGCGGAGGTCCATTGAGAAGAACATTGAACGCATCATGCAGCACCTGCAGATTCCCGTTGTCACCCCCATGAAGCCAGCAAGTGCAAAGAGCAGCTCCAGCTTAGAGTCCGCCGGCACCGACACTTCACGAAAGCCAGATCACATTCAAGAAAGTATCATGCCACTGTAGGTACAAGATGATCTTGATGTGTGTTGTCCAGCTCCTATTATTACAGCTCCTGCTTGGGCATTTAGTTCTAGAAAACTTCACTATGCCAAGTTCGTGACTGTTTGTAGTCATTGATATGGAAAGAGTGACCAGGCTTGACTAGATGCAGTCATGAACTTTGAATTCGTGATTGATAATAGTAATGAAGTTAGAATATGTGACTTCTCACAGTCATCAGTTTAGAATCTATTACTATCCACAGTCATAGAATTTGAATAAGTGACTGGAATGGTCAAGAAGGTGTGGCATTGTTGAACACATTTATAAACATTGCTCATGATTAGAAGCCATGATTGAGAGGATCCTTATTGACGTGTTGCCTCTATACTCAACAGGGATTGCAGCAAGCAAGGGAGTGCGAATTGCAGCCTGCAGATCCGGATAAGGCAGAGGACATTCCTGCAGTAGGTGATGTGAAGGACTCACATCCGTCGGGAACTTCGAGCAACCCTACAGGAGGCACTCCAGATTGTGGTACAGTGACCGTGGCAGAGTCAGGAGGACGTGCCCCAGTTGTGTACTCAACTCAGAATTTGAGGGCTTCCAAACCTGCAAAAGAGGACACTCGCACCCAGAAGAAAATGCGTTTGATAGAGGTTGAGAAGTTGAAGAAAGACCACGATGACACAAAGAAGCAAAGGGCACTCCGGGGGAGCAAAGACAAAGCTGAAAAGAGCAAGGAAGCCAACATTGACAGTCAGCAGAACGCGAAAGGGAAGAGGAAGAGAAACATGAACGCACCGGTAAGTGAACATGTAAGTGTCGACAGCCTTGTATTTTCACAGGTTTTTTTTCTGAAAGCACCAATTCAATGATTAAGTCCCAACTGATCCCTGTTTTGTGTGTTTTTTAATTTTTATAGGTTGTACAAGAAATCGAGGACCCGGATTTAAAGAAGGATGACCCTATGAGACTCAAGAAAAACATGAACGCACCGATAAGTGAACATGTAAGTGCCATGAGCCACTTCCTGGAATGTTGTGCCTTAGTTCTTTAGAAAATTCAGTATGCCAAGTTCGTGACTGTTTGTAGTCATTCATATGGAACGAGTGACCAGGCTTGACTAGATTTAGTCATGAAGTTAGAATACTTGATTGATATTAGTAATGACGTTAAAATATGTGACTTCTCACAATCATAGAATTTGAATAAGTGCCATGAGCCTTGGAGAAGTACATCTTTGTATCAAAGCAGCAATTTAGTCCCAACTGATCCTTGTTTTGTGTTTTTTTTATTATTATAGGTTGTACAAGAAGGTGAGGACCCGGAGTTTAAGAAGGGTGACCCTGTGAGACTCAAGGGACTTGAAGAAGGGGAGGAGGATAAAGTTGTGGCACTCGGGAAAGTGCAAAATGTAGCTGGGGCTTCTCTAAACGGGAAAACCATAATTGCAGGTACTGTGTCTGTGTAAGTGATGAAAAGCCTAGATGACGACTACAGTTTGTTTGCACCCGTAGATCTAGATGATCCACACGTGACCTTGGTAGGACGAGCAGTAGGGCACTTTGTACTGTGGCCCACAGAGTTCATGGACATAGATCTGTCCTTCTCCCAAGCAGTTTAGACTGATCGAGTTCCAGTTGCAGTGCATCCTGTTTCAGCACCGAATTTTCTCTTTCAATGAAATGTGTGAAAATCATTTGCATGACCTGACGCAGTGCTCACAACCGCACGGTTGACTTGTAATAGTGAACAGATCTCATTATCACCCTAATCTGAAACTGAAATCTATGACTACGCACCGTAAGAATGGCAGATTCGACTGCATGGCATACGTTTGCATTAGACTACGGACAGTCAAGTCCTAGTCAGATGCTTCCGATTTAATATTGAAATTTGACTCCCAATAGTGAAAGAAACGAGTATACAAGGACTCCATGCAGTCATCAGATGATATGGGTGACTATGTGTAGTGAAGCATATTTGACTTTACAGCGTCGTATTATCTCACGTGTGTGTATGATGCAATACAGTCACAACCACATCACTATACGTAGTGATCAAACCATTGCTATATTCTCTAATACCTCACTATAATTAGTCATGTCCATCTCATGATTTCAGCATTGGAGACTATGTATAGTCACTTCGATGTGGCTCTACAGAGTCGTATTATCCCAAGTCTATGTGTGACTCAATGCAGTCACTACCACAGTACTATGCGTAGTGATAAAACCGTTGATGCAATCACTAATATCTCACTACAATTAGTCATAGCATTCAGAAGCTATTTCAGTATTCGTGACTATGGGTAGTTCAATAGATGTGACTCTAAAGAGTCCTATTCTCCCAACTCAATGTATGACGCATTTCACTCATCATCTCACTACTATGCGTAGTGATAAACCAGTCATGTATTGACTGATACCTCACTACAATTCGTCATATCATTCAGAAGCTATTTCAGTATTTGTGACTATGGGGTGTCAAATAGATGTGACTCCAAAGAGTCGTATTCTCCCAACTCAATGTATGACTCAATTCAGTCACCATCTCACTACTATGCGCAGTGATAAAACCTGTCATGTATTGACTCATACCTCACTAAAAATAGTCATGCCAATCAGTCGCTATTTGCATATAGATGACTGCGTGTAGTCATAAATATATGACTATATAGAGTCATATGGTCCCAAGTCCCACTGCACGTCCCGTTTTGAGGTCCCAAAACACTGTGGGAACGCAGCATTGGGAACAAGAAGTGTCCGATATGACCCCCAGTCAGATTGTCCGAAGCGACTAAGTCGAAATGACTACAAACAGTGCTAGTCACATTTTGGTTTATGCCCTATTGTAGTCATAAAACCTAGTCACATTGGGCTGGTTTTCTTGTAGTACAAAGACTAAGTGTTTTGATTTTGAAAAAAAATACAGATTGCAAGCGCAATATTTATATTTTATTAATATATTTACTATTACATTGTATGTTTACTTCTTTGTATATTTGATCCGTTTTCCTTCAAAGATTAACTGTAAAAGTTTGATATTGAAACAATTATATATAAAAGGTTTAGCGGTTAAGACCACTGTTTTTTTGTTAGCGCGTTAAGCACTTGTCATAGTTTAGGGTACGGGGCTGGTTGGTTGTTACAAATTTCCTGCCTGTCGAGCGTCACTTAGCAGCACCAAGTCATGCATATCTCATATCCGCTCAAACAAATTCAACGGGAATCGAACCCGGACCAGCTATATGAGATAAACACCCACTCACAACCAACCATTGAGCTCATGACTTGGTGTCTAGGAGATGAGAAACCACTCCTTTAAACATAAGCATTATTTTTATTTAAAATGGTACTATATTAGTTTCGAATCGACCGTTCTTTTCATGACTCTCATTTTAAAGGAAACTCCTCCTTTCAACTAGGACCGATCATTCTTTCGGTAACTCTCGTTTTAATGGAAATTCCAACTTCCATAGGATATATGTACTAACTATCCACCTAAATTGACAACCCATTTAGATTCAATCCTCCCCCTTGAAAATGAGAGATATGATTTTGAGAGGTCCCTATTCTCTCATTTGAATGAATATTATGTTCCTTGTTGTGCATGCACGTGTATTATTACAGTACTTGAAGAGTGCACTCCCCGGGAGGTGCTTGAGCCTCAGCCTCAATCCCTTCTCGAATATGAAGATAATCTGCACATTAGTGTGTGCACGTTTGCTAGTCGCGGGATAATCTTCTAGCTGCTCATATTTCGCCGGAATATAATCCGCAAACTCAAGTGTGTATTTATCTCCAAATTCGGAAGCGTGAAGGTGAGGCAAATTTTTTGCCTGTGCGACTTTGTCACCACAGATCCATACCCATACAGAGAGACCGGTGACATCGTGATCGTCGATCCCTGAGAGCACAAAGAGCACGTTGTAAAAGTAAGGCGAGTCATTGGACGACCCCGCCTGTTCAAGCGCACCAGGGAGATTTCTGAAGTCCATAATCGCCACCTTAATCCTCTGGACGGTTGTCTCGTCCCATGCGTATGTGCTCCATTCCGCCAGGACATCCTCGTCCAAATTATAGGGCCTATAGTATGCATTGCCCTTGGGAATCTGAAACTTCCCCTTGTTGCGAGGAACACCTTGAAGAATTCAGAAGCACAGGGAGACATTTCTTCAATGCTCTTCTTCCTTTTGTGGGGAAGTTTTGCGGCAGTGAAGTACTCATCTCCAGGAGCAGATAACAGGACATTGAGCGCAGCTTTTGTAATGCTGAATTCCTCCTTGAAATGCTTCCTGCTGTCCTTCTTGAACTCGCCGCTAGAGCTGTAAAGAGCGAATTCTGGTCGCATGCTGTGTATCTGCCTCTTCATAATGGTCTTCTTCTTGCATCTCTCCAGCCAGTCCTTGTAGCTGTAACAGTTGGAATGCACACCCTTGATCTGTTTCATCGTCACTTTAGGGTATGACTCCTCCCTCTTGGGGTCAGGCCTGTTCAGCAAATGCTCGGCAAACCTCATAAGCTGCGCTTCGTTCAGGTTCCCCGACCACTTAAAGAACTCACAGGTCATGACACCATCCCGCTATGGATTCCAACTCGGCAATTCCTTGAACCTCTTCCCCGTATCAGGATCCATTAGTTCCCTCTGCGAGTGTGCGGAAATGAGTTCGCTCCACAGGTTGTACACCTCATCGGACGCGGTGATGATCTTCAGCTCGTTGTAAATAGCCAGCTCTTACTCTTTGGGCTTCTTCCTGCTCAATGCTTTCTGGGTCTTCTTGACGTCCATCAGTGCAAAACAAAGTTTCACCGCGTCATGGAATTCCTATGACATTCAATACACGAGTGCCTGGTTCAGTAAAACAACTCGAATCAAGTTAAACAGTTATATTTGTCTATCCTGTGCTTTATTTGCTTATGACCTACTGACAGGGAACACATTCAACTCGAATTGAGTTGAACTGCATGATTACCTTGTACTTATTTGCATCTTCCACTTGCTTCTTTGTCCTGCGTGTTGGTAAGGCCCTGCCAACTTCTGTAGCCTCCTTCAAAGGTGTTGGACATTTCAGGCTTTTCTACACCGCACAAGCGCCTATGATGTTTGTGGCCCATGTTTGTGGCCCATGTCCTTGGAGATCGTACACAGTGTAAGCTTCTTATCCTTGTCCGGCATCTGGACAAAGAAGTACATTACTTGCTCCACCTTTCTCTGCTCCAGGCAACATTTAGCTCTGCTGGTGGAGGCAGCAGCTGATCGATGGAAATCTCAAATGCCTTATCGATCCTCCAAATGTACGAGTCGGTGCATTGCGACCAGTAGTTCTCGTACACCTCCATGGAGGTTTTGTAGTCAATCTTCTTCTTGTTGTAATCACTAGGAATGTCAGTCAAAGCTGATTCCATGCTGGCATCTTCGTGGTGAGACGGCTCCCCTTCGTCTGCTAAAAGGGACTTCCGAGTATGGACAGCCCTCAAGTTTCTAGGAGTCACCGGTGTCCTAGTGGTCTGCGATGCGGAGGGTTTTCGTATCCGGTTCCCACTCGTCCCAGTCTCAGGGGTTTCAAAGAGCAAGGATTCCTGGCTTCTGCCCTGGCTTATTATCTCCTTGCTCAAACGTAATGGCTGCATCGCTTTCCTGGTGACATTGAGCTTCAGCTTGTACACCTCAATAGCAGTGAGCATACTCCTCAAACGTGGTGCTAGGACATGCGCAGGGTGCTGGTCATCGATTGGAGTTCTATACCAATAGGTATCAGCGTGAGCCTCCACATCATTTGCGTGGTTTTTGTAATTTGTATTTTTGAGGCTGGCAATGTATGGAGTTATGTTGAAGGGGGTCTTCTCCGGCTCCATCATGTACGTGAAGCGATAGTCGTGGTTAGTGCCTTCATCCTTGACCACGCATATGACGCAGACGTAGCCTTTCGGACCAGGGGTGACATCCACGACCTCTTCGTATAGCGAGACTAGTAGATGGAGCTTGGTATTCTTGTACTTGTTGATGAGTGCGAGCTTCTCAACGGTGGAAACCAGAGTAAGGCTCCACCACTCCACGTTCTCTGGGTCCAAAAACTCCCAGCACTCACCGTGTGTGACCTCGTCGCCAAATGCTACTCCATCATCCCCGGGCGTTTTGAACCGCTTGAAGAAGGCGACAAGCCAAGCTTGTTGGTTCTGTGCGTGTGATCCCACGTAGACTTAGTATTAGTTGTTATTCCTTCAGTTTTTTATTAAGGAATTCCCTGGAATTTAACTCAAATTGAGTTGAATATGCTTGCAACAACCTCATTTATGTTTTTCAGAGTTATTTACTAGTACTTAAGTCGACTCGAGTTTAATGTCTGTTCAACTACATCTTTGATTAACTTCTGAGTTCCTTTTTGTTTGAACTAATTAATCCATTTAACTCGAATCCAGTTTAATTTTATTAATCCAGTAGCTTGCTACGTGAAAGACATTCGTGGGTCGTGTAGAATTCTTTGTGTAGACTTAGAATTCTCTGGTATAGCAGGCAATTCAACTGGATTTGAGTTGAATTATCTGATGGTCAATATGTTTATGTGTTTGAATTCAGAAATTGTCACTAGTATTCAACTCGAGGCGAGTTAAATGTCTGTTAGCATAGACTATTATTATCTTTTGAGTTTATGTTTTTCTCTAAGTTTTTAGTATATTGTTTGATCTAAGCAGTACATTTAACTCGATTCGAGTTGAATTGTATGAATCCTTTGAATGTGCGAGAGCAATTCAACTCGAATCGAGTTGAATAGTGTGAATGGACTTATTTTTATATGCAATTTGTTTTTCAAAGCAGGAAATTCAACTCGAATCAAGTTGAATTGATCTATCTACCTCTGGACCCTATCGTAATTCTAGTCATTGCCGATCTTCCCCTATGATTTATTATTGATATCACTGTCACGGGTTCTCGAAATCTATTCAACTCGTATCGAGTTGAATGTACCCGGTATGTTGTTCAGGTTATTGAGGTATACATTCAGCTCGAGTCGAGTTGAATTTGAGATGCTCATAAAGGTTTTTATGGCAACTTTGAATTGAATTGACGTCGAGTTGAATAGATCTGGAGTTGAATTTACAGTTTGTTGTATTTGTTTGTATATTGTTCACATATTTTTGTATATGTATTTGTATCGGTTCAGATTTCCTAGTTTATATGAGTGCAGTAAATCACTCACATAACACTGATTTCCATATATTGCAATGCTACAACTTCAAATTTCACATGCACGTTGCATTTTCTCAAATTGTGTGCAATCAAACTTCTACAATAAAAACAGACTCACCATACATTACACGTTACGGTTATTTTGCAAACCAAACAAACCGGGAGTGATCAAACAAGTGCAAAATATCATACACCCTAACTACGAAATACAAATAATACTCACCCATAATAAGCTTGGAAGTTCTTGGTGAAGCTTCGGGATAAATTTCAATCGCCGTGCAGGATTGCAGATAGAGAATCCCTCCCAACACTTGTACAATGCAAAAAATAATTTTTCCTATCAACTTCATATTCATTGCAAAGATATTTTGAGCAACAAAAATTCCTCTTTAATTGGACACAGCTGTAAGCACTATGCTAGTGAAGCTTAAACCTATAGATTCTAAACACATATAATGATCCCGAAGCACAGATGAGGAGCACAAACCTTGAACCCTAAGCACAGATGGGGAGCTCAAACCCTGAACCCTAAGCACAGATACTGAACACAAGGATATCCTTGAAAAACACACTACCACAATGTTTTAGGATTGAATGACATGACATGACATGGAGATTTGATTATTACAATAGATTACATTGAAAAATAAGAAACAAGATGGAGTAGTCAGTTCGCTTAAATAAAAATAAGCAAGCTTTGAAAGTAGAGACTGAGGAAACAAGGTACCAAAAAACAGAGTACAATATTCAAATGTGTGAATATAATAGACAGACATTTCGTACCTGCAAGTAATAGCAAGCACAGAATTTGAAACAATGAAACCTAAGCACAATGACTGAACCCCAAGCACAATGACTGAACCCTAAGCACAATGACTGAACCCTGACGCTGTACTCATCCGCAAGCACAATGACTGAACCTTAAGCACAGTGGCTTAACCTTCAGCACAGATACTGAACCCTTATCAAATGAATCCTTAGCAAATATTTAGCACAGAAACCCCTCAACAAACGCATAAAGAACACAAGTCAAATTACGTGATGCCACAGAAATTGGACAACATACCTGCTTGGGGATGGCCATACGAAAGGGGCGGCAAGGCTTGCAGGCGCTGGTCGATGGCAGAGCAGCTTCAAAATTCAGCTCCAAACTCTAAGGCGTGGCGAAACCTCTGTGCTCCAAACCCTAAGGCGCTGCGCAAACTCCGAGCTCCAAACCCTAAGGCGCGGCTTTAACCCTAAACACGAAGCTCCAACAACTCCAACTCCAACTCCAAGCTCCAGCAGCAGGTCAGTGACATGACCAGCGGGGCGAGAGGAAGACAGAAAGAGGGAAAAGGACGACAACAGGGCAGCAACAACAAGGAGCGAAGAGATCGCGAGCAACACGACGGAGCGGAGAGAGCGGCAGGAGCAGGAGCGACAATCGAAAACAATGGAAACCCTAATTTGTTGAGAGAGACGACCTCACGTTGCCGCTGCCCGATCTGCCCATATTCACTAATGCATGTAGACGTACACGTGTATATATATATATATATATATGTGTGTGTGTGTGTACATACACATGCATATACACGTGTACATACCTGTGTACACATATACACGCATGTATGTATGTACCCCCAAAGTTTAGGGTCCAATTTGTTTTCTTGGTATTTCTTTGAGCCAATTTCATTGATCATATTGTAAGAAACAAGATTTAAAAAAGGTTCCAAATTATGTCATTAGAATGATTGATGAACATTGCATGTGTTCATTGCAACCTAAATAAGTTTAGCCACGAAGAATTATTTTATTTGCCTACTTAAAAAATCACTTTCAAACATGACTTTCAAACATGACAATAACTTTGGGACGGAAGGAGTATATTAATAGAAGTATATGTATGTACATATGTCTGCATATATATGTACATGCATATACATACAATACGTGGAAGGCAGGGTTGGCAGAAAATAATTCTTCTAGAAAATGTTGAAAGAATAATTAAGTTGTATAAAGTATATTGTTTACATCTAAAAAAGTGAAGTTAATAAAATGCGAAAAATAAATAAAACCTTGTTTGAATAGAATTGAATTAAAACATATCAGTCAACGCGCCCAACAATTTAAAAAAATAAAAGAGTTTCGTAGCCGGTACAGTTTTAATGCTAGCTTTTCATAGCGATTTCTTAATAATTACTTTTCTAAGTGCAGACATTCATGGTTTCAACTTCTATCAATTATTCGACATGAAAGTGCCGACCTCCACAAAATTGTCAACAGAATTGGATTATATTATATTAACATTTAACGAGTTAGATTTAAAAATTATCTAGCAATTGCTTAATGTCAAATGTCATTTTTAGTTCAAGAAATAAGCCCAAAAACACAATTTTAAAAAGTACTAGGTAGAATCAAATAATGGAACCAATCCATGTAGTAGAACATATTATTCCAATTTCATTACGAGTTTCTGAAATATTTTTGTCTTTGTTTGGGATTTTTAATTGAATTTCAAGATGAAACCTTTCAAAATTAAACAAAGAATATTGATACAAAATATGATGCATCCAACCGTATAGTTCGGATTTTAACGCACGCATTTTGAATAACAGTTTACTCCAGAAGATCAAATACGTGCATAAGGCAATATTAGTTCTATTCAGACGTTGCTCAGATTTTGAGACATATTAGTTCTTCAAAAAATCATTTTATACCTAGTAATTAGAAATAAAAATATATGATGGTCAAATAGTCATTCTACAATGAAATTCTAAAAGTTTATGTTGATACCTATTTATAAATTGTATAACTTTGAAGAGATAAAACTGAGATACACAAGAGAACTCGAAAAGACTCTATATAACGAATATGATCTTGCATGTGATCAGTCCTAGATAGGATTTTACCTCCGTAACTCTTTAGCGTCTAGGGTGTTTATGAAAAACCATAGTTTTTTGGTGTATTTTCTCTTAGACCTTCTTCTGTTTGACTTATAAATATTATTAATAGTAGTTAAGCGTATAATTGCAAGCATAGCTTAATCAAACAAGTGCCAGTTAAACCTTAGTGAAATCAATCCGTTGGATTGGAAGATTATGTAGTATGTTATTGAACCGTATAATGCACACTCAAAAATGAGATTTTGGAGGATAGGTGAGTTCAAAGTTTAATAAAATTTGGTTTTAATATTCCAAAATAAAAGTGAAGGGGTTCATTTACTGACCTATATTGACAACTTAGTCTTAGTTACAATCTTAGTTTCATGATTGATTGTCAAGAACGGACTCACCCAAAATTATTGTGAATTTAATGAGTGATATTAGTGACTTATCCATGTACGGTTTAGGAAAAAAAAATATACATTAAAATATAAAAGAAGTTTGTACTTACATTGATCAACATTGGAATACATACACCAATGAAATATGAACAAAACAATACATTTCTAAAAAATAAAACATAATAACAAACTTCCAAACTTACACAAGAACTACCGCATAATACATGTGATGCATATGTAAGTATGTACTGTATTTTCGCGTATTTGCAGTAATTTCACGCTTCTTTCCTTAGTATTTTGATAGTTACACAACTCCAAATAGGAATTTAATTTATTTTTCCGAAAGATATATATTATAAGTGTCCAACTCTGAACATTACAATTCCAAACCGTTTTTGTTAATCTGCCGAAAACCGAAATATCGTTGTCTGGAAAATAAAAATATATTAAATACGTCATCAACTTCATTTTTACACAAAAGTTGAATTATGTCAATAATTCAAAATTAAACTCCACACAAGATGAATTTTCAATGTGAATCACTTCAACAATGTCTTAAATTAATGTTATAAAATTCGCTAATTTGGGAAAGTAATGATGATGCTTCCATCATTTATTTTTCTGTTTTGGAGATAACAATTGACAGTCAAAATTAAACCAATCATAGTATACTATGGAACTCTAAGTTTGAAAATTACAAATTAGAGAAATTATCAAATCATAGTGCTTTTAAGTTAACTTAAAACTAATCTACAGTTGTTTTTCGAAGTTTCATCGTACGGATAATTTGTACAAACTATGCCTTACATTTTATATACTATACCAAATTTCATCAGATTTTTGAAGGTACATATAATTATAACACACCTATGTTTTGTCCAATAGTACTCAGGTTTTAAATGGTTAAAGAAATTACAATATTTTTTGTTAAATAAATATATAATCGTTATATTTATACTTAAAATATATATACAATACGTTGAATGCATGTGAACTTTAAAGTAATGCATACATTTTTAAGATGTACAATGCGTACTAAAAATTCAAATTTAGAGCTACCTCAGTCTATTCAAATAAGCCCAATTATTATATTTTAAAGAGAAATAAAAGAGCTTTAAATAGGGTGAAATCGTACAAGTTGCATATAATGTCTACGTTTAAAATTCATGGGAACTTTAAATTTATGCCACCATTTATATGATTTATAAGGTTTAAAAAAATTAAAGTACGGAGCCTGCTGTAGTTTAATCCATTCGAAAAATTAGAATGTTTAGGTGAAGAAAATTATATGTTCAAATTGGAGGAACGTACAAGTTGTGAACACATTGCATACGTAAAATGCATGAGAAAATTGAAGTCATCGAATGAATTTAACAATGAATAATTTGTTCAAAATTTGAATTTTAGCACTAGCGTAATTTTTTACTGCCAAGTTATATTTAATTAGAACTCTATGTACAACGACTTATATTAACAAACCCTACAAGTTGCAAATAATGTCAACTACTAAAATTCATGAGAATTTTAAATTGATGCAAGCGTTTGTTCGCAATATAATACTTCATTATCTTAAATTACGGTGCTTCTTGTAGTTAATAATTTAATTAATGCATTCATTCAATTGTTGTATGACAAGAAATTAAATCTTTGAAATGAGTGAACGGTCAAGTAGTAAGTACTATGAATACGTTAAATGCATTATTGACAACATTAAAGTTATGCAAGGATTTGAATGAATGATGTGAAGTGCCAAAAACAATTAAATTTTAACGATGTTGCAACATTTGACACATGCCATTTTACGTTTAACATTTAACATTACGCATTAAACATTAATAGAAATTGACAATGCCAATGCATGGACAATTTGTGAGTTATGGCGATGTGCAGAGGAAAAGTCTTCTTCATTTTACTTTCAAAAACAACTATAATTTTTTTCATTTTTGTCAGCAGAAACTTAAGGTAGATGTCAAAATACACCTCATATGCCCAAATTGGTCAAAATTTGAGAAAGTTTTGACGATTTCAAAATTATGACGATCATTTGTATCGTCTAGTTAACTTTATATGAAGTACCTACTCGGGGGGAGCACTCCCTTGTATATTTTGCATACACGTGCGATAATGACCTATTTATTTGGGGGGTTATTTACCTTGCAAAAAATATTATAAGGTGATGGTATTTTACATGTAAAAAGCGTGAGAATATTAGATGTGATGGTATTTTACATGTAAACATGTTTCACTTTTTAAAAATCCCCTATTTTACATGTACATTTTTTACAAAATTTATTTACAATGAATATATTGAACCCTATTATTTATCGCACGTTGTTTCTAAAAAATTTGCCAGTGAACCCCCCGAGAGTACCTACTTAGTTAATGCAATTTAGGTGAACTAGACATAATGGGTTTTTCCCAAAATCATTAATTTTGCCATTATAATGTACATGGTGTTAAATAAGTACAACAATTGAATTGCTTTATATGATTGCAAATATTCCATTAAAATGTTATACGAAATGAAATGAAATTAATGATACTAAACAACGGTCCGGACAGTCACGTGTATACTAGTTTTAAAATTGTTGGTCTATAAAATTTAAAGTTTACCGCATTTGCTATAATGTTAGACAATTATTAATTAACAATATATCATTTAAAGACATGATAAAAAATTTCTTATTGTGAAGTTTAATTGTGACCATGACTATTTCAACACTAATTAAAACAAATACTATCGCAAATGAACAAAATATAAACAAAGTCCAATTACTGTCGAAAAAGATAATGCCTGCTATTCTTGTACAATTGAAACACTTTCAAACTTTTCTAGAGCTAAAAAATTATATAAAGTGTAGTGGAGATGCTCTTACCAAGACATACTTGTAGATGTCACTGATTGTGAGCTTCTTTAAAAAGCAAGAAAGTTGAAAATTCTCTGAAGTTTTCTTCTCATGTGCTAATGCTTCGTTTTCATTAACTTTCTGCATTCTTGCATCAGAGTGTTGTGTACTCTCATCCGCTGTGTCAAAATTTGACATTGCAGATTCATAAACATTTTGTGAATCATGATGATGTGCAAAAGAAGAATCTTCATTTTCCTGTCCATGATGAAAAAAGAACTCTCTCAACTTTTGTGTCATTCAATAAATTCAGTGCATAAGCTCAATAGGTACATAGTCAAATAACTTTTTACGTGCGTTGCATCTTACAAATTATAAATTTTTATCATGAATTTCAAATTTCTCACCTGTTTGACAAGATGCGATTTTGACAAACTGCAGGATGAAGCGCTATGGCTGGAGGTGAAGCCTATGCTTTCATGAGATGACTTTGTTCTCTTTCGTGCTATATGAAAATCACTTGGGCCTTTTTTCGGTGATTGATGAGAGCTCCCACCTTTTCGATACACTTCAAATTTGGAATTTGCTATAAGAGAGAACAACAATGTATCGCATTTCAAGAACGAATGGAAAGTCACAAAGTCTCTCCAATCACTGCCGAATCGAACTGATACATATTTTGAACGTTCGGTATGAATGATGACCTTCACACTCCATAATTATCGATGATTGATATCGAAGTATAGTACGTTTTTTGTCCATACATTCTAATAAAACGTGATGGCAAAATCTGCAAAAAACCAAAAGGAAAATGCATGAGAAAACAATCAATCGTGCTATGCAATCCAAAAACATTAAAAGAATGTGGAATTGACCATTCAACACTTATTATGCAAGTAAAGGTTCTAAGTATTTTTAAAGCAACTACAAAATAAATATACAATATTTGTTATTTTGGGAGATTTCCAATTTCTCAATTTGATGACAGTTTATCTCAAGTCGAGCTAAACTGCAACCACCAAATGGGTACTTCACTGAAACTGGACAAGACAACCAATCGTTGAACTTTTCTAATGGCCATAAATTACTCAAATGTTGTCCAAATTGGGCATATGAGGTGTATTTTGACATCTACCTTAATAAGTTTTTGTTGACAATGGTGACAAAGTTTATAGTTGTTTTTGAAAGTAAAATGAAGAAGACTTTTCCTCTACACATCGCCATAACTCACAAATTGTCCATGCATTGGCATTGTCAATTTCTATTAATGTTTAATGCGTAATGTTAAATGTTAAACGTAAAATGGCATGTGTCAAATGTTGCAACATCGTTAAAATTTAATTGTTTTTGGCACTTCACATCATTCATTCAAATCCTTGCATAACTTTAATGTTGTCAATAATGCATTTAACGTATTCATAGTCCTTATTACTTGATTGTTCTTTCATTTCAAAGATTTAATTTCTTCTCATACAATTATTGAATGAATGCATTAATTAAATTATTAACTACAGCAAGCATCGTAATTTAATATAATGAAGCATTATATTGCGAGCAAACGCTTGCATCAATTTAAAATTCTCATGAATTTTAGTAGTTGACATTATTTGCAACTTGTAAGGTTTGTTAATATAAGTTGTTGTACATAGAGTTCTAATTAAATATAACTTGGTAGTAAAAAATTACGCTAGTGCTAAAATTCAAATTTTTGAACAAATTATTCATTGTTAAATTCATTCGATGACTTCAATTTTCTCATGCATTTTACATATTCAATGTGTTTACAACTTGTACGTTCCTCCATTTTCAACATATAATTTGCTTCATTAAAACATTCCAATTTTTTGAATGCATTAAACTACAGCAAGCACCGTACTTTAATTTTTTTAAACCTTATAAATCATATAAACGGTGGCATAAATTTTAAAGTTCCCATGAATTTTAAACGTACACATTATTTGCATCTTCCCAAAATCATGAAATTTCCCATTAGTACAATGAATATGTTGGTTAACTCCCTGAACTATGAATTCTTACAAGTAACTTATTCATGCAAAATCTTGTAAGAATAGATTAAAAAAATTGACCAAAAGCAGTTTTTTGTTTATCTGCTCGGATTTAATAAACACCTTGCGCACAACCGCTGTCGCTAGGAGGGTCTTTTCAAAATAAATCTTCTTTTGCAATTAGGGAAGCACTTCGGCACTCAATGACATAAGCTCCTTGCGTTTCGCCATGGCAGGATGGATTAGGAATTTCTGTTGTTGTCATGTTGAAACAGTTAACGTGTAGCCTTCTTGTTAATCCTCACAACTATGTCATCTTAGTGTTTTTATTTTGTTCAAAACTATCAAATCAAATCAAGAGAATCAAGTAAACATAATTACTTATCAAAATGCTATAATTGTTAAAAGTGCATGTATTGTACAATAGCTTCAATTTGTACATGAGTTAGAAATGGTGCTCAATTTATTTGCTATTCTCATTGTTCATTGTGGTTCCTATCAGCGCTCATCATCGGTCATCAATTCTTTAAAAAGTGTTAAAATGAGCATCAGAACTAAGGTTTGGATTATCTACTCAAGTTTTTTATCCCTCGCATCCCAAAACTGAAGCTCTTTTTTAAAGTGAAGATCTTTTTTTAAAACCTGAAGCTTTTTGTATTTTTTAACTACTTGTAAACTTACTTGATAGCGTTTTTGTCCTTCAATGAATGAACAAGATTTGCTCTTGACAGACCGGTTCTGTAATCCGTCTGAAACTTGATTAGTTCTGTACAATTAACTACAAATCATAAAGTAACCCTTAACCGTAAGAGAGAGTGTAACACACAAAATGTCTATACTAACTTACCCCTAGTTACTCTTTTTAGTTTGTGAAGCGCTTTGGCACTCTATGATATAAGCTTCTTGTGTTTGGGCATTTATTTGATGAACCATGTTTTTGAAATTTGAAATTTTGAAGCCACTATGCATCATACATATATTTGGATAAATCTAATATTCTCATGAATTCTACGTTTTGAAACTATTTTCAACTTGTGGGGTTTTTTGTTTACCTTTGAACTACTAAATCGCTTAATGAATTATTTACTTGTGTTCAATAAGTACATGTAGCGCTAAATTTTAAGTCATTGTAAAATAAATTTATATTTATTACTATAAGTACTTAAAAAATTTGATTTTTTCTTCTAAAGATGTACTTTAGAAGGTGAAACGATTATTAAACCTATTATGTAGTGAGCACTTCAACGTATAGCTAAAAATAAACTAGTTTGATAAAAAAGTTTGAATGTATAGTTTGGATTAAACCTGAAAGGGTGGCATTACAGAGCAAAGGCCCTTCACCTAAAGAATTGGATGGAAAACATCCAGGTATCAGTCGGAATTGAAGAATTATTTCCATGGGCGAATGATTTTTTGGGTGTCCTGGGTTAAACCCGAACATGGGACAGCGTGTCGTAAATAAATGTATTGAAAAATAATCAGGCGTACGATTCATAGGAATATGTCGTATGTATAAAAATTTGGAATAGCACGTGTCATGACTTTTCCAGCAGTAAATGGGCAATTAATATCACCTACATCGACGTTGTAAAAACAGCAGGCTCAAGTTGCCCGCCCTTGTCATATATTAGCCCCCAAAAAGGCACATTCACTGTAAAGGAACCCGGAGTCCTCGTCACTGGATGTGAACAACGCAATTGAAATCGACCGTTTGAACTCGTTTATTCCATTCCCGCTAAAATTCTCTTGCCAATTCGCCTATAAGTGCATTTGCGGAATCGAGGGCTACCTTTTTCCATTCGGTCTCACACTTGCGCTATTCGAACTTCGTTGCACTTGCATCGCTTTGCAAGCAGGTCTTTCTTTGCGAGAGCGCAGTATCTGGTTATTAGCACTAGATAGTTGTTGTTGAAGGTGTTTTGGACTACGCAGTAGTAGTGCTAACCGCTTTGTGAGTTGGAGGTACAACAACGCGTTCCGGGTGGTTTTGCGCCAAATTTTGGTATGGTTTTGTGGCCAAAGGTTTCAGTTTCTTCGTTTGATCCATGTTGTTGTCTTGCGTTTGATTAACTCTAGCGAGGCAACAAACTATAAGGTTAGGGTTTTGTGTGATTCACGTATGCTACTGTAGATATGTTTCTTGCATTGTAGAATTGAGAATTGCGGTACAATGTAGCGTTGAATGCGACTGGATGCACTGTGCCTGAATATTTTGCCGCAAATTCCGGGAAATGTTATTCAAATCTCCCCTACTCTTGCTGACGATAATTCAACTCGACTCGAGTTGAAGTGCTTGATACGAGAACTATGTACAGAAAATTAGGAGGACGTCTATCAACTATTTACTGGATTCAACTCAACTCGAGTTGAAGTTGCGGAATAGAGCCTGATTAACCGTATTCATAAGTAGGGAAATTCAATTCGAGTGAAGTTGAATTAACAGAAAAACACACATATTGGCAGATATCTGTGTAATGTGTCAATGAAGATGACTCCCTAATATTCAATTCGAGTCGAGCTGAATGTTTGTGAATCAATTTAACTCGATTCGAGTTGATTTTGTATCAGACATTCTAATTGTGAGTAGTCGAATAAGAGGGACCAATTCAACTCAACTCGAGTTGAATGAATCCAGATCTTTCAAACCGACTCCAGTTGAATGAGTTGGACCCATTTAACTCGAGTCGAGTTGAATGACCTGGACACATTTAACTCTAGTCGAGTTGAATGGGCTGGACCCATTCAACTCGACTCAAGTTGAATGAGCTGGACACATTCAACTTGAGTCGAGTTGAATGACCTGAACGCATTCAACTCTAGTCGAGTTAAATGCGCTGGACCCATTCGACTCGAGTCGAGTTGAATGAGCAGGACCTATTGAACTCGACACGCATTAAATGAGTTCGGCCTCTACAATCAATTTAACTTGAATTGAGTCGATTGAATCCTGGAGCGAATGCGTTCCATTTACTGATCCCTGGATTTCTGAGTATTCAACTCGAGTCGACTTGAATGGTTTGTGCAGTTAACTGATGAGTGATACTTTTGATGTGTTTCATTATGCAGGGGGTTTAATGGATGCAAAGAACGTTCCAGTGGTTACTGATGAGTTTTCTTCTGATGAAGAGGTTGATGCCAGACCGGAAGAGTCACACAACATTCCCAACTGCGAAGGTATTCCACGGAGGCTATGGGTTACCAAGTTCATATCACTATATAGCAAAGGAGGCTCTCCTGTGGCTGAAAGCTTATGTCATAGTGTAAGCTCCCACCTTGTACTCGGTTGCAACGGTGCACTTGGAGACACTCATGTTGTCGTTCAGATCTCGAAGAGCCTCTCCACAGCTGATGTGCCAGATGATTGGAGATACTCTGTCTGGGCTTGGTCGATTGAGTTTCTCTACTGCAATGGTGCTAGCCTCAGAGACTAAGATCTGCGGTACAATTACAACTGCCGCGTAGCAAGTCTTGCCCAGCCTGGATCGTCGCGTAGCACACGTTACACCAGTACTGTGAGGAACCCGCCAAGTGAGACCTCCGTCAAAGCCAAAGGTTTGCTAACACAGGAGTCGATTAACACTGTTTCCAACAAAGTCTGTAGTTCCAAAATTTGTGTTCATCCATTCCCTAGGGATAAGATTTGCGCTTTCCGAGAGCGTATGTACCGTGATACTTCCTTTCAGTTCAGATTCCATAAGAAGCTAGATGTCCACATGTAGATTCATCGTGACGCCCAAGGCAGGAGGGTCGCCACTATCGAGGGTATTGACGTCTGCATGCCTGTATGGAGGCACATTGTTGGAGTGTCTGAAGCCACTTTCCATTGCTTCCAAGGGTTCGCTGCTGAAGGTCTTCAAGCACAGCCTCATAGGAACACGAGTTTATTGAAGCCTCAAAAGCATACGTCTCAGGCCACTGCTACTTTGAGATGCATCTTGAAGAACTCTGTAGATCATATGCCACACAGAACTCGCATTCTGAAATGGGGATAGAAGGTTGTATCTATGCTTCTTCCGGCCACATGGAAATAGAAGAATACCATCCTGGAGATCAACGTTGCAAATGCGTCATTTGGTTTGCAAAAAGTATCCCCCTCTAGTTTGAGCAGGATTCGGAGATTAAACTTTACTTAGTACGACGCAAAGAAGCCGGGAGATAATTTTTCCCGTTGCTCCAAATGTGATAGATTGCACTTCTTAGGTGTGGCGCCACAAGAGGGTCGCAGGACGCTCTACTATGGGCGAAGAAGCTCGAGGTGCATTTGTCTGCTGCCCGAGCTCATGGAGAGTTATATTACGCAAACCGGTACAAATCAAGTTCTTTCCCGCACGAATGTCTGACCATTATGCACGACAAAATGGATCATGCAAAAACCGCTTCTCCCATCTTCTCTCACCAGAGTAAGGAGCTTGATGGTCTGATTAAGTTGCCGATATCCGTCACGGGTATGATCGCCTATGGTCATAGGGATATCCGCTATGCGTATTACGGGTTTGATAACTTCGCTCACGATTCGAACTACACGGTAGGTTCTTTCGCAAAGCTCTTGCGAGATCTCAAGTTACCTCCAAAATACTCGTCCAGGGAATTGTTTGTGAAATCAAAGTCCGCTCCTATCTTTGATGTTGTCCTTCAAGGAGCTGACATGTGCAAGTCATCTTTTCGGACATCTCCAAAAATTGTCGTTCCAGCAACTCGACTTCCTTCCATTAAAAATGTACAGATGGACAATGCCACTGGTGATAATAAGAACAAATATGTGTTCTGTATTTGGTCACTTCTTGTATCCAAGAAAATCTTTCGTGAGGTGTATGTTAGTTTTATATTGGTGGGTCACACCCACGACGACATCGACGCTCTGTTTGGGAGGTGGAGCATGTTGTTGAAGAAAGATAACTACCCTGCAATTCCTTTGCTCATGAAGTCTTTCATGGATATGGAATCAGTACCCACTAGTCCCCATCTCGTCGAGGAGGTGCCTGATTTTAAAGGTTTCATTGAAGGCTTTATCAGGGATGGAGATGAGGCTCTTGTCGGTCACACTAAGGCTCAACAATTCATGTTCTTCCTAGACTCCACTGGTTTCCCTGTGATGAAGTACAAGATTTCTTGCACTGATGTGGATTGGCTGCCAAAGGATTGCACTGGGATTAGATTGTGGAGGGAGAATTCGGAAGGTCGTAGTTTATGGCCTTATGGGGAACCGGTTCCCGTCACGCACCGTGCAATGGAGGACATTGTGAAGGGCCTGTCGGGATTTATCAAGTACATGGAGACAATGTCCGCTGAAGACAGAACTAGAGAGTATAGAAGACGCTATGAACATTTGGTGTTCTACTGGCGAGCTGTGAAGACAATGTTGGAGGAGCCTATTGAACCATCCATTGCACTCAAAGACGGGTTTTGGCTATCCACTCGCGTTGCTGCGAGGGTGGAGGTTCAATTTGCTGAAGATGGTGGGCTTCGTGAGGAGTTTGTGGAGGATGATGCGTACGTTGGAGAGTTGCGCGATCGTCCATTGCAATCCTTCCGAGTTGGTCGTGATGTCTTTGAAGGCTATTTTGTTGCTATACGACCCGCGGATGGTGATTCTAGACCTGTATGGATTGCGAGAGCGTTGTCTGATCCAAACACGAACCCGGATCAACCGAATTGTGTACTCATTCAATATTTCCGGCCCACATCGAGAGATCAAAATGTTCAAGAGAGCTACACTGGGTGGGATTCCTCCAGAGGATTGCGTTGGAAGGTTGATGAAAGTCAACCTCCGGTGTGGGAGTATACGGATTCTCTGATGACAGCATGGAAGTCAAGAATGAAGAAGGACACAACGGAATGTATGTTGAAAATCCCAGTGGCTCAAATCAAAGTCATCAACAATAGCATAGCTGCATATTCTAGTGCTTGAACATCTTTCATGTATTGATGACCTATTTGAGTATTTCTACATCTATATAGTGATGTATATGTCTTTATTGCTTGCGTAGATAATATTTTGGCCCAATTGCAAAGGAATTTACGTATCTACTCTGAGAGTAGACGTATTAGTTTTGTTTGTTGCAAAATTCAATAATAGTTTGATGTTATTTGTTTGAACCGTGTTTTTCTATTCTATTGTATTTGGTTTGTTTTAAATATGCAAGTGCATTCTACGTATCACATTAATATATTCATTGTTTCATTGTACATGTGCATTTGTTTTTAGGTACTTCTTTACATGATTTATTTGTGGTGTATGTTTGATTGCATAATACTTTTGAATTATAAAAAAATTGATAGTGGTTAGGACCACTATTTATTGTTTTTTTGTTAGCGCGTCAAGCACTTGTCATAGTTTAGGGTATGGGTGCTTGATGGTCAGAATGTCTTCTTCTATATAAAACTCTCAATTTAATTAAAACTTCGATTAACATTTACTAATTATATTAACCATTAACTCCCATTCATCCACTAGAAATTTAATAAGACTATTTTGAGAGGTATCCATTCTCTCATTTTAATGAATATGATGTTCAGTATGGATATTAGACATTGACGCTGATTGTAGTTATTGATTTCTATCAACGGACTATATTTAGTCACTTAGTCTCCTAAACTTTTTGGATCTCATGACTATGATATGTGAACCAAAATGACTATATGTAGTCATTAGCTGTAGTCACGTGTTTGAAAGCAATGACTATGCACAGTCAATTTCTGAGCAATTTTGTTCGAAAATAAAGCTTTTATTCAGTCATATCATTGGGTGTAAACTAGAATGTATCTAAAGTTCTGACTATAGCTAGTCATACAGATGTGAATGATTGACGAGCCTTCACGAATATCTAAACCGAAAAAATGACTAATTGTAGTCATCACGACCATATTCTGCAACCAATGATAGTCATATTATGACATCATTAAATTATGACATTTTAGTCATTGAGTTGAATTCTCTGACTAAATCTAGTCAGATTGTTCTAACTATTCCTAGTCACATATATGTGACTAAAAATAGTCACATTTATCGAGTTGCCCATAATCGAGGTCCCAAAAATCTTTCGGGAACGTGCCACTGGGAACGTATGCCAAAAACGCCATATTGATTAAATTAGCATAAATACGTATAATCAACCAAAACCCTAGCAAACAGTGAGTTTACAATTGCCTGCAAGATCAAGCCAAACCAAAATAGCAACTAGCAAACTCAAGCATGATCATACAAATCGTAGACTCGACCAAGCAATATGAAGCAGACCAAAACCTAACATTCTGAAGCATAATTAAAACCCTAGTAAGCAACAAGTTCAAAATTACCCGATACCTAGGGTATTCAAACCAAAACCTTGGCAATCAATGCCTAAGCTAGACATTAAAGCAAAACCCATATAAGCACCACCCCGAGCAACCAAAATAACATAGCAAATGAAATGTGAATTACGTGATTTCTCAAGCCGGCGCGGTTTCAGCTTTTGATGCCTTTGGAGATGCAAACTTCAAAGTTATCAAAGTCTTGAAGCTCTCCACCACTAGCACTGAACCTGTTGCGCCCTCCACCATCACCAAATTACGGCCCCGACTTCACATTTACAAACCTAAAGCCTTGGCGTTGCTAGAAAACACAAACCCTAAAGCACTAGCGTGCAAAAATAACATTGACTCTAAACTCTAAACACGACAAACGCGAGCAACAGACAAACTACAAAAGGATACGCAGGAGGAACAAGAATGCCTAAACCTGAAATGGAGGGAGCACTAAGGACCAATACATAGGAGAGAAGCACAAACAAAGCAAAAACAAACGACAACAAACGAGGGCGAGAAACGACAAAAAACGGGTGATAAGAAACAAAGGCGACGAGCGGAGGAACAAGCAGGAGGGAGAAAACAGAAAATGCACCCTAAACCCTAGCTGCGGGAGAGATGACCTCCACCAGGCAGCGGACAACGGGGCTTGGCAGAGGTCATAACGACTCGGACAACGGTCAGGGCAACTCGAGCAGCGGACACGGTGGGGCAGCGGACAACGAGGACTACGGGCAGCAAAATCTTGTATATATACAAATATATACACACACATATATATATATATATATATATATAATTTTTATGTATTATGTATATATATATATATTTATATATATTTATATATATTTATATTTATATATAAATAAACCGTACGTGCAAGGCAAGGTTGGCAAAAAATAATACCCCAAAGAAATGCTAAATTTAAAAAAAAATTATGTCGAATTCAACAAAAATGAAATTAACAAAAAGTCGTGAAAAACAAACACTCTAAACTGGATGTGAATATGACACTTAGCAAAAATGGTAGAGTAAAAATTAAAATAAAATGTTTACTAGCGGCCGGAAAATAATTACTGATACCTATTAATAGCGGATTTCATAATGCTCACTTTTAAAAGTGCCGACCTACATTGTTTTAACTTTTATTAATTATTCGACATGAAAGTGCCGACCCTGCCTTTCACGTACTATATATATATATAGATATATATATACAAATATATATAACATGTATTTGTATATATTTGTATATACACCTATCTTTCTACGTTATATATATATATATATATATATATATATATATATATATATATATATATATATATATATATATATATATATATATTTATATTTATATATATATATATATACATATATATATATATAGATAGATAGCTGTGTATATATATTTTCCTATCTTTGTACATATATACATATACAAATATATATAATAAATTTATATATTTGTAAGTTCTCATGTTGTTCACGTAATTCCGGTAAAATACTTATTCCTTTGTTTACATTATAAAAGTCTTACACCATACACTTTGTGACCCTACTAAAGTTTCTATAATTTTCTCTGATGCTCTTGATGTGCTTTGTGTTCACATCAGAACTAGCTACTCCACATGTTCGTGCTCAAACATGTCCCAGTACTCCCCGAAGTTGGACAGATCGTCCCCTTCTACATCGTCCTGTGGAAAGTGCTCCAAGGATTTCTAATAGAAGAGCTCGAGGACTTTCTCTTCTTCTTCCTTTGGTGTCTTCTTCTCTAGCGCCATTCTGTACACAGAGTGTAGAGACATATGTTTAGGTCGACACGAGCTAAAGTGCGTATTACACACAGTAAGAGGCGTCCAAACAGAAGCTCACTATAGACGTATGGTTTTGTATGCAATATCAGTTGTGGTGTACAATCAGAACGTCTCTGTGGGACAGTCCTACATTGAAATTTAGCTCGGGTAAAGCTGATTATACACGGGCTTCATTTGTTAAAGGTTTCATCATGTGAAATCTCGGGGGGTTTACTTCCAAAAAATTACAAATGGCGAGCAAAAAAATATAGGATCCAAATAAATCTTGGAAGGTATATTTTATAAATGAATTACATTAATATAGGATGCTAAAAATTGATTACAAGAATAATTATGAGAATATTCTTGAAATATTTCTAATTATAGTAAGAATTACTTTTATTTTTAAGGGTACTTTTAAATACCCTTTTTTCACACACGATACGCAAAATATACTAAGAGTAAACCCCCCGAGTGTGAAATAGGTAATATACAGGTTGTAATTGGAGCACCGATCTATCATTGACTATCTGATTTACTTATCATACCATAGCCATTTTAGGTCGGTTCGAGCTGAATAGACACTACGTCTGATTCAATGGGTTTTTACTAGTAATGGAAATTCGATAGTTCTCCCGATCCATGTAAGTGTGTTGAAATTGATCATTTAATGTGTTGTGTTCACGAGTAGAAGTTTTTTAGGTCGAGTCGAGCTGATTTATTACTGTATGAGGTAGACGTTTTGCTCCACAGTTAATTTATTGTTAACTTTGGAGCAATTTTAGATCGCATCGACCTAAACTGATGGATTTTTCATGATGTGCCATATGTATCACACATTCTGTCATTGTTAGGACAAATTGTGCTTTCCTATGAAGATATCAATTTATATACAGTTTAGGTGGATCGGAGCTAAATAGGAACTACATCCGAGTCAGTGGTTGTGTTACAATTTATGGAAATTGGATACTGTGTTTTCCGGAACGTCGGATGTATACTGAAGATACATTTATTTTCAGTTCACTAGGATGCTATTCAGAAGCAAATTAGGTCGATTGGAGCTGAATTCAAGTAAGGCTAATGCATATTTCACATTGAATATTGTTATCTTTGTGTCCTAAAGTTACAGATATGTATGCGATTTTAAGTCAAATCGACCAAAACATGTGCTTTAGTTGATTTTTTCCTTGTCTGTTGTTTGCAAGTTAGGGTAATTTAGGTCGATTCGAGCTGAATCGACACATCTTACATTTGCATCTATAAAATTGTTGAGTAGAATTGATGTCCTACAATTCTGAGCTTCGAATTTTCCTGTGCGATTTTAGGTCGAAACAACCTAAACTGGTGGAATCGGAGATTTTAAATTGTGTTTTTCCATTTGTATTGATTATACCTTAGTGTAGTATAGGTGGCTTTGAGCTGAATTGACCGCAAATTCGGTCGACTCTAGCTGATATGAGGCATTCATTAGTGAAGTATACCATAAACGAATGTTTCTGAATGGATTTTTTATTTTAGAAATATGTGTTTTGGAAGTATTTAGATCAGTCCGACCTAAAATCGTTGCAGGGCCCTCTGTCAATTTAGATTGGGTCGATCTAAAGTGGTATCTGTCACTAGAGTTTTGGGTCTAATTAAATCGGCTCGAGCTAAACAGGCATCAAGCTAAATTGACATTGATCTCAACTACCGTCTGTCACATGCAGGTAAACCAAAAACATTTGTGCTCAAACATAGCAAAACAGAGCAAACCTAAAACTATTGTCTATCACATGCAGGTAGACAATGCATTTAGTGCACAAAAGAATGAAACTTATAGAATTCATAGTAGTGAGTAGATCACGTATCTAATCTTCTAGAACATGAATTTGAAAGTCTACGAACAATTGCTCCTGATGGCCAAATTTCTCAATCTAAAACATTGCAACCAATACACTCATCAATGAACTGAACTTATATAGCATACATGAAATTGATTTGGAATTCAATTTTTCAACTATATCACCATTCAAAAATCTCATTCAAAAAGAAACAAAAACAAACATGCTATATGAGCTTCATTCAATCAAAAGCTCATAATGCATTCAAGGTGTGGGTAAGACAAGACAAGAAAAAAACCATGCACCAAAAATCCATGCACCACCACCCATAGAATTAAGACAAGAGCTCTCAATCAGTGAATGTACGCTAATAGATTCATAAATAAAAATCTCCAATTGAAAGTAAGCAGACTGATCACTCCTGCAACTCGTTCATGGAATTAATCTGACAAATCACTCCAGATATCAGTGCAGAGTAGGCTTGCTTGATTTAAGCATGCATGCATACACACATTAAATGCATCAATTTGTAGCTAGTAAGGGTAACATGTTTACAAACCTTGCAATCCACTGTAAAAATCCAAACCCTAGCTATCACGTACTAAATTATAAAACATGAGTACAAATGACAAATCAGGTTGAAATCAAGCAACTACTCACTTTCTAGGCAAGCAACTGTTGATCTTGTTGAAATGCAAACAATGGAAATAAGATAATACGAGATAAAACAGTAAGCGACTTGAGATTGGTCACCTTCAAAAACTTTAAATTACATACATTTTGTAAGCAAGCACTCTGAAATGCAAACAATGCAATTCAGACAATAGCAAGCTTTAAGTCTAACCACATTTTGATACCCTAGATTTCTTCCATTCTATAAGCAAGGCGTTTTTAGGGTTTAGGGTTTAGGGTGTAGGGTTTAGGGTCCCTTTACCTCTTACATCGCGCTATGTCTGCTTCAACAAATGTACTCTCTCAATCCAAAACAGATCAGCTTGCAACCATGTAATTGCAGACTACATAGTTCTCTATAAACGAGGCCCCTCCACCCTCCAACTTCTAACTGTATGTAAATTGTAAGCAAAACGAGAGAAAGAAAAACCAAAGGAACAACACATGAGAAACAAACCGAGGACGAGGACATAGATCCTAAACCCCGAAACCCTACACCTTAACGCAGATTGAGAGCAATGAGCAACGTCGAGGGGAAAACAAACACAACGAGAGGCGAGGAGAAAACACAGAGAGGTGCAGAAATGCAGAGAGACAAGAAATGCAGAGAAAACACAACGACAACGATGGCAACTGATTCAAACGCTAGCTTATGGGACAGACAAAGCATGGGCACAGGAACGGGCACGGGCACGGGCACAGGTACATATACGGGCACTTGTACAGATACGGGCAAGGATAGACGGTTACATCGTATAAGGAACATGGTACATGGCACATTGTATATGGTACATAGCATACATTTACATCGTACATGATCATGGTATATGGTACATTGTACAAGGTACATGGTATGTAGTATAGGTTACATAGTATAAGTTACATGGTACATGGTATAAAAAGTTTGATAAAAAGGAAAAATAGAGTTCATGTTCAAAACATAGTTGTAAATGTCAATGTGAACATCACCTTCGTACAAATAAATATATCATATATTTGTTTCATATTTCTTAGTTAAACTAGCATTAGTTTATCTTGAATTTCAATTTAAAATCAGGAATGATAAAAATCCAGAACAAATTATTGGAATGAAAGTGGAATAACATGGACTAAGAGATGGTACAATTCCCACTATTTGGCTCTACTCTTTTTGGAAAAGCATCCTTGAAATCTCACTTATTGAACTAAGAATGGAAATTGACAAGAACAGTTTGTGATGGTTTTCCATTTTTGTCATAATTCATGATCTTTTAGTGCAATCACTAATACCTGGCAGCTTAGAAATTAGAACAATGTATTTAGAGCGATGGTTTTCATTAATACAGATTTGTTACTCAACTTTGGGAGTTTGTTTTATTTTTGTTTGACTTTTTTTATACTTTATTTTTGTTGATTTCGACAATATACCTAATAAATACAAACATATATGTATATGTATATATATGTATATGTATATATATGTATATGTATATATATGTATATATACATATATGTATAGTTTTTTGTACATATATATACATATATTTGTACATATATGTATATATATGTACAAAAAAATATACATATATGTTTTTTATTTGTATATATACATATATTTGTACATATATGTATATGTATATATGTACATAAATATATTTATATATATATATATATATATATATATATATATATATATATATATATATATATATATACAAACATATATAACAAGTATATATATTTGTACACTCTCATGCTGTTCACATAATTTCTATGAAATACTTATTCTAATGTCTACATTATTTCCTGAACATCCCAACGTCCAAAAACTTGATCACAAACAGATTCCAAGCCCTGTAATTTTCTCATACAACCTCGGATGATCTTCATGGAAGTCACCTTAGAAAACCTATTAAATTTTCTACCAATGACAATAAATCTCTTGTGATGGGAAGTTGTTGATAATATTGGAGAGGCCTCCAACTACAAATATGTCTTATTTGTTGGGTAGATTCTATGCTTACAATGGTCTTCTCATGTACACCTCATGTACATCTTTGCCATGCTAATATCTACTTTTGAGGCTAGAATCTACTTCTGTTCAAAGAATTAGTACGTTTAGGGGTTATAAAGGTCTTACACCGTAAACTTTGTAACCTACTAAAGTATTTTCAATTTTCTCCACTGCTCTTCGATTTGCTTTGTGTTCACATCAGAAGTATTTAAATTTGATTTATTTGATGTACTCTTACTGAAGATTCTCATGGAATGGGAATTGTCATTTTAGTTTGTGTTTTAGCTCACTCTACATTCCAAGTGTAAAGTTGAGTTAGTGTAAAACTCTATATAATCATATAGAATATTCTAACGATATATGAGCATACATGTATTATTCAGTTTTAGCTGCGAAAGGATGATTCTTTGTTTTAATTCTATAAATTAACCCTTCTGACTAGTTTGCATACATAAAATGATAAGGAATAGACCACAACCTTTATGAACACGACATTTTGTACTATTTTTTCATCCATCTACAATTCTCTACGCTATTGTATTGAGTTTTTAGAATAGAAGGTATATTTTGGGTCTTAAATTCTTTGGGTCTTCAATCTTAATTCCAAATTCTTTAGGTCCTAAATGCCCTCACCCATGTCCAGTTTGGGCAGTTCTGTAAAGATGTATTATAAAATGCAACTAACATGAATATTTGGAACTTGATGTATAAATAAAAGTTATACATTTTGAATTTTAGATTCTATCTATACGGTTAGATCTATGATTGCTATTACTAATATTTTTCTATAAATTTATAAACATATAAGAAACAATTATTTTGTAATTTGATTACAAATAAGATGTTGATAACATGTGGATGAAATTTGTTGTGATGGGTTATAATGTAGTACTGTAGGTGTTGTGATTTTTGAAGATTTTTTAGATGCTTGATTTTGTGAGTTTATTCTTTCAAGAATAATTTTAGACTAAAATCTTCAAAATTTTGGTTGAAGCATTGCAACACAAAATGAGGCATATTTTTTCCAAAAATTGTTTCTTTTTTGATCGCATCACACACACATGAAGCTAACTTTGTATAAAAATCTCAGTAAAAAATTCACACTACAAAAAGTGCATGACGTATGAGAAAATACAAATGAAATTTGTGCAACAAGCAAAATATGCATGGTTGGGCAATTAGGGGTTAAAACATAAATGTAATGTTGATTAACATCAAAACTTAAGAAAATATGAAACGGGTCATTCAAAGTTTGACTGCATAACTATGTACTAAACATCGTGCTCGTCATATTATCATTTGAACCAGCATTTCATCAAAGTTATACGAGTAAAATTGTATAACATAATTATCACCATATTCGTTTGATTGGAAATTTTTGCTATATTGGGATTCTTTGAAATCTACAAATGGCATAGATTTAATGAGAAATTCTACACCGCTTGTAGATTTCAATGAGTCCCGATATGACGAATAATTAAACGAATATGGCAATAATTAGGTTTTGGAAAATGGGTTGATATGGGTACCACTTTGAACCGTCTCGCAATGTGTGACTTATGTCTAATTTATTTTATGTGTGCTAGACATTCTGTCTTTGATACCATATATATATTTGCAGGCATGGTGTCTATAACACCCATAGTTTTAATAATATTTCAAGATTTTTCAAGATTTTTGTCACTCATAAATCTATTTTTTATGCTTTCATTATTTGTTAATTAACGTATTTAACGCAAAATATAAATTGCACTAGCCTCACGGTCATGTTAATATTTAATTCAATGTGAATTACATGCAATTATTCAGTAAAATGCTTGGACATATTTAAATTTTCCATATATTTATTTAATATATTTCATTATTTTGCAATTAACGTGGTTAATGTCTTCAACCTCAAGAACACAATGAAATAACACTTTAAAACTAATTTTAACGGAATTTCTTCCTACTATACTGTTAATTGCTTTTATATATTTAAAACACCCTTCATAACGACAATTAGATTACATTTGTCATTAACGTCACTAACTTTAATAATAGAATTTGTCGTGACTTGTAAGTGGATTACATTCTGACTTACTATTTTGTAAGCTAAATACTACAGTTAAAGATACATAGATGGACTCTGGGAAGTCACTTAGTGTAAATTTTGGGTACATATGAGTGTAAAAAGGGTATTTAATGGGGGGCTATGAAATAATTGGAATATACTACTATCTATAGTATGTTTAGGGTATATTCCACACATATTCCGCAAATATTCCGCAAATATTCCTAAATTGGTTTTAAAACACCCTATATTACTTCTACAAATTTATAATTTTTATCTCAAATGAATATAAGATACCCTATATTTGTTCTTTGATACTTAAATCCTTGTCTGATAGTGACCTCCCCGGGTTGATAGATAGAAACTACGATCTACTATTATGAGGCCAATGTAAATAAAGTGTTTGTTTGTAATGTGAATGACCCAGTGCCCACTGGACAAGGGCAACTGGAACAAAATTACCCTCCTTTGCCGATAATAGACTACTACAGTTAAATATATAACACTCCAAAAGATTAGCAAGATGCAGTAATTTTTCCTCTTACTGAAATGGGCTTCTGATTCTTACTATAATATACAACCTTTATGCTCAAATGTCTGAGTCGATTTAATTATAAAATTATCAATGTAGGAATTAATATAACATGGCTAAAGTACGCTTGCATGTAGTTATGAAACTATTAAACAATTTCCATATATTCATTCGATTGGATTATACTAATGAACATTAGAAAAATTATAATTGATATTAAAAACAAACCTGGATTTAAAGAATGTTCAGTAACAATAATAATACTAAAAAATTAACCATTCCTACGATAGAGTCCACTTTTGAACTAGCAATACGCAGGGGACACTAGGTTTGTGAATGATATGCAACAATATATAAAATGTCACAGTCGTTCCGATACGAGTATATGTTCACCGATATACGTACGTTCATGTACAACATATATACGTATATAAAATTTCGTTAGCAATACAATAGCCTCTAGACGCTGCGTTTTCATCACTAAAGGTCACAGCACCAATAAATTGGATGATCAATAGATTCAAGCCTGTCCTACATTTTCATCAATGCTTGGATAAAAGCGATATAAACTTTAGGACGTACTTCACTAATTTGTCGCACTATGTAAATAATGGTTGAATTTAGTCATATTGCAATACACAGTTTTATAGATTTACAAATGTAGAGTAATAAAAGTCCTTCAGTACGCCAAAATTGAATTGATAGTAGTGCAATACCAAACTTGCAAAAATGAGGTCATAGATTTAAGAAACACAAAAATTGTAAGAAGTCACCATGTTTTGAAATATCTACTTTAAAACTCTTCTTAACAAGTCCTAC
Organism: Pohlia nutans; assembly: GCA_022496805.1. Lineage (NCBI taxonomy): Eukaryota > Viridiplantae > Streptophyta > Bryopsida > Bryales > Mniaceae > Pohlia > Pohlia nutans. The sequence goes on along the minus strand of CM040104.1, from coordinate 783,674 downwards.
TCAATAAATATTATAACTTTGTTATAATTAAATGTAGAATGAATTTTTAATTTTAACTTTCAAAATTTATAATTAAATATTGGTGATAGTATCAATAAATCATACTGTACGGATGGAATCTAGAAGTCAAAATGTAGAACTTTCATTTCTATAAAAAATCCAAATCATTCTTATAAATAGTAGTTTCTGATGATGTTTCTCAAATCGTAAATTCCAGTGTCACACCAATATGTTTAGGGGTTACTTTATTGTCAACTACGTTTGTCCTTTCTACAAAACCAACAAAGTACAGTGTTTTTTATATTAGTTTTTTAGGTTACAATTTAACACAGAGCAATGTCTCACTATAGAATTTTTTGTTTTGAAATTTCTTGTTACATAGAGATAGAATCTATATTTGTATGGAGATTCCAAATACTGTAGCGAATTCAATTATTGCCCTGTATATTTCCAGTAAGCTTTCTCCCTCAACAGTTGTAAAGTAGACCAAAATTCGTAGACAATATGATATTACAGTGGATGAGAAATGACGGTTCAAAATTCTCCCTTACACTTCTCGACAGATCGTTCCCGCGTTATCGTCTATAAGTCTTGAGGTGCGACTGAAATATTCATTTTCTCATTTTTTGTTGTGCTCATGCTCCTCCGTTTGCGTATTCCACCACACCGGTTCCTTGTACTCTTGCATCGTCAAAGGGAGGATTTTCTTTTGCTCAAGCTTTGAGGAGATTGTGTGTAATCGCGGGAGAAAAAAACAGGGGCTGTAGAATTGTGTCAAGAGGCGCTGTGTTCTCGACATTTTCCGGTAAGGTGCCATGGACCCTGCTCGCATGACCATTGCTAGGATCGACTTCTCCGAAGAAGTGACAAAGGTCCAACACACAATGGATGTCAAGGTTCCGGATTGTGAAGGCATTTCGCGATGCCTGTGGAATACAAAGTACGTTTCTTTGATCAATGACGACTGCTTGCATGTTAGGGATAGAACGTGTCATAGCGTGAGCTTTGACCTTGTCCTCGGTGCGAACGAACCACTTGGAGACACTCACGTTGCTATTCACATAGTTCAGAGTCATTCTGAAATAGACATCCCCCGCAAATGGAGGTAGTCATTGTGGGCTTGGCCAATTCGGCTTGTCCATATCAATAAAGCGAGCCTCCATGACCATGAAATCCGCGACAATTAAACCCGTCGCCAAGCTAGTCTGACACTGCCCTCTTTCGCTAGGTCGTCAAGGTATACCACTACAGTGAGGAATTTGCCCCAAGAGACATCCGTCAAATTGCAGCAACTCCTCACTCAAGACTCTATCAACTCCGTCTCCAGCAAAGTTTGTTGCAGCAAGAATTGTGTTCAACCCTTCCTGAGAGACAAAATTCGTGCCTTCCGTGAACATATGTATCAGGGCACCTCTTTCCACTTCAAATTCCACATGAAGATGGACATCCACAGACAAATTCATCGCGACTCTCAAAACCAGAGAGTGGTGACTATTGAAGGAATTGATGTTTGCTTACGAGCATGGATGCATATTGCAGGTGTCCCAGAAGCAACATTCTACCGTTACCAACCATACGCTGTGCAACGACGGCAAGCTCATCTACATGGCAATTTGGGAATGAAAAAGCCTCGTAATCACACCGCTCAAGCCGCTGCAACACTGCGATGTATTCTAGAGAAATCCGGGGACCACATGCCCCTCCATACAGGGACACTGAAATCCAGGCCCCTTGAAATCAAGAACCTCCTCAATAAAATGTGGAATCACAGGGTGTGCTTCACACTCCATGAAGGATTTCATGAGTCTTGGACCTGTTGGATAGTTATTGGTCTTCAACCTCTCACTCCATCGGCTGAACATGGTATCAATGTCTTCGTGCGTGTGTCCAACTATGAGGAAGTTGATGTACACTTCGCAGAAATGCCTTTGTATATGAGGAGTGAACAAAAGGAAAAGACCCATCTATTCTTATTGTCTCCTGAAGCATTATCCAGCTACAAGACCAGTACTGGAGGAAAATATTGAGGTGGGACCAATACCTCTGGTAGGGGAAGAAGAGAGTCCAAGCAAGATTCCGATCCCTGTAGAACCGCCTTGGTTAATACAGATTGCGTATCATCCTCCGAGAACAACTTACGAGAGGAATTCCTTGGTGGTTCTTCTAGATCACGCAAAAGTTTTGCAATTGACCCAATGGTATGGTTGGAATTTGTTGGGAAGATGTCAAGGCCATAGTGCGCATATCGAACATCTCCATGCCCGTGAGCAATCATTCCTGTAACTGCAACGGGCATCCTCATGAAAGAGTCTGTAGCTTTGGTCTTGTGAGAAAAGTGTGGAGACGCGGTCTTGGAGTGATCCATTTTGTCATGGATGATGGTTAGCATCCTATGAGGCTCATTTTCGGAAAACGTACCCTATGTACCCTATGAAATAGTAAAGTTCCCTATGTACCCTTTGGACTCTAAGGTGGTTATCTAATGCCAGGTTCCACTTCTCTTGTGCATATGATAGCGGAGTGCATGCGCTCCGCAACTGCTTGCATTTATCACACAAACCACATCGAGACAAACTATCTCCACGAGCCTTTGGAGCGTATTCTGGAAAAGAAGCACGCCGAATGTCGCTCAAGCCACTTGAAGAAATTGGCTGCAAATCGAATGCAGCATTTGCCTCATTGATGTGTTTCAACTGGTCACTCCAACAAAAAGCAGACGGCAAAACCATTGCCGGGACCTTCTCGCTTGATGGGAGCGTTCTGGATTTGTGATCATTTTTTCAGCATCAGAAACTATTAGCGTTCGAAGTGTGGCAATAGCTTGGATTGTATGTAGCCACGGCTTTTTCAACCCCACATTCCCATGCACCTCAGCTTGTTTCCCGCATTTGGCCATATCTCTGTACCTATAGAAGGTAGCTTTTGATATCCCTTGAATGGTCCACCAGGCCGTGGGACAAACTTCCCTACCTTTCAAGGTTATCCACTCCTTGCCAGCAACATCTTTGTGGATCTGCCTATGCACCTCAAGAAGACACTTCTTCCGAGCATATACTCCATCGTTCACGTGTAGTTGAGTGCGAATGCCTTGAATCTGCCCGCACGAAAAGGGCTGCAAGCAATTTCTCTCGCAACATGTGTGAGTAGAGACTGCAGTGATTGCTTCAGGAGCAAGGAGCGCCTCTTTCTTGGAAGGGGAGTCAGTCTCCACTCTTCCACGGAAGGTTTCATAGGAACGTATGCCTTTGCGACCTCTACGATCAAGAGCTTTCATGGCCACCCTATACCTATGCGTCTGGTCATGGTCATAGAGACTAACGCCATCTAGAAAGACTAGTCTTATGTCCCAGGAGAGAATGGACCACATCCATTTGGACGGAACTTCATCCTCGCATAATAACTCCGCAATTTGGACGGCAACTCGATCATCGCCAAGAGGCTTGTCGTCGTTGCCAAGCACGACAGCAAGATCAACGTTCTAGCACAATGCTTTGGCAATGTCCAAAGCGTCATTGTTGCGTAGAGTCACTGCTTTAAAATACCATTTTGAGCGAGGATTCCTGTCGCAAACAGCGACGTTAGGAGGTAATTCACGCACATGCTTAGCAAATTTTGCATGTTCATGTGCATCCATTCTGCAAGAAAGACAACCTTAGTTAGTACATGTGTTTGAAGAACAATAGTTTGAGACTCTAGCTAATACGTATATCTTCAAAATCCACACGACGTGATTTCCATATCATTAAACACACTCAAGCAACTATCATCGCGTGGTCGATACTAAATAAGTCTATAATGGATATAATATAGACAAGTCTCGCTTTTAGATATGATCACCACAAAATTAAAACATGATCATGGGTAGGCAACCCACAACATCAAAGGGTATCGTCGACCCGACGATAAGTACGTCAGATCCAAACAGTCTTCTATGCGCCAATAGTTATCGTCGACAAGACAATATCTCTTAGGCTGTCGAGTATTTCACAATGCGCTACAAGTTATCGTCGGGTCAATTATGATTTTGAGTTTATTGTAAGACAGATGACATGCACAAGTTTTTCGTCGACTCGACGATAAGTCTGTACGTGTATACCATCAATTCCATTGATTGCGTGCAGTCATCGTCGACTCGACAATAACTTAAAGGCACTCGACAATTTTATGATACTGAAGAAGTGATCGTGGAATCGAGGATAACTTTGAATGTTTTGCAAACATGATTACATGCACAGTTATCGTCGACCCAACGATAACTCAAAAGCAGAGGACAATTTTATGATATTGAACACGTTATCGTGGGGTCGAGGATAACTATGAACTTTTTGCTACCATGATTACAAGTACAGTTATTGTCGACCCGACGATAATTGTGAGGTAGAAGACAAGTTTATGATAATGATCAAGTTATCAAGGGGTCGATGATAACTTAGAATCGAATTTTATCATGCTTACAAGCACAGTTATTGTTGACCCAACGATAACATGTTACACATCTATTAATTAAGTACAAAATCTAGGTTATTGTTGGACCGACGATAATATTGACCTTCCTATTTAATATGAGTATTCTCTAATATGTTATCTTTGGGTCGACGATAACTCCCAGGTCACAGTCAACAGGAAATTTAGCTCATTATTATCGTCGAGTCGACTATATTTGAAGGATTTGTCATCGCCACGTGCTCCCAGTTATCGTCGGGTCGACGATAGCCACCCCATTATCATCGGGTCGACGATAGTCACCCCATTATTGTCGGGTCGACGATAGCCACCCTATTATCGTCGGGTCGACGATAGCCATCGCCACGGTCAGTTATCAGTAATCGTCGGGTCAACGATATCCACCCCTTTATCATCGGGTCGACAATAGCCATCCCATTTTCGTCATCGCCACGGTCACATTTCAGTTATGACTGGGTCATATTTAGCCTCCCTATTATCCTCGGGTCGACGATAGCCTCAAGCAAATACGTTTTCACATTGTGGCCTATGCGAAATCATCTAACTGACGACAACCTTCAGTAAATCTTCATATTCAATTTGACCGTTGCGTTATCATCGACCCGACGATAACACTCATAATATGTATAATATCATAATATGTTCCGGCATTTGCAGCATAAATATCGCAAATCGGAGAGATACTGTGACTGAGTATAACATCAATTGACTCCGATGGCTCGGTGAGTTGTATCTACAATCTTGAACGTCAAATGATTCGAATGTGATAATTGCAAGAAGGGCGCTAGTAGCTACAGAGAGGAGTACTTGAAGGATTCCAAATCTTACTAGGAATATCAATGAATTCAGCCACTCGTTGCGAAGAAACCAGTGATGTGTAGAAGTAGAACCAAAAACCTTGGCGGAAAACAAAACAAGCGTACACCGTGCGGGTCTGCGACGAGTAGTAGAGTGACAAGAAGAAACTAGCAGCGCGGATGTGCACGAAGAGGAGAACGTTGACGTCGAGACCAAGCACAGCCTTCAGCAAAGATTGGGCGGGAAAAGAAATGGGCCGGGAATTCTCCATTTCAAATTCTTTGGAATCTTTGGCGCGTATGAACTTTGAATGCTCACATTCCCTGCCAGCGCTGGACTGCCAATTTCTATGTGTTTTTTTGACAGATTCTTCATCAAAAGATGCGGGTGTAATAAAGCAGACCGAAAAGGTCTCGTCCGGATATAGTTAAATTCAACAACGGTGTTATTTTCAACTTTTCGTCACGGGAATTATGCTTGTGGTTGACTTTTGCATGAGATTCCATATATTATCTTCACTATTAAAAGCCTTAATTTCACAAATCCGTTGTCCTTCTTGGCGTTCATTCGTTAAAGTTAGCACGGAGGGCATGAAGTTAGGTTTTAGGGGTTAGAATAGGCTTTAGGGGTCAGAATAGGCTTTAGGATGAAAACGGACATTACTATTTTGGAGATATGGTAGGAGTCAATTTTTGGATTTTAGAGTTTAAGGATTCTCATTGAACATATACATATATTATATTATATAACTCGAATATATGTATTAAAGTGATATATTATCTTAGTATACTACATAGGTAAATTAGTGTTAGATACACTAATTTACATAAACATGTTGTAAGTGTTTACTGTTGACCAATTTTTTTACCCTTTATATTGGTGAAGATGACGATTCCAGGTACACAATCTCATATGTCAAATGAAGTTTGGTTCAATAAACAAAATGTAGTGCACAACTGTACATATTTTCGGTACATTGAAACTTTTAAATGTAACTTTAGATAATCTCTTAAAGTGTTTATTAGATTTAACTTTTAAAAATTTGTATAAATTATAATTTTCACTTTTAGTAATTATGATTAGTATTTAGTATGATTTAAATTTTTACTATGATTAGTTACATTTGTTTTGTCCACTGTAAACTTGAAGAAGGCAAATTGAATATTGAAAGGTTGATTAGTAGTTTCTCGAAAATAATTTCAAAGTCACTTAACTCTAAGACAATGTTAAATTAGTTTACCTTGGAACAATCTCCCGAGCTTAGCTGAACTCTTTATCATTTTGAGAATTGAAAGTGGTTTGAAAAATATATTTGATTTAATATTTTAAAATAATATCACTTTCACTTATTTAAAAAATAAAATCCAGACAATCTATTAGATTTTGATAGCGATAGTAACTGAGCATGATGAGGTTTGTAGGTTTTGACAAGACGATAGGGACCTTGTGTGAGGCGGATAACCTTCTAAACAAATGAAATTTTCAATGGCTTCATGACTTACAGAGAATTTGGCCATTTTCATTACAAACGTGTTTAATTATGTCGACTCCTCCACAAGACCCAAGATTATATGTCACAAGACCCGAGTGTATAACTCACACTGTAGCATATAAATAATCATGATTATAAGTGTTAAGAAATATTAATTATGGAGTTTTGCTAACTGTAAAAGACAATGTTACTACATAAAACATCACTATAATTTCTAATTACATCACAGGTATTAAGTAATTCATGTACAAGGCTTTGATTGTCACTTCATGTCAACATCAGGCTCGTAGTTTTCATTGTCTCTCTATTCAGTTTGGTTCATAGTTTTCACAAAGTCTGGTGCCCCTGCTCTCATCTTCAGTCCAAGTTGCTGCAATGATGGATTTTATGCCGGATATTAAACTATCAAAGTCAAAAGTGACTCTTTTGAGGAGGCATATGCATTGCGAGTTGCTCTTGAGGGTCTCATTGCAGGGATGAAGGATGTTGAACTTGGAGCCCTACATCTAAAATTCTTGGATCAAAAAGCTCTTGCGTTGTCCAACAAAGACTCACCGGATATAGGAAACGAGTAGTCCACTGTGGACATGAATGTGCACATCACGCAGCATAGGTGAATCCCGCAATATAGAGTGATCTGTCAGAGGAGTTGCTGCAGGGTGTCTTTGCACGTGTTTAGTTTTTTTCTCATGAACCTTAGTCTGTCAAATGTCAGTTAAAAAGATGGTCGCCTCGTAATCTTATCTAATAGTGGACAGCGAGAGGGGTTGTAATCAAAATACGTTTCATGTTTCTCTACGTCGCTTGACTTTTGCATATCTTCATAACCATGGTGAGCGTACTCGTAGCCCACCAATAAAGATTTCATTAACGTAGTTGTTAAGTAACGATAAGAGGCGTTGTTTTAATTTTGCCCTAGCCTACCATAAACATTAATTGTATAACATATAGTTGTATATTGAAAACGAAAACTTTAAATGAGACGTACATAACATAAAAAATATTGCAATGAAATATAAGTTTAAAATTACTCAAGATTTGAGGTTCATAAAACTATATTTAATTTCCCTAAACTATATTTAATAGTAATTCTATGTAATTGATTTAAATAGTAACTATATTTAATTGATTTAAAGGTTTCTCTATTACATATATTCTATTAACTATAGAATATTATATATTTTACCCACTTATAATTAAAATATAAACATTTTAGTTGATTAGTAAATCACTAATGGCATTACAGCATTACTAATTGCAGTAATTACATTTCATTTGAATGTTATTTACACGTCAAAAATACTAAATCAAATCAACATCAATTTATAAGAGTAACGTCGTCAACTCCTATTGTTTAATGTGAAATGCAATGTCTCGTTGTATAGTTAGACATTTTTTTGATTGTTTAAATAGTACTTAATTATGAGAATATTAGTTCGTTTTCATTTAAGTAATGCTATAATTAACATTGTTAACGTTACCTATTAAATTAAAGTGGCGCTTGTAATAATTGCATATGCTTTAATTTAAGGAGAATTACTTAGAATTGTTATAAACATCAAGCTCGTCTCTTTTAAAGTCTTCACGTTCATTTTTGAAGTGAGCAGAACATATAAACAATTCTTATTGTTGTTGTAGAGATTATTTATAATTCATAAAAGCCTTGGCTTAACATTAATGTTCCCAAACATTTCTTGTATTTAAAATAGTTACATCAAGTAAGAAGTGAAATGCATGTTTAGGATATTAAAGTCGATGACATTCAAAAGTTGTTATGAAAGTCACTAGTCGATACAAAAAACTAATTATTAGTTGCAAAAGGAGTGATAAGCCGGTTTAACGATACGATATAAAGCCAAAATCAACATGGAGATGATAGAGGCAAAGGAGCCTAAAGCAACAGAGACTGCCAAAGAGTACAAGTTTTTCACCCCTCCATATTGGTACTGCATACGTTCATACATTTAATTCGAATAATTTGAATTGAATCCTTAATTAAGCAGTTCTTCAGAGTGGAGCCTTTAACATTTCAGATGTGACTCAATCGAGCTTTTGTTTCAAGATGCATTTGTTCAAAAGTTAATGCCGTGTCATTTTAGAATGTATTCATTGCAAATCGTGGATTATGTTGATCCAAAGACGGGAGTGACAAATTAGATTCCTCGACTACTTTAATAATTGTGAGTAATAGGAAATTCAAATACTTTTAGCATATTATGCTTCAAGAGAACACCATTGGGGGAGAAAAAAATTTCAATCATAAATGTAGCAATTTTAATCACTTCCTTTAGCAATTGATCTCAAAAATACTAAATATGGTAAATCTCAACTAAAATACGGTAAACAGTGTATTTTAAGATTTGTAACAATTATAAATCATACAAAGCGTATCATATATTCAAAATTTTCATGAATTTAAAATTTTGACATTATTTACAACTTCTATGAAACGTTATCATAGTTAAAATTTCCATAAATAATTGGTAGCTCTTAAGTAGCTCATCTTGCATTCACTCACGTCTACACGCTTAGCAAATGAAGTTTGGTCTTATAAATTTAAGCTTTTTGGTTATATGCTTCAAAAAGTATAAGCTCTATTTTTTCCTCATTTGCAGGTTGGTGTTGTCTACTATGCTTGAAACTGCGACTCAAGGATGATGTAGGACAATTGATCTTTTAGCAGTTCATCGTAGTAGCTTAAGAGATAGTTTGTAGATGAATTAGAGTTTGAGGATAAGTATATATGATTAAATATATGCATGAATGAATGCTTGAGTTTTTTTTACTTGGTGATCAGCTAGAAAAGGAGTTGTGATGGAATTGATATGCTAGATGTTGCCGAGTTGACAGTGCTGTCGAATGTTCATCATAAGCACAAACGCTCTCAACTAGATTGAGTTTTTGCCATTCCATGCAACTCACTCACTCTTCTCCCGCATCGACAAAAAGACTCTAGTGAAAGACACACAAGAGAAGATGAGATGTAGCTCACTAGAAATTAAGATGTCCTGGCATGATGTACCACTGATACTGAAGAGCTATTATACCTAGAGTTTTATATTAATGTCATTATAAATGTCAGCATAGATGTCATATTAATGTCACAAATTTCAGCATATATACATTTGAATTTTATTCTTGCATGTATGGATTCTAACAGTGTGTAAACTTGACAAAATTGCCCTCGCTTAAACTTTTTAATAAATCGAACGAATAAAGTATTTGCAAGAATTGTACTCTAATTTTTTTACACGTTACAAATCATACATACTTCTGCATAAATTCTATATTTTCATCAGTTTAACATATTGAAATGATTGATTTATTTCTGACTTTTATTTTTTTATTGTTTCAGTACTGTTAATATAGACACTAATATCATTAATTTTACACTCTATTATTACTAATGTCATTAATGTTACTTAGTAACGTCATTAATGTTATTAACATCAAACACTAAATATTATTGTCTGATATCATATTTTAGTAACGTAAACTTTTTACATTACAAACATAATATTCCATTAAACTGTCCTTTACGTTATCTATGTCTTTTTTAATGTATATGCTTAAGTTTCAATATACATGTACTTGTTATACAATGAATATTAAGTCCCGCAAAATAAAATTTCTCAAATTAACAAACTTCGTGTTTATATCACAAATATAGACTCATCTCTTAGTTGCAAGACTTTGCACGGAGTAGGTACTCATTACAATCGATAGTTCATGAGGTTATAGAACGAGGTATACTTCGATGCAAATTATTGATATGGAGAGTGAAGGTGAGTACACATTAATTATCCTCATGATCAGTAGTAGTTTGATTCGATAGTGGTTGGCGAGATTTTGCGACTTTCCATTCGCTTTTGGAATTCAAGGTGCTAAGTGGGTCCTCTTTGTCATTGCAAATTTTGAATTCGAAATGTTATTTAAGAGTAGGGGCTTTCGTCAACTCATAGAAAAAGCCCGAAGTAATTTTCGAAATGAAAAAAAAAAAAACCATTAATAAAATATAAGAATTATAATAAGAAGAAAGAACAAACTATCAAAACAGCAAAAGAATGAAGAAAGTTTTTTTTTCTTTGTTTAGATTTTTGCATAAAATGATAATTTTACGATGATTTTTTTAGAATCGTTAATTTTCGTAACACCCGGGAACGTTTAGGAGTGTACTTCACATACATATATTTTGTGTTTTGTTAACCCGTGAACATCCCAGCGTTCAGCAATTGGATCATGAACGGATTTTAAGCCATGTAACTTTTTGTACAATCTACGATGACTTTCATCTAAGTCACCTTTGCAAGCCTATCAAATTCTCTACTTACTAGGGTGAATGTTTTGTCATAAGGAAATGGTAATAATATTGGAGAGGCTTTCAATTGCAAGTGTGCTAATTTTGTTGGGTAGATTTCATTCCTTTTGTACAGCAGAGTCATGCTTATATCTATTATAATGTAGTCTTTATTTTAATATCTCTTTTAATAGATATATAAATTTAGAATCTATTTTGATAGATACTACAATTTTGTATCTATTTTAATAGATAATAAAATTTAGTATCTATTTTAATATCTATTTTAATAGATATTTAAATTTAGTATCTCTTTGAATTTAGTATCTACTTTAATATCTATTTAAATTTAGTCATGCAAATATATATTTAAATTTTCTATGATATAATATTATTTTCATAGGATCAGTTACCTTGCTGATAAGCCGAGCGGAGAGCCGAAATGGGAAAACTAGTTTCAGGTTTTAGATACTTTAAGCTGCGATTTGGTATATCAAGTCCAAAATATTCTTCTACAAGTACTTTAGGATGATTTTTTAAGAATCGTTAATTTTCGTAATGCTGAGAAACGTTTAGAAATGAGCTTGACATTCACATATTTTGTATTTTGTTAACCCCTAAATGTCCTCACCTTTGTCCAATTTGGGCAGTTTTGCAAATATGCAGAATAAAATGCAACTAACATGAATATTTGAAACTTGATGCATGAATAAAATTTATACATTTCAAAATTTATATTCAATCTATACGGTTAGATCTCTGATTGCTATCACTAATATTTTTCTATAAATTTTGAAACATAAAATAAAAAAATTATTTTGTAATTCGATTACGGATAAGATATTGACAATATGGCGATGAAATTTGTTGTGGTGGCTTGTAATGTAGTACTCTAGGTGTAGTGATTTTTGGAGATTTTTTGGATGCTTGATTTTATGAGTTTATTTTTTCAAAAACACTTTTATACTAAAATCTTTAGAATTTTGGGTGAAACACTGCTACACGGAAAGAGGCATGAATTTTTCAAGAATTGTTTCCTTTACGATCGGATCACACATACATGAAGCTAGCTTCCTATAAAAAAATCAATAAAAAAATCACACTACAAAAAGTGCATGACGAATGAGAAATTGCGGATGAAACCTTTACATCATGCAAAACATGCATGGTTGGGCAATTAGGGGTTAACTCCTAAACATCCCAGCGTCTAAAAACAAAATCATGAACAGATTTCAAGCCCTGAAATTGTCCCGTACAATCTAAAATCAGTATCATCCAAGTCACCTTTGCAAGCCTATTAAATCTTCTACTAATTAGAGTAAATCTTTAGTCATGAGGAAATGTTGATAATATTGCAAAGGCCTTCCAACGCAAGTGTGCAAAATCTTTTGGATACTCAATTTCAGCCCTGCAATGGTCTTCTCATGTAAACCTCATGGGCATCTCATATTCTTAGTCATGTTAATATGTATTTTTGAGGCTAGCATCTACTTGTGTTCAAAAGATCGGTACGTTTACGAGAAAAAATATATATTTAGGCTCGGCCCACCCAAGCCTGAGAGCCGAGCTTCGGTGGCCTGCTTGGGAGCTGAGCTTAGGAGCCGAGCTTCGGGGCCTAGCTTCGGGGCCGAGCCGATTACCCGAGCCGAGCCTCCATGTTCGGCATAGGTTTGGGGGGTCGTCTCCCTCCTCATGCCCCCGCATTTCCAGGGTTTCAGTTTACTTGCAGAGGTTCGCGCACAGGGGTACTTGCTACTCCGTTCTTGTGTTTTCAAGTCGCGCTTTTGTGTTTTGAAGCTTGTTCTTGTTGCTTTAGCCCAATTTGCACTTGTTGCGTGCTCACTGTACTCTCAAACTGCTAGTATGTTTGTTCCAGTAGTTGCTCGAACACTTGCTCCATTTCTTACTCCAGCATTTGCTCCAGTAGTTGTCCTCCTCTACTTCTTCACCAGCCATTTGTAGAGTTAGGTATCTTTGATATAATTCAGGGCAAGAATTTGTATAATTCGAGGTGGAGCTGAGGTTGAGGAACTTCAAGGTGGAGCGCCTCTCGTTCAAACAGGTAAGTTGAACCCTCGAAATTCTGCTTCTTAGCATTGTTTGCTTGTTCTTGTGATCATTGTTTGTTAGGGTTTTTGCTGGGTTGAAGATTTCTTTGTTTTTGGCTGTACTGCAAATATTACAGTCAAATAAAGCCATATTGTTTTCCAGTTCACACCTCTCGTTCTGTGATACAACCGGTTGAAAAAACAAGCTAGAATCTAGATTGGGTCGTTGAAATGTCCATGTTCTTTTGGATGTAGAAGTCTTGCAAGGGTTTTGTGTGGTTTTCTAGGGCTTTGTCTATTCAAAAGAATTCTCTGTTAAAGTACCAAACTAAAGCCTGGTTTTAGGGTTTAGGAATGCAGCATAAATATCCTTGTAATTGGATTCTGCATGTTTTACATTGCTTAGCTAGTCTTCAACTAGTTTTAAGCTTGTTTTCAGCATGTTTTACGTTAATCCTGCAGTTTGATTATTTCCAGGGTTTTTGCTTCTTATGGATCTTGTATTCAAGCTTCAGGGACGAGTTTGTGGTATAATTCCTTGTTTGTGACGCACATGCTTGTGAATTTCGTTCCTTGTCTTTCTGGGTAAGCTCTAACCGTGCATTCTACCCATGGCAGCTGTGTATTGGACTCAATTCCTGTATTTCTAATCTTGAAGAGCAAGTACACCAAGCCCAGCTTCAAATACAAGGTAACAATTTCACACTTTATGGTTTAGGAATATGGGTTTTGTACATTCCAAGTGTTTGTATCCTCGACTCGAGAATCCTACCAATGCACTGTTCTTTATTGTCGACCTGACGATACACCAAACTAAAAGCAAATTATCAATAGATATCAACTAGTCGACAGCTTCTATCGTCGGGGCGACGATAACGTCTGGTGCGCAACAAATAATCATCCATGAAGAGTACACGGCCATTGATATTGTCGAGTCGACAATAAACAATCATATATGTATATTCATAGATAAAATCAACCACAATCAACAAAGGGTAATAGTACAGTTGAGTTCATGCGGTTTATAACATTCCATGAGTTCAAACATCCATTACTGGCTTTCATAATTCTTGATGTCTCGTATCATCGAGACGACGTTAAGTATGACATCACATCTATATCCACCCTAAATCAACAAAAGGTAATACTAGGGTTAAGACAATGAGGTTTATGACATGTCGCGAGTTCAAACATCCATTAGCGGCTTAAGTAATTCTTGGTGGGTCGTATCATCGAGACGACGATAAGTATGTGATCTCATCTGTATCCACAATAATTCGAGCAACAGCTAGTGCTATCGTCGAGTCGACGATAACTAAGAAAATAATTATTAGTTAACACAAAAGAACATTACTAATGTACTACAATCCGCTAACACTTCATCTTGTCACGTGCCATAGATTGTACAGAATGGCAGAGGAAGACACTTACGATTACTCCGCCATTGCACCTCACCTTCAACCGTTCGTGTATCCCATGACGGATGAGCCCTTCATCCCCGAAATGCAAGCAAACTACGGGAAACTCTGGGAGTTTAAAGAACACATCCACACCTGGAGTTTTGGTGTGAACCAATTCAAGAATTACGTGTTCCTCCGCTACAGAGCTGAAGGAAAGACGCACTACCTCTAGTGGAATTTTCACGAGAAAGTCTCCATCATTGAGAGTCAACGGGATGACTACGTAATCATCGTGCTGCGCGCTGTCGATGACGACGGGATGGTCTTGGACCACTGTCACTCAATCGTGATCGATGTTAACAAGAGCCACGCACAGTTCAATCTCGACAACCTTATGGCATTCCTTGAGGGATCTGATATGGAGAGTCTGAACGAAGACATTGCTAAACTTGGCTACATTCCATGGGTGAATGGAACGGCGAAGTCTAACGCCAATCGACTCATGCGAATCTATCAGACACTCGATCACTACGCGATGGAGCACGTAGAGCGGAGACCCACTCTCGAGAGAGGCGCAAATCGATCCCAGAGAAATACCTCAACTCCGCGAGTTGAGAGAAAGAATACCGTAGGAGGACCGAGAGGTAGAAAGACCAAGCCAAGTCAGCCAAGAACGTCGAGCACGAAAAGAGACGCCATCGATACAGAGGCTGAAGGGTCCACCCGAAAGCAAAAGCAAAGCCTGACAAGTGCGTCTGGAGCTGCACCGGCTGGTGGAAGTTCTGATTCTGCACTGACTACAGTCTCAACCGATTCAGACACACGAGAGAAGATTCCAGAGTTTGAGAAGATTGCATAGATACAGAAGGCGTTTTCGACGGAGCATGAAGAGCTATTTCTGCATGACATGGCAGTGAAAACGGTCCACATCAACCAGTGCATTCTGGCGAAGGACGAGTACGTCATTCGAACTTTGCAGAGGGATATTCTCAATGACGTAAAGAAGCAGCTCGTTCTGATGATCGACGTGAAGCAGAGACAGAACGTCTACTTAACGCCCGTTGACGGCAATAACAAACTGCTCAAAAAGCGGCCTGAGACCTGGGAAGAGATCATGGATGGAAAGTTTATGATCATCAACGGGCAACATAGCATTTACGCATCCAAGGAGCTACAAAAGGGAGGATGCGGTGCGATACGTCAAGATGAACTTCGCACGTGGGGGGGTACATTGTGTACAGCCGCGATGCCGGTCAACTGAGGAATATCTCGAAGTACTACAACTGCACCAACCATCTAGACCATGCCCAGCCGACATGGGGTAACCAGATGATAAGCTGCAGAAACATCTGGACCACATACAAGCATCCAACAAGCAATAAGGACGAAGCGACGACCAGAAAGAATAACGCCCACCTCCACACGATCCGCTACAAGGTATCCTCTTGTTCCTTCTCATTATCGTCGGGTGGACGATACATCGCAACAGCTCCTAATATAACCGTTGAATTCTAATATTCGATGTGTCTGTTGTGCAAGCCTTTACAGATGCTGTGGTATAGAGATTTCAGAGTATAAATCCGGATAAGGACGGAGCAACCGTGAAGGGCGTGCCGGACCTGAAAAATGAAATCCAAATAATCACCCTTCCGGACCATCTGTGGGCGCATTGGCATAAATTTCTCATCATGCATGCCAACGGGGACTTGATAGATCTGGTAACCTTAGAGCCCTACATGGATGGAAACAAATGGAAGCCGAGATCTTCCTCTCTGAAGAAGCAGTTCTTCAAATCATTCGGGTGGTTCTCTGATAAGGATTTTGGAGTGGTGGCCCAACATCTCCTAGGAGATACTCCAGGGCGGCGTGCGCCATATCCGAAAGTCTCAGTCCCGAAGACAAAGATTCTCGTGGCCAAAAACATGTCAGCCGCGGATTGGGCTAAGCGCCGAAAGCGCAAGAAAATTGTGCTGCAGGATATTATGTCCATAAAGCCAACCGTGAAATTCCTCGACAATGGCGGCGACATCAATCCAGAGAAGTGGAGGCCGTGGAGAAAGAGGCACCTGTGGACGTCTGCAACGTGGGATTTCTTGCTCTCGCATCCGAATAAGGATTACTTCGTGAGGCGGCTCCGCAACGAAAGATGGCATAAGCGTCCGCAGGACTATACGGCGGCGTTCCCGGAGGTGCGTCACATGTACACGAGGTTCATGACATTGAAGTACCGTCTTCCGGATCCAGCTGGAGGAGTCCAAATCAGAGGAGTTGACATGAGTGTCAAAGCTCTGGTCACCAGCTCTAGTTACTCCTACACTTCTCGTCCAGTGAATCTGGCGGCGCTCGATGCCCGCGCGATTCCCAAGTCCAAGCTGACCAGAAAAACAGGCGCAATCGATCCCTTCTTGGAATTCCTCGCCAATCACCTTGAGCCCGACGTAACCGAGCCAAACATTTGGCTGATTATCCTGTCCGGGAAAGAAGACTTCAAAGCTTCATCGACCTTTGCAGCGGACGAGCTTGATGAATATGACGCACAGGTTTCCAGGTACGTTCCAAGCAGAGGAGAGATGCTCAACAACGTGACCAACAGAAATATTGCCGTAGACGTCATACTTCTCTTTCTTTTAAAAAAGACAACGAATTCGCCAAGGCTGCCCGGAAGTTAGTGACGAAT
Source organism: Pohlia nutans (assembly GCA_022496805.1). NCBI lineage: Eukaryota > Viridiplantae > Streptophyta > Bryopsida > Bryales > Mniaceae > Pohlia > Pohlia nutans. The sequence goes on along the minus strand of CM040104.1, from coordinate 766,498 downwards.
AAATACACTACTCCAATTCTCAGTGAATATTACAAGGATGCCTCGAAGAACACGGAGGCAAAATGGAGAGTTGACACTACTGAACTCCGTATGGAGTTCTACTTCCAGCTCTTGCACGCGTGCGCAGCTCCAAAGGAGAACGTTCTGGGGATTTATTTGGGGGGCGAAGTTCATGTTGGCATTGAAGGTATACCCCATTTCTTATTGTCGGGTCAACGATTATGGTTTCCAGCTGCAGTAGAAAAGTTCATCACGCATTACAGTAATTAAGTTTAGACGAATGTTGTAGTTTTCAATGTGGACCTAATACTCAACCTTATCCTCGGGTTGACGATAATAGTCGATCGGTTGTTGTAGAATGACTGATTTTGCTGAAAACTAACTCATAATGTTTTCTGTGTAGATGTTCGGAGCATATTACTACGGCTTCGTGGATCGAGCACACGTGAAGGCAGACACGAAAATCGCCAGACTTGCAAGCAGGTTGGATCGGAACGATTTCATGTTCTCAAATTCTCCGTATGCCCTCGGGTACGAGATTCCAGCCTCTCGCAGCCCCGAGATCGTTCACTCCGACTCTCCTTTGGCCCCACCGATGACATTAGTGTCTCCAGCAGACCCTGCTCCCGCTGTTGTCCGGCAGACAGAATCCGTGGGTGCGCATGTGTCCACTGATCCAAGCGTTAAGGGAATCGACTAATTCGGGACGAACACATTCTAGATTCGTCTGTGGCTCAACCGAGATCGTATTGAAGCCAGCCCTGAGCAGGTGATGGAGGATGACGAGAACAAACGGACTTGCAGACGGAGGAGCATCTTGGCTCACAATATACCATTGAAAAGGAAATTATGAGACCTTTCCAACGGTATATTACACGCTCCGAGATTCCAAAAATTGCAGTTGTTACACCTCAATGAAACTCCAGCAGAGTCAAACTTGAAAATTCTGAAATTTGTCGTGGCAGCTTTAGGACCCCAGCCGGTGCCGGCCGACCCTACAACAATTTAAAACCCCATAATATACCATTAAAAAGGTAATTTTGAGACCTTTCCAACGGTATATTAAACGCTCCGAGATTCTAAAAATCGAAGTTGCTACACCACAATGAATCTCTAGCAGGGTCAAACTTGAAAATTCTCAAACTTGTCATGGCACCTTTGGGACCCCAGCCGGTGCCGGTCACCCTTTCCATGCCATCGGCGGCCAACCTCTCTAGGAAGTCGGTGGCTGGGGCTGGCCATAGTACCAAGTGCCAAGGCCATCGGGACAACCAAGGCGAACACGATGACGAGGGTGAACCCCATGGTGTAAAGGGCCACGGGCACACTAACGAGGGTGATCAATGGATGTGGAAAAGGCCACGGGCACGCTGATGAAGGTGAATCCGATGCCAAGAAGTGGGTGGCCGGCACTGGCCATGGTGATAAGTGCTAGGGCCACGACGACAGCCATAGGCATCACGACCTCGAGGGTGATTACCATACGAGGACCAGGAAGACCACGATGTCGAGGGAGATCATTACGACCTGGGCCAGGGCCATCAGGAGGGCCTGGGCAAACACGATGACGAGGGTGATCACCATGGTGTGAAGGGCCACAAGCACGATAACGAGAGTGAACACCATGCCATGAAAGGGGTGGCCGGCACCAGCGATGGTGACAAGTGCTAGGGCAATGACGACAGCCACAGCCATCACGATGTCGAGGGTGATTTCTACACGAGTGCCAGGAACACCACAACGCCGAGAAAGATCATCATGACCAGGGCCAGGGCCATCACGAGGGCTAGGGCAAATATGAAGACGAGGGTGATGACGAGGATGAGGGTTACGGCGACCATGACGAGGATGAACACTAGGGCTATGGAGAGGGTGACCGGCACCGGTCATGGTGCCAAGGGCCAAGGCCACGATAAGGGCCACGGCCATCACGACAACGACGGTGATCATCTGGTTGAGGGCGAGAGCTATGACAAGGGCCAGGGTAAACACGAGGTCGAGGGTGATATCTACGACAAGGGGCACGGCTACGATGACGAGGGTGAACATTTGAGCTAAAGAAACGATAGGCCGGCACAAGCCATGGTGCCAAGGGCTCGGGCTACCACGACGACCAGGGCCAAGGCCATCACGAGAACCAAGGCGAACATGAAGACAAGGGTGAAAACCTGGGCCATAGAGAGGGTGGCCAGCACCAGTCATGGTACCAAGGGCTAGGGCCATGACAAGGAACAGGGCGAACACGACGACAAGGGTGATGATTGCATCCTGAGCTCACATACTCAGCCAATCCTAAGCCCTTGGCTTCAGTTTCTGGAGATGTAGGGAGAATAGGCCAAGCAGGTGCGCGAGCAAAGTAGACGACGCAAGCTTTTCTTCCCTTACAACATTGGCAGACATCGAGGGATCTCAAAGATAATGCATGGGCAGAGAGGATGAGTCTAGGGGCATTTTATGAGTATACTTGGCCAGTGCCACACTCAGAGCTAATGTTAGACTTGGTGGTGTGGTTTCAATACATCAAGGGAGAGAAGATAGAGAAGATAGAGTATACCATGCCAATTTGGTCTACAGTGCGAGGTATACCGGTGAAAATTATAGCTTGGACCATCCGGCAGACTTTGGGCATAAAAGGGATCTAGACACCTACTGTTTCTAAGACCAGCAAGGACTTGGACCAGAAGTACATGACAATGTCTGCGTTGAGCAGGGCAGACCACATCACTGACAAGACCAGGATCAAGGGCTTTACAGAAGAGTAATAGGACAGAGTGAGGGCGTTGGTGGAGATCATGTGTGAAGAAGAAGCCCCTCCTTCAAAGCACTGAGGTGCTGGAGAACATGTATCAGGCGGTGAGGAAGGGGGACCACAACTGGGCACCTTGTATTTTGTCTAGCCTCAGGAGGATGCTCATCCAAGTGCATACCAGTCAAACCAGGGTAATCAAGGGGACAGAGCTGATAGATGCCTTATTGAGGAACTAGTTTCCTGATGAGGAGGAATACGTGATCCAAAGCCAGAGCATGCAAGGTAAGGTGAGGAGCAGGATGGCAGTGAAGGACAGCCAAATGTGACAGTAGTACGACTCGCAGGAGAATTGATCATGGGCAGGTAAAAACGGGGACAGGACCATATCAGCCTCCTAGTGAGCCGCAGGATCCAGCAATGTCCAGCCCTGGAGGTGCCCACCATTTGGAAGCTCTACTCTTAGCAGATCGTCAACATAAGCGGATCCTAGTGGATCATCTGCAAGAGCAGGGCTTGATGGAGCAACAGGAGGAGCAGGTTGTGGAGGTGGTGGAGAAGTCGGTTATGGAGTTACCCTCATACCAGATAGAGGCAAGGACTCGATGGGAGTTGGGAAAGGCAAGTCAGGTGGCTCCAGGGGACCATGGTAGAGTCATCAAAGGGCTAGATCAGTTGGTATAGGAGTTACAGGTTGTGTTGGGGGACGCTTCGCGGGTGAAGGAGCTACATGAGCAGGAGGATAGGTCTGGACTAAGCTATGGGGAGTTTGTCAGCACCAAGCTGGGTCGGGAGGAGACGATGAGGGAGTTGAATGCTCAACTGTAGCACGGCCAGCAAGAGTATGCCACGCTGGAGGGGTCTTGGTCCGAGCTCAAGCAGCAGCTGGCAACACTGAAAGGAGAGCCGCAACAGGAGTGGAAGCAATGGGCTGAGAAGGGGGTAAAAGCTGAGGAAGTTCGGACACGGTGGATGGTGTTGGAGGCCTGGATGAGCACCAAGTTCAAAGATTTTGACAAGCTAGCCCTAGAGATCCAGCAGCTTGACAGCTTCGACAACGGGTGGACTTATCTGAGGCCAGTTCCACTCCGCCATTTAGGGGACTGACCAGGCACCTTTAGACCACCTCCAAAAAGCAAGTCGCGGAGGAGATTTGGGCCTATGTTGAAGACCACGCAAGATACTCCAAGTACCTGATACGGTTTGGTGAAGACTATCCGTCTTTTGTCTATTGGTCGGATGATGAGCATGGAGAGGAGGAGGACCAGGTGATGTTAGACGTCCGATAGTCTCTGGAGGGAGTTGGAGTTTCTTGCACGGCTTCTCGACCTACATTATGTATCGGGTGTGATACGGAGGGGGGTGGTTCAGTGGAAGAGGGACCAATCAGGGGGCAAGCTGGTAGGTATGGCGAGAGGGTTAATCTCGGGGCTACACTAGCGATTTTGAGCACACCAGCAGGATGCATTACTGCTCAAGCTGAAGCGTCTTGTTTGGACTACTCAGAGGTATGTAAGAACGTGGACAAGACAATCTCGCCCTTCCATTGAGTCGCAAGATTAGGTACTGCTCAGCCCTGGAGGTGCCCACCATTTGGAAAATGCAGTCTTGGCGAATCAACAATAGGAGCGGATCCCATTGGATAATCAGTAGGAGCAGGGCCCGATGGAGCAAAAGGACGGGCAGGTTCAGGAGGCGCTAGAGGAGCCGGCTATGGAAATATCTACAGATCAGGTAGAGGCAACGACAAAAAGGGAATTAGGAGGGCCATAATAAGTGGCTCCAGGGGACTAGAGCAGAGTAACCAATTCGAATCTAGATTAGTTGGTCCAGCAGTTACAAGTCGTACTGTCTGATGCCATAAAACAAGTGAAGGAGCTACAAGGGGATGAGGACAGGTCTAATCTAAGCTATGGGGAGTTGGTTAGCGTCAAGCTTGGCTAGGCTCAGGATGGGAGGCTCAGGGAGTTGACTGTTCAACTCAACGACAGCCAGCAGGAGTGTGCCATGCTCAAGGGAAGCTGGTCCGAGACCAGGCAGCAGTTGGTAGCACTTCAGAGACAAACACCAGAAGGAGCGACAGGAGTGGGCAGAGAAGGGGATACAAGCTGAGGAGGTCAGGACACGGCGGTTGGAGTTGGACAGGATGAGCGCCAAATTCAAAGATATTGACAGACTAGCCCTGGGGAACCAGCAGTTTCGACGGCGTGTGGATTTATCGTGTCTTTGAGGGAGTTTCCGTGTCTTTCTCGGCTTCTCGCCCTACTTCATGTATCGGATTTGATACTGAGGGAGGAGGTCCAGTTGACCCTAACCCGGCCATTCTCCCCCCTCACCTCTCATCCTGCGAATTCACGCATCACGCATGCACTAGAGTCAATCACGGCGAAGAAACAGTAAAAATAACAACAGAGACGTGCATGTTGTGATTGAGACGTCCCCTTGTCACAGGGGACGTTTCCATGTACATCCTCACAAGTCTCATAAGACATCTTTAGACGTCTCTATCAACATTTGTTAACGTCCAAGAGGATATCTGCACATCACTTTCAAGACATAAAGAATCAGGATGAGGATAGTATGCACGCGGGGAGCGGTGAGCGATGAGCGGATAAATGTGGGGTTTAGAGCAGAAATTTCAGGTCAACCATGGTCAATGGTACTATAATTAGCAAATATTCGAATATTCAGATATTTTTAGTAAACTTTTTATCCTATAACCGTGGAATATTTAGTACCTATAACCGTGGAATTGGGTCATTGGAAAATGTTCAAGGCACATGAAAGGCAAACTCAATATACCTATAACCGTGAATCAAAGACCTGAAACTATTTCAAACAAGATGAAATCATTATTTGGCCATTGTTATACACCATTCAAGCGTGAAGAGATAGATTTCCTACATCGATTTTTGTGAAATGAGTGCTAGGTTGTTGATATACCATTTACGATTTAGGGTGCAAAATAGAACAAATTCCATAGATTAGGGTTTAGTATAGAACCCGAGTTTAAGAACTGCAGTAGTGGCCCTTTTAGTCTCACTACTGTTTCATTGATCTAAAGACTATGCAATTGCGAACAATGGAACTAGGAATAGAGAACTACCCTAAGATGTTGGGTGAGTCAACAATCCACTCTCAAGAACTAGCTTAAATTCATTGAAGCTAAGAGAAGGTGCATGTATGAAGGCATCGACTTCAGCATCAAATCCACATATGAGTGTATGACGGTGAAGATAAAATACAAATGATTGCAATAAGTCCATTGACTACGGCCTCCCTTAGCTTTAGTCAACATCTCCTTGAAATAAGGGCAGGAGCAGTTTGGGAATTGCAAAATTGTGAGATGATATTGCTGAATCGTCGGATGTGTGCCAAAATCCAATGTGACAATGCATCCAAGGTCGGGACAGGAAACATGTTCACCTTCACTTACCAGCTGCATGAAACCTCTTCACTGGCGGTATCGGAAGTGCCAGAAGGCAAACCAGAGGTCAAGACGTCGCAAACCATCTTCAGTTGTAGCTCCGGATGACAGTCACCAGGCTCGAATAGCGAGATACCTGGTATCAGCATCCGATTGCGTTGAGGCGTTCTTGTATTGCTTGCATAGGAGGCGATGTTGGTCCTAGAGGTCAGCTCAAATGTCAGCCTTGGTTTGCTTCTCCATGGACTGCACCTAATGGAATAAACAAGTTCGTTCCTTATTTGGCATCGGAATTGATGCATCTCCACTTCCATATACAATGAGTATAGCATTCCAGTTTGCTTGTGCACTGTTGGCCATGAAGCCTTTGAAATTTGGATTCTCAACTCCGTGGCGACCGACGATGACGTTGAGATTCTTCCAGACGACCATTTAGGCAGCGACGTCCTCAGACTGCATATTGCAAAGTGCGATGGTCATGACACGACAATGAGTGGGGTTGTAGATGTGGCAGCCTATGGTGGTCTACTGTTTGACCCTTTTAACATGGTCAAACATAAGCTATGCGTTTTGGAGGTCTCCACTAGGCTGCATGCGCTGGACGAGGTCAACTCCGCTACCCGCCCTACTTCAGACATTTTGAACACAAAGACTTTGTCTGACTCCAATCCTTGATTGGGGAACTTGTTCTCTTGGACAAAGGACCACTTACTCGAGCCGTGAAGCTTGGTGATGCTGTCCATAGCTCCAAACTTGCGAAAGTATTTGAAGCCGGTCACTTTATTGCGAATACAAGGCAAAGTGAGCTCCTTACATCTATTGAAGAGTGAAAAGAGCTAATTGAGCTCTAGTGTCTTTGATTGCACACCTTCAGCAACAACGAGCATGTCCCCGACTATCTCCTTAGTAGCCTCTAAAACAATGGCAGAGTTGGTTGCAGTAGAAGTTCGGTGCACTTGCTCTTTGACTAAGCTCTCGCCTCTTGCAATATCGTCACGATAAGCACCGATCTTGACGGGGTGGTTGTGATTGCCAAAATGAACATCAGCTCTGGTCATGTTGTCTTTAGCTAGAACATAATAGATTTTGGCATTGCAGGTTGCAAGACACAAAGAAGGAACCTTACAGCATTTGCAAACCAAAGTGGATCCTTTAGGAGGATTATATCCTACGTCAAAAACGAAAGAGGAAACTCCATCCCACTCAATTTCATTAACAACGGCAGTTCGATGCACGCAGGTTAGAAAATCACATTCGACATTCTCACATTGTAGATGACCACAGTAATACGAGGTACGGAAGATCAAACCTAAATTGTTCACAATGTTTGACGTGTGGATACAAGTCCAAGCCTGCCCGTCATAGTGTTTGTCCATTCCATAGAGTTGTTTTGCTCTGCAGTTGGAAAATCATTATGGGATTTAGGAGTCCATAATTGCCACTGCAAATTCAAACCTTATCAACTATTGTTTAGTAGTGTCAAATCATTGAGTTCTGAATTATTGAGCGAGAAGGATATCTGGAGTATGCGTCAATTCTGAATTTTACTTTTAACTTTGAATATGGTAGCCAAAGAACGCCAAGTTGATGATTGACAGCCTAGAATGAAGTTATGTAATATATACTTATAGAAGTGTTTGCCTAAGAGTAGTGTATATTGCTTATGTCTGGAGTATTAGATTAGCATTGGACCTTGCAAGCGCATGGAGATGAGGGAGAGAAGGTAGAGGAGGATGAGAAAGAAGAGAAAGGAACTATATTTTAGTAACTCAAAAACTCTAAGGAGAACTAGAATGTTGAGAAAGGAAAAAATAGATGCCGTGGGTGTGGGCCGAGATGAGCAAACAAGAAGTTCATCCACAACTTTGGTATTGATTTCAATTGCAGAGAGCCACGGATTAGGGGAGCAGCTAAGTCTTGGTGAAAGCGAAGAAGACAACATGGAATCCTGCAACTTGGAGAACACAGTAAGTACTAACATATAGTATCAATTGTGAATCTTTCAAAGATTTGAGTAAGGAACTTAGTAGACATATTAGAATTAACTCTACATGAAGCCTGCGACAACTTGTTGTACCCAACGCTATAGTAGTGAAGACAACGCAATAGTAACTGTATGGACTCCAATATAGGGTAGGTTGCACCAATGCGATGTAGCACCAATGCAAAATTCCTATGGCGGAATCGTGTCTTATGTAGAATCCTGAAGACTCTTTTGTCGAGCACTTTAAGTACTTGTTCTTATCGTGCAAGTGGCGGACTTGGGAGTCGAGGGTTCACTGTTTGGGATGGCTTCAAAGCAACAGATGGAGGTGGAGAGCATCGGTCAAGGGAGCAAAGATGACTAGATGGAGACAAAGTGCACTGAGGATGAAGGTAAGCTTTGGGGTCTTGTTTCACCTTCCTCAATAGCTAGAGTTTTGAGTATTTGGGGCATTCAGATTCTGGGGTTTCAAGCTCTGGGGTTTCAAGTTCTGAGTGTTGGCTCTAACCTCATGGGTCAAGCTCGTGAGCTTCTGAGGGTTTCAGGTTTCGAGTCGTGACCATGTTTTGCTCGCCTTTTTCGTCTGCTGGAACCGGCACTGCGCTTAGGGTTTCCTCCGGTGTTCAAGTTTTGCTCGCGCTTTTGAACTACCAGTACCGGCACTGCGCTTAGGGTTTCCTCCGATGTTCAAGTTTTGCTCGCGCTTTTGAATTACTGATATCGGCGCTGCGATTTTGGTTTCCTCAAGTGTTCAAGTTTTGCTCGCGCATTTGGTCTGCCAGTATCGGCACTGCGATTTTGGTTTCCTTAGGTGTTCAAGTTTTTCTCGCGCTTTAGGTCTGCCGGTACCGGCACTGTGATTTTGGTTTCGTCAAGTGTTCAAGTTTTGCTCGCGCATTTGGTCTGCCGGTACCGGCACTGCGATTTTGGTTTCCTCAAGTGTTCAAGTTTTGCTCGCACTTTAGGTCTACCGGTACCGGCACTGCGATTTTGGTTTCCTTAGGTGTTCAAGTTTTTCTCGCGCTTTAGGTCTGCCGGTACCGGCACTGTGATTTTGGTTTCGTCAAGTATTCAAGTTTTGCTCGCGCATTTGGTCTGCCGGTACCGGCACTGTGATTCTGGTTTCCTCAAGTGTTCAAGTTTTGCTCGCGCATTTGGTCTGCCGGTACCGGCACTACAATTCTGGTTTCCTTAGGTGTTCAAGTTTTGCTCGCACTTTAGGTCTGCCGGTACCGGCACTGCGATTTTGGTCTCCTCAAGTGTTCAAGTTTTGCTCGCGCATTTGGTCTGCCGGTACGGGCACTGCGAATTTAGTTTCCTCAAGTGTTCGAGTTTTGCTCGCGCTTTTGGTCTGCCGGTACCGGCACTGCGATTTTGGCATCTTCCTATCCACAATCTCTTTAAAATTAGCGTGGCCAGCATAAATTGAACTAAAACGTATAAATGCACATACATATGTAACCTCCAGCAGAATCAAACTTGAGAATTCCAAATCATGTCATGGCGACTTCGAGACTCCAAACGGACTGCCGGTACCGGCTGTCTTTTTTTCACAATTTCAAGGGCGCATAATATACCATTTGAAAGGTATTCTCAAGACCTTTCCAACGGTATATTACACGCCCCAAGATTCAAAAAATTGCAGTCGCTAAACCAAAAAGAAACTCTAGCTGTATCAAACTAGAGAATTTTCAATTTTATCATGGCCGATTCGGGACCCCAATCGGACTGCCGGTACCGGCAGTCCTTTACCCACAATTTCAAGGGTGCATAACATACCATTGGAAAGGTATTCTCAAGACCTTTCCAACGGTATATTACACGCCCCAAGATTCAAAAAATTGCAGTCGCTACACCAAAAAGAAATTCTAGCAGAATCAAACTAGAGAATTTTCAATCTTGTCACGGCCGCTTCGGGACTCCAAACGGACTGCCGGTACCGGCAGTCCTTTTTGCACAATTTCAAGGGTGCATAACATACCATTGGAAAGGTATTCTCAAGACCTTTCCAACGGTGTATTACACGCCCCAAGATTCAAAAAATTGCAGTCGCTACACCAAAAAGAAACTCTAGCTGTATCAAACTAGAGAATTTTCAATTTTATCATAGCTGATTCGGGACCCCAATCGGACTGCCGGTACCGGCAGTCCTTTACCCACAATTTCAAGGGCGCATAATATACCATTCGAAAGGTATTCTCAAAACCTTTTCAACGGTATGTTACACACTTCAAGATTTGATAATCGGAGTCCCTTCATCACTAAGAAACTCCAGCATCATTAAACTTGAAAATTCTCAATCCCGTCATGGCAGCTTTGGGACCCCATTCAGTTGTGACCGACCTTTCAGATTTTTGTAGAGAATAGTTTCTATTTTTTTAGATCAATTTCAAGAACCTTGTGATAAAGATAAGGTGTCTATGTTGTGCTTTACAAGGACCCTTAGTCACCTCATTCGGTGCCGGCTACCCTCCAAATAGGGTGTTTAAGTCTGTAGAACAAAATTTCAAGATTTTAGAATAAGTTTTAAGAACCGAGTGGTAGAGAACATGGTGTCTAGTTTGTGCTTGACATGGCCCCGCCCCCACCCCAGCGGGTGCCAGCTACCCTCCAAACATAGTGGTTGAGTTTGTAGAAAAGAATTTCAAATTTTCAGAATCAATTTTTAGAACCGTATGTTAATGATCAGGGTATCTAGTTTGTATTTGACAAGGGCCCCTTCCACCCCAGCCGGTGCTAGCTACCCTCCAAACAGTGTGTTTGAGTTTGTAGAGAAAAAATTTCAAATTTTTTGAATCAATTTTAAGAACCATGTGTTAAAGATCAATGGGTCCAATTTGTGCATGACATAGTCCCCCCGCACGCCAGTGAATGAGAACTCGGTGTCTTGTTTGTGATGGCTACCCTCCGAACAATTTGTTTGAGTTTATGAAAGAAAATCTCAAATTTTTATAATCTATTTTTTGAAACCAATGTGAGAGATCAGGGTGTCTAGTTTGTGCATCACATGGGCCCCTCCTACTCGAGCCAGTGCCGGCTACCATCCAAGTAGTGTGTTTGAGTTTGTAGAAAAAAATTTGAATTTTTAGAATTAAGTTTATGAACAGAGTGTTTGAGAACAATGTCTAGTTTGTGCTTGACAAGGGCAGCCCCACCCTAGCCAGTGCTGGCTACCTTCTATTTATAGTGTTTGAGTTTCCATCATATATTTTTATAATCATGCTTTAGATATCATAACAACTCACATCAAGTGATTTTGTAAATACTTCAAGAATGGATGCGGATGGTGGTTCTCTTGAAAATGAAGATGACATTGAAGGTGCTCATTCATTCCTCATGATTGTGCTCTTTACATGTCATGATTTGACCATTGAAACACTAAATTTTGTGACTATATTTTGTTGAAGTTGACTTTGTTGACCTAAACGAAAGTACGCAAGGAGGACGGCTAAGCAAGCGAGATGTTCATTCCTAGCTCAATTCCATTTGTTGAGCGAGACTCCAAACACAAGATCTCAAATTGAATGTCTTTGACTCCAACCCTGTCACAAATCTAGGTTGCTCATTCACCTTTGTAGAATGGTATGCCTTCTTGTTGTGAGATCTTTTCTCAAGAATGACATTATGAAACTGACTTCACATTTTATAAAGACTGGATACTTGGAAGGCAACGGTGTTGTCTATGTGGCCATTGAAGATAACAAAGGTATTTAAGACTAAACTTGTTACTCCAAAGAATACATCTATGAAGAGTCCACTCTCCACGAAATCAATTGGTGCAATTTCTATGACTCAAAGTTTGATATCGTCATGTTGCATTTCATCCTCTCAAACCGATACATGTTCTAATTTAATTGTTTCTGCAGGAGAAACAAGAAGGCCCATGTTACTTCAAACCTTGTGCATTGATCCTATCGAGTTCGTAACATTGGTTCCCAACCTCTCTCATATTTCCAGTCTTTGGTGTCACCAGAAGAGCTTTGACTGTTTGAGATAATGCAGAAAGGTCCCAAGACTAATACTTGGTTCTCACTAGCCGTTGACTCTCTCAGTGCTCTTTTCAATCAGGTATACCACTTTTTCTACAATACAACTTTTTTTTATCCTATTTTGGTTTCATTATCTTAGCAAATCTCCATGAGTTTTGTTGTATTTTAAATGCAACAAGAGATTAAAGAAGTCGTTGTTGTTGCTCAAAGGAAGTTCTATAAGAAGTATCCCAACCCAAAAGATTGGACCGCCAAAAGACTTGATGAGTTTGTAAGAAAAGTTGTGAAGAAAACCAAGGTTCACTATAAGAGCGAGTTGAAGAAGATGCTTCTTGTTGTTGATTCAGTCAACACTTCATCCTTCCTTGATGATGTGAAATCTCACTATGAATGTCACGATGAAGAACCAGAGATGAAAATTGAGAAGCTGTGGATGCTTGGCACATGCGCCATAGATCTTTCAATGAAGGTTCTCTGGCTTGAACGTTGAAATCAACCTCTTGTTCTTTGAGTTCAACTCCGATTTCCCAAGCATGGATTTAGTGATGACTTGTTCTTAATTTGGCTTCATGAAGCTACTTGGTGGTCTTATGTACGTACCTTAATTTCTTTGCAATATGATTTGATACAATGATTATAGAATTGTGCATTGAATAACTTATCACACATTGTTATCATTTCATTTCGTCCTTCTCAGAGTCTAGTTATCTCTTGTGCAGTTGATCGTCGAAGTTGGGATCATTTTTAAGGGCATTATTCGTGATCAAAAAGCCACCATCAATTACCACCCAAACGGTGGTGATCCGATTCCCACTATCTTTGACTACATCAAGCAGGTGCAAATTTCCCTCTGTAACACTGCCTTTACAGTGAATTTGTTGTTGATAAGGGCATCAACAGGAACTATCAAATTGAAAAGCAGTACCTTTTCAAGCCTACTTTGCACCGTGTTTTATATCGATATTTCAAGCACGTTGTATTCCCCGCAAAAGCCATTTCTAGATCCCCTCCTGTCTTTGTGAATTACCTTAAGCAAGAAAGGAAGGACTTTGTGCTCACTGAGGAGATCATGAAAGCTTGGGATGAATGGGAATTATTTTTGTTGAATGGCATGAAAATTTCAAATGCTTTGAATGTTTTCATTGTTTTGAAGCTTTTGAATGTTTTTACAACGCAGGAACAAGTCCTTTAAGGCACGGCAATAGGTCCTTTTATTGAACGCATTAACTTAAAATTTTCTTTTATTACACTCTAAAACCACGGTAATAGGAGGTGCTTCATAAAAAAAATTGCGGAATTTTTTTCCAAAATCTCTGCTCACCGCTCACTGCTCACTGCTCACTGCTTACATAATAGCATTTCCCTGGAGAATCATGTGTATAGAATGTCAAATCATAACGTTCATATGTGATAGGCAATAGCAGAAAATGAGATGAGCATGTCGTTTGTTTCAATTCTGCACTAGGGCTAAGGAGTTTGTTCACAAATAAAAAGGGTGTCCCTGCCCACACGTGCTTCAAAAATCTTCTCTTTGCCAGCTCAATCAGCTTGGGAAAAGTTTTACATGGATCCAAGTCCCTCGAAAGCAGCCGCAAGTCAATCTCGAACGTCGAGACCAATGCCCCGTATGGATGGCCATTTTGGTCCACAGTCAACGGCTTCTTGTCCCAATCCCGCTCCATGGTGCCGCGCCGCTGCAGAAATGGAGGCGGTGTCTCCTCCTCTTCCGTGTCCTCATTTAGGGTTTTCTTCGTCCTCTTCGTCCGGCGCATCGTGGTCCTCCTCCTTGGAGTGACTGTCAACCCTCGGCTGTACAACAAAAAACCTTGCCTAATTACATGTTAATATCACATACCATAGCACTCCAGAGTACATGTTGATGTAGCAACTCCTTCCACAACAACCCACGACATAGTTCAGCATAGCATCTCAGAACATGGCAACTCAGATTATGATGTTGCACTTGCTTCATGGAAGCGAATCATGGACCTGATACAGCTCATTCACACGCGCAATGGTTCTCGGATGTCCGGTGTGACGTCTCTATGTTTCATGGGACGTCCCCATCTTGTGTATGACGTCTGCAACATAGTCACCTTACTCAATGATCAACAAAGCCCATTCTCACAGATGAATCATTCCAAGACACTTGCGACATTCTACTGTTCGCCTTCGTACATAAGAAAGCTATATGCAAAAAAATTACGTTTGGCAGGGGACGTCTCACGAGACGTGAGCATGTCTTCTACCATGTTTCGAGGGATGTCTGGCTAGACGTAAATATGTCATCTTCTGTGTTGCCAGGGAATCCTGCCTAGACGTAACCATGTCTAATGCAGTGTTGCCATGGACGTCTGGCTAGACGCAACCATGTCCTAAATCGTGTTCTAGGGGAAGCACTGGCACATAATCGTGTTCAAAAATTCCACAAATGCTTTTCTAAAAAAGTTTTACTTGTGTAAGAATTTGTTAAAAAACTTTTTTACAAGATTATGATCAAATAAAATCTGATACAAGCACAATTTTATTTTTAGACAAATAAAACATCTTATACTTGCGTCTAAAATGCTTATAAGTATATTAAAAAATATGAAGTTTTTGACAATACCAAAGTTTTTTTTTAAAAAACACTGTAATAAACATGATGTAATAAACACGCCGGCTACTTTATTTTCTTCACAGAGTAATTTTTTCAGTGCTGATTTTGTCTACATACATATATTGCATAAAGCTTATCCTACGGCCCTATTTTGTTTGCAGTTGTTGTCTACAATATTCCCTCTACATTCTTGTACACTCCTACGTACAGTAGGTAACATCGCTAGAGGATGTCGGTACTGATTATGTACAATTGCAAAGTTTGTACACCATCCGAATCATATTTTTCATAACATGATGAATCGAATTGGTCATTTTGAAAACATAATTTGATTGGAGCGACAAACTTTAAGAAAAGGATTTGCATGGTTTGTGTGATCTATGGCTGGAGCCTACAAAGGCGGTTTTTGATATCCCAGTTTTATGAGCTGCAGATAGGACGATGAGGCGAATGACATGTCGCCGCATAATTGGAAAGCAATGACGTATGTGAAGCAGGATCGGCTACACATCACTGTTGATGACTTTGGATATCCGTATGGCAACAGGGCAAAGATCATGAAAAAGGCCTGACATCCAGTCCGTATGCAAAGGATCTAACTTGATCCCAGAGTGGGTTGGGGTGATCAAACGAATATAATGCCGCAACGCCTTGTGAAGCAGACGTATGAGAGGACAATCTGTCTTGTTTAAAGCAAAGAGTGCGGGAGATGTGGTATTTTCCCATCATTACAAAGGTCCTCATCAGTGTCTGCTTGTTGTGGATGTCATTGCCAACACGCCACCTACAACATGCGCATGACCAGCGGGATGTCACATCAGACGTCGTGCACAGCGTCACGAATGACCTTTGAGACATCGCGTACATTGACTGAGAGAGTCGTGCTCGGATGTGCTCTCTTATGTCGCGCCTGATATCATCACATATATCTACAAAGACACCGTTTGAGATGTCTGTAAAGGCATCCCGGACGTTTAAACTGGAGAAATACCGCCATGTTCACGGAGACATTCAACCGTTCCGGTGGACGTTATCTGCGACGTCCTACAGTGTCTCAGCGACGTCCTCTATCGTGTCACCGTGGACGTCTCTCCCAAGACGCCTTCATACATGGCAGACGTATGCGGCGATGGTCGATGCGACATCCGTGTGGACATCCCTTCAAACAATTTTGGAGACCCGCGCCCCGTCGTTGCAAATGTCATTACTAAAACGTCATGAACAACATGCGCATGTCCGGCGGGATGTCCTAGTACACGTCATGTATGCAACATCACGGATGACTTCTCGGACATTATGTACGTCATCTGAGGCATGTGTGCTTGGACATTGTTTCGTATGTGACGGTTGATGTCTTCACAGATGTCCGGAGTCACACCCTGTGTTACGTTTGTAGAAGCATCTCGGACGTTTCAGATGGAGACATCTAGCTATGTTGAGTGAGACGTCCGTCAATTCCGGTAGATGTTCTGTCTGATGTCGCCAATTCCTACGACCACTGTGCTGTGTCATTATGGACGTCGGCTATGTCCTTTGCCGTGTCGCAATGTCTCAGAAAACACGCACAGTTGCATGGCGGATGCCTGCGGCGATGCAAGGTGGGACATCCATGAAAACAATGTTGGAGAGGCGGGCTCGTTCTTTGCGGATGTCATAGCTGACATGGCATAATATGATTGGAAAATCATCAGGTCCCCTGCAGAGACACGGTGCTCCTCGTCTTTGATTCTTTTCCGTCTCCCCCTCTGCGCTCTTGCCTCATTGAACCTCATTCTGGGATTCTTCTTCCGAACTTGGAACACCGCAAAGGACATACACACCAGGGCGCCTGCTCGTCACACGATCAATGCTTAGTTTACTGAATGGAAACGAGAGCTTAAATGACAGATGAGGACTTCTTAACCGTAACTGCCTCTTGTCGGCCAAATAGACCGGTCATCGAGCCCTAATTTTTGGCGGCGTATAAATGAAGTACCCCATGACATGGTCAGTTTCGACATAAATTAATTGGTTTCTTTCCAAAAAGAAGTTCCACGTGGCATCACATGATTGGTTTAGAGTGACGTGGACATTTGGAAATATGATGTGGAAATTCAGTTTCGAAATTAACTAGACTCTTGCATTTGATCCTCATGTCAGTGCCGTATTTCCGATAAAATTGCGACAATCCTTTGTCTTAACACGTAGGACGGCACCAGTGCATCAGTACATGGAGATATGTCAAGTTGCATGTTTTCTCCAACGTCAATTGTAGCATTGACACAATGTTTTCTTTGACGTTCTGTCTTATGTCCGCCGCTGCATGGAGATGACCGTGTTGACGTCATGTCCGACGTCCGCCGCTGCATGTAGACGTTAGCTTTGACGTTCGGTCTGACGTCCGCCGCTGCATCACGAATGTATGCGGAGATGTCTGACAGGACATCCCAGTAGACATCCATGAAGACAATGATGGAGACGCTGGCCCGTCTGTTGCGGATGTCATCGCTGACACGTCACGAACAACATGCAAATGTCCACCGGGATGTTCCAGTCCACGTTTGGAGCCTGACATCACAGATGACCACGAAGACACCGCGCACGTCGAGTGAGACATTTGTGCATTCCGAGGTCTCTAATGTCGCTCTGGATGTCTTCACGGATGTTTAGAAAGACACCCGTCTTGACGTCTGTAGAAGCATCCCGGGCGTCTTAGACCACGCCATATTGCTATGTTCTGGAAGACATATGAATGTTCCGGTGGACGTTGTCCCGAATGTCCGGTGTTGTGAATTCTGTGACGGTGATACATCCTCTCCGACGTCTATAGATGTCCTAGACCGTGTCATATTGGACGTATCTGCAAAGACGCCGTACTGCATGACGGATGTTTGCGGCGATGTCTGGTGGAACATCCCCGTCAACATCCACGAAGACAATGTTGGAGACGCCTGCCCGTCTGTTACGGATATCTTTGCGGACACGTCATGAACAGCTCCTGGAGGTCCTCTGAGATGTCCCAGCTGACGTTCGGAGCGCGATATCACGGGCGACCTCTCACACATCATGTACGTCAGCGCAGACATAGGCTACGTGAAATGAGACATCCGTGGTAGTGTCTCACGTCGCCTACTATGTCTTAGTGGATGTTCATGTAGACGTCCGCTGTGACGTGCTCAAAAGTATCTCGCTTGTTTTATAGGGTCACGAGGCTCCAAAGTTTTGGGAGACGTGTAAATGTTTTATGAGACGTTGTTTGTGTCGTCTCCGACCGTGACTTATGTGCTTGTACGCTGTCTTCCAGGACGTCGGCTATGTGAGCATTCACTTTTGCATAGTAAATGATAGCGGGGATGTACCATGGGACATTGCAGTTCACCACCGTAGACATCGTTGCGTTTCGAGGACGTCGTCACGGACATCCGAATGGATGTCTGCCAAAACATCCCCACGTCATCGTAGTCATCGTGAATCAGATGTCTTGCGGACGATGGCCTAAACACAGTATGTCGTGGCAGCTCGTCCAACGTGGATTCTTCTTTGCCATGTAGGATAAGATCTGTAAATTAGGAAATTCCAAAATATATCCACGTGTATTTTCCACCATAAATTAGGAAAAATCCTCCTATATTATAAAAGTCTATTTTTGGTTGACGTGCACTTTTAATATTATAATATTAATAAAATAATATTTTTTAATATTTTTATATTAAAAAGTAGTTTTATATTTTAAAAATTATATAATGTAATATTTTCTTAAAATATTATTATTTTTATATTTTTATATTATTATTATTATATTATTATTATTATATTATAATATTATTATGATATTATTTTATTATTATGATATTATTATAATATTATAATTTAAGAGTATTTTAAAGAATGGACGAATCACAAATATTGCGAGAACAAGATATTGAATATAAAATCAATATTCCAGATTATATGGTGATTTAAAATAAAAGTATATTGGACAAAAAGGAAAGAGTATTTAATAGGATGAACCGGGTTTTTTTCCTCTCTTGCAAACTGCTGCCCATTATGTTGAATTTTTTACATCGGGTAGCATTTCACCTCGCATTCATGTAAATTTCAGACACTTACCCTCGGTCAAACCGGAATCCCATGCCAACGTGGCTATGCTGCGTCTTTCCGGATGTCCTGCGTCATGTCCTCAGAAACGCGCAGATGTCTGAAGACATCTACGCGTTTTTTCCTAAACACGCACCTCGCCGAACCGTCTAATTTCAAATTATCTCCAAAAACGCATAGACATCCGTCTGTTGTGCAAGACATCCATGGCTACCGCAAAGACATGACAGAGATGTCTCGGCGTCTTCCCAAGACATGACCAAAAACGCGGATTTCTTATAGTAGAGGAGAAACAAGGTTAGTTTTCTGTCGAATTATTGCATTGAAGTTGTTTCTAATTAGTGGATGTGAACGTTATTTCTGAATGAAATAGTGCCCGGCCTATACATGAAAATTGAATTTCTTTGTAGGGCGCATCAAGTTGAAGATTTGGGCACCACGAAGACTTCAGTTGTAGATATATAAGTATTCACTAGGCGCCTTCCACCATAATCTAGTGTGCACTAGAAAAAAAAAAATCCTTTTTCATCAGCACAAATGGAAGGAAGCGTCCATCAAAAAATCGATTTTATAGAAATTTTTAGACGACCGCTAGAGGACTTGGTGGACATAAACATTAATTATAAATGTGTGGCAATACGAAGTTTTGATAACGTACCCGGGTTGGAAAGTTTCAGGAGAATAGACCATGTGTGGATGAATACCGTCTTCGCAAGGTAACTGAAGCGTATTGTGGCAGAGTTTCATCATTTACGACTTACTATGTTCACTTTTTCCCTAAACTGTAATGTGATGTAGGAGCTTGATATGGATCAAATTTTATGCAATTTGCAGCGTATTCTTCAAATTTCAGCCGATGGCAAATTGCATGGACGGCGGAAGCTGAATAGGTGTGTATCCGACACCGAGTCATCATCTTGAGTTCACTCAACATGTCTCATGAGATGGCGAATGCATTTTGCATGCAAATTCGAGTAGGGGATTGAAGCAAACTCAAGAATATAGGGAAAAAACTGAAAATAGCAAGTGGCAGACAATTATTCTAGAAACACAAAACACACTCTTCAGTTCTTGGTAATTGTTTACAACAAAAACACCACTCTGTAGAATCATAAAATTTGTATACGCGTAGGAGATTGGATGAAGAGTAATTGTTACCCAAACAATTCAAACCCTAAACAATATATATGACTCATTGGCAATTATATGTCATAGTCCGTTTGCCGTGAACATTGTCACGCGCTAAAATGTAATCCTAATCTATTAATCATTATTTCATGCCATCGTAGGTGGATTATCATGAACACATGAAGAGGATGTATGTTTTATTTTATTTTGTACGGTGTTGTGGTGTTGAGAATTATTAATACTTGATGTGGTTGTGGACACGGGGTTAGAATGTGAGAAACAGATGAGCCACCCTTGGTTTCAAGGGAATATTGGGGGAATATATTCTAAATCAAACCCGACACTTAAATTAAGAGTTGTTGTGCTTGAATCACCTTTATATGCTGGATTTTAAAACTGAATAGTCTTGAATAATTTATGAAAGGCCAATATAAGGTAGGGTTGAATGAGAACGGAAGGTGGTATATAGAATGATTGTATATGAAGTGAAAATGGGAATAGAGTACAAGAGTCAGTAGATAACGTTCGAGAGAATGGTGGGTTTGATTTGGAGAGTGGAGTCATTATCACATATATGTGACCATAACGTAGAATGGAAAGTGGATCCACTCACAGACATCAAGGCAAAAGCCAGAGGTACAACATACTCCCTCAATAAAACTCCTCGAAACAAAATTTAAACTACCAGAAATCACCATTTAGCAAACATTCAAAGAAATAAACATCATTTCTATACAACATGCCGGATCAATCATTTTCCACTAAAAAAAAAATAGAAAATAACCAACCATTACCAATAGATTACTGAATAAAACAAAACTGTCAAAGAAAAGGAGGATAATGGTGAAGACCACTACTTATTTCTTTGGTATTTTTTGTCTAGCTCAACGTGAACACTTGTCTCAAGTAGATGGGACGGGGCCGGTTGGTTGGTACAAACTTTCTTGCCTATGATAAATTCACTAGCAGCACCAAGTCAGGTATATTACAACAAACGCTCAGACGGTCTCAACGGGAATAGAACCCGGACCGTACACTTGCAACACGAACGTCCTATTCCAACCAACCTTGGAACCATGACTTG
Source organism: Pohlia nutans (assembly GCA_022496805.1). NCBI lineage: Eukaryota > Viridiplantae > Streptophyta > Bryopsida > Bryales > Mniaceae > Pohlia > Pohlia nutans. The sequence goes on along the minus strand of CM040104.1, from coordinate 745,464 downwards.
GCGACCACCAGCAAAACAAACACCAATTTATACCCGCGCTACTTTGAAATAATGAATTTTACTAGTGTCACTAGTCACTAAAGTGACTAAAGTGTCTATTACCGGAAAAAGTGAGTAGTCTTGCACCAATGGCCTTTTGTCAAGTGGGCACCAATGCCCTTTTATCAACTGGGCACTAGTGACCACAACGTAGTTGACTATGAACGTCATTACATGTTGCAATCAAAGATTGTCGTGCATCCGGGACGAGTGTTACTAAACATAGTACACATAGAATATAAATCATTCAATCAAGTTGCATGATGAAAGAAAATGACCAAAGACATCATTCGGCTGTTCGAACATACTTAGGAGGATTGTTGGATTATGTGCAGAAAAAAATCCGAAAGTAACAAATGTGCCTAGTTGTTATCTCGGGGGACAAATAAGGGATCCAAGCTTCTTCAAGGAAAATCACGTGCAACTATAATTAGCGACATCATAGTGGAAAATTCTCCAAGTTATCACAATTCAAAGTTTTGGGTATTGCAACTTTGAGGGGTTGAAAAGGTCCCAGATCTACGGAATAGTCCCCTTTTAGCGAATATGGCCTTGCATGGTAACAAGGGGATGCATGGTCATTAGGTCCTATAGTAACACGGTAACAAATAACAAGATGTCAGGGGCACAAGAACTTAAGAACAAGAACACGAATACCAACATGAACAAGGACACAAACAAGAACAAAAATAATAACACAAACAAAAACAGAGATCAGAACACGATTTGAAAAAGAACACAAATCAGAACACGAATAGGAGCAAGAACGAGAATCCAAGAACAAAAAGTGCAATAATACTCAAGATTGGCTCTCAAGAAAGTATATTGAATTGAATAGATAGATGAACAAGATACAAGACAAGGCAACGCTAAAGATTGCTCTTAAACTGGTGTTGACGAGACTGAAGAGTCCCTCATCTCGTCACCTATATATACTAGTACTAGAAGACCTCGAGGATGTTTCGAGAGATGCCTCTAGTTACTAAAGAAGCTTTTGATGAGGCTTCCTAAAGACTATAAGAGTTCCTATGAAGTATCTAGAGTACTATAGAAGATTGTGGAAGCTTCTAGAGGCTCGTGGAATCTTCTAGAAGCTTGTGGAATCTTTTAGAAGCCTGTGAAAGCTTCTAGAAGTGTCTTGCAGGTTTTATGTTCGTGCCATCACCTCCCTCTCTAGCGACGAGTCTTCACAAAGAGTATTGTCGTAGACTTTCAAGTAGAGGCGAAGAAAATAAAAAATATGTCTCATCGTTTCTTCGACATACTAGTCTGGTAACTGTGATAAAGATATTGAGGTAATTGATGCAACGTAGTATTGCTAGAAGCCAAAGACGTACGGGTGCTAAATAATGGTGTGTGGGAGGAGGGGTTAGGCATGGGCTGATCTCTAGAGTGTCCTTGTGATGTTATCCCATATGGTTTGTCCATGGTGACCTCCTAGTGTACACTACTTAAGGTGGAAGGCCTTTGAGTAAAGATCATCTCTTTCTACGCATTCCTTGTGTTTGTGTGTGTGCCTTGTGCAATCTTCTCTACCTTCAATAGGTTATGGGCCCATTCATGTGTGTTTCATGAGTATTAGATTGCATTTGTGCAAGTATTTTGAGGTCGGTGCGCAACGGGCGGTTTTGGAACATTGTTGGAGGTTTTGGAGCTTGTTGAAGCGTTGGTGTTTCTTGGAGGTGTGCATGGGCTGAAGTTACATGTTGGAGCACTCTCTTTGGTCAATTTCTTCCCTTGATCTCCTTCTTTTCTTTCTTCTATCTCTTCGTTGCGAGTGTTGGGAGGCGTGTGTGGAGCACAAAAGTGCTGATCTAGTGTTTGGGGTTGTTTTAAACCCATTGGGTGCACAAAGGTGCAATATCAAAGCAAAAAAATCACAAAAACAAAGTTGTGTGTTTGAATTTGAGGTTTCATTTGTGTGGGGAGGCATACGTAAGTGAGGATCATGACATCTTTTGAGGGTGAGGGTCCCAAGGTCGTGGACAAGTTCGATGGGGTGAATTTCCACTTGTGGAAGTTCAAAATGGAGATGGTGATGGCCGAGAAGGAGTTGTGGGAGATTGTCTAGGGTAGTGAGGAACCTCCTTTCTCTTCTACGGATCCTAGGATCATGCAAGCGTACACGAGGAGGGAGAAGAAGGCATTTGCCATTTTGGCACTCAACCTCGCGGATTCGCAACTTGCGCACATTCGTTCGTGCAAGACACCCGCGGAAGCATGGTCCAAGCTTTGCAACATTCACGAAGCGAAAACATTGGCCAACATTTTGTTTTTGAGGCGCAAGTTCTTCATCATCAAGATGGGTGAAGAAGATGACATGTTGGCGCACATCAACAAGGTCAAAGCTCTCGCGGATCAACTCAACGGTTGCGACGTGTCGGTTACGGATGGTGACATCGTGATGACACTTTTGGAGAGCCTTCCATCATCATACGAGTACCTCATCGTGGCGATGGAGTCAAGACCCATTACGGAGCTCACATTGGACTATGTGACCTCACGGTTGTTGCACGAGCTTTCGCGGCGAAAGGAGAACGAGTCTCGAGAAGATGGAGCGGCACTCGTGGCGAAGCAATCCAAGAATGGAGGCGGTGGGAGCTCAAGCGACAAGGTGTGCTTCTATTGTGGTAAGAAGGGCCACATTGCCAAATTTTGCTTCAAACGCAAGAGGGATGAGAAAGGGGAGAGTGCAAACAACACTAAAACTCGTGACGATGATGAGTACGCATTTACGGCTAGATATGAGGCAAGCATGAGCGATGGCATCGAGGGTGATGCAAGCATGAGTGATGGTATCGAGGGTGATGCAAGCATGAGTGATTGGATTGAGGTTGGTGATGAGTATGCAAACATGGCAAGCAATGTATCGTGCAATGGTAGTACGAGTGATTGGATTGTTGATTCGGGGGCTACAAGCCACATGTCACCACATAAAACTTGTTTTCATTCGTATGCTCTCATTAATCCAAGGAGAGTGATTTTGGGAGATGATACGGTGCTTGAGGCCGTTGGCAAGGGCCAAATTGTTGTAGACACCGAGGTGAGGGGTCGTGTGAAGACAATCACTATCCAAGATGTCCTCCACGTTCCCAAACTAACGGCAAATTTACTATCGGTGAGGCAATTAGTGGCAAAGCACTTGAGGGTTGAGTTTAGTGATAAGGGGTGTTATGTGTTGTCACCGAGTCGAGATGAGGTGGCCATCATTGAAGAACACGAGGGCTTGTACCACATCAAGTTCTCCAAGGTGCATTCGAAGGAATCGGCGGCGTTGGCGCATTCAAACTTGAAGGACGACAAGTTGGCGTTGTGGCATCGTCGACTTGGCCATTTGAACATCAAGAGTGTGAAGACACTACGCGGCATGGTAAGCGGTATGGACCTTCATCAATTGAAAGTGGATGCTTCTACATTCACGTGTGAAGGTTGCATTGAAGGCAAGCAACAACGGTTGCCATTTGCGGGTGAAGGGGCGACACGGGCCACAAAAGTTTTGGAGATCGTGCATTCGGATGTGTGTGGCCCCATGAAGACCACATCGATGGGAGGTTGCAAGTACTTTGTGACCATCATCGATGATTTTTCAAGGAAGATATGGCTCTACCCTATCAAAGCCAAGAGTGAGTGCTTTGAGAAGTTCAAGGAGTTCAAGACATTGGTGGAGAACCAATCCGAGTTGAAGATCAAGGTGTTTCGGTCGGACAATGGCGGCGAGTACATGTCCAAGAAATTTGACGAGCTTTTGAAGAATGAAGGCATCGCACGCCAAACTTCGGCCCCGTACACGCCTCAACAAAATGGAGTTGCGGAGCGCGCAAATCGCACCATTGTAGAGATGGCGAGGAGCATGTTGCACGCTCAAAACTTGAAGTTGGACCTTTGGGCGGAAGCGGTGGTGAATGCGGTATACACACGCAATCGGTGTCCAACAAGCGCGGTTGAAGGCATGACGCCGGAGCAAGCGTGGAGTGGGAGGCAACCATGTGTTGCACACATGCGCATCTTCGGATGCATTGCATATGCGAAGGTTCCCGACGAACGGAGGACGAAACTCGAGGCTAAGGCCTTGAAATGTGTGTTTCTTGGGTATTGTGAAGGTACCAAGGCGTATAGACTCATGTCGGTGGACACGAGGAAGATCATTCGGTCACGTGATGTGACATTTTGTGAGGAGTCTACGATGGAGGCTCCTTTGGAGGTTGGTCCAAGTGGGAGTAGTGGAGACGTTTTGGTGGACACACCCTCCAAGTCTCCTAGTGTTGTTGATGTAGGTGATGATGACGGTGATGACGAAGCTGGCGACACGGAGGTTGTTGAAGCGCCATCGAGCTCAAAGGCCAAGAATGGCGCAAAGGGCACGCAAGAGGAGCAAGTTTCTTCAAGCGAGCGGCGGTACCCCGAGAGATCGCGCAAGCCACCTGGAGAATGGTGGAAGAACCACATCTTCCCTCAAGTGGAGGACGAGCATGCGAATGTGGCATTATCGGATGGTCCATTGACCATTCGAGAAGCCATGCAAGGTGAGGATGCGGTCAAGTGGGAGCGCGCCATGCAAGAGGAGTACGACTCTCTAATTGCTAACGGTACGTGGCAATTAACTCCCATTCCAAAGGATCGCAACCCCATTGGTTGCAAATGGGTGTTTCGGACAAAGATGGATGTTTCGGGTATTGTTGTGCGTCACAAGGCAAGATTAGTAGCCAAGGGGTTCGCGCAAGTGCATGGGGTGGACTTTCACGAGACATTTGCTCCCGTGGCCAAGTTCACCACCATTCGATGCATTCTTGCCATTGGAGCGGCCTTGGACTTGGAGATGCATCAAATGGATGTGAAGACCGCATTTTTGAATGGCGATTTGGAGGAGGACATCTACATGGTGCAACCTGAGGGGTTTGTGCAACAAGGTAAAGAGCACCTTGTTTGTAAGTTGCAAAAATCATTGTATGGGTTGAAACAATCTCCAAGAGCGTGGTACCAAAAGATTGACACGTTCTTGCTTGCACACGGGTTTACTAGGAGCATTGCGGATCATAGTCTCTACTTCATGCAAGAGGGGCAAAATGTGGTGATTGTGATCATATATGTTGATGATTTGATCATTCTTGCAAGCCTCATGAGTTTAATGAATGCATTAAAAGGCATGCTTGAGAGAGAGTACGAGATGAGTGATCTTGGAGAATTGCACTTTTGTCTTGGTGTTGAGTTTGTGCGTGATAGGGCTACACGCACTATCACCATGAGTCAAGGCAAGTATGTGATGGACGTGCTCAAGAGATTCGGGATGGAGGATTGTAAGCCCGTGGCAACACCATTGGATGCAAACTCCAAGCTCGTCAAGCTTTCGGAGGAGGAGTATGCGATGGAGGCTAAATCGATGGCGGAGGTGCCATACAAGCAAGCGGTGGGGTCGTTGATGTATGCGATGATTGCGACACGGCCCGACCTTGCGTATCCAATTAGCGTGGTGAGTCAACACATGGCGAGACCGGGCTCGATGCATTGGATGACGGTCAAGAGGATCATGCGTTATTTGAGGGGCACAAGCGATGTGAAGTTGTGTCTTGGAGGCAAAGACATTGTGTTGAGCGGCAATTGTGACGCGGACTACGCGGGAGACACGAGCGATCGAAGATCGACAACGGGCTACATGTTCAAGGTCGGATCGGGAGCGGTGTCGTGGAATAGCAAGCGGCAACAAACCACGGCGACATCAACGGTGGAGGCCGAGTACATGGCTACGAGCCATGCCACGAAGGAGGCCATTTGGTTGAGGCAACTAATGGTGGATGTGGGTTGCACACAAGGTGAGGCTACAACGATTATGTGTGACAACCAAGGGTGCATTTCACTTGCAAAGAACCCTACACATCATTCACGCACGAAGCACATTGATGTGCAATACCACTTCATTCGGGAGAAGTTGGAATTGGGAGTTATACATTTGGAGTATTGCCCAACGGAGCACATGGTGGCAGATGTGCTCACAAAGGGTCTTTGTAGAGACCGACACCAACGATTAGTAATAGCATTTGGACTTAGAGGCTTTGGCTCTACGCAAAGTGGGAGTATTGAGGTAATTGATGCAACGTAGTATTGCTAGAAGCCAAAGACGTACGGGTGCTAAATAATGGTGTGTGGGAGGAGGGGTTAGGCATGGGCTGATCTCTAGAGTGTCCTTGTGATGAGTTATCCCATATGGTTTGTCCATGATGACCTCCTAGTGTACACTACTTAAGGTGGAAGGCCTTTGAGTAAAGATCATCTCTTTCTACGCATTCCTTGTGTTTGTGTGTGTGCCTTGTGCAATCTTCTCTACCTTCAATAAAAGAAAGTTCAAGCTTAGACTTTGGTTGCAATTCAGAATCCAAAGACTCTCAGAATACCTATCAATTAGCTATACTGAGAAGAAAAGAAGTACGAGGGAAGATGTTTCTGAGGTTGAGAGTTGTGTTGCTCTTTGGCTGCTCTCCCCATTTATATACAGCTCTCAACGTAAGAGCTTCTTGTTGAAGTTATAATCGACTAGATCGTGGTTTATCAGGACATCGTCGATAAAAATCCTGTACCTTTTGAGGCACGCTAACGACATTTATTGTTGGTTCCCACGTCTTTTCATTGATGTTGTAACCACGCTAGTGTATAAAATATTCTAATTCGTCCCATCTTCGCCGTGAATCAAGTACTTTGTCAACTTCATATTCTTCGTGGGTATCAACTTCAATGCTAGGCGGTAGTGGTTGCGTTCTTCCTGGTATAGTAGACTCTTAATATGGTTCCAATAGTGATACATGAAAAATTGGATGTACCTTCATAGATGTTGGTAGTTCTAACTAATAGGCCACCGGATTGACTTGTTGCTGATTAGGAAATGTTCCTAATCAACGATAATCCAACTTATCATATAGTCTTGTAGTCTTGATATTGCGCCAAATAAGCCATACTTTGTCGCCAACTCAAAATGAAGGTGGTTCTTCTCTAAGTTTATCTGCAGCAAATTTGTAGCAATCTTGGGCTTCTTTTAAATGAACTTTCATCAATGCATAGAGTTCTGATAATCTTGTTGCAAAGTCGACAGTTGCAGGATTCTCATTCTTTGACTGATTTAACATGTCAAACTTTGGATGATATCCATAGTTAGCATAGAATGGCTTTTGTTGATTCAATGCATGGACAGTATTATTATATGCAAACTCAGCCAATGGCAAATACAAGGTCCACTCGTCCTGTTGATAGTTGATGTTGCAATGCAAATTCTACTCCAATACTTGGTTTCCATGCTTTGTTTAGCCAACGGTTTGAGGATGAAAAGTAAAAGAGAGTTAAATTTGCACATTCAACATTTCAAAGAGAGATCTCCAAAATTTAGAGACAAATTGCGGTCCATGATGTCATCCGGTAGTCCGTGATATCAATAATTGTTATCCAAAAATACTCTTGTTGTCTCTTCTCCAGTGATTGTCTTCTCGGAAAGAATGAAGTGTGCCATTTTTTTTAATTGATCAAAAATCACGAACATGGTGTCAAAAATCCTTGACGGTGGTAAATCGGTGATGAAATCCATAGAAACAGAAGACCATGGCTACTTTGGAATAGGCAGCGACTGCAAAAGTCCATACAGACGATGTTGTGGATTCTTCGATCTAGAACAGATGTTACATGAAAGAACGTAGTCTTTGACAGTCTTCCACATTTGGGGCCACCAAAAATCTCGAGAAATCGGTTCTATCGTCTTGTTTTACCCACAATGTCTGGCTGCTTGAAATCATGACGAGCTTGAAGAATCCGAAGACGCACAGAACTTTCTTAAAGTCTGATGCATCAGTCTCCATATAAAATGGTTTTGAGAAGCCTGGATGAATGAAGATTGGAACCGTTGTAAAAGCAGTCTTCAAATTTTGAAAAGCATTTTTCGCTTCGAGTCCCCAATTGAGCTTGTCTTTGCATGTCAATCGAGTCAATAGAGCAGCGATTTGGAAATAATTCTGAACGAAAATTTGATAAAAACTAGCAAATCCGAGAAAACATTGTACATCGCGTACCGTGTGGGGAGTTAACCAATTCGTGATAGCTTCAATATTCTTTGGATCCATAGATAAGCTTTCATTGGAAATAATATACTCAAGAAACTCCACTTGTGGTTGAAGAAATACGCACTTTTTTTATTTTGCGTATAATCGAGCATCTCGTAATTTTTGTAATACAAATTTCACATGTTCTTCATGTTCTTCAATCTCGGGGAAGTCAATTAGTATAAATTTTAGATACATACGAGCGTACAAAGGGTATCTAATGGAGGGCTATGAAATAATAGGAATATTTTATTATATATAATATATTTAGGGTATATTCTAGGAATATTCTTGAGATACTCTTCAATTGGATTTGAAACACTCTATATTACTTCTATAAATTTATAATTTTTATCTCAAATGAATAAAGGACACCTTAAATTTGTTCTCTCATAGTTATTTAAATTCTCAACGGTGACTTCTCTAGGTCTTCATAATTTTTGAAATAGATTAAAATGTCATCCAGATAGCATACAACAAACATATCCAAAAATTTGCAGAAGAGGTTGTTCATCAAATGCTGAAATATGGCTGGTGCATTCATAAGTCCACAAGGCATGACATTGTATTCAAAATGACCATACCTTGTTTGAAATGCAATTTTCCATTTGTTCCCTTGTTTTACGCGTACTAGGTTATAAGCTCTTCGTAAATTGATCTTGGTATAAATCTTAGCCTGTCCAAGTTTATCAAGAAGTCAAAATATCAATCGTAACGGGTATCAATTTTTCACAGTAACCTTGTTCAGGCCGCAATAATCAACACACAGTTGTTAAAAGCCGTCCTTCTTCTTGACAAAGAGTATTGGGGCACCAGCTAGGGACTTCGAGTGTCGGATGAAGTTTTTGGCAAGATTTTCCTCAATATATTCCTTCAACACTACGAGTTCATTTTGCGAGAGGTTGTAAATTGGGCCTAAAAGTGGTTGCGTGCCTTCTTGCAGATCCATTATGCAGTCATAAGGTCGGTGCTCCTGTAAAATATCAGCATTTTTTTTGTCAAAAACATCTTGAAACTCCTTATACTTATCCAAAATACTCGTAACTATAGTCGCTTGATCACAAGCCGGATCTGTATAAATAACAAATAGACTATTGTGTTTCACAGCTCTTATGAAAGCATTTGCTCCAACAAATAATGATTTGAAGTGACGAAGTTTGGACCTAATTGATTGTGTTGGGGAATCGTACTAGGAAATGACTTGATTTTGAGGGTACTCCAATCTATATTGGGATTGTATTTTTTAATCCAAGATAATCCTAGTATGATAGAGCTTGTAGGGGTTTTAATGACATGGAAAACAAGAAAACTATTATGACCTTTTAACTCTATTTCTGATAGAGTGGTTTTATGGATGCCATGACCTGATGCTAAGGGTCATCCATCTAATACTTCTACTGGAATAAGATAAGGTTTTTTAACTAAAGGAATATTGTAGATTTTTACGCATTTTTATTATCAAAGTTTTGTTTGACACACGAGGGAGATGGGACGCTGCTGAAATTTTCGGTAGTAGCATGGCAGATCTATAGAAGCGTGGAGTAGATCACACACTCCTTAGCGAAAGGAGTGATTTTTCCTAATCGTTGAAGCAAACCGGAATACCAAGCAATTTAGATCTGCTTAAAACCAGATCTGTTAACCTGACTGCGGTAGTGAGTGAGAACACAGGCGAAGAGTGAATGTCCATTACCCAAGTGCATAGCGTGTGTGTAGAGCGGCATTGCAAACGGAGCTTCGGTAGTGAAGGGAGCGCGATCTAAAAACTGAGCGCAGCTCGGAGATCTAGGCCGGGAGTGCCTGCGTTGCCTTCACCACCAGAGGAGACGATTGCATAGCTGCCACCGACCGCGCAACCTTACTGCCGCAACAAACGCCCTCATCAACGCAAATCTGCTAGCTGCGATAACCAAGCGCCATCATTGACACGAATTTGAAAGAGGCGTCGGAGGCGGTGCTACCAAAACAACAGGCTCGCTCGCATTCACACATTCATTTCATTTTACTCATTCCATTATCCAACGTATTGCAATCTGCTAGTAATCCCTCACACATCTCTCCTCTCACTTCATTAGATCCCAATGCTGTAGATCTCTTCTTTCTTTCAGCTGAATCTCTTAGAATTAGCCCCCGCTTTCATCTCGTTATTACTCAGGCTAGCACTCAGGAAAATGCCACCACTTGCAGGAATCACCTTGGACTAACAGCAGCCACGCACAAAGTCGAAATCGCCAACACACCACACCAACATTGTGCTCACAATCGCAAGGAGAAATCAAAGCAATTTGTTTGCTTACACACTCCAAAAAAAAAAACAATATGTTTGCTAGATCACCACCCTCAACACCGATCCAGCACTAGAAACGAGAAGCAGACGGCAGCCCAATGCACAATTGATCACCACTCACAGCACAAACAGCCCAGCGAGTCCATCACCAAGTGCATTAGCCCAGTCACCGCCACGCATCACGCACAACAACAGAACCAATCGGGAGCCTTTACACCACCACCAGCAATATTAAGAGAGCAAGCACCCAAGGAGCATTATGTGCGAGACCCGAAAGAGCATTTTGTCTGAGCAAGCCCCCAAACAAGCCAAACAACATTTTGTGCGAGCCCAAGGAGCATCAACAACAACAGATCAACGCCAAATCAAGCACGGAGCACCCAAGCAAAGGTGGACCGAATCCGAGCCTAACAGCATTGCCTAAGCCAAGCAGCATTCGGTGCAAGCCCAGCAAACAACAATAGCAGCAGATCACCATCGAACCAAGCTCGAAGCACTCAAGCAACGGCGGACAAAATCGAAGCCTGACAACATCGTCCAAGCCACTGCCCAACAGCAACATACAAACTGCAGTTAATCTAGCAGAAGGAGCGGAGTCCCCGGCAAGCATCTACAAGCCGCAAACAAGCCAGCAGAAGAAAAAGTCATCCCCAACAAAACTGCAGTGCCCCAAAGGTAAGTACTCGCTCAACCCCTGCATTTCCAAGAATTCATTCACTTGGTCCTTGTCATGTTTGCTTTGCAAGTGTGAATCAGGGTGGCTGTGGGTCTTGGGGAGGGTTTCAGCCTTGCAAGGAGATATGGCCACACCACGAGCCAATAGATTCAAGTTTAGCCCGGAGCAGAACTCGAACACATCACCGGAGACCATGGACATTGACACACTAATCAATAGTCTCAAGCAAATCCTAGCAGCAAAGGCAACCAAAGACAAGAGCAGCAAAAGAAAGGCGGACAGCAGTGAAGAGGAACGTGAGGAACACTCTCAAGAAACGCAATCCCAAGACGAACAACCTCAATCTTCAACACCATTGCCACTGTTTTGGTATGGTTTTCTGACGATGGAGTTGCTAGCCATAGACAACAAAGAAGAAGAGCTGCACAGAGACGAACCCGTGAAAGACATGACTACCAGAAGAATCCCACAACTAGAAACGCAAGAGCTACGAGACGCAGTCATCTCCTACCCAAGAGTCCCACAACTCCTATACCCGAGTACGAGGCTAGACGACATTGAAGGTCAACATTACAACTTGACACATGTACCATTTGATATTGCTACTAATCCCATCACCGGTCTCTCCCTTGATTTCCACATTGCAATTCATTTTGACTTTCTCCCCTCTACTCCCCTCCTTCATGATGTTGTCAAGGATATGGTCCTCAAGTGTTTAGAAAGCATGAAAATCCCCCTTGGTAATGATGTCATTGACTCCATTGCCATTCTTTGCAAAAGTGTGAAGAATGGTGGCCAAAAGGGTGTTTGGTCGGGCATCATTAAGTTACATTTATTGAACCCGGAAACCGATGGGATAGCCCTTCTAAAGGGACTTAGAATTTTTGCCCTCAATCTAGACCCCGATTCCTCCATTACCACGGTAGGCTAAATTTGCATAACCTACCATGCCATCTCTAGAAACCACAACCTCTACGTAAAAATCAAGAGCAAAAACCTAGTTTGGAAAAAAACCCACAAACTCTTCAAAGAGATTGTGGAGAGTAGTTTTCGCCGCAAGCAAGAGTTTGAGGTGATAGAAGTTCAAAAAAACTCCTATCAAAGCCATGCGTATGTAGTAGCACCCACCCCACAACAAGCCAAGATTATAGAAGAACACCATGTCTCATCCTTCCAAGAGATCATCCCGACAATTCCCAAACAAGGCCCCTACCTATCCAAAGACCAAAGAGCCAAGAAAGACGCCTTAACCCTCACCCTTTCACACCTCCCCCTCTTAATGAGTATAGAAAACACCACCATGGCCATCAAAGACATTATGGGAGAGACATTTTGGTATCATAGAGAGAGTGGTAGCAAACATAACGGCAGTGCCAACGTCCAATGCCTAAACCCTATTGTCTTTAGACAATTCCTCAACAAGATGGAAAGAATCGGGTAAAACTATGTAGAGTTCTCACCCCACATGAGAAGCCTAGAAGGTAGTGAAAAACCCACAGATGAGGAAATTGCAAAGTTTGGGTTTGACAACACAAACACGGCAATTGTCAACACCCTAGAAACCCTGAAAACCCAACAAACTAGCAAGAACACTATCACCAAAGACGAGATTGTCTCTATTGGGGGGAAAGCAGTAGAAAAGGGAAACAAAAAACTCAAGGGAGAACTCTAGAAGGAAATTGTCCAACTGAAAGACCACACGGAGAAAATTACAGCTGATCTTAGGACCCACATGGAAGAAATTGAAGCATTCCTAGCCACAGCCCTCAACTCAATGAAGAAGATCACAGGAGGTAGAAAAACGATTCCCCCACCCGAGAACCAGTCAAACGTGGATTGAACACGGTCCATAGAAGAATAAAGACAAGACCTATAAGAGCAACAATCTACGTGAAGGAAGAGTTGCATCAAGTGAAGACAGAAACCGATTCCAAACAACAACATAGAAAACCGGAGACAAAAAACAGGAGCGCCGAAGACACAGCAACAGTGCAGTGGAGGGACTCGACGCAAGACGGCTGGCGACAATATAGAAGGCCCACGGTCATAGGTCATGGACGACTTCTCAGCCCGCGGCCAAAGAAGGCCCTGATATACACGCATACGGGTACTACGTATTGTACACATACGAATACGCATATGAGTATCATGAACGGTATTCATACGGATATGCATACGGGACCAACTACAATACTCATACATATACACATACGGCGTATAGAAAACAAAAACACAAAAGACCAAATACGGATACTAAATACAACAGTATATATTATATACTACGCAGTATAATTCCAACGTACAAAAACACAAAAAAATACAAAAAACAAAAACAAAAAAATAAAAATACATACGGAGTATTTATACACCAAAAAACATAACAAAAACAAAAAATTATTAAAAAACAAAACAACATAAAAAAAATTTATATACCAACCAAAACAAAAAAATTAAAAACAAAAATAATAATAATAATAAAAACCAAAAAAAAAAACCAAAAAAAAAAATCCCTTCAACATTCCCAAAAAATAATTATCACCAACACCCAAAAATACCCACCCAAACACTAAAACACAAAAAAACCCAAACCAAATAGAAGAACAAAAACACACCAAAACCAACAAAAAAACAATCAATCCCAAAAGTAAAAAAAACAACAACAAAAACACTAATCAAACAAATAAAAACCCCAAATTCTCAAACCACATAAACATGCATAAAAATAAACACAAAAAAGAAAGACAAAAATGGACTCGGCCTACCGGCCTCGTCCAAAATAGAAAGAATAAAAATAGAAAAATAACTCAAAGTCCAAATATTAAAAGAAACTACTTACACCAAAATTTACTTTTAAGCGGAGATATAGAAACCAACCCAGGACCCATGCCCGACTTACTAAAAACACGCCCACCCATACATAGAAGAAGATGCAAAACTTATTTCATACCATGCACCATCAAGCTACAACGAGAATACCAACATTTAGCAAACAATTCTCTAGCATCCTAAATATAACACACCCAAATCATGAAGAAGCTAATAATGACTATCCGCACTTATCAAAATACATTTACCAAAATTTACACCACCCATCACCACGAATACTTTGCGCACTAATCACAACAGTCAGCCCATCAAAAGAAACATGCGACCACATCCTAATACAAACCCCAAACCCTGACTGGACAACAACATTATTAGAAAAGATGTCTTTATTACTAAATCCCCCGAAAGACACATCACAAACACACATCCATATATACAATTTATAAACAACAATCAAAACCTAATTAACCCACCTAACACCATTCACAGAGAGCTTTACTCTTTTATCCACCAACACAATGAAACAATATCTCTACAAACTTTGACCGATAAATTCACATACCTCCCCATAAACCTCTTAGAAGAAACCCTAAAGATCCATGAACCACTACACAAATACACTCATTCCCCACCACTCCCAAACATTCCCCCAATACAACCACAAGAAATATATACAACAAACCACAATACAAGATTTATAACAAGGAATGCCTCATCGTTAAATACAACCCTTCCAAACTTGCACGAACTAATTTCCAACACACCCGTGGAACCAACTATCATCACGATACAAAAAACTAAATTAACCGCAACAAAATCCACCAAATACATACAAAATTTATTCCTAAAATACAAATTAATCTTTAACAACACACATGCTCTAACTAGATGTATGCAACAAAGAATGCTATACATACCCGCAAGAGGGGGTCTCCTCACACTCATAAATCAAAAATACGCATACCCCGGTAATATCACTAAAATCCCAACTTCCAAAGAAATATCACCTTACCTACAAATAATAAAAATCGACAATAAACCACTACAAATTTGGCTAATTATCCACATGTACATGCCGTCACATGTAGATGACATACCTCAGGGGGTGCACTCTACATTATGTTTAAGAATCACGTGCGTTCATGACCTCTTCTAAAAACCCCCTTGTATACGAGAGGTTATATGTCTAAATACCTTTGTATACAGATGTATTCCGTTTTAAATATATGTTTAGTGTAAGTATACGTGAATATTTTCAGTTCTAAATGTGTTTATTGTATGTATACGTAATACGGTAGTGTTCAAATTAATACCCCTTTTGTGCATTCATGTATACTCGTACATGTTTAATAGAGTGCACCCCACGAATGATATACAATATATACCAGTGATCCAACAAAACATAGCACAACAAATAAACGCACACCCAAATAGCACACATATATTATGCGGGGACTTTAACAGAGATATAGCACTTATA
Organism: Pohlia nutans; assembly: GCA_022496805.1. Classification (NCBI taxonomy): domain Eukaryota; kingdom Viridiplantae; phylum Streptophyta; class Bryopsida; order Bryales; family Mniaceae; genus Pohlia; species Pohlia nutans. Next base: position 730,084 of record CM040104.1, on the reverse strand, counting down.
GGGCGACAAAATGAAACTAACACAACTCCACCACAAACGGAAGACATAGAATGGAGAACATTTACAAACAATCTCCAATTAAAATACAGCCCAACAAATTGCCTTTTTGCCAGACAAGGAGGACAAAACTATAACCAAACCAGCCTAATAGATGGACATTACATCAATACAGCAGATAATACTTTGTACACATCACCTACAGACAATGACCACAACTTTAATTCGGACCACTCGCCAGTAACACTCCACATACCACCAAAAATTTTACTAGCAAGACCCATACCAATAACAAATAAAACAACAAGAATCCTAAACCCCAAACGACAAGAAAATATTGAAAAATTAAAAATAGAATACTTTGAAGAGAATGCTCTGCAAATAAACAAACTCATCACAATATTATCAAATGATCAACTAACAAACGTTCAATGATAAACATCCTGCTCCAAACTAGATCACATGATACAAAAAATTTCAGATAAAACTCAAGAAACTTGCAGTGCACCACCACTCCCGACACTAACAAGCCGTACTTTCCAACAAGGAGGCTTCTTACCAAGAAAACTACAAAAAACATGGGAAAAACACCTATCTACCTACCATTTAATTAGAAAAACAATTTACATAACGAGAATATACAAAATTGGCAAACACATCCAATAATCGAAAAATTAAAAAACCACACAAATGTCAACATTCCACCACTCCCAATCCAAAATCATAATCGACAAGACTGGATACAATCACTAGTAGAAATAGCCAAAACAGCAAAACTACAAGCCCGTAAAATCACCACAAAATATACCCAAAGCTGTATAAAAAAAGCAATATCAAAATACAGACAATTATACGACAAAAGTCTTAAGAAAATTAACAAAAAAGTTTTCAAAAACCAAGAAACACCACCATTAGACTGCATTATGGACAAAAACAATAACATACTAACTAGCCCAGAAGACATAACAAACAAAATCCACGTACAACAATCAATTAGCAAAAGACCTACAGTACCAACATGCTACTACTAACCCGAACACCCTTCACAATGCACTTGCGGAGTTAGACAATACCCATAAATCCCACTTGATGGAACTGTAATAGAAAAAAGAGGAAACCCACAAATCCCACTTTATAAACACTTTGATAAAGAAAACATACGAAATGTGTCTCAAACACCTATCTAACAACAAAACACCAGGGCTAGATAAAATCCTCAACTCAATTCTAAAAAATATGCCTGAAAGCTTCCATAAACTACTCTTTTTATTTTTTACCCATTGCTACAGACAAAAACAAATCCTAGCCTCATGGAAAATAAGTCTAACCATACTACTATATAAAAAAGGAGATCCCGCACAGCTGCCAAACCACAGACCAATAGCACTTGCAAACACCATATACAAATTTTTTACCAGTACACTGACATACATATTATCAGCATACGGTGAAAAACACCAAATCCTACATGATAGTCAAGAAGGATTCAGAGCAGAAAGAAGTACTGCAAGACAATTACAACTCCTCATCGCAGCACTAGAATACACAAAATTTACAAATCAAAACATATATTTACTATATATAGATTTCAAAAATACATTTGGCTCATTAGATCACGTAAAACTCTTAGCTATAATGAAAGACCTTGGATACCCGATAGATGCAATAATGCTAGTCGGAAACATCTACTCATACTCAAATACCATATTCACCGGAGAACACTTTGCCAAAACAAAACCAACACCGATTCAAAGACAAACCATACAAGGAGACACACTCAGCCCATATCTATTATTAATTTTTCTAGAACCACTCTTGTGATGGTTACAAAGAGGGGAAAATGGATACATATTTGGTACATCAAAAATAAAAATCAGCTTTGCAGCATACGCAGATGACCTAGCAACTATATCAAACAATACAAAATCACTACAAATTCAACTAAACAAAATTGACAAATTCTGTGAATGGGCAGGCATGGACCTCGGAGTGACAAAATGTGTTGTCAACAGTTGCCTAAATAAAACCAAAATGCAACCAAACAAATTCAAAACCCACATGACAAATCAAAAAATCAGCTAAAAATTAGCTACAGAGACCAAATACTACCAGTACTCCATCAAAACAAACCATATGTTTACTTAGGCATTCAATTGGTTCCATCTCTAAAATGGAAGCTCCAAACACATATCACCACAACTAAAATAATAGATCAATGTAAACAACTATCAAAATGCCCTGCCACTATCAAACAAAGAATCAATATGGTGGACACAATAATTAGAGCAGACATAGCCTACAACTTCTTTGCAATCCCATATTCACTACCAACTATTACAAAACTTGACAAGAAAATTATTGCAATCCAAAAAACAATATGCGGACTACCTAAAAGCACCGCAAACATAGTAACTCAACTACCTCATGATTTATTTGGACTAGAAGCCTTCTCTCTGAAAAATGCCTACCTTAGATGCATTGGTGAACAACTTTGAAATGCACTTATCAACAAAGGGAGACTAGGAAAAATATATAAAGGACTAATACAAGACATACTTGCTAAAGCCGGTGGTGCCGAAGACATCCGAAGAATTAAACGCCAAGATTGCATTACATCACCGACAACACGGACATTATTCCTTCTGAAAACAGCAGGAGGTATACACCTAAAAAGCACAGAAGAAAACTTCCAACTTCACATGACCGAACTAAAACAAGAATGGCGGTCTACAGCTATAACCGAACTTCCACACTTAGACCAACAACTCTCTATTAAATTATTGTATAAATTAATGGCACACAAGATTTACAAAATAAAACATATCACCCTTCCCTACGGCACAAAACTAATGTCACCAGAAGAATTTAAAATATACTATCAAAATCCAACTAATTTAGAAAAAAGTGCACTAAATATAGCAGAACAACTCTTCTGTGAACCAAAATGTACCCAAGATTGCCCAAATACATGCCAAATACATCTACCATCCCGCACACTAAAAGAAAAATATAAAATATATAACCATAGAATAAAACCAAGAACACCAATAAACCCCGTACAATTTCCTCAACCACCTCAACCACAACAACCAGCCCCACCACAAAACATAAAAAACGATCCCATAAGATTCCTCATTAGCACAATATTAAACCACAAAACAATTACGATAAATATAAAATATCTAAGAAATACAACGCCTATTTTTGCCAATGGATAGACTCAAACCACATAACATACACTAAATGGTTAGTACAACGCAAGCTATTTCCATCAAACCTACCAACGGTAATACACCACAATCTAAACTTACTTACAAATTACTACAGAGAATATCAAAAAAGACACTACCAGAATATGATAAACACCCAATTTACACCCAAACAAAATAGAGACACAAGATACATCCCATCCCCAACAATAATCCCCTACATTACAACATCCACAATTGAATGTAACCCAGAAAGAGATATAAACACAAATAAGTGCACAATTCAAACACAAAATGACAAAACCCACATATACAACGACACCGGAAAATACATCACCACCATTCCGACTACAAGAATTGAATGGTTATGGCAAAAATATAACAGCAACAAATACAACATCCATAGACTAATACCTGCTATACAAACATTTGAAACAGAAGTAGTCTGGTTATACTAAAGATACGAACACAAAACAACAAAAAAGGTTCAATAAAAACACCACACCATACCATTCCAACTAACATTCTAGACACACTAATAACAACGTTTAATATAACACACTCATACTTTTCCTCACCAATAACATGTTCCATGAAATTCACCCAATTCTACTCAACATTCACTAGAGACAAGATTTTTGGCTCACTAGGGACAGCCTTTCAATACAAATGGAAAGGTATTGGATATGCCCACCCAAATGACGCCAAAACAGCACAACAAGTAATACATTGGGCAACACTAGTAACAAAACAAGACCCTGAAACTGTCACCATTTTGGAAATTCCAGACACCAACTGGTACCAAAATTTATCACCTTACAATAGACCCTTTCCAGATACGCACACCATTATACACTTTGCCGCGGACACCGTTACATATGATGAACCAACAATATCAATAGAACCCAACAAAACCCGAACCGAACCACTTGCAATACATATATGGTGTATTCACCATCAAAACAACAACATTGGCATAATTAACCAAATAAATTCCATAAAAACAACAATAGAAAATTTACAAATTTTGCAATACCATACACAAACAACACCATTCACACCGCCAAACACAAAAGTTAACAAAAACACAAAATTGAACAAACTAATATATCCAACATACAATAATCGAAAAAACATTAACTAATATCCCTACCAAACTTCGAAATAAACACTACACTAAAATTCCCACTACATTACAGCTACTACACAGATGGTTCTTTTGTACCGCCAAAAGAAGCTGATGATGGCAATTGGAAAAAAGTAAAAGCAGGATATGGAATTTACAACTTATCTAAGCCAGATGCACAAATATCAAAAAGACTGCCTGGACTACAAACATGCTTCGAAGCAGAATTAATGGCCATACATGAAACACTTTCACTGATCACCACTAAATATACAAATGAACCTCCACATATCTTTACAGACTGCCTCAACTGTATACACGTTCTAAACACAAAACTAAAACACCCAATCCAACAAAACAACCACGCCGATAAAACCATATTAGAAGCAATGGTAGACATGCTAAAAAAGCAAACACAACCCACCACAATATACGAAGTAAAATCGCACGCTAAAATCAATGGAAATGAACACGCAGATCAACTCGCAAAAGAAGGTACCATGAAAAGAAGTTATCAACTTGCAGCAAATCCACACAAATTTGCACATACTACACCTTACTACTTCCAAAAAGACACATGGCCCGGTCGTAACAAGCGACCAAACAAAGGTCCAATTAGATGTTTGGAAGAATACATAAAGAAATATGATTGTAAAAATAACTTAGAAATACTAGCAGAAGACTTTTCCAACATTAACAACTGGACAACAAACTCCATCATAGATAACGAAATGTCCAATGACTCTTGGAATAATCCAAAAATAACAGACGCACAAAAAACAAGCATACTAAAATTTAGAACCGGTCAATACATAGGTTACGCCAGAAAACAATTAATTTTTGGCATACAAAGATTCCTCTCAAAAACATGTCCCATTTGTAACTCACAAGATGCAGATACATGGCTACATGGGCTTTTCCTATGCAAACAACACCATATACACGCACTAAGAACCAAAAGACACAACAAAGCGGTATGGGAATTAAGAAAATTAATACTATCCTCAAACAATTCAAGATGCTACACTCTCATGAATGCGAGGACATTCAACAATAATCCACAAAAAAACACAATTCCCCCATGGTTATTACCATATACTTGTGATCAACAAAGATGTCAATGTCATGCCAGATTCAAACCAGATATACCATGCATTAAAGGCCTCCCATACCAAAGTCCACCCCCTCTAAAATCTGATGATAACCTAACCATACAATTTATAGAATTCACATACACAAACGACAGATTCTCACCAAAAATAATTGGCAGGAAAATTCTAAAATACCAACCTTTAATTAATAACATCATACAACAAGGATGGAAAGTAGACCCTATCATAATCATTCCAGCTGGGGCCAAAGGAACCACACACGTTCCCTCAATGAAACAACTAGAAACAAAATTCAACGTTTGCAAAACCTCCATAAAACACACATTCAAAGCAATAAATACCATTGCCATACAATATGCCGGATCTATCCTTTTACATAAAAGACGTATAGAGAATAATCAACCAATACCAACAGAATAGTACAATAAAAGAGGGAGGGTAGTCGTGAAAACCACTGCTAGCCACTCTTTTCAAACAACTAGCTCAACTTGTCTCAGGGATAGGACGGGCCGATTGGTTGGTACAACTTTCCTGCCATGATAACTCACTAGCAGCACCAAACCATGTGCATCATACCACTGCTCAATGAGCCCAATTGGTTTTGAGCCCGGACCACATAAATGTGATACAACGCCCTTCACCAACTAACCAAAGAACTCATGACTTGGTGATAATACTTAGCTCTAGACATACCTTTATACAAACTAGCACCCAACCATCATTACTTCGCTTTTATCCTTTGTTCCTGTTATTGTTACTTTGTTTTGGTTACTATAGTGTCCATCCTCGAAAGGGAAGAGTAGTATTGTTCCAAGGTCCCTTTGTCTAGTGGGCATCGGGGCATTGACATTACGAACGGACACTTTATACACGCCGGCCTTGCTATAGGATCGGTGTTTCTATCTATCTAGAGTTTTATGAAATCTTTGTCTATGAAACAAGCAAAGGCTCCTGAATCTATCAAGGCGGATGTCTGATGGTTCAAACAAGTAAAAGAAAAAGGTACGTTAGAACAACAAGAGGGCTGACCGGAAAAGAGGAGACCTTGTGATTTGAACTTGTTTGACCGCACAGTCTCTACTGTGGCCAGTTCTCTTTGTTTTTTAATTTGTTGGTGGTTCTCCATGAGCGTGTTCCGTGCCTTGAAAGTATGGCGGTGTTGCTTTTTGGAGCAACTTTCAACTTAATGATATGGTTCCCCACAATACAAACATTAACCTTCTTCAAATCATCATTTCTTCCCTTGTAGCGTAAGTGGCTTGAATCATACCGCATCAATTTGCATGTCTTCTACTTTTGAATGACTGCTTGAAATATTTGTTGAAGCAGCCAAGTGAGAAGAACTTCTATATGGTTTTGATAAAGTCCAAGAACATTGATCTTGACGTTGCTGAAATAATTGATTGTCGTACTTCACGGCTTGACTTATTGCCTCGCTGAGTGTTTGAGGATCGGGCAAAGATAATACAAATCCTTGATGTCATCTTGTAGTCTCCAATAAAATTGACTCATGAGTGCTTCGTCCCAATTGATGTCACATGCTATTTGCCAAAAATCTGATGCATACACAGATGCAAATTGCAATCTTTGCCTTAAAGAACGAATCTTGGTTGTTGCCCTCCACAGGCCTCTCCAAATGCAACTAAAATCAATCTAAAAGTTGTTCAAGATTGGTGATCTTTTATCAAACAAGGGAGCAAACCAAGATAGAGTTTGTCCCATAAGTAAGGTTCCAACTAGACCCACTCGCGATTCGTCTGTCGAATAGAGTTGCGGTTGGAGAAAAGTAATAAGTTGGATTTGATTGACAAACCCTTGAAGCTTTGAACTTATGCCATCAAACTTCTCTGGATGACTGATCCGGGGTTTCATTAACTTCGAAGTCTCAACATGCTGAGTAGATGGATTCTCCTCTCGAATTCGAAGAATTGATGATTCTCTGGATAGAAAAACTTGAGGCGCAGTACTCATTTGTAAAGGTCCAGCCCCGTGATCGTTGTGAAGTCTAGAAACAAAATCATGGATGTGATTAATCTTGATAGACAAAGCCTCGATGGCTTTGAGAACGGCATCTAGTTTTGATTCAGCTAAGTCTGCTATATTCGTATCTACAACTCCTGACATCTTAGATTCACTCTAGAGAAGGAAACTAAAGAGTTCTATAAGGAGTAGACACAATTTAAAAGTGGATAATCTGCAACCTTTAATTGTTAAAACCCAATCTTGAAAAAGGGGTAATATGCTCTTGATCAAGAATAACGTTTACAACATATAAAAAAACTAGCCCTGAGGAGGGTAATTTGCAACCTCTAGAATGCTCTAGATCTTTCGAGAAAGGGGAAATCCACTCTTGTCAAGAAAGACTAAGCTCTAATATTGTCAATGTCAGTCTCGTCAAACTGTCAAGGACACAAAAACTTAAGAACAAGTATACAAACAAGAAAATGAACAAGAACAAGAACACAAACAAGGACACGAATAAGAACACCAACAATAACACGAACAAGAACACAAATAAGAACACGAATATGAACACAAACAAGAACAAAGATAAGAACACGAACGAGAACACAAACGAAAACACAAATAAAAACACAAACAAGAGTAAGAACAAGAACCCAAGAACAAGAAGTGCAATAGTACTCAAGAGTGGCTCTCAAGAAAGTATATTGAACTGAATTGATAGTTGAACAAGATACGAGACAAGGCAACATTCAAGATTTCTCCTAAAGTGGTGTTGACGAGACTGAGGAGTCCTTCATCTCGTCCCCTATATATACTAGTACTAGAAGACCTCGAGGATTTTTTGAGAGATGCCTCTACATCAGGAATTTCCGACCCCACTGATTCTGCACTGATTTAGTGCGTTTATCGTTAAACACTGATTCCGCACGTCATACGTGCATTTAGAAGTGTCGTTACGGTACGGAAGTGACATGCATTACTAGAGTGTTGATGCAGTGTCTTTTCAATGATTATCAAAAAAGTGTTGTTTCCGCACGAAAGTCGTGCTTGACGGAATCCGTGCGTTAATTGTGTATTTACATCACATGGCTGATAAGACACGGATAACGTGCGGTTTTAGTTAATGCGAATTCAGTATCGTATACGTATCATATTAATGCCATTTATTATATTCGTGCGATTTCAGTATCTATTATAATGCAAATTATTTTCGTACGACATCCGTGTACAATATTTTAATATATTTTTTAGAATCTTTTGGAATCTTTTGGAATCTTTCAAAATATTTTATATTATTTTGGAATATGTTGGAATATTCCAAGAATCTTCTTTAAATTATACTTCCGGTTTAATTTCCCAAAACATTTTTAGATCTACATTTATAGAGTTTAGAAGCAATACACATTAAAATTTCAAAGAAATAACATTTTATATTTTTAGAATTCAAATTTGGTATTGTTGGTTAGCATTGTACTTTTCATCATAGGAGCAAAAAAAAATAACTCACAACCACCACGGTTTTGGCAAAAAATAAATAAATTCAAAATATTATGAAAAAAATCCTAGATATAGAAAACGTCCTGCATAATCTAGTGCAAAAAAAAATTTGGAAAAAAAGTTTTTTTCACATAGTTAAAAACATTCAAAGTCCGCTGAAAAAAAAAAAAAACAGCTCACAGCCCTGAATCCCTGATCTGCCATCACGATTTTGGCAAAAAATTCAAAAATTCAAAAAATTATGAAAAAAATCCTAGATATAGGAAACGTCCTGCATAATCCAGTGCAAAAAAAAAATTTGGAAAAAAAGTTTTTTTCACATAGTTAAAAACATTCAAAGTCCGCTGAAAAAAAAAAAACAGCTCACAGCCCTGAATCCCTGATCTGCCATCACGATTTTGGCAAAAAATTCAAAAATTCAAAAAATTATGAAAAAAAATCCTAGATATAGAAAAAGTCCTGCATAATCTAGTGCAAAAAAAAATTTGGAAAAAAGTTTTTTTCACATAGTTAAAAACATTCAAAGTCTGCTGAAAAAAGAAGTTCAATAATTACCAAAAGAGTTCCATTCTATGCATGAAGAGTTTAAGGTGGTTTGGTGGTTGGGAACTTGATTGGCAACCGGGAGGTTGAGAGTTCAAATCCCACCGTTGGCGATAGAGCTTGGGAAGCTATGGTGGACCCCACCACATGTGCGGGCAATTTCCGTGTAATTGAAGTGGGTAATGAGGAAAGTAATTATTTTATATTATATTATATTATATTTTTTAATAATATTATTTTGATCAAATTTAGATATAAAAAGAAAATAAAATCTAGATATTAAAAAGATGATGTTGCACGAAAAACGCACTGAATCAGTGTAGTTTTAAAGACGATTAAAACACGACATTTGACGACTATAAAGAGTGCTGAATTCATACGTTTTCAATGGATGTATCAATCGTGTCGAATCAGTACTATATCCGCTTGTACGAACATTGTGTCATATCAGTGTAGTTGCGATGAATGACGCAACGATGCGGAATCAGTGCGAAAATCGTACGAACCCTTGAAATATCGGAAATCGCACTGAATCAGTGCAGAATCAGTGGGGTCCGAAATTCCTGATGTAGTTACTAAAAAAGCTTTTGATGAGGCTTCCTAAAGACTATGAGAATTCCTATGAAGTATCTAGAGTACTATAGAAGATTGTGGAAGCTTCTAGAGGCTCGTGGAATCTTCTAGAAGTCCGTAGAAGCTTCTAGAAGAGTCTTGCAGGTTCTATGTCCGTGTCACAAGGCCGCACGGTCATAAATCCATGTGGTTACATGGTAATAAGATCATGTGGGTATAGGGTTATAAGACTTTCTCCCTAAATTTAGATTAATTTCTAGGGCTACATTTGGAATACATTTTTTTATTGGTCTACTTTTCATAATTCCGTGGTCATGGGGGCTCCTTTTTTTCCAAGTTTGACTAATTGAATTTTAGATTTCCACTCTCTGCTCACATATAAGCTTTCTGCACAATGTTTGAGAGGGCCAAAATACATGGAATCCGTCTAGAAAAGTGCACATTCTTTTGGGCTGCCCAAATATAAAAACATATGTCTACAGTGAAAATGTGACTGAAGAATATGACTGAAACATAAATGCGGTTGCCAAATATGACTAGGCTTTCCTCAAGAACGTTTCCATTCGTTCCCTATATTTGTATACGATCCTCTCATCCACTTTATACGGTACAGTTGGCAAATGTGATTGCAGAAAATGACTCTTAGTCACATTGTCGAATTTGGCCCCCATCGGCAGTTTTGGCCTCATAGAATCTGACAGCCGGCAGTCGCCAAACATCCCCAGTCACATTTTCCTAGTCACAAAATACCCAATCTGTTGTAGTGAAAAGTACTACTCCCGTCCCAAAACACCCTCAAAATCTCCAAAACTCCAAAACTGCCCCTCCCAAAAACCCACACACTAAACCTTCCATAGAAGAACTCCTTCTGAATGAAGGCTTCAAGCCCTCATCTACCCCAACTCTAGCCGCCTTAACCCTACTGCCCTTTCAAAATTGTTCATCTTGCGTGGACAGAAATGTTCATCTTGATTTGACGGAACTATTTACCCTGCTTTGACAAAAGAATTTATCGTGTCTTGACAGAACAGTTGGTTATTTCTGTTGACTCTTCACAAGCTCAGTTATTGTCCTTGGATTTACCCAATTTCACTGTCACTATTTCAAATTATTGCCATGTTTTTACTTCTTCTCCTCGCTGGCTAACAATCCCGTTAACAAGAAACCACATCCGTGTTGTGAGCGCAAAGGCACAATCAAGAACACTGGACTCGGAATTGGCTGCAATTAACAACCTTTCGACAACTTTGTCATGCAGGTATCAAAGATATAGATCTTAAGGCAACAGAGTTGAAGTACGTAGAGTAGGTGGAGGAAACCCTATCTATGGACTAAAGACACTTTGAGGTAGTGGTCCTTTATTGCAACTAGGTGGTTGCAAACATGAAAGGAGATGGAGCCACCATGACGCGCGATGACTGGTTTCACTACTATAAACTTTCACAAATTGATCCCATACTCTACACAATCATTTGCCTTCCCTTACCACATCAAACAAGTTTTGTTTGCACCAAATGTGGCCAAGTGTGGATAGGAAGTTGTATTGCGTTGTGAATCGAGAGACGTTTGGATATTCTTCAAATACCAGAGAACGGATGAAGTACAATGTATATCCTTGGGCAAAACATTAGATTTTCCAGAACTTGAAGCCATGGGCCTATATGACAATCTCATACCAAAGACACCCATCTAGGGCAATGCAGCGGAAGTATCCCCGAAAGTGGTTGCTAAAGCATTAGAATGCCTCAGTCAGGACTACTCATCGGTACATGATTCAGAGTATTGCGATTCAAACCGTGACTGACTTCCTGGTCAAGAATGTGAAAGGGAGAATTTCTTCTCTCTTTTGGTTTTTACTCCCTTTTTTTGCTTCTACACGTCTCACTGCTAATGCCTCAGATCTAGTTACTGCTCGATTTCTAAACCCTTTAGTAGTGCCCCTGAATGCTCTAACACAATGGATCACAGTTTAATGAGCAATGGACTGCTCCCTACTAACAACTCCAGAATCCTACAAACTGCTCATCACAATATCAATACGAAGACCACCATTTTCAAATACATAGATTCTTTTAGGGTTTTAATCCCTCTACTTTCTAAAACACACACGATTGCATTAAAATGCCCTTACTTTTTTCTTCAGAGTATAAATAAAAAATTGGAACTTTCTTTCCCTAATCCAATAACTATCAGCCTCCTTGTCCCTCTGCTACTCCTTGCTACTGCGCCATATACCATTGTTGACCTCCTGATGTGCGTACTATACCCTATCCCCACACTCTACAATCCATTCATCCTAATCTCCAACTCTATCCAATGTCATCCAACTAGCCGGACTTTCATCCAATTGCTTATCATCTATCTAATAACAATTTAGTGTTACTACATAGTAACTATCTAATTTCTACCTTGTAGTGACTATTTTTACCACAGTAGTCCAGTAACCGGCACATTTACCACCATATGACAGTTTTACTACTCCTAAATTACAAGCCTACTTTTACCTTTGTCATAGCCGGCTAAAAATCCTAGCAATAAAGACAGACAATCGTATACATGAAACTTTGCTGGATATAAATATATATTCACACGTACATATTTAGTACAGTATCGTAGTTTACTAGGAAGTTTGGCATAAAATAATTCTAAAAGTAGATGCCTAAAATTTCAAAATATTATTGGCATTTTTTGCCGAATATAATATTAATTTTAATTTTAATTGTTGAAAAGTAAAAAATGGTTACTTTCCACTAGAGTTTTACTTTGTGTGGAAGCATGTGTGAAATTTCGTAGAGACGAGGTGTTGCTTTTGTAATTAAGTTCATTTACATCCATCCACAAAGAATATAGATTAAGAAGTAGTAAGACTCTAGCTTTTATAATGTGCCCTACACAGATTTTTGGAGTCCAATTGAACATAGAAGATGAAGTTTTATAAGTCTTTATGCAAAAGATATGGACAGAACATTGCAGCCGTGTAAAGGTCAAAAAATTAAAAATGCTTTCCTAACAATTTTTCGGAGCTCATTTTTGCATAGAAGATCAACTTTTTTGGAATTTTGTTGGTCCAAAAAAAGATTAGAAATCAAGTAATATTTCACCTCCAACAACTTTTATGTCATTTGAAGACTTTATGAAAATGTCATGTGTGTTATAAAAATGAAGACTAACTAGGTAGTTCACCTCAAAGTTTACATGATCCCATATGCATTGTTGGAAACAACTCCACTCTACTTGCATAAAGCACAGAACATTCTCTACTCTTCACTCACATCTCACTTGTCAACCAATGTATGAGAGTTGTACCTGATAAATTTAAAAAAAAAATTAAGCCAAATTTCAAAAAAATTAAAGAAAAAACTGCCGAAAGTAATAATATATTATTTTTAGGTGCCGAACCTAATTCTTGAACTTTAATTAAATATTAAACAGCAAGTTGCCAAACTTGCTAGTAAACTATGATATTGTCTTGGCCACATAACACACACATTAATTTCTTCCTCTCCTTCTAATGCACCTTCATGTATTTGTTAACTTCTACATCATACATGTACACAATAAATAAAATCGGCAATTACTACTATATATATTCCTTCCATATTTTTCTCTCTAAATTGAAAAATATATAATTAATCAATTATTTGACATACAAACATTGGCAATTCCCAATTTCCATTAACCAGTTCATTGTTAGTTATACCATATAACAAAAAGTACTTACTTTGAAATATAAATTGTTATTATTAAATAAATATCCTAAACCTCAATACTAAATAATGATTCATAGGGTAAAAATACAAGAGGCCCGTCTAGGGCAACCTACATTTCTTTGGACTAACCAAAAAAAAAAAAAAGACAAATACGTTGAAAACGTGACTGTAGAATATGACTCATGCAAAAATGTAATTGCCAAATATAATTGAGTGTTCGCCCCTGCCACGTTCCTAGTTATTCCCTACAAAGATACAAGACGTTTTAATAGGTCGTACACCATGCGATTGTTAAATGTGACAGTGCTGCAACTCAATTTTTCAAATTTGGCCCCTTCAAATGTCTTGGCCTTCAAGAATGTGACTCCCAACATTCACTTGTCATTCCTAGTCACGTCTCCTCAGTCACAAGATGGAGTTGTTGTGTAAATTGTTGAAGAGACAAGAGGTTCTTCAGTCTTGTCAACACTAGTATTGGAGTCCTTTCATGTTCTCATCTTTGTAAATAGGATTTGTTCTCCAAGTGTTTATGAACTTCCTTTGCATTCTTGTGTAGCAATTCTCTATTTCTTGTAGCACTTGCTAAGAGTTTCCTTTTGTTTGACCGTTCTTCTTTCTTGTATCCCTTCCGTTATCATCCCTTATAGAGTGTCCTCCCAAGATGTTTAACAAAAAAACGGGCATTAGATGAAGACGTCTACAAATGTGGAAGGTAATAAAAAAAACTAGAAAATTGAAGAAAATTAATAGACTTTGGTCAACTATGGCTACAACACAAGCTTTGTAATAAAAAACTGCAAGTAAAGAAAAGAACATAGAAAAGTGATGGACCGTAGGGAAGGCTTGAAGATAGGAGGATCTTCTAAATCTAGCCAGTGAGAATAAGGAGTTTAGTAAATTTAGTTTTAGAGATGAATGGATAATGGATAGGATAGAAGCAACAGAGATGGAGGGTTTTCAATATATTCCATTTATTCCAAGCCCTCTCCAAGCACACTCTAAATTTTCATAAATTATGCAATTTTTAAACATGATTTATTTTTGCCCAAACAACCTATGTGGTACAGTAGTATAGAGGTAGTTGCCACTATGGTAGAATTTTCACTTTTCATTATATTTCAAATTAATTTATCATTAATTTAAAAAAATATATCGTAGGTTAATAGTTGATTCAATACAAATTAATTAAAAAAGTGAAAATAGAAACATTTAAAAATTATTTTAGTGTCATGAAATGGCAATCTTATAGAATATTTAGGGTGAAATGAAACAATCTTTAAAACTCAAAATAGAAATTATTTAGCACATCAGTGTCGACTAGCTATCAACATACGATATTACCATCATTAATTGTATATATCATTATGTTATACCCTAAAATTCTTTTGGAATTTTTATCTTTCATGAGTTTCAAAATGTGTTTAAGCACTTTGTTTTTATGCAATGTTCAAATATAACAAGTTTGATATTCTTTCCACACTCTTTTTAACACTAAAAGTGTCTTGAAATGAGAATTTTGTGACATTTTTCTAACAATAGAGTTAATCGAAAAGTCAGCCCAAAGAGGAAAATTTTAGTAAACTCGTGTTGAATTCCTCTTGATCTCATATTGAAATATAAATAGACCAAAAACTAGTTTATGATGAGTTGGGAGACAATCTAAAGCAAGTCAGTGTCATTATTCTCCACACTTCGCTATGACTCCCACACTTTACACCAAAACTCCAAGCTCAAGGTCCACAACGGGACAATTTATGACATGACACTATTCAACCCAAGTATAGTTTAATAAAGAGGTTAGAAGTAGAGCAAAAAGGGAGGTTAAATAGGCTTTTGTTTTAGTTAACTCAAATGTAGCACATGTTGAAAAACTATTTAAAAAAAATGTCTAAACCAGTAGTTTCCATTTTTAAATTTTTTAAAAATTATTCTTTATATTTTTGTTTTTGGTTTTTCTTTTCTTTATTTAATTATTATTTATTTATTCTCTTTTCTTTTATTTTCTTATCTTTTCTTTTCTCAAGTTGTCTTTTCTTGTTTTTTCTTCTCTTCTCCTCTTCTCTTCTCTTTTCTTTTCTTCTCTTCTCTTCTCCTCTTCTCTTGTCTTTTCTTCTCTTTTCTTTTCTTCTCCCGTTGTTGGCGGCAGACTGTCAGGAGTTTCATATGGGCGAGGTAGTTTTGAGGAAGGCTTGGCTTTGAGAGGCTTGGCCTAGGTGTGTACAAGCTTTGGTTTCTGTTGCGGGTTGAGGAAGCTGACTTGCGAAGGTGGGTGGCGTTTAACGAGGTGGAGGATGTGCATGTGGCGAACTATCGTGTGGAAGCATGATGGTATTGGTGCATTCATTTCTTTTTCGTCGTTGCTTCGAGGTTCTTGCAGGGATTGCGGTGGGTGTTTTTGTTTTGTGTATGTTGCTTGAGCTCTGTTTTCTGGTTGTGTGCAGCATTTTCCTAGTTGTGCACTAGTTGCGCACTTGGGAGGGCATGGCTGAATTGTAACATTCTGGAGAATCTGTTCGTGCTTGTTCGAATTTTTGGTTTTCGCATGTCATTTGTGGTGGGGAGGATTTGAGATTTTTGCGATTGTGTCGAGAAGATTGTTTGCTACAGGTTTCAACGCTTTTCTCTTCTTAATTATAGCTGGCTTAACTTGGATGCTCTGCTATTTTCGTGTAGAATATATGTCCGCTACTTCGTCTAGTTTTTTGATTTGTTTCGTTTGTTTTGGGCCTGATTTGGATTGACATGAGGTGATTGGTTTTTTCGTATGGATCTTCTTCCCTACAATTTTTATTGTATTTCTATATGCGATATTCCATTGTTGAATTAGTAATGATTTCAAGCAGGTGGCGAAGGCATCAATTCGTGCTTGTGGCTAAGTGTGGCCTCTCTTACTAATCGAGACCCGCTAATTTAACTGAGGAAACTTTATGTAAATATATAGTCATAGTAAATACTTATGCCCTATTATACTAACTTATGACCTATTTTCTCTTAATGAACTGTAAATGATTACTATAATGCCAATTTATTATGTTCTTCTTTTGATGTATAGATGATTTTTGGATTATGGATTCACTTTTAATTATGTATAAATCATATTTTTCTTTTCGGAATTCTTGGAAGTTTCTTTAGTATGCAATATCAATATCTGAAGGAGGGCAATTGAAAGTGATTGAGGAAACGGAATTGTGACATGAGATATTAAGTTGCCAAGTGGGAGCTTACATGCGAGTGCTACAAGAACCCTGAAGTTGGTACACTGGAGGTTTATTTGTCGTGCAGGGCTCTGCGAAGTTTGAATAAGAGCTGTCGGTTTTAGACTCCGATGGCATCTGAGGACACTTCCCCTCGCAATTTGCTTGCTCCATGTCCTCCTGAAAAACCGAAGAGGATATCTAGGAAAAAAAAAAGTCCCTCGCAGACTGAAGTTTTGGAAAGGGCATATGCTGGTAAGTTCCAAGTCTTATAAATGTATTGGAGACACTGTTTGACTTGGGAAAAGTATATCTATTCATTCGCAACGCTACCTTCAGTCTGATGAAATGGCGAGTCACTAATTCTCGTGTCAAAAGGTATGACAAAAGGCTAGTATTTAGATATGTGTCGGTTTTGATGTACAGTGAACTGAGTTCTTAAGTAATAATTACAAGTAGCTAACACTGTAATACTCGATAGCCCTGATTGTTCTACTTGATATGGAGAACCGTGGTGTGAAACAAGATCAGCTTGGTACTTCTACAGTGCTTCGAAATGGAGGTCACTGCCAGTGTTCAGTTATGGTTTGGTGGCGTTCACTTCTTTAAAGCATAATCGAACAAACATTTTGAATCTGCCTTTTTTTAAGGAGATCTTCCTTCTTTCTTTGGATGGACGTATTCTTAGGATGGACATTTGATATTGTGGTAGTTGTTCAGTTCTGATTACTGTTTACCATAGCTCAAGGCCTTTCATATCAAATGTCCTTATGTAATTGCAGTGGAGAAGTACCCTTCCGAGACAGCAAGGACGTTTCTTTGTAAGGAACTCGATTTATCTGATAAACAGCTTCAGATCTGGTTCACACACCGACGGTACAAGGACAGACGAGATGGAATTGATGACGAGAAGTTGACGTTTTATGCTAAGAGTAAAAGTGAATCTCATTTACAAACTTCTCTTACTCCAATGAAGGAATGTCTTTCATCCAAGAAAGAAGTTTTTCCGACTGTGATGGAAGTGGATGACAGTTCAGAGCCAGGGTACCCGGCTCGAGTCTTAGCAGAGGAGCGAGATGATGACGAGCTGATTGCTGAGCACGAACAAAGCAATCGCATAGATGTACCTTGCAACAGTCGCTGTAAAGTAGGAAAGATTAAACCTAGTCTTATTAGGAAAAGTGCTCCAAGGTTACCTAAGGATCCAAGTAGGCCACCACGAAGACCTGGTCCAAAGCCAAAGTTCAATGCCATGGCAGCAGCGGAAAGGGCTGCCATCACTGCTGTTGAAAGCCAGTTGTGTGGACGTCTTCGAGAAGATGGTCCACCTTTGGGTTTTGAGTTTGATCCCCTACCACCTCGTGCATTTCAAGAATTGCTGATTATCGAAGGTGATTTAATTCAACTTGAGAATCATGTGTTCTGAGAGTGTTTGCTGCTATAATGTGACATGAATGTGCGTCATTGTTGCTGCCGATTTTTTTGAAAGTCTTTAATCACAGATTGTTTATTTGCTCTTTGCCGGGATTGGTGCTCTTTCCGATGATTGGAACAAGCCTTTTACTGTTGAGTTAAACAGAGAAGGTGGATCTGTAAACTACAGTGTAATGACTGCTTTGCAAAGCCAGTGGACTATGGAGCATGAGCTGGCTGAGCAGGACAGAAAAGTGGGTTTCCCGCGTGCTAGTTGATATAGTTGAAAAGCGTTTTGTATGAGTTTTTGGATTTAGCACTCATGTTTCCTGCATCTCAAAAATGACATTATCATGTGTTATTTACTCGTTTTTAATTCTTGGGTGCAGGTTGGTCTTCTCAAGCCTAGTAAAGGTGAATATAGATATTGAAGGTGATGTTGCTCATATCCCAGTGGTGTTGAGTTGCTGAGTGTTTTTTCAGGGCTGCCCTGAAGCAGCAGCTATGAAGCTCTATTTCTTCTTGATGTAAACATTCTTACACTTAGGATTGTTGGACTAGGTTCCTGTAACATGAAGGCAGGGAACAGATGAACCCATTCGACAGCCCTCATGGATGTCTGCATTTGGTGCCCAAGTAACCTGGATATTGTCGTAGTTTCCTTAAATTGTATCATTTTCCAGTCTTTACATTTTTATAACTAAAATAGTACTTGGGTTGGTTTGTAGTGTGCCCTGAGAGTTTTGCGGCTTCTCTTAATTCCACGGAGAAACTTGTTCACATGTGACCAAAAAATATGAGGACCTGTGAATACTTGATGAATGACGACTAGATTCAGGGTGGTTAGAATTCTGTGAACGACTGTCTCATGAAATCAACAGGTGGTTGTGGCGGTCGGAAGAAAGGAGACAGATCTGCAGACTGGTTACCAGCGTTCTTGGTTATTGATTGTCAGGGGTTATCTTAAATGGATTAGCAGCCAAGGAAGGAGATTAACCCCTAACTGCCCAAGCGTCCATTGTTTTGGATGGTTTATAAATTTGAGGATGGTGTACAAGATGGTGTAGCAGATACCCGAATCATGGCACGTCCACGTCAGATTAGTAATTGGATGGTGAGACATTGCGTTTAGTGTGAAGACCATCTACAAACCGTCTACAGTGCTACTGACGAAAAGAGAGTTGATATTTTCTTATGAATTTTGGAATGATTGGCCAAAAGTGCATAATGTATAAAATTGAATCATCTATTGCATAATGTGAAATTTTCCAACTTGTAAAATTACCTTTTGATTGTTGACAATGAGAGTTCAAAATGTGAGCAATTTCATCACTATTGAAACATTATCATTTTAACCCCCAAAGGACTGAAGGACCAAGCAAGCTCTGGAGTGAAGGAATGAGCAGCTGCTGCTGCTGCTATTACTCTTGAACAGTGTAAGTTTTTATCTTGATTTTTTCTAGCTTATGTATAGTACTTTGTATAATCTTTGTATAAGCGCTTTGTATGAAACGTGTACAGATACTTCGTAAATATGTTCAATATAATACTTGTACAAATGTTTGGTATAATGCCTATATAAATAATAATAATTGTACAAATGTTTGGTATAATGCCTATATAAATAATAATAATTGTACAAATGTTTGGTATAATGCCTATATAAATATTAATACTTGTACAAATGTTTGGTATAATGCTTATATAAATATTAATATTTGTACAATCCGTATGGGTAAAATATTTACTTATACATGTACAAGGTGAGTAAATATCGTATAAGTGTAATGTAATATCATATAATGAACACAAACTCTTTTAACCCTTAAATGACAATTCCTTTCCTGATACCACATCCAAAATCTCTTTTCAATTCCATTTTAAGCATGATTTTGTGTTTAATTTACTTTAGCTTTCTCCTAAAGAAGTATAGATCTCTCTAAGGTGCTCGGTTTGGAATTTTAAAAACCCCATTTGGTGCAATGGTGTAGAAGTTATGAGTAAGATTCTCCCAAACTAAAACCAAGCCTGTGGGGCTGGCATTGTCGTTTAAGGGATAAGCAAATGCCATCATGTCATTCATTTGCACACATCACATGTCATTCGCCATATTCCGTTGATTTTTGCCAAATTTAATTATAAAGAAACTAGTGACGATACGGTTTGCGACAACATTTCTAATGATAGGGTGCTTCGTAAAGGTGAGACATGCCAAGGTATTGACAATTGTAGATTTAGACTAAAACGACTTCATGAACAAGTTGACATCAACACAAATAAAGTCAAAAGCAAACCTTGCTAGATGGTATGTACAATCTGATGGGTTTTAGGAGACATGTCTGAACTTTTTGCAGATGGTGGAGCCCGTATTGATGGCTCTTATTGAGTTCAACAGGAAGCATTGATGGATAGACAAGGCATGGTTAGTAATGAAAAATGTGGAAAAGTGCATCTTTTCTTTGGGGATGTACCATTCTCATTGAATGAGGACTTTGTAGAGTTTGTAAAGGACCAATTTCACTTATGATGGCACATGTTCAACATAGATTTGCACTATGGAGGTGTTCTTTTGAAACCAATTCCTCAAGACAAAGTGAACCTCAATTCCTTTACTATGTCATGTCCCACAATTTAGACGACCCTATAAAATAAGTGCTGGCATTGTAGGTTGCTCCGGACTATGATGTGGTGGCACGAACGTGGCAGTTGGATCCGATTAAACTAATTCAGTGGCCGTCAGGACAATGGAGGGATGATGGCTGCACTACAATTTTTCCTACTAAAAAAATGAGAAATACCTAGAAGGTACTATAAAAAGACACTTATGGTTCCATGATGTTGGACGGTTGGTCCTAGTACGATCAGTTGATTTACCTTATTTGTTGTTTTTTTAATAGTGGATCATCCAAGTACATGGGGATGGCCTGGATAATAAATGAACTTGAGTTCAAGGTTTCATTCATAGACGGTGTTTTTCTCCAGATGAAAGTGGAACTAGTTGGATGAATCATAATGAACCACTGCCACGTCAAGTCATATTCCCTTGACATCTACTTTTAGATTTTGGTGCCAAATATGCACTGAATTCAACGTTGGATGCGGCACGATGGTGGGTCCAACTATCTAGAGCCTCTATTTTATTTATTTAATTTTGTAAAAATGGAACAAGGTTCAAAGAAAAAAATTTGTATTTTTGGTGGATTGGGGTCACACACCCTGGAATGTAGCCACGTAAGGAAATAATGGATAGAATTATTCGTATACATATGTTAATCCATAAATTTATCTATTATAAGGTACTTTCATTACAATACTAGAAATTTCAATATGTTTTTGATAAAATTTTGGCAATTTCATACATTTTATTCTTCATTATTCCTATTACAAGAGTAACCTCTACCAAAAATATACAAGTTTTAGGCAAAAATTTGCCATACATTTAAAGTCTCAAAGATTTGGTCCACTACAAAACAGACCTCTATTTAAATTCTAATAGTTCTACTTATTATAGACATACAAATATGCTCGTGGAGTCTCTATTTTTACATCCCATGGTAATTTAAATCAAACAAAGAGGCAAGGATGCTCTGCAACCAAATTCATACAATCTAATAGTACTTCAAATACGGTGACTGTTAGCATCACTATGATAGGTTAGATTCAACTTCAAACATTGATGTGTGCAAAGCTTAGCAAGGACACTTACTCAGTGGAGGAGCATGTAAATTATTAGGTGAGAAATTAGCAAGGTAGCAAGAGGCTAAATGGCAACATGGCGTGACAAATGAGATTGGAATTTCCAATATGAAGTTGGAAGCTCCATACGCAAAATCTTCTTGTGTTGGAAACTCTGGGAGACGTTTGTTTTTTATCACAATCTGTATGTGAGTAGTATGTTGATTACATCGATTCAAAATGACTCTAAATGATATCACGAGCATGGTAGAGATTGCAGGCCCATACAATCTAAATGTATTTGTTGCTCCACAATTTGCTCCATTGAAAAAGAAGACCGTCCAGTGCATGAGCAAGTCTCAAGATTTCAGTTCTCCACCTATAGATATCGTCGTGCGACCAACATTGATTTGCGGGTAGATGGAGAGATTTACCCTCCAGATCTTAGTACAAGAGTCTCGCCAATGTTTAGAACAGTTAAACAATGTCTTGAATTTATTTTCTTAGAAGAAGAAAGGTTTTTTGGATATTCCAAGGAGCTTGCTAACATTAGCATTGGTTTAGAGAGGGTGAATGTGGCATTGGAGGAGAAAATTCGAGATTTCAAGGTCCAAGTGGATCTTTTACATGAGTTAGCCTCAGTGCTTCATGCACAATTACAGGAGTCTAAAGGTCAATTGCGTTTAGCTCTAGAAAAAATTCATGCGCAATGTTCAAGACGTCAAAGTTTAATTGAGGAACACTATGTAGCTGTAGAAACAATCCATATGAAAAGTCTAGAGCATGTGAGTAATTGAAGAGGGGTGAGTAATTGAAGAGGGTGAGTAATTGAAGAGGGGAGGGAGAAAGTTGTTGAGTTAACCCCTAAGTGCCCAATCAACCATATTATGCTTGATTTTTGGTCAAACGTCCAAAAATTCAAGTGTTTAAGCTTTATTGTGGTTGGTGTTTTCATTAGATGTTTAAGTTAAGTTATGATACATCTTTTGACCGTTGGGATTGGGTAATAGACTTTATTTGAAGTTTTCCCACCGTAGAGAAATTTGCAATTTGAGTGTTCAAAATACAAAGGGCTTTCTAAAAATGCTACAATCATAGGTCTCTTTTATTTTCTTCACTTTCATATTTTTACTACTTGTCAATGTAACTTTTATCTACCTTAAATATATTTTTTCATATTAAATTTGACATAAATATATTTATTTTGAATTTTTATCTAGTTTACATAATAAAATTTGTAAAAATTCAAAATATCTTCCAATCATGTTGAAATTTTTGTTATACCTTCATAATGCTAATGACTATCAATGAAAAATTATAAATCACCCAATGTGATATTTCAAGTATGCAAATTGTAGTGATTTGACTTTTACATAATAGGTGAGGACATTTAGGGGTTAATAAAGCATAACGATGAGTTGGAGGAACTTGTGGGAACGCTAATGGTATCTTCAAGTGGAGTCACGCTGAACGAACTGGAAGTGGAACTAGCTCAATGTAAATTTTTTTTTTTCTTTGAATGCGGAATCTAAATTGATTGCAATGGAGGAGGGTCTACTTGGCTTGCGATACCGTTGTCGTTGTTTTAGAGGTTTAGATGAATTATCTCACGATGGGGGGTAAGCCAAAAGTAGAAAAAAGCAATTATGATCAATCTTGCAACCTCAAGTTGTTGAATCCACTCAAGAATTTAACAAGGGTACTAGAACGAAGAAGAGATTGTGGGGAACTGACTTCACCTAGAGAAAAACTTCTGTTGCATTCGCGAAGATCCTATCAAAACGAGAAGCCATCGCTTTGGTTGATGAAAGAAGAATGCGTTCTGTAACTTCTGTTGGCACCAACATTGCAAACAATGTCTTGAAAGAAATTGGAGTTGAGGTTGGAGCAGACTCTATATCAGCAGCGTGTGATATAGCTGGTGTTCCCCAAGCCGCATATGGCTTGATATTCAAGTCCATAAAAGGGCGGGTGAAATTACTGGATCCGGCCTTAATTGCTGATATGATTTCCAAACCCTATAAGGTACCAAAGGCCACATGATAATTTGTCATTATGTTGACTTGTTCGAGATGGATTTAGGTTGATGTCTTTTAGCAAAGTAATTGAACTTCTGAACTTGTTGCTTAAATATATAGGTGGCCCTATTATGGAGGGAGCTCAATTCCACAATTCATTGGAGAATATAAGCACATTGAAGGCAGATTCACTCCGCCGCCTCCAACAAAGACAAGTCACAAAATTGATGTAGTCCAAGAGGTGAAATTGGAATAAAAAAATTCAGTCTTTGTTCAACTTGAGGCTCTCAAAGAAGCATGGTTTTGTTCTATGGTATCACGGAAGAACGTATGCATTTTATTTCAATTTGCAATTTGTTTGATCTATTGTTGATATTGACCTATAGAACTAGTACCCACCATAGCATCTATATCTCATATTTTGTCACTTTTTGTTTTTTTCAGAGCTATGTGGAAAACCCTTTATCTTTGTATTGAAATTGGATGAAGCAGAAATTATGAATGGAAAGAAATTTGAAAGAGTGAGCCTCACTCTCATGAATAGGACATCGGATTCAGAAATCCAAAGTATTTTTCTGTCCAATCAGAACAAGAGAGCTAGCATGTTGGGTGTTTTCAAGTACAAAAAAGGAGTCGTATGATGTCTTGAAATATGTATTTGACAGGATTGAGTTTCCGAGTTTGATTCAAGCTCAAAAAGATGTGCATATGCTGATAGTGGATGGAATAGGCCAATTCCAGGTAGATTTGTCTATCTTGACGTGACATGGGCTTTTGCGTCGGTATGTCATGACGCGTCCGTCATAACCGGTCGTAACGTGTCATGATTGTGTCAAGATCCTTAC
Organism: Pohlia nutans; assembly: GCA_022496805.1. NCBI lineage: Eukaryota > Viridiplantae > Streptophyta > Bryopsida > Bryales > Mniaceae > Pohlia > Pohlia nutans. Next base: position 705,207 of record CM040104.1, on the reverse strand, counting down.
ATTAGTAAAAATAAAAAATAATTTATAAATTGAAATTACTATTTACTATTTACGTAAAAACTATGAATGAAGTTCGTTAAGGCCGTCCATCTGGACTGTCCCTTGGCTAAGACATGTCCGTCCACTTAACGGCCTATCTGTCCTTTGGGGACGAGTCATCTATTAGATGGCTTTGTCCGTCCCTTGGCGATGGCGAGCTCATTTAGTAGATGGCCTATCTATCACTTGGCGAAGGTCCGTAGACGGCCTTGTCTGTCCCTAAGCAGCGGCCAGTCCGTTACTAACCGGCCTATCCGTCCCTTAGGGATGGCCTTGTTCATCCCTTGACGACGGCCCGTTTACTAGACGGCTTTGTCCGTCCTTTGGCAACAACAAGTCCCTTGTCCGTCTATTAAACGGCATATTCGTCCCTTGTCGACGGCATGTCTACTTGTCCATCCCTTGGCAACGCTTAGTCCGTCAACTCGACAGTTAATTTGTTCTTTAACAACAACCAATTCGTTTAAAAAGAAATTCGTTTGACGATGGCTAGTCCGTCCACTTGACCTCTTGCTATGCCAAGGCCGTTTATTCAATGGATTCTTTAGTTTCCATATATTTTCCCAAAAACGAAATGCAGAATATTAGAAAAACAAGGATATATTTAATAATAAAGGTAGGTGATTTGTTTTTGCAAATATTCAAATGCATCTCATAAAAAGAAATCTTAAAAGATTATTTTTTATATTAATTACTATGATTAATTACCTCACATTACTGATTTTTTTAAAAATTTATTCAATTTATTAAAACAATCAACCATGTTAACCAAGATTTTCAAATTCTGCTGCACATATGTCCATATAGGTTACTATATTTATTTACTGTATAAAAGTACATCTATGTATATTTATGTGTTATAAATGTATTTAAAATTTATTCAAACAGTCAATTTTTTGATAACACTATAGAGAGAATTATATGTTTGTGTACATAAACACACACACACACATACATACATATATATATATATATACACACACATCAATATAAATGTTTGTACACATATGTTTATATTTATAAACATATTTTTACAAAAATTTATATAGATGTACATATATAGTATATATATCTAAACCATTCCATATATATATATATATATATATATATATATATACATACATAATACATATGTTAAATAATATCCATTTCCAATCAAATGCATTACTTATTGAGCAATTTCACTCAGAATTTTATAAAAATTACACTTTTAAATGCTTACAACGGAGGATTTAAGAAACATGTTCTTTAACTTAAAAAATGCATTTAACATGGAGATGTTTACAATTTGAAAATTATTAAATTGCTCAATTTTTCCCATTTTTTAGTCTTTTTTGACACTCTTTAGTACTTTTTGCCCACTGTTATTCACTCTTGCTAAGATTTTTTCCTCCAATTAAGAAAGAGAAATAGAGGATTCCTAATCTTAGTATCCTTCAATCAAATTTTTGATTTGAAAATACTTTATTTTTCTACACCTTTTAATTAAAAAATGTATCAAATTGGTTTCAATTTTTTTAATGTGAATATTCTTCGAATAATAGCATATTTATTCTTCAAACAATCAATAACTTCATCTTCATGTTGTGAGCTTTCCAAGCATATAAATAGATTATAGAATTTGAAATAAAATGAAAGTAATAAGAGTAAGTTCTTTTGGAAATGAATTTTATTTGAACCAAACTATACATATTTATGCTATTGATGTATGAATATACATATAAATGAATATATGTATATATGGATAAAGATATAAGCGCATATCTATATAGATACACATCAAATATTAGATACATGTATGTGTGTGTATATAAATAAATATATATGTATATGTATATGTATATGTATTGTGTATAGGCATATGTATGCATGTATATATGAATATATACATACATATTATGCATAAACTATATTTGAATAGATATATGTATATATATGTATATATGTGTACAGACTTAAATATAGTTGAATCTATATATAAATACATATGAATGTATCTATCTAAATATAATATATCGATACACATGTATCCATGTATATCTATGTGTATGTATATATGTAATGAATATGTATATGTATATGTATAGACGGATATGGGTATCTATATATATGAATGGATGAATATATATATATATATATATATATGTATATCCCATCATTTATCATATTTTTCATCTGCTTTTCAAAGGGATCCAGAGCTAACAACTAACTTGACTGAACCGGAAGTTCTCCTTTTATATACAAAATGTACCTTACATTATCAAAACCAAACAAATCATTTTACATATTGTACAAATTAGTACACAGAAATTACTGTTATAGTAGGATGATTCTGTGGGCTAAAGTTGCTCATAGCCAATGCTAATGAGGTAGTATAGATGATGTGTATGGGTTGAAGTTGCATCTAGTCAAGGAGTAGTGGTTAGATGTAATGAGAAATGGTAGTCCTAAGTGTTATGGGCTGACCTTAGTGTAGTAGGAGTAGAACATGAGTTGATGTCCCATATGGGTTGCCAAGGGGACTCCCTTGTCTGTGTTACTAAAGAAGGGCAGGCCATGAGTAAAGGTTATCTCTTTCTATGCATTCCTTGTGTTTGTGTGAGGCTTTGGCAATCTAATCTAACCTTCAATAATTACAGCATCTTACTTGATATTGTTCGTACTTATTTTTTTAATCGTCATGCGTGTATGGACATGAAATAAGACGTAACTAAAGAACTCAGTTGTGTGCCACATTGCCGCAAAGTATATTTGGTTACTTTTGGAGAAGTCAACATCTAGAAAGGCGGGACATACAACTATTCCTGGTGGTATATTGATGCAATGCACATGATGTGCCACACTTATAATCGTGACTAAAAATAATACAAGAGTTCAACTTTGTATTATCAATAGATGAAGCCACATGTCTCCTGTAGACAAATTATGAATTTTTCATAAATTTTGTTAAAAAGTTGAAAGGGATGTATGGTTCTTTAAGTGATTGTAAAGGAAATTTATATCAACTACAAAATATACTAGAAAATTCAAATGTTTTAAGCAAAGGTTACAATGAAAATGACAAAAAATTTAGTTAAAAAAAATCATATGTGTATCTATAATTATAAATATTTAGACTTTTTTGTAATACGTACCAAACCTGTAACTACAATAAAACATTCAATTTTCAAGTTTTTTCCAAAATTTAAAGTGTTATAGAATTTAGACTTGGCAAGAATTATTTTTTATATAAGTTTAAATGCAATGGTAGTCATTGTTGTTGCCTAAATCTAGTTTAAGCATAACATGCATTTTTTTTTTTTGAAAATACACTACATGGTGAAACGTCTTTACGACTCTTGTTGTAATTGAGACCCCATGTAAAATCAAAAAAATCTTGAATGATTTGAATTTAACTTGAAGAGGTGGCATGACCAAGCACATTCATTCACAAATGGAATTGGATGAAGATCATCTACGTCGCAATTGGAATTGAAAAGTCAGCTTTGTTCATGGGCTAGTTGTTTGTCTCATACGATTAGATCTAAAATCTATCCATACGGTTATATCTATGATTGCTATTACCAAAAACAAATGTATGAAACAGTGAAGCTACTTATAAATCATCCCCTTCCTAATTGGATCACATATGCATGAAGGTCACTTCTCATAGAATCTATAGTAGAAATTGCCCACTCCAAAAAGAGCATGATTGATGAGAAATTATGGATGAAACTTGTAAATCGTCCAAAAATTGGACGTTCATGTAGTTAGGGGTTAAAGGAATGTTCTAGAGATTACATTACTTTAAACTAATCATTAAAAAATTAATCCTTTCATTTTATATTAGTTACAAATTGGTAACAATAGAGAATTACATAATTGGAATTCATTTCTATATTTATGATACAATAGAACGTTTTTTTAATTTTGAATCAAATGATTTAAAAAAATGGTGAATCAAATTATTGTTCCTGCTAAATACAATGATTATGACTAGGTAGGAAATATTATTGGATATTTGTAAATGAAAGTAGCAACAAACGGTTGGAATTTGATGATTCAAATACGGAATGTGTTCCATGTTTGATTATAATAAATATCATGTAGAAATGGTTTTCTTGTATTTGGATTTTAATAATTATTTGGGCCTCTTTTTCATAAAATAGTATTTCAAAAGATTAAATCAACTTCTAGCATCAAATTAGGTAAAATTTTATTAATAATTGGGATTACACATCAACAAACCTAATACATTTTGCATGTACTATTATGCATTATAGATCCAAATTCACAAATTTCAATTACAAGTACAAATGAAAGTCTAATTCAAGTTCATAATATATAATTTTTATTCTTTTGCATAGAATTGTATAGAACATCAAACTAAATGTTATAATATTTGAATAGGCTCAATAATAAATACAACATATTTATTTGTATTGTCTCAGTTATTAAATCTATAACTTCAAGTCGTAACAATATAGAAGAACACCTATATGGAAGAACTAAATGCAAAACGACAATTTCACTAAATGCCACTATCTTCATTATAATTTAGTAATATGACTACTCTCATTAAGAAGCGGATGAGACTTTCACCATCTGCAATCATCTCTCTCACCAACTGTATTCATCTCACAGTAACTAGAGCAGGGGGTTTATGGGCACAATACATCAAATCGGTAACCTGAGCAGCGGGTGATGGCTGTTTTGTTCAAGAGGGAAATTGGCGACTGCAAGTGGCCACAATTGTCTCGCACCTTGGAGTAGTATGGTTCTAAGTTTGGGGCATTACTGACTTCACCATGTTTTGGGGGTGAGAGCGTCGTTTGCCTCTATAGAAGAGAGCATCGCCATTTTTGACGTCGTTGAGGTTTGAGACTTGATGTTCGAATGCACTGTATCAATTTTGTGGAGTGCGCATCGTTGTAACCTGTAAATTGTTTAAAAAATGGACGTGTAGGCAGTTACAGGTTCAAAGAATGTTCTGTAGATTACATTACTTTAAACTAATCTTTAAGTAATTAATTATTTCATTTTATATCATTTACGAGTTGGTAAAAATTGAGAATTACATTATTAGAATTCATTTCTATACTTATGAAACAATAGAACGTTTTTCAATTTTGAATCAGATGTTTTTGAATAAAGGTGAATCAAATTATCGCTCTTGCTAAATACAAAGATTATGAAAATTACATAATATAGTGTATTTGTAAATAGAATTAACAACAACCGGTTCTAAATGGCTAATTGAGACATGGACTGTGTTCTATGTTTAATTAAAATAAAAATCAAGTTAAAACGCTTTCTTGTGGATTTTAATAATTATTTGGGCCTTTGTTTAATAAATTAGTATTTCAAAAAATTAAATCAACTTCTATCATCAAATTACGTAAACTTTTATCAACAATTGGGATTACACATCAACAACATTAAATGGTCAATATTTTTTATTTTATCAAACTCATCATTCATGTTTATATATTTTATATTATGCTAGTAAAATTGAATTCATAACTTTAAGAACGATTAAAAAGAATATTTGGAAAACTATAATTTTATTTAGAGGTTAGAATATTGACATGCGCATAATTACAATATATTCGTTCCTATTAATCTGGCAAAGTCATAAAATTACTAAAATTTATCAAGAAAATATAACTCAATTATTGAATCTAGAACTTCATATTAACACAATAACTCATATTTGGAAGAACTAGTTGCAAAACTCCACAATGCACTAAATGTCACTATAATCTTCATTAATCCTTAAGGGTCCCTAGTTTTTTGGGGCTTATAATCATCATCGCTTTTGATGTGTTATAACTCTAAATGTAAGTGGGGTATAGAAATCTCAACCATACAATCTTATAACATACATGTTTTAGATCATGTGGATCAATTTTGGGGTCATTTGGCCAAATAGATTGCAAGATCATAGTGTTTTAGTGCTAAAGAAGGATGTTGAAATTTTCCTAGCAACATAGTTAGATGTGAAATTCGTTCTCAAAATAACTCAAATGAAAAAACTTTCAACTATAAGGTGGTTCAAAATCATCATATGAACACATTGGTACTAAAAAAGCCTCATGAAAAAAATTAATGTGTCCTAAAATAGCCTTGCAATATCAAAACATAGCCCAAAAAGTGAGCCATTTGAACCAATAAGCAAAAAGTGTCCAAACTAGACTCGTGAACTAAAATGACTCCCAAATAGTCATAACAATATAGATTGACTTGAAAATCTTTGCATAATAACTAGACTTCAAGGGGAGTCCAAAACAACAAGATTTATTAAAAACGGACTTGAGATAAAGAAGAATCAAGCCCCCAAAGTTGCTGCCATCAAAATTCACAGGACTGTCCAAAAAAAAAGATACCTACTTTCAAATGATCACCAAACATTCATATTATCTTTGAGTGATTTGAAATGTATACTGCACATTCCATACATCATGCGGGGAGTTTCCTCAAAATTTCAGAAAAATTGGACATGTTTTGCAAAAGTTACAACTCTTCAAAATTGATTGTCCCTCAAAAACGTCCAAAATATGGACGCCGGGATGCTTAGGGGTTAAAATCCACTAACTAACTATCACTATCTTTATCAAGAAGAAGGTGATAGTTTTTCCAACCACACATTCATCTTTGTAACCAATTAAAGCAGTTGCAAGGACGCAATCCATCACATCTCCCAAAGTTGGCGACGGGTGATCACCAGTTGATAGAGGACAGAAAATGGTGACTGCAGGAGGAAACGCAATGACCGACAATTCCCGGTTCACATTCCTAGTGGAGGGGCGATAGTAGGTATCAAAGGTGATAGAGGAATGCACATAGTACATACACAAATACAAGATATATGTAGAAAGAGATATCTTTACTCATGGGCTACCATATGGCAACCCATATAGGATAACTCACCACTTGAGGCATCAATGGTCAACCCATGCCTTGACCCCTCTTCCACACATCATTTATTTCCACCCAAACCGCTTTGGCTTCTAGCAACACTGTCCTTCATCTTCTACTTCAACATTCCTATATAGCGTAGAGCCAAAGCCTTTAAATCCATATTCTATTATTACTCTTTCGTGTCGATCTAGTACAAGACCCTTTGTCAACACATCCGTCATCATGTACTCCGTTGAACAATACTCTACTTGTATAACTCCCATCTCCAACTTCTCCCGAATGAAGTAGTATTGCACATCGATGTGCATCGTACGTGAATGATGTGTCATGTTCTTTGCAAGTGAATTGCACCCTTGGTTGTCACACATGATTGTTGTAGCCTCTCTTTGTGCACAACCCCCATGTATTTGATGAATTTCCAAATTCACGGCCGCCCAAATTGCAAGTATGCATCGAATGGTTGTGAACTTGGCTTTGGAAGCAAACGTCTTATGAAAATCCACGCCTTGAACTTGCGTAAACCCCTTTGCCACAAGCCTTGCCTTGTAGCGTACCACATCACTGTAAGCATCTCTCTATGCACAAAACACCCACTTGCAATCAATGAGGTTGCGATCCTTGGGAATGGGGGTCAATTCCCATGTGCCAATGGCAATCAATGACTCATACTCCTCTTGCATGGAGCCCTTGCTCCCACTTGACCGCATCCTCACCTTGCATTGCTTCACGAATGGTTGATGGTCTATCCGATAACGCTATTGCATGCTCGTCATCACTTCGAGGGAAGATGTGATTCTTCTACCACTCTCCAAGCGGCTTGCGTGCACCTTCGGGATATCGCCGATTGTTTGAAGGAGCGATCTCCACTTGCACTTCCTTTGGGCCGTTTTTGGTGCTCAAACTTGATGGAGCCTTCAATTCGCCATCCTTCTTGCCTTCATCTTCATCAACAACATCAAAGATAGGAGATTTGGAGGATGTGTCCACAATGATGTCTCCACATCTCCCACTTGGACCATCCTCCAAATGTGGCCTAACGCGCAAACGAATGATCTTCTCAAATTGCTTCACCACCAACCCCTTGAACTCCTTGAACTTGAAATCAATGAAGGTCACAAAGTACTTGCATCCTCCCATTGAAGGCTCTCCAATAGACCACACACATCGGTTGCACATGTTGCCGCTTCACCCACAAACGGCAATTGTTGTTGCTTACCCTCAATGCAACTCTCACAAGTGAATGAAGGACTCACATGCAATTAGAGTAGGTCCATGCTGCTTACCATGCCACAAAGAGTTTTTACAATCTTGATGTTCAAATGGCTGAGTCGACGATGCCACAAATCCAACTTGTTGTCTTTGGGGCTTGATTGCACTAATGCCACCAATTCACTCAAATGCACCTTCGAAAACTTGATGTGTTACAAGCCGTCGATTTCTTCAATGATGGCCACCTCATCTCAACTCAGTGACAATACAAAGCTCTTCCTATCACTAAGCTCAACACACAAGTGTTTTGCAACCAATTGCCTTACTAATTAAAGGTTGGCCTTCAGTTTGGGAACGTGGAGGACATCTTTGATAGTGATTATCTTCACACGGCCCCGCACCTCGGTCTCTACTACAACTTGGCCTTTGCCCACGGCCTCAGGCACCGTACATTCTCCAAAATCACTCTCTTTGGAAAAATGGGATGATACAAATGAAAGCAACATCTTTGGGATGCCATGTGGTTTGTGGCTACTGAATCCACAATCCGATCGCTCAAACTACCATTGCTCGATACGTGACTTGTGATGTTTGCGTATTTTTCAACATCATCACGCATGCTTACGTCACAAGAGATATACCTTGTCGTGAAAGCGTACTCATCATCATTGTCACGTGTCTTTGTATTGTTGGCACTCTTGTTCTTGCAATTGATCCTACGCTTGAAACAATACCTTGCGAAGTGACCCTTCTTTCCGCAATTAAAACACACATTATCGCTAAATGCGCAAGTAGATGGGAGAAGTGAGAGCTCTGAAAATGGGCTCTGAATTTAAAGTTGTGGTGGTGGCGTGGGATGACATGGGGGCTAGAGGATGGTTTTGGCGGCTGACATAGGCTTTTGAAAGCCTAGCGTGGAATGTGGTGGCGCTGTCCTATTGATGCGGGGTTGATCATGGAAGTTGAGTGTCCAATTATCATGGCATTCATGGTGTCCATGGCACATACTGGGTTGGAAGTGATCAAGGGCTGCTTGGAGGCTGATTAGATCAATGATGTTGATTGCCTCATGTCCTTGATGTCCTTGATGTTCCTGATGTCCATGGCCTCCATGGATGTGGCATGGTTTTCTTAGGGTTACTTGGAAGTTCAAATTATTGTTGTTAATTGTCCAATGATTTCCACGACCCCCCCTATTGATTAGGCTCGTACACTTCGTTTGGGTGGTCTAGGACTACTTGGAGGTGGCTTATGTGGACCTAAGGTAGGAATGTCCCCATGACCTCCTGGTTGTCCATGGTGTCCTTAGAGTCCTTGGAGTTTCCCTGGTTGTCAATGGTGTCCTTAGAGTCCTCGGAGTCTGCTTGCTGTGCTGTGATTTTTGCCTCGGCTGCCAAGGTTTTATGCAATTGACCTAAACTCATGGTAGGATATACATCCGGGGATGCAGTGTGGTAATGTTTGAGCTTCCCTGAGTTGAAAATTGTCGCCTGTTTGTCATAGTTGTCATTGTTTACCAAGAGTACAGTGTTGTTTGGTAGAAATAATTGAACGCGATATGGCCCATGCCAGATAGATTCAAACTTGGTTCGCTTGATTTTTGGATCTTTTGGACACCAGAGAACTTGGTCGCCTTTTTGGAACGTCTGCACCGGCTGGGAGGCTTGGAAGTATTTGGCACTGAGCTTCTGTTTGTCTGTAATATTCTTCATGGCGAATAGTCGGACTTCTTCCAGGTGATGGATATCTTGGATTCGTGCTGCTAACACCCTGTGTGGCGTATAATCTCTTGGTTGCATGGATTGAAACGTAGGCACAATGTATTCCGTGGGTAACAAGGGCTGGGTTCCATAAACCATCTCAAATGGGCTGAGTAGCGTGGCTGTCTTGGTAGCGACACGGTATGCCCATAGAGCGGGTGGGAGACAGTCGTCCCAGTCGGCTTGGTTGGCATGGATGAATCGCCTAAGCATATTGATCAGTGTCTTGTTTTTTGAGTCTGCTTGGCCGTTTCCTTGTGGATAGTATACCCTACTAGTTCTATGTTTGATGATGTGCTTTTCCATGAGATCCTCGATGACGGAGTTAACGAAGTGAGTACCTTGTTCGGAGACAATCTCCAACGGACACCCAAAAGGAGTGATAATGTTGTCGTATATGAACGTCGCTATGACTAGCGCGGTGATGTTGCGGAGTGGTTTCGCTTCCACCCACTTGGTAGTATAATCCGTGGTGACCAAGATGTATTTATAACCTTGGCGAGTAGCAGGTCGTATGGAACCCACAAAATCTAGTCCCCAATGTTGAAACGGTCCTAACGGTGGCGTTGACTTCAGGGGAACCTTGTCTTGGTACTGAAAATTTGTGGTAGATACTTGGCAGGCATGGCAATTTTTGGTATAGGCGTATACATCTTTGTGGAGTGTAGGCCACCAGTACTTCGCGGATAAAATCTTTTATCGTGGTGTCTGGGCCTTGGTGCCTTCCTGCTGGGCCGTCATGGAGGCGAGTTATGATCCCACGTTGTTCCTTGGTAGGTACACATAATCGGGTTTCTTGGTCAGGACCTCGGCGGTAAAGGTGTCCTTGGATGACAGTGTATGGCAAGGTGGTGCGTACGAAGCTAATTTTCCTGGTACCAGTGAGGTCAGTAGGCACGTCACCTTTTGTTAGGTACTGGATGAAATTTGTCGTCCAATCCTTAACTCCTTGGACATCTATGGTGGCAGCTTGGATGTCATGATCTTTACTGGGACGGTCATAACTGGTTCGATAGCAGTGCTAGCATTCTTGGGCATCCATGGCGGCAGCTTGGATGTATGGCTCATTATATGAGTCGTCTATCCCTTCCTTGGTGGTATTGGTGTCCCTGGACAAGTAATCAGCGACTATGTGCCGCTTACCTGGGATGTATACTACCTCAAAGTTGTATTCTAAAAGAATCATGATCCATCTGGCTCGGCAGGCATGGAATATTTGTCTCAGGTGAGTCACGTGATCCTTCATCCATCTATACACAGTCCCGTCGTCCAAATAAATTCGGAAGAATTGTTTTAAGTATGGTCAAAAAATCAACTCCATCACTCTTTGGAATGTCATGGGTGCGTTCTTGGCTCCAAAAGGCATTATCTCAAACTGGTATGGTCCCCACTCTGTTGAAAAAGCTGTTTTGTTTTTGTCTTGTTCTGCCATGGCGACTTGGTAGTATCCCGAGAAGCAGTCTAGGAATGAATACATTTCCTGGCCAGCAACTTCATCTATGATCTCTTCCATGTATGGTAATGGATAGTGATCTTTCTTGGTAGCTGCGTTTAGCTTGCGAAAGTCAACGCAAATGCGTAGTGCTCCATTCTTTTTGGGAATGATCACCATCGGGGACAACCAGGGAGCCGAGTCCACCGGGGATAGGAATTCGGCCTGCAATAGTTTGTCCAATTCTGCCTTAACTCTCGTTTCATAGTTTGGATTCATCCTGTAGCGCCTTTGTTGCACTGCAGTAGCATTTGGTACCAAGTCAATGGTATGCTCAGCCAAGGTCCGTGGTATACCTTTGAGGTCCTAGTGACTCCATGCAAAGATGTCATGGTATTCATGGAACAAGGCTATAGCAGCTTTATTAATGGAATCGGGGGCGTCCGCGTTAATCTTGATGTACTTGGGCTCGTCTGTCGTCCCAAGATTCACCAATTCCACTCTATCCTTGGCGCCATGGGTCCATCCATTCACTACTTCTTTCTGAAGAGCAAGTGATGCTGGGGTGGTGTTGACGGTAACTGATTCGCGGACTTCCTTGGAAAATCGTGGCGGAAGGTCCACCTTCTCGAGATCAGTGACCAAACTAGCCAAATGAATTTCTGCTAACGGTACAAGTTTTGGGTTGGCATGGAAAACCAGAGCTTTTTGTTCTTGGAAAAGGCCTTTTACCGAATTGGTCCCTACTGAGTGACGAATTTGATTGGCTTTTGCACGCGTGATGCATCCATCCACTGGGATCACCACGGTTTTTCCTTGGCGGTGTATGCGAATCTGGTTGCGTGACAAGTCATGGATAGCATTTATGTCTCGGAGCCATGGTCGTCCAAATATTACTGGGAAATTACTGCTATCAGGCATATCAATGATAACAAAAGTGGCAGGCGTGGACACTCCATGGGTGGTAATGGCTTCCGTGGCTAGTATTCCTAAAGGAGTTACTGGATCGTCATTAGCCATCCGGAGTATAAACTTGGTAGTTTTTGGAGGGGGCAGTCCCAAGAGTTTCCGTAAATGATTGTTCATTACGTTGACGCCTGAGCCACCATCAACCAATACATTGGTTAGTTCATGTTTTCCTAATTGCAAATGGATCACCGCGGCATCAAGGTCTAGCATGGTGGCATTGACTTCAATGACTGCAGGATCTGATGCAGTGTCAGTCATGGTGGCCTGTTGCATGTATTGCTGCAATTTAGGACTTAACTTCAACAGCTTGGATAGCGTTATAGTGACGTTGGTCTCGTCCAGTATCTGTTGTATTCCTGGTTCCACCGGTGCGATTTCCAGTTCCTTTTGTAAGTCTGTTCTTATCTTGTGGATTCTCTCCCAATGATTTTTTGGAAAGGGCTTTCGATGTTCTACCACATGCTCTACCAGGGTGGTCTTGGACCGTGTGGTCACCGCGGCACTGCTAATGGTAGAGACATTCGTCTCAGTGCCATGGACTTCTGTGAGTGTCACTCCACCCCTTCTATTGGGTGCTGGAATTTTTGGTTGTCCATGGAAGTTGATGAAGGTCGGCTGGGATCTGTAGGTGGATTTTTCTGTGCCCAATGTTGCCTTAGTATTGGGCACTGACTCCTCCTGTGATGTAAGGATCCACACTCCCAGCAGGCATCATTTCTCCCTGGCAGGAAAGCATCCACATTAATTTCCTCGGCGTATATGGCTGCCGTGGTGTTTCCTGATCGTCGGTTGTCTTCAAGGCAAGGATTGTTGGTTGCGAACCAACAGCGCCCATTATGAGCCTTTCCACACGTTGCACAAAGCACTGGTGCTCGTCTAGCGTCAGCGCGTAAGGTGGGCAAGGGCAACAGGGGGGCCTGGGTTTTGCTCAGCGCTCCTAACTCTCTGCTGATGTCATTGGCGGCGGTGAGTATGTCATGCAGGGTCTTGACACCCCTAATGACAATCCCCTATTGTATCCATGGTAGTAGTCCCTTTTTGAACCACTCACACCGGTAATCCTCTTCTGGACGTTGACTTAGTTTATCAGCTAATTGCTTGAATCTATCGTAGAACTTGTCCACAGGTTCGTTCCTATCTTGGGTAATACTGCCTAATGCTCGTAGTATCTCAGAGATAGTCTTGAGTTTACGGAATTTATGAAGGAAACTTCGCTCCATATCTTCCCAACTAGCATGAGGGTGTTCTGTCTCAAAATCTATGTACCAATTGATATGGTTTCCTTGAAGGGTAGTCCCAAAGATGTTCTGTAAATCTGAGGCAATAAGGATGCCATTGGTACGTGCGATTACCTTGAATTGTCGTATGTGCCAATCAGAGTCACCAGATATGTCAAACACTGGGTAAGGTATATTAGGAAACTTGGTAGATCTATCCATGTCACCCCCACTCTGTGAGGTGGTAGTGGTGCGATTTTCTTGGAGTAGCGTGGTAGACCTGAGAGGTTCCATGGGTACTTCCGAGGCTTGTGGTGTCACATGGACAGCCTCGTTTGTGGTGGTGCCATGGAGAGCTTGGTATTGCATGCTTAACATCTCCAGTTTTGCATTCGTGGCATCATTCTTGGCAGCCAAGTCAGTCATCTTGTCCTTTAGGAATTGTAGTAATTCCTCGGTAGGATCAGGGTCATCTTGTTGTATGGTTTCCTCTGCTTCATTGTTTCTTTCCATTGCAGCCTTCCGTGGAGGCATGGTGAAATCACGGCAGGTATAGTTGTCTTGGTATTCTTAGAATGTATCAGTATTCCATCCCCAGGATGGTCGCCAAAATGTTAGTCAGGGTAATTGTATGGAGATGACTGAGACCAGTCTTAGGCCAACAGAGCTGCCTAATCAAGGAAGACAAGGGGAAAAAGAGGTAACAATTAAGGATTCAGGTTGAGTTAGTCAGTGGTTAGTTTAAGAAGTGCATGTCCCAAGTTCCATGACGTACCTTGGTTCCCTAGGAGAGCATACACTAATATGTGCAACTTATATGCTGGATCTCCGTTGGTATTCGGTCTTGGACTTCCTTGGTGTACTTGGATTCCTAGCGAGTTAGACAAAGTCAGAGAAGCTATGAAATAGATGAGATGGTCTGTGAGTAACTAACTAAGTAAGTGTCAGTTCCTAGACATCCTTGGTGTCCTTGGATGATGAGTGTTTGGAAGACAGAAAGACATGGCATAAGAGAGAATATGCCTGAAGACGGAGCACAAAGCAGGGACGGCTTGGTAGGAGGAATAGTTAGAGTATAGCCATTCTATCTAAGTACTTGTGTTAGTGTTAATCAAGCCAAGGAGAACATGTTTCCCAGCCTTCTAAGTCAGATAGCATTGAGGTGGTAATGAATAGCAAAGACAGAACAGTAGAGATAGAGAATGTAAAGGTGTGTTTATTCCAAGGATGTAATAAACCACTTATATAGTATAGATACTAAGTCCGCAGAACTATGTTAAACAGAGGAATTGACCCATGTATTACATAAACTCATAACCATGGAATCCAGGTTTAACATGGAATAAGCAAGGAATGACTTCCTGGTACAACAAAACCAGAGCATAACTAAATGCTCATAAGTCTCAAAAACCAAGAGTGTCTCGTCACTATCGTACATTACTCTTATACTTAAGCCTGGTTTGTAATCTAAGCAAAACACTGCCAATTCCACCGTCTTCTATCTCCTTGTCCTCCGTGGCGGCCGTGTCTTGGTCCGGTAACATTTTACCCTCCTTCTCAGAGTGCAATTCGTCCTGGGATTGCTGTCATTGGCGCGATCGACGGGCTGCGTGGACGACGTGCACTGCCCAGGAGCTTTCCTTCGAGTGCGCCACAGCGGTTACGACATGCTGCACATTTGTATTCCCAATGAAAAGCATGGGTCGTGGAATTGCCGGGGGCATCTCCGACTCTTTGTCCTCATCCAAGATGAAATCCTCCCCTCCATCATTGCCCTCTTCCATATGCTCAGCAGCCCGTGCTATCCAATTGACATCGTTCTTGCTCACAAGGAGAGGGTCACCTGAAGTTGAATACGCAAAGAGCACGAACGTCTTGGGTTTGCCTACAACAGGTACATGGGTATCTACATTTGAAAGCAATGCGTTAGAGACGTCGTTAATGCTTTTTGCATGCTTGCAGTCATACACAACAATCTCATCCGACCGCCTGTGGCCTACGACTAGTGTCTTGTGTATTTTTCCAGTGCCTCGTAGAAACAGGTTGGAGCCAACCTTCTAGGAGATTTATTCGTCGATGGATTCATAGGATTCCCCCGACCACCTAGCCATTTCTCTCCCTCCGTGTACTTTTGCACCTCAACTCTGATGATGCGCACAATCATTGCAGAGAACCCTTCCTTAGCCTTAAGCTGATTCCACTCCTCGTCGGGGTACGGAACCCAATCAGCATCCTTACAAGGCACGGAGTAATTCTTGAACTTGCTCATGAGCTCGTTGATGATGAATCGGTCGAGCTTCTTCTCCTTGCACCATTCCAGCAGCGTCAGATTTTGCTTAGTCTTTACATTATGCTTGATGCAGACTTTATTCGCCATAATCTCCTTTGCAAGCTCCTCGAGATCGCAGTCCCAGAGACCAAGTGTTGAAACGAGATCTCTCTTTGTGATGTGGGTCCTTTGCAGCCGTGGAATCACGCCAGGCTCGCTACCTTCCTCTCCAATCAGTACCCCGGCCTCCCACGCCTCCAACACCTCCAACCAATGGACGTCAGGCGAATTCCACTAATCAACCTGAACACCGTAAACGCCCCTTTGGATCCTTCAGCCGGCATACTGTCCATAACAATATCTATGTCGTCCTTGGTTGTCGTGGGCTGCTCCTTCAAGGGAACATCATCAATCTCCGGCTTCTTCGTGATGGATCCATATCCCTTGTATATTTGCTTGACCTGATAACAATGGCAGGCAAAGTTAGATTCATACCACTTGCAAGTGCTTGCAAACATGTCGGCTGGCAGCCGATACCAGGAGATGGGCAAACTAGCATACGAATAATGAATGGAGCACTAATCTGCGACAGGCGCT